>CM053585.1:188938893-188979896 GCA_028646515.1 Pseudochirops corinnae | reverse complement strand
CTATATTTTGTAATCTGAACTCTAAAGGCTGTTCACAGTAGCATTCCTTTGGGAATCTACTGGTGCATGGCATTACAATACCACATCTTTCATCCAAATGATCTCAAAATGTTTTGCAGAGAAAGATAAAATAAGGAGATAACATCTGATACATTTTAACTTTCTTGGCCATGGTGGGATCAGTAGCTAAGCATATTTGAAATAATTTTTATCAGTTATTGAAGGAGCTTAATGGAAAGGTAAATTGTCCTATAAGAAGTGATACCTTAGCATGATACTGTCCAAAACATGGAGAGTACACACAAGGATGACAGATTGAAAAAGTGAGATGGTAGTGGGGCTAATTCCCTGGAAGTTTACAAAGTTAAGCAAACCATTAATTACCTGCTTCTTAACTTTCATGGGATTTCCTTGCTTCTCCAAAGTCTCTTAACATGGGACCATGACCTGAATTCTTTTCCTTTCTTTTTTGTACATGAGTTTACAGGAAATTAAATCTCTCTCCCTAGCCTCTTTTGAGCCCATCTTTTCCTCAATCTAGAACCATTGATTATCATATCTCATTTCTCTCTCATATAGTCAATAAGTAATCAGTCAGCAAACATTTTTACTAAGCACTTAGTATGTGCCAGGGACTATGCTAAGGGCACAGTCTTTCCCATTCCAATAGATATATAGATACATAGATACAGAGATAGAGAGAGAGAAAGAGAGAGAGAGAGAGAGAGAGAGAGAGAGAGAGAGAGAGAGAGAGGGAGAAACAGAAAGAGAAAGAGAGATGATAGAGATAGACAGATAAAAGGATAGAGGGATAGGTGGATAGATAGAGAGATAGATGAATGGATAGATGGAGACAGAGAGAAACAGAGAGATGGATGGAAAGAGAGATGGATAGATGCCTCCCATCATTCCTGTTATGTCCTTGACCTACCATCCTCTATCTTTCCTTTCTTTTATCACCAAACTTCTCCCTCCAGAACTACACTCACTGTCTCTATTTATAAACACCAAACCACTATTCAGTCCTTCCATAATATGAGGATGTTGAAGGAAATAGAAGTGTCTAGTTAGAAGAAAAAACTTAAGCAGCACAGCAGTGGGAGTCTTCATATATGTAAATGGTTGTCAGTGGTAAAAGGGATTAGAATTTAGTTCCAGAGGTCAAAACTAATAGTACTGGAACAAAATTGTAGGGATACAGATTTATATTTGATTAAAGGAAAATCTTCTTAGCAATTAGAGCTATTCAAAAGTGGAATTGTATCTGTCCATAGTAACAAGTTCCCCCTTACCCAAGGCCTTCAAGCAAAGGCTGCATGATGACATGTTGGAGCTATAATCAAGAGCATTCTTTCCCAGGTATGTGGAAGTTGTAAAAGATGGCCTCTGAGGTCTCATACATCTCTTGGATTCTATTATCCTAAACGGAGGATGTATTTATTACATAGTAGTAGATATAAAGAAAAATAAAATTGTTGAAGTAAGTTTATAATTATAATGGTGATTTGAAGATCTTCCCTGCCCCTCAATAAGCCAAATGTAATCACATGAACCCTGTGGCGGGAGGAGTTTGCTGAATGGGTAGAACAGGAAGGGTGGAGTAGAGCCCAGAGGAAACTGGAAGTCAGAGCAGTTAGTATGGTGGAAGAGAGAGGATGCAGGCAAGGAGACAGCTAGGCTTGTGAGTGTTTGTTTGTGGGAAGGCTTTGGGATGGTGTTGCTCTCTATAGTGTTATTGTGTATAGATTTCTTTGTTGCTATGATGAATTCGGTTTTCTGGTGTTGGGATTTGGCTTTCTGGTATCTGAATAACATGCTTCTGTCTTCTATATGAAGAGTCTGCTATATTTTGCTATTCAGAATTATGCTGGCATATTCATAGTCGCCATCAGTGCTGTGAATATCACATTGGTGCTACAAGGCTATAGGCAGATTATGAAAGGCATTAAAATCTAAGTAGAAAAATTTAGGCTTGATGCTTTAAACCAGATGCCCATTGATACTACGTGCTACAGGGATAGATCACTGGTCCTGGAGTCAAGAAGACATAAGTTCAAATCTGACCTCATATGCTTACTAGGTATGTGACTCTGAACAAGTCACTTAACTTCTAGCTGCTTCTATTTCTTCATCTATAAAGTGGGGGGAATGAGAAGTATAATAACAGCATTTGCCTCCCAAGGTTGTTGTGAAAATAAAATGAGATAATATTTGTAAAGCACTTTGCAAACTGGAAAGTGCCATTCAGCTGCTAGCTATAATCATTATTATAAGCAATAGGAAGCTGCATTTGATTCCTAAGTAGGGGCAAGAGATGTCAAAAGTTGAGCTTTAGAAAAATTATTTTGACAGCAGTTCATAGAATGGACCAGAGGTGAAAAACGCAAATCTCAATGTACATGAAATACTTAAAACAATAAGGGATATGTTTGTTCAGGTTTCCTAGGGCTAAGCCTCGATAGCCTATATGATTCCTTTATATTTGAGTCTTGACTTGTTAGGTCTGCCTGAATTCAATCATTTTCTATTTGAACTGGATCTCTAATCTCTTCTTAAAAGTCATTGTGTGGAATGAGGTGTTTCATTAGGATTTTTCAAGTGAAGCACTTTTCTTGTGATCCAGTATCTACTATAAATAATAAATTAAGGAGTCAGTATTTAGGGCATAAAAGCTTTGGCTTAAACTCAGGTTCCAGTCACTAACTGGTGATAAGAGAATAAGGTTCCATATATTACATGAAAGATAAAAATAGTGTTTGAGCCTGTAAATACATTAATGAATAAACTCCCTAAGCTAATTTGGGTAGGATGTTAGGGAGAGGGGAGAGAAGATCTGTGATTTCCTTTGTATTGGTAACATTAGGTCACTTGTATTGGTAACCTTAGGTTACCAAAGGGTAGATCTCCAAAGGGAAGGTATTGGTCCTGTAAAGAGGACTGTGGCATGACCCATATGATCAACTAATCCTAGGGTAGAAAAATGGGTCACACTCCACCATTCCCCCATTGTGGAGCTTGTCTCAAACATATCCCCACCTCCCACTTTGCCCATTACTACCAAACATTACTTCCGCCCCATTCCCCAATCAGTCTGCTATTTGGGCTCCCCACCCCTCATCTTTTCCACCAAATATCTGCCCTTGAGGAGTTACTCTCTGAAACTTGGACACTAGTACTAGCAGCTGTTCAAGAAAAATTCCTGCCCCACTCCCTTCATGGTCTTCCCCTATTCCTTAGGACCAGTTTGTTCCCCTACTCAGCACACTCCAGTGGATCACTTATTGGTCCTAGGATAAAATATTATTTCATCTTTGTCTCAACCTTTTAAAAGTTCATTTTCATGTAAGTTGTACATAATTATTAGCTAAAGAATGCATGAATATAATCTATAAATAAATATACACACATACTGGGGGACACATGGTCAAAATTATTTTGCCGATCAAAAAAGTCTGGAAATCACTGCTCTAGGCAAGGAAAATCCCTCTACTAACACATATTACATTCTTAGTTGTCTAGGGCCTTAAGACACTAAGTAAATTCCCCATCTCCCACAACCAATCTGTGCAGAGAGAAGATTTGAACTTAGGTTTTCTAGACTCTGAGGGCAGCCCTCCAGTCATTCCTCATTCCCTTTCTCATATACACAGGGTATAACCCTACAGGTATAACCCTATAGGTTCTTTTCCTAGTAATTCCAGGTATGACCTGTTCAGAAGGAAAAAAAATGGAAGATCTCATTCATTATTTATTTACTTATTGAATAATATTGGATGGGCAGCTAGGTGGCTTAGTGGATACAGCACTGGACTTGGAATCAACAAGACTTGTCTTCATGAGTTCATATCCAACCTCAGATACTTTTTAGTTATCTGACCATGGGTAAGTCACTTAACCCTATTTGCCCCAGTTCTTTATCTGTAAAATGAGCTAAAGGAGGAAATGGAAAACCATTTCAGTATTTTTGTCAAAAAAACCCTCAAAAATGAAGCCATGAAGAGGTAGACACAATTGAAACAATTCTACAATGGGCAATTGATTATTACGGTATTAATATTTAATATTAAATACATATTATGTGCAAGCACAAAAACTGGTATTTTTAAATAGTTGGTACA
The DNA here is from genome assembly GCA_028646515.1 of Pseudochirops corinnae. Classification (NCBI taxonomy): domain Eukaryota; kingdom Metazoa; phylum Chordata; class Mammalia; order Diprotodontia; family Pseudocheiridae; genus Pseudochirops; species Pseudochirops corinnae. Next base: position 188,975,778 of record CM053585.1, on the reverse strand, counting down.
AGGAAAGATGCAAGGATGAACGAGACATCATCCCTTCCTTCAAGAAATTTAAAGTTTCTAAAGAAGTGGGAAGAAAATAAGCATTTATATAGATAGCATCACTATGTTAAGTACTGTGCTAAGTGCTTCTTACAAATATTACCTCATTTGATCCTTACAACAACCCTGTGAGGCAGGTGCTATTATGAACCCATTTTGCAGTTGAGGAAACTGAGACAAACAAATGGTGAGCCACTTGCCCAGGGTCACATATCTAATAAGTGTCTGCAGTCAAATTTGAATTCAAGTCTTCCAACTGCAAGCCTAGGGTTCTATCAACTTTACCACCACTTTGCTCGATAGAATGAAATAAAATACAAACACAGATAAATACAATACAGTAATATATTAATTGCACTTATTCTTTGGAACAGAAATCCTTAAACATTAAAAAGTGCTTCAGAACCAATGCATACAGGAGATTTCTGTGATTTACCATCTGATCAATCAACATGGCTGAACTAATGGATCTCATTAATCAGCAAGTGAAGTTGAGTTTGCTGGGACTTCTTTTTTGCAAGTTTGTTTGTTTGTTTAAAAAAAAAACCTAGAAAGTTTTTAAATGCAAATTATCTTTAAGGAGAAAAATTAAAAATATAAAAATGTATCCAAATAGCTTAATCACTTTGTGGATAGCTTTGACTTGCGGGCAGTTGGTGCTTGACAAATATTTGAATTGAACTAAATTTTTAGAAAGAATAGCATTTGTCAAGGTGGCCAAAGTTTTCTGGAAATATAACTCACATCCTGGTTATTGCACTTGATCCACAATTATGGTTTGCAAAAGGACATGTGTAAGTTTTGTTATCATCAACCATGTTGGACCATCATTCTCATAAAATGAATATACACTCCTTTATTCATCTTCGGAACATGCTATCCTCATTACTTCAAAAAATACCCAATTCTTTCTGCAATTCTGACCTTTGTAATTTCTTCAGTAATCTCAGATTATTGCTGACAGATATTGCTGACAAGAAATGTCTATTATTCTTTTCTCTTTCCAACTCACATCAAATTAATATTTATTTGAATAGCATTCTCTAATACTGTATCTTGGTATATCAGAGAAAGACCTGGATCACATACATTTGCCCCTGTTTTGTTACAAAAGCCACAGTCAAACAAAATACTGAAGATTTATTGTTATTATAAAGTAAGTGAAATCATACATGAAAATCACTTCTTAATTCCAAAAACAAATCACTTCAACAAAACGTGTACAATAAAAGAGTATTGATGGCTTCGATCACTGAAAATTAGTTTTAGAATATATTTGGAGTTAAGAACAAGGATTAAGACTGGATTTGTCTCAATAAGACTGTTTGGGAATATTTATCCTAATATTAAAACTTAAAAGCACTTTGGGGAGGCAAGATGGAGGATTGGCAGCAATCCAGTGAAACTCTCTCAACATTCCCTTCCAAACAATTTTAAGCTAATGCCTCAAATCAAATTTAGAGTGGCAGAATCAACAAAAGGTCAGGGTAAGATATTTTCCAGCCTAAGAAAACTTAGGACATCAGCAAGAAAAGTTTGTGTTGCCAAGGTGGAAGCCTGTCCAGAGTTCACACATGTGACTCCAGTTGCAGCACTAATAGCTTCAGAAGCTCTTAACCCAAAGACAGTAAGGGGGCTGGACAACTGATCAGAAAGAGATTACAGTGAATCCTTTGCTGGCACTGGGTACAGTTGGCACTGACAAGCAACTCTATTGTCCATACATAGTGCTGAGTCCCAGTTCCAGGGCAGAGAGGAGTGCTGGGGGTAGGTCACAACGGAGCAGGGGCCCTTGTTGTAGTTCCAAAGCAAAGAGATCACTAGCACTCATGACTGCAGGGAAGCAAGGGCCCTTCCTGGTTAAAGACCAGAGAGTACAAACCAGGAGATCATTGATATACTTCTCCTAGGATCACACCACAATGGAAGTAGCAAAAACCTGCAGACCACTAGAACTAGCCAGGAAAACAGCAGTATGAAAAAGCCTGAAGTTTGGGAGAGTGCATCCCCACTCCTAAGTGAACAGAGTCCAACTTTAACACAAAGTTGAATGTCAAGAAGTGGGCTGGAAAAATGAGGAAACCAAAAAAAATTTTGACCATAGAAAATTACTATAGTATCAGGAAAGACCAAGACATAAACTCAGAAGAAGACATCAATGTGCAAACAGCTACAAACAAAGCCTCAAAGAAAAACATTAATTGGACCCAAATCCAACAAGAATTCCTAGAAGAGTTAAAGAAAGAGATGAGTGGGAGGGGGAAAAATTGGGAAGATAAAGGAGAATCATACAAGAAAACTATGAAAAACAAATCAATAACTTGATTTTTTAAAAGGCACAAAAAATACCGAAGAAAATAACACCTTAAAAACAGAATTTTTCAAGGCGAAAAAGAGGTACAAAATCTCACTGAAGAAAATAATTCCTTACAAATTAGATTCGAGTAAGCATAAGCTAATGACTCCACGAACAATACAAAGTCAAAGAAGAAAAGAAGAAAATATGAAATAGATTATTGGGGGAAAAAAAAACAACTGACCTGGAAAATAGATCAAAGAGAGGTAATTTAAGAATTATTGGACTATCTGAAAGCCATGATCAAAGAAAGAGACTAGGAATCATCTTCCAAGAAATAATCAAGGAAAACTGTCCTAATATCTTACATCCAGAAGGTAAAATAGAAAATCCAATTATCACCACCTAAAAGAGATCCAAAATGAGAACTTTCAAATTGCTGCAACCAAATTCTAGAGAGAATTAAAGAGAAAATATTTCAAGTAACCAAAAAGAAACAGTTCAAATATTGTGGAGCCACAGTTAGAATCATACAAGATTTAGGAGCTTCCATGTTAAACAAGTGGACAGCTTAGAATATGACATTCCAGAAGGCAAAAGAGCTAGGATTACAACTAAGAACACCCTACCCAGCAAAACTGAGTACAATCCTTTGGGGAGGAAATGTATATTTAATGAAATGGAGGACTTTTGAGCATTCCTGATGAAGACCAGAGCTGAACAGAAAATTTGAAATTCAAATACAAGACTCAAGAGAAACATGGAAAGGTAAACATGAAAGAGAAATCATAAGGGTCTCAATAAAGTTAAACTGTCTATATTGCTATGTGGGAAGATGATACATGTAACTCTTAAGAACTTTATTAAGGCACTTCAGAGGATTTTACAGAGAGGGCATGAATATGAGTTAATTATGTTGGAATGACTTCCTCCCAAAAAATGAAGGGGTAAGAAAGAGGGATGCACTGGGAGAAGGGGAAAGGGAGAGGTATAATGGGGAAAATTTTCTCACATAAAAGAAGCATACAAAGAAAAGTCTTTACAGTAGAGGGGGAAATAGGGGCCCTGCAGGCAATTCTTGAACCTCACTCTCACAAGAATTGGTTCAAAGAGGAAAGAATACACACACATACATAAAAATTCAGTTGTGTCTAGAAATGTAACTTACCCAAAAGGAAATAAGAGGGGAAGGGGATAAAGGAAAGAGGTACAGAGATGATAAAAGAAAGGACAGATAAAGTGAGGCAGTGGCTAAAAGTAGACTTTTAAAAGGAGGGACAGGATAAAAAAAGAGAGAAGAAGAAACAGAAGAAAATGGGATGGAGGGAAATGCAATAACTGGATAAAAATGGCATGATCCTATCCATAAAACAGAAGTGGAGAGCAGAATGAATTAGAAGTCAAAATCCAATATTATGTTGTTTCCTAGAGACACACTTGAAACAGAAAGACATAAAAAGTTAAAATAAAGGACAGGAGCAGAATTTAATATGCTTCAGCTGAAGTAAAAAAGGCAGGGGTAGTAATCATGATCTTAGACAAAGCAAAAGCAAAAATAGAGCACATTAAAAGGGATAATCATGGAAGCTACATTTGCTAAAAGGTTCCACACACAATGAAGTAATATCAAAAAAAATTTTACAGCAAATTTCTCTGATAGAGGCTTCATTTCTCAAATATGTACTGAGTGTAGAACTGAGTCAAATCTATAAAAAATAAGTCATCCCCCAACTGATAAATGGTCAAAGGATATAAACACGCAGTTTTCAGAAGAAATCAAAGCTATTTATAGTCATATGAAAAAATGCTATAAATTACTATTGATTAGAGAAATGCAAATTAAAATAACTTTGAGTTGATTGTACCACCTCTCACCTACCAGAAATGAGAAATGCTGGGAGGGATGAGGGAAAAATAGATAAACTAATGAACTGATGGTGGAATAGTGAACTGGTCCAACCACTCTAGAGAACAATTCAGAACTTTGCCCAAAGGGCTATAAAACTGTGCACACCTTTTGTCCCAGCAATACCACTACTAGGTTTGTATGTCTAAAAAAATTAATGAAAAAGGAAAAGGACCTATATGTATAAAAATACTGATAGCAGTTCTTTTTGTGGTGGCAAAGAATTGGAAATCAAAGAGATGCTCATCAATCGGGAAATGGCTGAACAGGTTGTGGCATATAATTGTGTGTTAGAGTGCTATAAAAATTATGAAGGGGGTGATTTTAGAAAAACACAGTAAGACCTATTTGAACTGATATAAAGGGAAGTGAGAAAAACTAGAGATTATTTTGCACAATAATAGTAATGTAATGTTTATCAACTGTGAAAGACTAGACTACTGTGATCAGTACAATTATCTAAGACAATTCCAAAGGACTGATGATGAAAAAATGCTGTTTGCCTCCAGAGAGAACTGGTGAACTCTGAATGGAAATGGAAATACAATTTTCTCACTTTCTTGCTTTTTAAAATTATGGCTAATACAGAAATATGTTTTATATTATTTCACACGTATAATTGATATCAAATTTATTACCTCCTCAGTGAGTGGAGAAGGGCATGAGCAGGAAGGAGAGAATTTGGAACTCAAGATGTAAAAAGAAAAAATGTTAAAATAAAAAAATAATAAATTTCTTAAAATATTTTTTAAAAAGTACTTTGGTCCCTGAATCAGTAAAAATGGGAATTTTGACCAGTAATAAAAATTCATATTTCTATGACACATAATTGCTTTGAAAGGGCTTCCCCACAGTAACCCTGTGAAGCATGCAAATAGTATTCATCCCACTTTAAAGATAAAGAAACTAAGTTTCAGAAATAACAAGGAACTAAGGGTCAGAAGTGCAGAGAGGATTTTTGTTCATGGAAGGGTTGGAAAAGATGGCCTCTGAGACCCTTTTCAAATCTTAGATTCTGTGATTTTATGACTTACCCTGGATTCCACAGTAATAAAGTGTTAGAGCTAGAATTTGAACAGATGTCTCTTACTTCTCTTTCCAGTACAACACTGCCTCTCAATTCTCAAAGCATTTTTCCTGCTAATAGAAACAGAATCTATCCTAAGCATATGAATTGATTTTTTAAAGACAACATTTCCAAAATGAATCAGCATTATCTATGTAACACTAAAAGAAAGTGGAGTTGTTATTGGATGCAAATCTCTTGGCAAGTAGGAAATCCAGACGTTTAGAAGCCATCCAGATTGATATAGTAGAGATGGAAGCGGGAACATCCAGATGTTTAATTCATTCAATTACGCAAATATTTATTGAGGACCTATTAGAAGCATACCCCATCTTATGTTATCCCAACCAGGATTTTCACTGCATTATCTCCATACATTGTTTTTGCATAATCCCCATGCCTCAATCTCCTTATATTTGCCATATAATATATCTTTCTATATGTGTCTGACCACTGTTCCTAGGTGACTAACTGCACTCTCAAATTGTTTTTCATCTAGCATCTTATTTTCACAGGAATACTTAATAGTGTTAGGCAGAGTATACATTCCTATGCACAGCATGGTGCTGAGTGCCACAATCTAGGTTATGGTTAATACACAAGTGGGATTGTTTGTTCTTTGTAGATATATTAGAGGCATCCTGAAACTCTAGATCTCTCTACTTCAGTTGTCAAGAGGAGGAATGGGCCTGAGATGGGAGTGTTGCTCAAGGGCAAGAAAACCCAAGAAACATAATGAAAAGGGAAAAGGAGCTTTTTTCTGAAATCCTGAGATGATCTTCATTGTGTGTACATGTGTGTGTGTGTCCTACAGAAGTAGAGCCTAAGATAGTGTGCCTTAATGTAGCCTGATCAGTCAAATGCCTAAAGCAACATGAAACTCATCCAACTCTTAGATTGATATGGGAATAATAAGGCAAACCCAAAAGGATGCTGATGGTGTCAGCATACAGCACTCTCAAATAAGCAATGAAAATTAACATGAAGCCTCTGAGAAATTTTGAGAAAATAGTCAGATGACCTCCCAGTCACACATGAATGCAAGCAATCTTAACAGTAATATAGCCAGAGACTGTGTGAAGAAGTGGTAATAGCACTTAAAGAAATGAAGTTAGGAAGAGAGACTAGAAATTGCATGGTGCTTTCAATGATTCCACATTGTGCTTATGTTCTCCCAGTGATGTCATGTCACCATGTATAATGAAAGCTGATCATATTGCAAGAATTAAAATTACCAATAATCTAAAGAACAACGTAAAGAGATGGGATGGATTGCAGTAAGTGACCTGTGTCAACCTGTACATAAGAAATGGTGCCTTACAGAGGGGAGAACAAGGATGGGCCTGTTATGAAGTAAGACAGAAAGTATGTCCTCAAAATTTTCCTAAGTACAAGAGGAAATTCTCTCTTGTATACAAACAATCCAAAATGAGAAGACCTGAATGAGATGGCAATTTCTATATGGAGATAACAGAACTCCCCCAAAAACAAAGTCAAGCTATGAAATGACCCAGATAGGTAATCTCTCCTCCCTCCAGTGGGATCTGATGGTTACTCCTTGGAGACTTGAGCTGAGAGAACACACTGGCCTCATCACGTCCACTCTAGGGAGTAAAAAGAGGTAAATGATGATGGTTCCTAAGAGAAGAACATTAACATAGTTTGCTTCCATCAGTGATGATATACTTGGCATACATATCACTAATGGTACCAGCTGTCCATCAGTCAAGTCATAGATCAAATGCCTGTTTGGAAGGCAGCACATCACCCTTCCCTCTCTGCAAGTGGTTGCACATCCTCTAGGCAGATGCTCAAAGGAAGCTTAGGAGGGGAAAGTGAGATAGAAGGGAACTAAAAAGATGGGAGGGAAATAGAAGAGTGAAAAGTGAGCAGAGAGAAAGAGGCAATGTAGCAAAAACTAACCAAATCCTTCCCCACTAGTTACATCCAGCTTGGCAGGAAAACAATGAAGTCTTTAGCTCAATAAATTTAGCTATAAGGAGTACCAGTCACCCAGGCAGTCGCATGTACTGCATGCTTCATGCTGTTGCACCTTATCTGAAGCCCAGAATATAACACATCCTTTCACTGCAGAATCCTGGGACTATCTCACATCTATCTCTATAGTCCCAGCATCTAGCTCTACAGTACACAATAGGTGCTTAATGAATGATCTTTAATTGATTGAAGCAAGGTACATTTTCTTTTCTTTTTTTTTGCTTTTGTTTTGTGGAGGGGGGAAGGCAGGACAATTGGGGTTAAGTGACTTGCCCAAGGTCACACACGTAGTACATGTTAAGTGTCTGAGGCCAGATTTGAACTCAGGTCCTCTTGACTCCAGGGCCGGTGCTCTATTCACTGTGACATCTAGCCGCCCCAAGGTACATTTTCTGAATGCCTTTTTGGTGAGCCCTGATGTGTAGCCACAGGGATTAATAACATCTCAAGATCCTACAGTGTTTTAAGATTTATCCTGAGAGAGAAAAATATTATTATCCTTCTTTTACAGATGAAGAAACTGAGGCTCAGAAAGGTAGAATGACTGACCCTACAGTCCCACAGTTAATAAGTGCTAGAGGCAGAATTTGAACCTAGATCTCCTCATTCCAAATTCAGAACTCTTTCTACTCTATGGGCAGGCCAAAGCCTTGGTTAACAAATATCTAAGTATACATAGGCCTCTATCTAAAGATCAATAGAGAAAGAGAGAAAAGGGAAAGGCAATACAGCATAATAGAAAGTCAACCTCAGAACCAGAGGTAATAAGATTCAAGTCTCACCTCTGCTATGTATGGATGTATAGATATAGATATCTATATCTATAGATATGTACTGTGGATATATCTATAGATAGACATTATATGTGTGTGTGTACATACATATATATTAAATGGATATATCAAAAGAGACAAGGTGGGGAGGGGGGGTAGGGGGAGAGAATTCCACGCACTAGCAGATTCCCAAAAGTATGCTACTGTGAACAGCTTTTAAGGTTAGATTACACAGTATAGTAAACACTCCATTTATTCCATTATAAATCAAGGCAATCATTCAATCAATTCACAATACAATAATCAATCTTCTACTCATAGGGCAATTACAGAGTAACTTAATCAGTCACTTATCTAGCAATCAGTCACTAAATACAACCATTAGAAAACCACATAAACCATCCTCCCTTTGGTGTCTAGTAAACTCATTCAATATCCAAGGAGAGGCCTTTTCTTCATCTTGATTCAGGGTGGTCTCTCAGATTCCCTGCATCCCCTTCCATGGTCCCAGCTCCTACTTGAATCCACCAAACAGTCACCTGGATTCAGAGGCAGATAGCTCCCAGGTTCTCATCCAGTCCTCCAGGCAGTTCTTGGTACACACTGAAGTTCACAGGATCCAACACATCTCAAATCCTTCACAACTTCTGTTGCCAGGAACTCAAGGATCCACCAAGCCACAAACAAACATAGTCTTATCCTGGTCATGCTTCTTCAGTTCTCCAGCTGTTTGGCTGGCCCTAGAACCCAGTAGAAATCTCAGCCTTCCAGGCAGCAGCTACTTCAGCCTTCACCAGATTCTGGTCTCAAGAAAACTCCAACTCAGTTCTCAGTCAGCTTCCAGATGCTGGGAGAGAATCTCTCTCTCTCTCTCTCTCTCTCTCTCTCTCTCTCTCTCTCTCTCTCTCTCTCTCTCTCTCTTTCTATCTATCTCTATCTCTCTCGCGAAAACTTCAACTCAGTTCTCAGTCCAGCAGCCCAGCTCCTAGATGCTGGAACAATTCTACTTCCTCCACCAGGAACATTCTTGACTCTGTCTGTCTGTCCTCTGGAGCTCTCCTTAAATATACACACTGGACTCCCTTCTCAGACAATTCCCTCCTGCCACGTCAGCAACAGGAGACAGAGTTCATGCCCTCTGTTCACACAGGAGACTGAGTTCATACCTTCTGCCTCTTTCATACAAGAGACAGAGCTCACACCTTCTGTATTTAGCCCTTAGTAACTAAGGGCTAAGTATCCGCTAACTTAATTACTGTTACAGGGAGGGAGGGGAGGAAGGAGAGAGACAGAGAGACAGAGAGAGAGAGAGACAGAGAGAAAGAGAGACAGAGAGAAAGAATGAATGAGAATGAATCTGTTGTATGTCCCTTAACAAGACATTCAACCTCTAGGTGCTCTAGGCAATTCTCTCATACTATAAATCGTAAAGAAAGTACCAACCTACATTGGAAAAGGAAGTTTTCTAATCCAAAAGTCCCAATGAGATCATAGGTTCAGACCTTCTTCCTCTCCTCTTCCTGCCACCTCCCCTTCCCTCTCCTCTTTCTTCTCCCTTCTGTTTTATACAGCTGTTTAGATATGTGCATAGAGCAGAATATTACGTAGAGTCCCAGTTTTCAACACAATCTGTACATCATGCAATTGTGTGCACTGCTTTTCCCCCTTTGCAGGGGGTGAGGATAATGATGAAGAGAACTGGCTGCTTGATATCTGCTAATGGACTTTAAAGCCAGGTGTGGAATATGGGAGCTAAATTGCTTTATGGGAGTACTTACTCATATGCAGAAAAATCAAACCCTACTGCCTACATAGCACTCTCTTGTCTCTTTCTTTCTCTCCTTCTTTTCTTCCCTCTCTCTCTTTTCCCCTCCTTTCTCTCTTTCTCTCTCTCTCTCTCCCCCTACAAATATATATATGCATATGCACATACATATATACACATAAGTGTGCACATATGTACCTATGTGTGTGCTTAAATGTGTACATAAATGCAAATCTATGCTTAGGGTATTCCAAAATCTTAGCACAGGTTTAAGCTTTAAGAGCACAGTTTTAACTTGACAATAATGGCTCACAATTATATAGTACTTACTCTGTTCCAGGGACTTTGCCATTATTATCTCATTTGATCCTCATAACAACCCTGGGAGATGGGTGATATTATTATCTCCATTTTATAGATGAAGAAAGAGTCAAATAGAGGTGAAGTGGTTTGTCCAGGGTCACACAGCTAGTAAGTGTCTGAAACCAGATTTGAACTCAAATCTTCCTGACTCCACTCTATCTACTATGCTACCTAGCTGCACTTGACTTTGAGACATTGGTAGCTACGGAGGGTAGGAAGGAGGAAGGGAGGGACAAAGGTAGATGCACTGACTTTATGATATCCCATAGAGATAGATAGATAGATAGATAGATAGATAGATAGATAGATAGATAGATGGATAGATAGACAGATGGACAGACGGACAGATGGACAGATGGACAGATGGACGGACGGACAGAAAGCTAGATAGATAGACAGATTGACAGACAGATAGCACAGCAGAGAGATAAAGATAAGGCTTCCTAACCCTCTGTCAATCCAGATTGATAAATATTCTCCACATTATAGACTTAAAGAGTTTTCTAGAATACTGAGTGGTTAAGTGACTGCTCCAGAGTTATCCAGACAATAGATACCAGAGATATTCAGTCCTGGCCCTGAAAAGATACATCAGCACCAACACAGGGCTGTACTTTGTATATAATAAATATTCAACAAATAAAGGCCTGGTTAGGGGGATAAACCCTGGCATAACCAGAACAATAAAAATGAAGGACATCGGAATGGGAGAATGTTTTACATAGCCTGGCATATGATCCTTTGAGGATCACTGCCCCAAAATCTTAGGACCAATCCAATGAACCAGGAACCAAAAACTCCTTCTAAAACTATTCTAAATCCCAGAAATAGAAATATCACTGGAATTGAGCTGTCAAACTAAGTGGCCTGTGGACCCAAAGATGAGAGTCTATGAAAAAGAAATCCAGTTAGAACTTCACTTAATAATAATAACCCTAATTTACCTAACTCTTAAGCTATGTAAAGTGCTGCTAAAAAAAATATTTTACATATATTATCTCATTTAATCCTCAAAATAGTCCTGTGAGATAGATGTTATGACTATTTCCATTTTACAGGTGAGGAAAACTCATCAACTCATAGAGTTTCTATGACTTGGCCAGAGTCTCACAGGTACAAGAGTAAGTGGTTGAGCTAGGGTTTGGATCCCAGCTTCCCTGATTCCCAGTGCAGGACTTTGATCCCTTATGCCAAGCTGTCTCTCTACATCTTGCCATCTCACAGGGTGTACCAGAAAATCAGTGCTCCAGAGGACTGACCCCAAATTCCAAAAAACACCATTATGATTCAGTCTCCCAACTGAAATGATTTGGGGATCAAAAGAAATGTGAACATTCTTAAACTCAGTTTCTGTTTTATATTTAAGAAATCCCACAAAAAAAAAGAATGATGATTTGTCACATTACATTATATCAAAACATGATGTAACATCATAATTTTTTTTAAAAAACATTTGTTTTAATTTATGATGCTGCATTATGCCACAGAAAGCTTTTGTTTTTCCCTTGAGTACCAACAAATTTTTACATGACTGTTTATTCAGAAACTTTGGTAGACTAGAACAGAGCAAGCATTGGCAAAAACAGGTAATTATAACTACTTATGAGCAACTTGTGAATCACCCATTGGACTTTCTTTTGGACCATGTTTCCCATAGGTTGCAACTCTGTAGACTAACTCATTTTCTCTCTGCACTAACGTTCAATATCTAAAAAATTTTATAGAAAGAATCTCTTAATTTCTCGATATTGCTGCAATATAACCTTGGGTTCTGGGGTGTGTGTGTGCATGTGTGCGTGTGTATGTGTCCCCAACAAAGGTCTCACTCTGATGTCTCATTGCATCTGAAGGTGATCCTGGATTCTTGAAGAATATGTTTGTAGGTTCCAATTTCTAACAGATTGTTCCAAGTAGGAAAGGTTTCCAGACTATTCTCAACAACACACAAGCTCATCACCAGAATTTTGGTCACTAATTAATGACTTTTTCTTTTAGTAGTAACAATTCACAAACACTATCTATTAAAATGTAAAGTGGTTGAAACATACATTGGTGGAAACAAAGAATATGATGAACAAAGAGAACATGGAAAGATTGGCATGAACTGATGCAAAGTGAAGTAAGTAGAGACAGGAAAATAATATGTGCAATGACTGTAACAATGTAAATAGAAAAAAACAGGACGATAAAAAACAAATGTAAAAGTATGAAGTCCCAACATATCATATAATGTCAGATTTTTTTATGCATTGATAAGTTTTGCTGAATTTTTTTCTCTTCTTTTTTTCTTCACTTCAACAATTCTTTGTTATAAGAGATGGTCCACTGAGAAAGGGAGGAATACAGAGGGAAATCTAGGCTGTGTGAAAATAAAATGTCAATAAAATTCTATTTTTAAAGAGAAATATACATTTGTGGAGGAAGTACCCCATGTGATAAAATCATGAGTCCTTGAGGTTTGCATGAAAGCGTGTGTAAGTGTATATGTGTATGTATTTGTGCATTTTTTGTAGTATTATCTACCTCATTCATTCTTTTCTGACCACATCACACCCCACCCCCACTCCCGCTCCTGCTGCTCAAGAAGTTTCAATGGTACCCTATTGCCTTTAGAATAAAATATTAACTCCTCTTTTGGCATCCTTCAGAATCAAATCCAAACGATCTTTTCAGGCTAAGCCCAAACATACCCTCTTGGAATGTCCATACACGATCATTATCTCTCTTCTCCATGCCTCTCTCACCACGCAGGCTACCCCTCATGCTTGGAATGCCCTCCCACCTCACTTCTGTTTCTTGGAGGTTTAGTGTCTTTCAAGGCTTAGCTCAAATGCCACTTCCTTCTCTCCTAATTGCCCCTGTTGTTAGTACCCCACTGCCAAATCGCTTGTTTTGCATTTATAGTATATATATCCTATATTTACTTATCTGCTAGCATGTTGTATACCCTGCCCCCCTCCACACCAGAGAATATAAGCTCCTTAAGGTCAAGGACTATCTCACTTTTATACTTGTATCCCTAGTGCTTTATTTAGCATGGTGCCTACCACATAGCAGGGGCCTAGAAAATGCTTGCTGATTGATTCATCATTTGAGCACAGCCATTTTTTAGCACCTACCCCTACTGTGTGCATAGGAGATCAGTGTGTACTAGGCACTGCCGTGATACAGAAATAACTAAACTCTTCTGGGGCCAACACCTTTAGCTGAGTTTGAGTGGTGAGGACAGACCATTAGCGCACCCTCATAACATGAGGCCATCTTACACTGATCCTTTGTATGAACATTAGTTAAACCCCAAGCTTTTCCTTCCATGTTGTTTGCCTAACCTTGATCCAAGCAGAGACATGTTCTCCTCACCCCACTTGGACTCTGCTTTCTGGCTTTGCCCTGATTCAGTGGCTATATATTTTGACTCATGAATTGTGAGCCCTGCACTTATTAAGAATCACTATTTTAGTTCTCTGGAAGGGAGCCCTGTGCTTGGGTGCTTTGAGTTAAAGAGATTCAATTCAATGTCATAAGTATTTGTTCAAGTGGTCTGGTGCATGCAGTTTGCTGCTGTTTGGTCAATTACTTAGAAGTGACCCTACTGGGAGTTTTCTTGGCAAAGATTCTGGAATGATTTGCCATTTCCTTCTCCGGCTCATTTTAGGAAACTGAAGCAAACTGAAGCAAAAGTTAAGTGACTTGACCAGGGTCACACAGCTAGTACGTGTCTGAAGTCAAATTTGAACTCAGGTTCTCCTGACTCCAGGGCCTGCACTCTCTCTCCTGCACCACATATCTGCACTATTATGCTACATAATATATATTATGCAGCATAGTATAACTGAAGGAGCACTGGTTCTAAGGGCAGAGGACCTGGGTTCAAGTTCGCCTCTGAAATAAACTTGGACAAATCACTCGGCCTCAATTTTCTCCTCTGTAAAATAAGAGTTGGACCAGAAGGCTTCTGAGATCCTTTCCAGCTTGAGATCTGAAATCCAAAGCGCTAACCTGTCTGTGTTCACCAGTTAATCAACCATTGATACCCAGCACATTCTAGCTCTCCCTCATGAGAGTCAGATCATGGTCCCTAACAATTTGCTTCTGAGGAAAACTCACCTACTTTCAAATGGGCTATAGCCTGGCTAAATGTTCCAAATGGGTACTCTCTGACAGAAAGCTCTGGGAAGTGGAAAAGGTCATTTTAGCTTGTTAAACACCTGTTTCACAAAGTGTACAATGTCCATTTGTTGCATAGGCCACATGGTTGGACTAGGAACTTTGTCTTGCTAATGTTCAGGCTTCACATTTAAGAAATGGATAGGCTCATTTCTCTAATTAAACTATGACTGGTTACATGTCACTTCTTCAATTATATCCAGGATGGCCCTTGACAAAATCATGGAGTCAGATTGTACCCTGAGCCTCTCCTCCTGTATCACACTTCCCCTTTATTGCCCCCTCCTTCTCTTGCCCCTCATTGACCTAGTGTTTTCATGCTCTGTCGAGACAGTCCCCTGCAAAACCGGCTCTTAGAGCCTTCACTCACAGAAAAGCATCAGCAATGGACAATAGCTTAAAATGTTGTTATTCTCTCCACTGATGTTTTCATTTTAACAGTGCTCAAAGTCTTAAAAGTTCTTAAGCTGGAATATTGGAATTCCAAATATCACCCTCAAAAGGAGAGGATTCAGCATGTTATTATGAAAAGAATGAATCCACAAATGGATGAAAAGCACTTACCATGTATGAAGCACTGGGGAGGAAAAAAAAACCACACAAGCAGTCCCTGTTCTCAAGGAGCTTCTAGTCTAATAAGGAACAAAGCACATCTAGGAAAAGTCAGCCTCATTGCAAATGGAAAGATCCAGGAGTCCTAAAAGTGCATGTGTGAAGTCAAAGACCTGTACTCAAATCAGGAGCTGACGCTTACTGCCCAAGGCAAAGTTACAACTTCCCTTGGGCTCGGTTTCTTCATTCCTTAGTTGATTGGTTAACTGGTTGCTGTCCTTTGTTCTCAAAGGGGACCAAAATGACCTCGCTAGAGTCAAGTTTCACGTGTCTAACTGTGGCTGATCAGACCAACACAAGCTCAGAATGCTCTACCACAGGTCAGCACAAATAGTTCATGTGAACATTTGGGTGGATTCTCTAAATTTGCACATCCCGTGTTTCCTTTGAGCTGCTTCAAGTCTTCTTTGCTCATAGAGCACAGCACCGTCTCTGATGTGGGCATGCCATGCTGAGTGGTCCTGTGTCAGTGTCTACACACACACATATTTGTGTCTGATAGTAGCTATCTCTAGGGCAGAGATGGAGGGGAGAGGGAAGAAAAAAAGAAAGAAAAGAAATTTACACAATAACTAGTTGCACCTAATAAATTTGCAGTTTCATGGGCAATTATCTTCTTTTTATTATACTATGTTACAGAAATGCTTGTTTTATTCCATAAATTAAAAATAAAATAAATAATTTTTTAAAACCTAAAATGAAAGTGAATCTCAATGATACCCAAGGTTCCTTCCAGTTTTAAATCCTATGAATCCATGATTCACAAAGTGGAGTAGAAATGAGGTCTTCTGAAATCCCTGGGCCAACCTTCAAATCCACCCACATATAAAGTCATGCCTGTCTATACTAGGTTATCTACATATTAGTTGATAAAATGAGGAAAGAGGTCCTTATAAGCCCAATTATCTTCTTCAGAAAGAGAAAAATTGATTTTAAATTGAACATTGTTTCCACCATAAGTCAAATGGAGAAAAGAAAAAATTTTGTGTGTGTGACCCCTAGTATATGGCAAAGGAGCGTTGAGTAGACACAAATTATTATCCCTTGACCTAGAGACTCATTTTAGAGGGGGAAAAAGTCTTTAAAAATTATACCATGGGAACTTCAAATAGGTTTTTTTTTTAAGTCCGTGGGATATATAGCTTGTATAGTAAAACTGATTTAATTGAATTTTCTCTTTTAGAAGATTTTGGTCAATCACCTACAGTTTTGTACCTGAATTTTTATCATATGCAACTGAAGGAGCCCCACAGAATCTCAGCAAAGATTTGCTCCAGCTCAACATCCAGTATACAAATCCTGGAGCCACCAAGGCCCTTTTTTTTCTTTTAAAAATTATTTCAATAACAAAAAACTGAAGAGAAGGTGAGTAAATGTAAGAAAACAAAAGAAAATTAAAATCCTGAAGGGAAGCAGGTCCTGCCTGAAAGTCTATTTTTGTTCCCCAGTGTAGGCATTTTAATTCATTTAACAGTAAAGGAAGAAGAGACTTTTGGAAAATTCTTTTAGTGATGAAGGTAATAGGAAAAACAGGTTTCCTGGCAGTTAAGCTTCATGAGCCATAGAAACACAGACTTCAAATGTTGATTATCAAATTCTTACTGAAAATATAAAATCATAGAGTTTTAGAAATGAAAAAAAGTATAAATAAAAAGAATTAAATAAAAATAAATTAAGAGGGCCCATAGATATTGTCTAGTGATTCCACAGATGAGGAAACTGAGTCTCAGAGAACAGGAGAGTGACTACCTCGAGGTCACAAAGCTATTTAGCGACAGTTGGGACTGGTAGCCAGGCTTTTTCCTAGATACCACAGAGAGCTCAAGAATCTCTGGAGATATACAAAAGGTATTTAAAGGAACACTAGCTACCAATCACTTTAGGCTGTTATTTGCAATACTAGTAACAATAACTCATTGCTAGACTAAACAAAGAGGATTGATTCTCTCCTGTTTCCGTGTCTCTGCACAGGGCTCCCAACCCCCCACCCCATACCTGAATGTTATCCTTCCTCACACCTACCTCTTGGAATCTTGAGCTGCCTTCAGAGTTCAACTTGACTGCCATCTACTGATCACCCCCTAGCTGTTAACGCTCTCCCCACTACCCCAAAATTACTTTATACTGTCTTTGTAGATATTTTGTTTTTACCTATGTGTGTGCCTTTATTGTTTCCTTCCACTAGAATGTCAGCCCCTTGAGGGCAGGGAATGTTTTATTTTTGTCTCCAACTCTTAACATAGCAACTGCAGCATAGTAGTTGTTATTTAAATCCCCTTTGTCATTCTGTGTACAATTGTTCTTTAAATATTCCTTAATGCTTTTACTATTTCCTACTGTTCATTTCCAACTAGGATATCAAAGGGGAATACATAACCCTCTGGCAGATATGATTTCTGTGTTTTAGGAAACTGCTGAACTTTCATCCTGACCTCCTGTGAAAAGCTGGAGTTCTTGAGATTTTTTGTGTCCTAGGCCCCCTAGGCAATCTGGAGAAGCCTATGGACTCTTCTCAGACTAACATTTGTTGTTTATATTCTTAACTAAAGGAAATGCTAACTTTCAGTTAATGTTAGGGAAAATAAAGATGTCACTTTTCCCACCCAAGTTCATAGACCTCCTGAAATCTGTGCATGGCTTTAGTCTGTAGACCCCCAAGTTAAGAACCCCTGTGTTAAAGGACCTGATTATGTATTAAAAATGGTAATTTCCTTGACTGATCCCCTATAGCTATGTAATGACTAATACGGACAATGGACTTCTGCTTCATTTTTGCCCTTCCCTTTTCTTCTCCTTTCCTTTCTGCCTCCCTCCCTTTCTTCCTTCCTTTCTCTTTTCCTTGCTTCTAAAACCTTTATTTAATGTCCTCCTCTGACGCCTCTTCATGAGGAAAAGGTGATCCTGACCTCTCCAAAGCTATGTCCACAAAACAAATCTCTGACAGGTCACACCAACCAAAATAAGGGTCCAGGTATAAGCCAATAACATATTGTTTATCTTTCCTCCAAGGACCAGCCTGGCTAAATTCAAATGAGGCTCATTGCCAGAAAGGCGGCTACCAATGCATCAGCAAGGATTTCTTAAGCACTTAACCATGTGACAAGTGCTTTGATGAATTCTTTTAGCCACAGCAACTCACGAAGACTATTAACGTGTTAGAAGGGTTGTGATCTTTATTGGTGGGGGGAACGCCTTCCTTTAGAAGCAAGCAACTGGCCTACAGAATTTGCAAAAGCAACATTGGTTCCACCGGCAATCCTAAAAGGCAGCCTCCCAAGCAAAAGTGGTCAGGGCTGTGAGATGTGGAACAGAGAAATACATTGGTATGTTTGTCGGAGAGCAATTAAGTATCAAACCAACCTTTTCCAAGTTCATATTTGTCCTTCTGCACCTACCCACCTTGGGAACACCAATGCTGTGCCTATGTAGAAGTATGTGTAAGCACACACACACACACACACACACACAGTTTGCATACTGAAATAAAGAAAATACGTATTCACCACCTGTTTTCTCTACAAAACACCCAGTTTTGTGAGCAAATCTATTTCTTTAAACACCTGTGAGTGTATGACTCAACTTCACAAATACAATAGAAACTGAAGGATAATATTTCCAGTAAGAGAAGTGTCTGGTCTTGACTCCAAGAAGCAGGTCATTTTTTGGAATGTTCTAGGATAGATTTTTTTTTTGTTGTTCCAGAACAGCAAGGGCTTTTAAAAACTGTTTTAAAATAAAAACCACAGAACTGCACATATACCCAACAGAAGGCTATCATTTGCAAGAAGTCCCAATTTAAGGGCCCCTTATTTCCCCAAGGTAATGTTTCAACACCAGTAAATCAGCATTTATTTCTGATGCTGAACTTGCAGTTTAAAAAAACCTCGCCTTCTGGAGGTTGTTCACCTGGGGATCTCACTGAGCTGTAACAAAGGACAGAGCCCAGTAGGGAGGAATAAAGGAATTAAACTGTCTATCTTGCCCCTTAGTGAAACTCTGAGGAGCTAAATTACGAAAATACAAGGGAACCTGGCTATATTTCTAAACTGCTCTGAGTCACTTCAGTGTGAGAGCTTATGGACTTACAGAGTGAAAAAGTTGGCAAAAAAAAAAAAATCTTGAATACCATGGGATTTCTTGCTTTTAATCTTCATGGCTTATTCTTGTGGTTGGTTGGTTTTCCCAGTTCACAGCATTTAAAACCAATATCAGTTCACCTTTAGCTTGGCATATTCCATAACCTCCTTTCTGAAAGCTATTTCCATATTCTTCTAGCTGAGAATAATTACTCTTCCTAGTTACCTGAGATGTTCATGCATATTTCTCCTTCCTGGCCATTCTGTTTTGAATAGACATCACTGGCTTTCACCCAGCTGTCCAAAGCAACATCACAGACAGGTGAACTGAAGGAACAGTACAATTTTTTTTAAATCCTGCCCTGACTGTTCATACATGTGCGTTATTAACCAGGCACATGCTCTGCTAATAAATCAAGATTTTTCCCCAAAAGCATCTCAGTAGTTTAGAAAGCAGATTTACAAGAAAATATCAGATTGGAAGACATAACAAACAGCAACATCGTCTGGTTTATGAGCATTTCAGCTAGTCCATCCTCTGCCAGAGCATGTGTACCTCTCTTGTAACCTTTACTGCTCTACAAAGATGATCTGTCATTTTGGAAAAATACTGAAGCAGCCTTGAATCCTTACTGCCCTCTAGAGAAATTCTGCTAGAAGAGCTCAGACTGACAAAGTCAGCAGAAAAACAATATTGCCAGACAAAACTGAACTCCTTGGCTGTAAAGCATACAATTTGTCTACTGAATTTTTTAAAGAGGACGATACGCCCCTCCCCTTTTTACGATCGTGTACCTACAATTAGATAAATTTAAAGGTGACAGTTACTACTGTATAGGCATTGACTCATAATTTTCTGATCACAGATACACAATAGTGTTATAATTCTGTGCCTCCAGGGGAATTGAATGCAGATATTGTACAGACCAAAAGGAATCTTTAAAAAAAAAAAAAAATGAAAGGAGGGTCTACAACAACGTGAATGTATTCCCTAGACTTTCTTCCTCACCAATGGTCAGATATGACCAAGTCACTCTGTAATGCCTTTCAGCAAAACAAGAATAATAGAACAATTCACTCATCCTCTAGCTTGGCATTTGGTTCTTGTATGTGAGAACACTTGAAAAGTGTTAAATGCATCTGAGGGGATAAAAAAATGAAATTTTTTTCCATTTGCTAAAACCCTTTTCATGTTCTGCTTTCCACAAAAGGAGTGGTCCATTAAACCAGGAATAAAAAGCTTTTTTGTTGTTATTGTTTTTCTTTATCCTCATGAACATCTGAAGTTCTGGGTTACTTCCTGCAGTATACTGGCATTGCTTTTCTCTAAGCTGTTTCTTCAGAATACATAAAGGATCCTCCATATCCTAATGAAAGACAGAACACCGGATGGAAGTGAGAATTCACTATCAGTGCTCTTCAAGGCAGATCCAGCTTCCCTTCTCTGAGCTCAGTTCATCATCAATAGAAGAGGATAAATACTAAAACTTTGAAACGTACATAGTTGACAATGCCCCAGCATACTGTATTTATGTTTAACAAGAATTCTTAAATCTCTATGATTATGATAACAGTAAGCAACCCACAAAAGAGTCCTTTCTATATAACCCTAATTTTTATACCAAAGGTGTTTGCCATTTAATCAAACAAATCCTGTTAGCTGTGGCAGGAAACACCCGATTTTTACTCTTTGATTGAAAGAGTGTACTGCCCTCTAATGGTTCACATATCCATGACCTGATGGGGAACCCTGATGAGGCACCCCCAGACAATAAATATTAAAAACTAAACTCTGTCATAGCTCTTGGAGCTGGAATGAAGATGAAGAGTTAGCCTTACCTTCTTTTGACCAAAACTTCGAAGAAGGAAGATTTAAATTTCCTTTGTTATAAACAGTTGTGAGAAATAGCAAAAGAACAAGTATATCCCAAACCGCTCTTAAAAAAAAACAAAAACAAAAACAAAAAAAACACATACCTTAAACAAATTATTTTATTTCAAGTAAAAAGGAACTCCTCTTGGAATTCAAAATAGCATTAGACCAGCCTCCCTGGGTATTTAAAATCCTTCAAATTCAAAATTCTCTAGAAAACCTTGAGTAGATTTTAGGGGGTGAGGTAGGGGAAGGGCAGTAAAGTTCCTAGCAATTACTTGACATAGTAGATAGAATGCTGGACTTGGAGTCAGGAAGTCTTTTGTTCACATTCTACTTTAGGCTTTCACCACATGCGTGACCTTGGACATGTCACCTAACTTCTCTCTGTCCAGTAGCTTCCTCACATATAAAACATGGGGGTTGGACTCAAGGACATCGAAGGGCACTTCCTGTTTAAAATCTATGATCCTATGAATAGTCTGCAAAGGTGACAGTGTACCTATGGAGCAAGGAAGGAGGTTAGGAGTGACAATGCTGGTGGGGATTATATATGTGTGTGTGTATATATGCATACATACCCACATATATACATAAATGTATGCATATATATATAATTGTAAATATTTTAAATTTCAAGATAAAAAACAAGAAAGGACAAATTCAATTTCAATTCCTATTTATTTCTTTGTTGCTTGTTAATTTGTTTGATTTTGCCATATAAATGGCTATGAAGTTAGGGATAAGGATTTACCCCTTGATTTATAGGTTAATTTAATTATCATTTTTGTTGACAGTCTTTGTAAAAAAAATTTAAGAATTAGCTTAATTTGATGTCTTAAAGATGAGATACAAACCTTTATTATAATTGATTTCATCCCCTCATTGGCCAATTTAAATGCTCAAAAAGATTTTTTACTAGTTCGTACTTAGAACAAAGAACAATGAAAGATAAAAAGCTGTCACCCTCAGTCTTTGCAATGCTCTTGGAAACTGTGTCTAAATGGGAGTTTGTTGATCTGTGCAAATGTAAATGTCATTTCTAAATATAGCATTATGAAGCCAGAGAATCAGCATTTCTGTTGATGAAACACCTTTTCTGGAAGTACCATGTGCAAGGAAATGCATCTTTCCGACACACAGGAAAGTCTCAAGTATCACCCCCAAACAGCAGACCCAAAGTTGATTTTTAGATGACTGAGTCTTCCGAAAGTCTCTGTACTATCTCTTTCAGTAGCTTCTATAAGCGGTCACGACACCAAACTAGAAGTCTCAGCAAATAACTCTCTGAGTTTCCACATCCTCATTTTTAAGTTGCTTTAAGATGAAGAATGCTTATTTGTAGCGGTCTAAAATTCACGCATGAAAGGTGCTATTCTTAGGACCACATAAAGCACACATCAGCTGCTTTGGATATTCTGGCTTTAGTGCTATACCTTGTTATTATATGCACTTGTCAAAAAATATCCACTCAGGTGGGTGGGGATTCACTTGCTGTTTTCTGATGCCTATCTTTTCTTAGATCATTTCTATACCCTTTAATCTCTTTCATTTGTTCCAGGTCAAACCGTGTTACAACAAATGCCATTACCATAAAATTTTCTCTATCACACACACAAAAATTTCCAAGTCCCAACCAAAGGCTTACATCAAACAGTATTTGATGCAACCACATTTCCAGAGAGATAACCCATTTTGACTGTCCCATGAGGTTAGTTGTCATGGAATTTGACCTGTATTCCCTTTTCTAGCAATTTTCAAGATCCCAGTGGTGATAGCACTTTCCCCAAGCAAGAAAAATTACTGGTGAAACATATTTTCAATGTATAGTGTTTGATAAAAGGCATAATTTTTTCTTAGAAATTCAATGGCCTTAATTGGAAATTATTTGGGGTATGAACAAGGGAGAAAATCTTATGTTCATAAATGTGGAACATGTCATTTGACATGACTTGATACAGTCTTATTCCACATTCTTACACACAAATTTAAAGGGCTGTTAATGTCCAACCCCCTTTTTATGTACCTTTGTCTCTAACCATTATTGTAATTCTGTCCTCCAACACAAGCTCTTTTTCCTCCACTGAGCTATCAAAGACACCTTCCTAATCAACATTATACACAGTAGCATAATAGATGGCACCAGAGTGAATACAAGGCTGGACCGTAATTCACTCCAGGGGCTCCACTGATGTCATAAACCACACGACCGTCTTTATGAAGAGTAGCTGAGCCCAGAAAGTGAATTCAGATCTCTGCTCACTCCGGGAGCTATCTGTTATAGAAACAGATTTAAACACTGACCTTTTCATCTCTATCATTTATGAAAATTTCAAACTTCTCCAATAAAATTTAAACTTTTCAGCAATTAACTGATTTAATTCCATTTTCTAGAAATTTCCAAAAATATTCTTAGGTTCACTCTCTAAATAGAAGGACAGGTGAGTTGCTATACAATTGTATACAATTGCTATACAATTCTCAAAAACTATTTAGAAGAAATAAAACACACCCTAGTCCCTTGAACTGATGGTTGCACTTGGTTCTTTGCACCCTGACTGTCTCTGTGATTCTGTATCAGTGAAAGAAAGGAAACAATAATGCTAGCTGCAGAAATAAACAAAGAAGTAAATAGAAATGACCTCAAATATATAGAGAATTGTTTAGGCCCAGCAGGAGAATTTATATATAGTATCTCTCACAAGAGAAGAAAAAAATGTTATATTCCCCAAATCATTACCCTTGTCAATTTGACTTAAAAATGAATAGAACCATGGTCAATTTCAGCACTTCTCTGGAATATAACAGCAAGACACAGATCAGTCAACTGGATATCCAATCCTAATTTTCCAACATTCCCAAATTGGAATGATGCTCTTTGAAAATTTATCATATATACTTTGATATATGATTGACAATCTCATCAAGGAAGGTTTTCCCTCCCATGGTACAGATTCTAACCCTCTAAACCTTTTCATCATATGTGATTCTTGTCCCTGTCTTTCTAGAAATTTTCTATACTAAGAGCTGTTTGATACACCAGAAGCCTTTCTCTAGTTCTTTTAATATCTCGATAGTACCAGAGCATCACTCAGACTGTCCATCTGTTACCCCTCACTCTCAATACGTGACTGGCCCACCTCCTTTTCCAGTCATCTTTAGAAATTTTTTTATGTCTTTACTCATGGCTAAGTCATTGTTAGCATTGTGTGACAGCCTTCTTATTCCCACCAGTAGACTGCCCACTGCCCTTTATATCTCCAGAAAACTTTATTCTGTTAAGGTTGTATTGTTACAAGATTCACAGTCATATAACATCAATGCAAAAATATTGTTGTTTTTTTAAAAGTTAGACTTAAGGCAGTAAGTAGCTTGAGATCATTGAAAATACTTCATAATCTCCTCAAAATCTATCCACCCCACTTCTCTCCTCCTGTTCAATTCTAGGCCCAGCTCACTGTCCATCAGCAGAGTTAGTCTAAAGTAGATATACTTAAAATATATCAAAGAGGAAAAAAAGCTATATGCACAGAACCTCAGTTTTCTGTGGAAGGAAAAAATAACTTTTCCTTTAATATCATACTTGGGAATTACACAGAAAATGGATATCTAAATTCACAATTCAATCTCTCCAAATGTCGGATGCCAACAGCGCCAATTCACTACTGAAGAATGAATTTTCACATTTACTTGGAGCACAAATTCCAGGTCTGCAAAAACTATATAAATATACATATATATATATATATTTGTTCTTTCATCATTGGGCTGATATTTGATTGTACAGTCACATAGTTGGCCTTATGAGGCCTCCAATTAGACCAGACAGGCTCTGGGAGGTACCAGTGCACTACACTCTTAATGGCACTGATGTTCAGAGATTCTTTGCACTCAAACAGAAAAAACCGTATTCAAAGACTCCATTGTGTATTAATAGCCCACTGCACGGGAAACAATCATGATGATTATCTTATAGATAATCTAGTTCCAAAGCCTCATGTTTACCTGCCATTTCTTACAAAAAAGCACCTATAATTGAATCATAGAGGTATCAAATTGGAGACCTGGAAGAGTAACTTTAGAACTGAGGAGTCCAAAATATTTTGATTATCTCTTCCCTTCTTATTATCAGGAAAGGATGTGACAAATTCAGTTGAAGATTAAATTCAGAGGTATTTGACTTTTAAAAGGGGACACATTTCAAGATGCCAGTGGGCCAGGTGACAGTTACATTTTGGGTTATGGACCCCCTTCCAGGGTCCCTGAAATCACACCATATTGCTCCTCAGCATCCTGCCCATCATCATTCTCCCCCACCTTTGGTAAAATCTCATTCTTACTGCTTAGCACAGTACCTGGAATAGAGCACATTCTTCATTAAGGCTTTATATCTAATTCTCCACCTCTATCTCTTTTTCTGTATCTCTGGTTCTCTCTCTGTCTCCCTTTATCTGTTCTCTCTCTGTCATCCTCTCTGTATCTCTCTCTGCATCTCTCTGCCTCTGTCCATCTCTTTCTGTCTGTCTCTCAGTGCCTAGCACACAGAAGGTGCTTAATAAATGTTTGATTGATTGATCTTTGTCTCTCTACCTGTCTCTGTCTGTCTCTTACACACACATACACACACACACACACACACACACAATCTTAAACAAGGACCAGTTCTAATATTTTATAAAATAAAGGGGTAGAACTAGATGTTTCCTGCCATATTTAACTGGTTGTTGTCCATTCTCAAAGAGGACCAAAATGACATCACTATGTCAGGGTCAAGGTACAATATGTCCAACTGTGGTTAATCAGACCAATGTGAGCTCAGAATACTCTACCATGGGTCAGGCACATGCAGTCTATGCAAGCACTTGCAGTGGAGATGTCTAAATTTGAGCATCTCACATTTATATTGAGCTACTGAAATTCTGCTTTGCACTTAGAGCCTTGCACCTTCTTTAATACAGGCACCCACCATGGTGAGTGTTCCTGTGCCAATGTCTCCCATGTCTGACAATCACTTCCAAAGTTCTTCAAAAAGACCTTGAGAGTGTCCTTGTATCACTTATTCTGACCTCCATGGTAGTGTGCTTTGTGTGAGTTCTCTATAAAACAGTCTTAAGTAAAGGTATGCTAAGCATACAATGTGACCAGTCCATCAGAGTTGTGCTCTCTGCCATAGGGTTTGAATGTTTGGTATTTTAGCTCAAGAAAGGACCTCAGTATCTGGTACCTGATCTTTAGAATCTTCCCAAGACAATTCAGATGGAATCAATTCAATTTCCTGGCAGGGTGTTAGTATACTATCTAAGTTTCGCAGTCATACAGCACTGAGGTCAGCACAAAAGCTCTGTAGACCTTCCTTTTGGTAGACAGCCTAATACTTCTCTCCCACACTTTCCTTCAGGGCCTCTCAAACACTGAGCTAGCTCTGGCAAAGCATGTGTCAACGTCATCATCTATGTGGACATCCCTGGAAACTACACTGCCAAGGTAAGAGAACTTATCCACAGCATTCAAAACTTCTCCATTTGCTATAACTGATAGTTCCACATATGGATGGTGCTATGCTGGCTGGAGAAGAACCTGTTTTCTTGGTGTTAATTGTCAGACCAAAGTTAGCACAAGTGACAGAGAGTTGATCCATATGAATTAAGCCCTCTCCTGTCCTATTAATCTCATCCCCAGGGAAGTACCTGAAAGAGCAGTAACAGAAGCACAACTAGGCATTCACATACAATTTAGGGGAAAAAAAACTCCTTCTCCTAAAGCCATTCAAAACTTTACTCCATGGGTTTATCACAGTCCATTTTCTAACCTCTAACTAGAGAACTGGACAGAATAAATCTTATAACTAAGCAACATGAAGGCCTAGTTTGCAAACTTTGCATTTTTGTAAAAATGAGAATCCACTTGACATTATGATTCGTAATATATAATATTATCCATTTGCTTCATGATTTAAGGGCCCATGATTTCACCAGTGGGAAGGTTTCCTCTGCCAGTACAGATTTCAGCTTCTCTGTGGGATGGCTTTAGTGAATAGCTATGGCTGAAAAATTTATCATCCCATAACCAATCCCAGTGATGTTCTTCCCTGAATAGAATTAGAGTGGTCCTCAGACAAAAGACATGTAATCTGGTCATCTTTGAAGCTTTTGGGGTGCCCCCTAGCATTATCTTTTAGGGTTACTTCATTACATGATGAAGAATAGGACTCTTAAATGGAAAACTGCTTCCTCAAATTATGTACTTATCCCAATTCATCATACCAACAAAGATCAACAGATTTTATCATCAGCACAGAAAGTGGTCCTAAATGTCATGTAAAGTCTTGAAAATATCATACCGCTGAACATTGCTTGAACATTTTCTCACATTTCTTCCTCCAAATGATATCTCAGGTCCTTCCTAAAGATATTTATACTTCCAAAACCATAAATAGAGAGCATAGGACACCCATGTGCATTTTGCTCAAAAAAATGAAGGAAAATGTATGTTTAAACCTGTATTTGCTTCAAGTGGTCCACAGTTCATGTGTAGTCCACGTCCCAAAGCCCATTGGTATGAGACTCTCTCCTTACTGGTGGAGATCAATGCCCCGTGCCTACAAGAGGGGTGGGGCAGACTTTGTAAGAACATGAGAAAGGAGAGGTTCATTCTCTGACCTCTTGAGTCTCTTCAAATCTTAAGATTTGCTTCAGACTTTCTTCGAGCTTCTTTTGAAGTAAGTAGCTTCAGGTACTTCTGGCTTCCAGCTTCCAGAGAGAAAACAGATTATGTAAAACTCCACATCAGTTTAATAAAGGGAAAATAAGACTATGGGAAGAAACCAACATGAGAGGAATTGGCAGTCTTAATCATATTACTATCCCCTGCTTGTGTCACTAAGGACTTGAGGGAACATCCCCTTAGATGAAATCTGGGTCTCTCTCTCTCTCTCTCTCTCTCTCTCTCTCTCTCTCTCTCTCTCTCTTTCTCTTTCTCTCTCTGTTGTGAACTCCTCCACTCTATTATCTGGTATATTTTCTCCTATGTAGACTTTCTCTTATTTCTGTTTGGATATTGACTCAAATAAATGTTTCTTTACTATTTGCTAAGTGTGTGGTTATTGTGGAACTAGTATTTGGTGGAAAGGAACTCAAGCCTTGAATATAAAGCTTGGGTCCTCTTTTCCCCATTAAAGAAACAGTAATCAGAAGTTAGCTTGAACCTGAAAACTATTTCCCCTAGACTAACAACATTTAAGGGAGCAGATAGATATAATTCTAACCAGGTTCCCACTCTCTGAGGAGAATAGAACAGACAAGCTTCTCCTGCTTCACCTCCTGGCAGGAATTAGAGTCCCTTAGAGAAGGGTAGGGGGAAAAGAGGCTAAAGATGTTTATTTTGCCTCCCTCTGAGTCACACACAACACCTCCATGCTACATGTTGGGGACAGTTCCTGTTACTCATGGTGTTAGGAGTGACTCCAGTTGAGAATGTATTATATGGGCTAAAGTTCCCAGAATGCAAGCAGTTATTTAGAACAGGAGGGCCTAGCCTAAAAGCAAGACATTTTTAAGGTCTTCCAATATTAAATGAAGGTTTAAAATGGGCTCACAAGGAACATTGAAAGGAGGCAGAATTCCCAAATATCTACCATAAACTGATTAGAACCAGAGTAGGGCTACCAAAGAGAAAAGAACATCAATGACTCTGAGCATCATACATAAGAAGCAAGTCCATAGAATGCAGCACTAGACCTTCAGACTTGCCACACTCCTCTGCCTACCTTGTACAATGCCTTGCACATTTAGCAAATGCTGAAGTCAAAGTTAAGGGTCAAGATCATTGGAAATTGTCATCAGTCTTATTTGGTGAAAAGGAAGCAAGGCCGTAAAGACTCAGAAAGCACAGAATTATCTTTCATTCAAAGTAAGAAGTTACATATCTCTCAAAAGTATTATTGCATTGATGAATACAAAGTCTATATGTCTGTGGAGAGACTGGGCTAGGTGGAGTTATTAAAGTTGACCAGGAGAAGACAAGTATGCTTTCCAAAAGCTGACTAGGAAAATCTTTTGAAGTAAATTGATAGAGACAGGACTATAGTGGAGATCACAAATGACAATAGAAGATTATTCAGGAAAGATAATCTGACTCTGCAAAAATGTACTGACATATGTAGGGCAGTTGAAAAAGGCCAAGAGTAGATAAAAGCTGCCTCTGATTATCACATAGAAGAGCTTCTTAGAAATATATTTTCTAAAGAAGTAAATTAAAATACTTGGGCAGAATATGGCATGAATGGAAATACCCAATGCTATAACATTAATGATATCTGGGTAATCCAATTCTCGCCCTTGCTTGTCATGAGAATGTTATGCAACTACTGTGCTGGAATAAGCAATAAATATGAAGAAATCAAAGAAGTTTGGGAAGAATTATATGAACTGATGTAGAGGGGAATAAGCAGAACCAGAAAAGCAAAATACACAATGACTACAATAGTGTAAACAGAAAGAAGGAAAGAAAAAAAGGAAGGGAGAGACAGAGGAAGGAAAGGAGGGACGGAAGGAGGGAGGGAAAGGAGGGAAGGAAAGGAGGGAGGGAAGGAGGGAAGGAAGAAGGAAGGAAGGAAGGAAGGAAGGAAGGAAAGAAGGAAGGAAGGAAGAAATAGGCTGCCAACTATCTTCAGTGACCTCCCCACCCCCAGTCAGGCATTCATGTATTTTTTCATTCATACAACAATTCATTAAAGTAACAAATTTTGACTAAGCACCTTCTAAAAGTCCCAACTCTAAGACTCTATGATATTATATGCAAAGCACTGAGCAAGATCCTGCAGGAGATATATAGATGAATACAACAAAAGGCTTAGCATGTAGGAGGGGATATAGGGCAGGTAAAGGAATAACTATCCCTTGCTAGGGGGGAAACCACTTCAACACAATACCTGAACATCTCCTGTGGGCTTTTCATTATATTGAGCACTATGGGAAATGTGAAAGCAGATGATTTGGTCCTCATCCTTAGGGAAATTATATAGCTCAGTACCTGTTAGTGAGAATAATGAATCCCCTGAAGTGGTCACATGTATTCAAATTTGCATTATTTGAAGTTATAATTACATTAAAAATGGTAGCTGGTTCCAGCACAATGGAAATATTTAGTAGAAATTCAAATAATGTGACCACTTCAAGCGAATCCATTATTTGCACTAGTAAGAACTGAATTTTTGTTTCATTAGGACAAGATGTATACACAGAAAAAAAAAAAGAGAATAATGGCCAATGACGATGAAGTGCTAAATTGTATGCTACAGGTAAAAGTTGTTACAGTACTTTGGAATGTGGATGATTGCAGTGGATCAGAGCAAAAAGAGGACTCAATGGAATGCCCTGGGACCTGAACAGGACCTTGAGGGACTTGGATACAATCTTAAGAGTTTCTCTGACTAAAACAGAAGACAGAGATAGAGATAAGAGATAGAGACAAAGACAAAGACAGAGACAGAGACAGAGACAGAGATGAGAGAGAGAGAGAGAGAGAGAGAGAGAGAGAGAGAGAGAGAGAGAGAGAGAGAGATATTTAGAGACCAAGGGGAAGCTCATCTGACCATGAGCAAATCACTTCATCTTTCTTGACCTCATTTTCCCCTTCGATAAAATAAGAGGGTTGGGTAAGGTAACCTTTCAAATGGCTAATAAGATGAGATAAATCTAGTAAGATAAAATTTAACAGAGATAGGAATAAAAACCTTTGCTTGGACTTAAAAATTTAGAAAAATGCTCATATAGAATAGGGACAATGTGACTAAATATCTTTTTAAAATGGAGGTTTTAGCAATTTCAAACTCAATATGAATCAAAACATAATAGGGAAAGTCAAGTGGTAGAACACATATAAAGGAGTATGTGGGGTGTGACCAGAATAGGGAAGGAAACTCAAATTCATGCTTTGCAAAGATCAGTTAAAGAAACTGGGCGTATTTAGACCAAAGAAGAGAAGACTTGGCAGGGGTGGGGGAGTGGGCATGTTTTCAAGTATTTGAGGAGTGGTCACATGGAAGAGAGAGGAGATTTGCTTTACTTGGCACCAGAATCAAAACTGCGAACAATGGGTACAAGTTGCAAAAATGGATTTTGGCTCAACATAAGGAAAAATTTCATATCAATCAGAATAATCGAAAAGTGAAAAGAATTGTCTCAGAAATAGTGAGTGCCCTTTCAGGTAAGATTTTCAGATGTTTCATAGGGAAAATTCTTGGGACTGAACTAAATGACCTCTGAGATTCCCCCTAACACTGAGATGATACTATCTAATGATACCTTCTAGCATTAATGGATTTTAATTCTCAAGCCGAGCAGGGAAAATGGGACCAGATTATGCAAGGGTTTAAATGCCATATAAGGAGCTTAGACTCAAGCTGAAAGTTATTAGGGGGATACTAGG
Source organism: Pseudochirops corinnae (assembly GCA_028646515.1). Taxonomy (NCBI): domain Eukaryota; kingdom Metazoa; phylum Chordata; class Mammalia; order Diprotodontia; family Pseudocheiridae; genus Pseudochirops; species Pseudochirops corinnae. The sequence goes on along the minus strand of CM053585.1, from coordinate 188,944,416 downwards.
TCTTTTTCTGTTATTTTTTTTTCTCTCAAGAGCTTGCAGGACCAATATGCTCAAGAAAACAAGAGGGAAACTGCCTTGCATATAGTAGGTGCCTAATAAATATTTGCAGTATTGAATTAGCTTATGAGTTTGGAGAAAGACAATGCAATCATTAATGTGAGGGAGAGCACCCATATTTAGAGGTAATCTGACTTGCTATCTGTTGCCCTGTTTTAATTTAATTCACTCTGTGTACCATGTTAAACGAGAGAATAAAAAACAAGGCCAATAAGAAATATTTAGTCAAAAGCCGTAGAGCATGGTATGGCTAGGTGGCGCAGTGAATAGAGCACCAGCCCTGGAGTCAGGAGGACCTGAATTCAAATTCTACCTCAGACATTTAACACTTACTAACCACGAGACCTTGGTCAAGTCACTTAACCCCAATTGCCCTGCCTTCCCCCCTCCAAAAAAAAAAAACAAAAAAATTAAAAATTAAAAAAAAATTTTTAAAGCCTAAAACAGTGAGGGGAAGAGGAAAAGAGGAAAGAAGGGAGAAAGAGAAGGAGGGAGGGAGAGAGGAAGGAAGGAAGGGAGGAAGGAAGGAAGGAGGAAAGGAGGGAGGGAGGAAGGGAGGGAGAGAGGGAAGGAAGGAACGAAGGAAAGGAGGCAGGAAGAAGAAATGGAAACACAAAAAAGAAAAGAAATTAAAATAGATAAATTCAAGTTAATAAGCAGGGGGAAAACTTTAAAATAAAAGATAACAAAGAGCATGAGCTATGTAATCTTGGGCAAGTACTGTACTCCCTCCAGGTCTCCATTTCCTGCTGTATACAATAAGGCAGTTACACTACATGACTTCTGATGTTGCTGCCAGCTCCAAGAGTTTTGGTTTTTAAGTATCCAAGCAAGAAAACAGTGGCAGAAGAAAAATGACATCTAATACCAAAGACTTAAAGTAAAAGAATCAAGCAATATGAAGTCAGGCAAATAACAAGATGGAAGATAAGCCACTTGCAGAATTCTTAAGATTGTTAAGGAAAATAAAGTAAAACTATAGAAGAAAGGATGACAAAAACACAAATGTATGAATGGAAACCTATCCCACAATGTGGAAACCTAAACGAATAGCAAGGAAAAAAAATTAAGGTCAAGAAATGAACAAGAGAAAGCTAAGCCTGAAACTTTGACTAGATACATGAAATGGGCCTGATGAGACATTCTGAGGAAGGTATGTTCACCCTGAGAGTCAGCAAAGATCCGATGTTTGTTCTTGCAAAGTAGAATCAGACAGCAAGCTCCCAACTCTTATTTTCTATTTTCCCTATTCTGAGAACAATGGGTACATATTGAATCATCTAATTTGCCCTGTTCTAATTCTCAGAAAGCAAAATTAAAACCAATACTTCAATATGGTTGGAGAAATAAGCAAACTAAAATGGTAGGGATTTTAATATGACTTTTAGGAATCATACATCACAGAAGCACACAAGGCACACATCTCTCCATTGTTGTAGAATAGACTAGATTATTTCCAGTAAGCTAGCTTTTCTTCCTGTCTTTTCAAAAGTAGATTTTATTTTAATCTTATTTTTCTTTTTCCATAAAGCCTACTATAGAATAACAATTTTTAAATATTTGAATGCATATAAATTATAATGCAGGAGTCAAGGATCTAATTATACAGTTCTGGCTTTTTATAATCAATATATGGCGTTTAAAGAAAAAAAAAAACAAGAAAAAAGGAGTCATATTCCTGAGACAATGTGATATAAAGAATAGAGAGACAGGCTAAAAGCTTTGAATTCAAGTCCTGCCTCTCACAGACAATAGCTATGTGACCCTGGACAAGTCACTTAACCTCTCAGTGCCCTAGGTAACCCTCTAGGACAGTGTTTCTCAACCTTCCTAATGCCAGGACCCTTTAATACTTGTATGTGGGCATATCTGCACGTGGGCTGACTCGCCTGGAGACACATAGAGGAGCGGTGTCTCGGTGCCTAAGACCATCGGAAATATGTGTTTTCTGACGGTCTTAGGTGACCCCTATGAAAGGCTCATTCAATCCCCGTTGCCTAAGACCGTCAGAAAACACATATTTCCAATGATCTTGGGAACCGAGACACCACACCTCTACCCATATACAAGTATTAAAGGGTTGCAGCATTAGGAAGGTTGAGAACCCCTGCTCTAGGACAATTAGATGCAGGGAAGGTATCAACCTACAGTAATAAAAGGATTTTCCTCACCCAGGAGGTGCCTATAACTGATGAAATCACAGATCCAATCCTTATCCCTGAGTATTATTTTTTGGTAAATTTGGTAAACTGATGCCTTGACAGAACTAGGTGAGTACTTTCTTCCCTAATATGAATCATACATAGCCCCTTCATTTTCATCCTGTGTGGTTCTCACATATATTTTCTTCCATCTTTTTGTTGGCACCAAATGTATCAGTCCTATTCATCCCTTGTTTTTCATTCCAACAATTCACCACCTTTTCCAAGTCTCCCCCGGGAGAAGCAAGGCGATGGTTTAGTCCCAACTGTCTTCAATTCCTCTTAGCTCCACCAGAGGTTACATTGATAATGGAACTATAGACTCCTTTGATCATGACTTAGATCCTTGTGGAATCCATTCTCTGTTTCAGGGCAGTTTAAAAAAGGCATAATAAAATTTACCCATGACACCCTCAGGCAGTCTCTTTGACTATCAAGTCAGATTTAGGGTCTTATAGGCTGGAGGACTGAGAGGGAAGAGCAAACAAAGGTCAGATGGGAAGGTCCTGAGTCAGCTTCAATAGGTGGACTTTAAAAGCTCTTGGCTTTACTCCTTTTCCCAAAGGGAAATGGAAGTAAGACATAAGTTGTCTACCATCCACCCTCATACTCTACAGAGACACAGTATTATAAACAATAGTTTGTTAACTTTTTTAAAGCATTTGATTCAGTGAAACAAAACAACACTATCTCAAAGGTTTTCTTCTAACAAAGTGTTATCTATAAATACAAATTATTCATGATTCCTTGAAAGATTGAAAAATAGCTATAATCTTATTTGACAACCCTCTGATCATTTATCTACTGAGGTATCAAAAAAGAGACATGACTTCAAAATTGTTCATTTTTATAATATTGGTGTTATAGTACAAATTGTTCTTCTGGTTCTACTTACTTTATTCTGCATCAGTTCATATAAGTCTTCCTACATCTTTTCTTACAGCACATTACATTCACATAGCACAATTTATTCAACCATTCACCTTACTTTCAGTCTTGGCCACCACAGAAAGAACTATGATTTTTTTTTTACGTATGAAAACTTTTCCTCTTTCTTTGATCACTTTAGGGTATAGTCCTAGCAATTATATGGCTGATCAAAGAGCACAAACTATTTAGTCACTTTTTAATATAATTCCAAATTGCTTTCCAGAAAGGTTAGACCCATTCGCAGTGCCTTCTGATAGAGAGATGATGGACTCAGCACAGAATGAGATTAGATAGATAGATGTGTATTGATGTGTATACATATATATATTATGGAGAGAGAGAGAGAGACATGGATAATGAGAGAATTTCTTTTGCTTGACTATGCATATTGGTTACAAGGATTTAGTTTTTCTTTTCCAAGGGGTTAGTAATGGGGAGAAAAAATAGATTTTGGTTCATTTGTGTAAAGTTTATTCATTTATTTATTTTTTGTTTCCAACATTCATTTTCATAAGACTTTGAGTTCTAAATTTTCTCCCCTCCCTCCTCCACTCCCTCCCCAAGATGACATGCAATCTGATAAAGGCTATGAATCATAATAAACATATTTCCACAGTCATGTTGTGAAAGAAGAATCTGAACACAAGAAAGAAAAAACAAAAACAAAAAAGAGAAAATAGTATACTTCGATCTACATCCAGAATCCATAATTCTTTCTCTAGATGTGGATAGCATTTTCCATAATGAGTCTTTTGGCTCATTGCATTGCTAAAAAGAGTTAAGTCTGTCAAAGTCAGTCATCACACAATATTGCTGTTACTGTGTACAATGTTCTCCTGGTTCTGCTCACTTCACTCGGCATCAATTCACGCAAATCTTTCCAGGTTTTTCTGAAATCTGTCTGCTCATCATTTCTTATGTAATAATAGTTTTCCATTACATTTATATACCACAACTTGTTCAGTCATTTCCCAAATGATTTTTTTCATTTAACTTAATTTAATTTAAAATAAAAAACAGACACATAATCACCAAACATGTCCTCCTTCCACTGCCATGGAAGAGATTCAACTAAGAGTCCAAATTGAAAAGGGATTCCCTATGGATAGCAAGGTTATTCAAATGCTCCTCTTTGTGAAGAAAAAAAAAAGACATGCTGGCTGCCTCAAATCCATAACTTCTCAAAAGAATTTAACCTAGTAATCCACAGAAGAAATCCAAGTAGATGAAGAATGACCATTGTTAGGTCATCACATCCATTTAAATGAACAACCATTTAAGCTTTATAAACTCATTCATCCACCTGAGTATACACACACACACACACACACACACACACACACACACACACACACACACAGTTGAACTTGGAATGAAATAGAAAGAGGAAAGTCATTTGGATCCGGGAAGCTATCATGCTAAAGCTCCTTTAGCGAACCCACACTTCTCCAAGAAATAAAGACCCATCTTCTTAAACCAATATTCTACCAATGTTGTTGTATGACTATGACTCATCAATGACTACAGACTCTGAAGAACTAAAAATAAAATCAATGGAAAGATGAATGGTTGATGAGATCAGATTGCGGCTTGTGGCACATAAGGAACTTAGAAGAAAAACTAAAATAAAGTATGGGACCAAGGAAATATATGAATTTAAAAAAAAAAAAAAAGGTGGGTTGACCATTTGGTGAAAGCAATGGATAAATTCTGGCCAGCCCATGTGTTCTACTGGTAGCCTCATAATGTTAAGGGAAATTGAAGGAGATTGCCTATGTGTTGGGGAGGATTCTCCTCCATGGTAAACTTATGGGAAAATATGAACAAGAATCACACAGGAGGGGCAGGAACTAATACATTGTGATCTGATCTCGAGGAGCTGACATCCATATTGATGAGAGCACTCAATAGTCATTCAACAAGCATTGATTATACATTTACTATGTCCTAAGTACTATTTGAGTATTTCTATATAGTTTAATACTCAATGACTTCACTGTAAAGATGAGCATAGGAACCGAAAAAGAAAAGTACATTGGAAAAGAAGTTTAATGAATAAGAATGGGAACAGCTCAAAGGGAAATAGTTAATACATAACTGTCATGCCCACACATCATGAATATTTTCTTCAAGAAGAGGTTTAGAAGGTAAACACTCATCAAAAGTATTCACTAGAATCATCAAGGATGTGCATTACACATTGTTGGTGGAGTTGTGAATTGATACAACCATTCTGGAGAGCAATCTGGAACTATGCCCAAAGGGCTATAAATAATTGCATACCCTTTGACCCAGCAATACCACTGTTGGGATTATATCCCAAAGAGATTACAGA
>CM053585.1:188919401-188938393 GCA_028646515.1 Pseudochirops corinnae | reverse complement strand
TGATTTTCTTGCATCATTCTCATTTCTCTTCCCAATTTTTCCTCTACTTCTCTTACTTTGTTTTCAAAATCTTTCTTAAGCTCCTTTATGGCCTGTAACCAGTTCATATTTTTCTTGGAAGCTTTTGGTGCAGGAGTTCTGACTGGGTTGTCTTCCTCCTGTTCCATGCTTTGATCCTTTTTGTCCCACAAAAAGGAATGTAAGGTTGGATTACTGTGCTTGCTTTGCTTCTTTTGCCTGCTCATGTTGCCAGTCAATTAACTTGACTTTTGAGCTCTTTGCCACAGTAGAACTCTGCTTCCAGAGAGGAGAGCTTTGTCCCAAATTGCTGGGGTTTTCACAGCTGCTGAAGCTATTAGGAGGCCACCATCTCTACAGCCCCTACCAGCTTTGGCTCCCTGGTCACACACCCCAGGAACACCACCCAAGACCATGATCCTGATCCAGGCAGGTTAAGGCAAGAGTACTTAGCCTCTGAATGGTTGCTTGGCCTCCCTGCAATCTGCAGGCCGGGAGCTCTGAAGCAGCCATGTGGAGGCTGCTGCAGGGCCGCTGCTTCCACGGCTTCTGGCTCTGGGGGCAGAGGGCCGGATCTGTTCTTCCATCTCCCCCCACCCCCAATTCAACTGAGTTCCACTGACCTTTCACTTTGTCTTTGGCATTTATGGGTTGATAATTCTGGAAACTACCACAGCTACCAATGATCCACTCTCCCAAAAGCTCCAATTGGGCTGGGTGGGCCACCCTGGGGCTAAAACTGGGGGTTCATGTGGGGCTGGACTCGGCTCTTAGAGTGCTGGGATGAATACTTCCTGTCCATCTGCCGGGCTGCCTTCAGTGGGAGATTTGTTTTTCTGTCACTTTGTGGGTTCTTGAGCTATAAAATTTGTTTGGGGTCATATTTTATAGATATTTGAAGGGGTTATGGGGGGAGCCATGGAGTTTTCCTGCTTCTACGTGTATCAGCAATGCAGTATTCACAATGCCTACAGTAACAATAAATATGCTGATATAGTTATTAATCACAAAATGTAACAGGCTCTCTACATAAGAAATATAGATAGCACATTCATTTAAATACCAGAAAACTGAGTCCCAAAACCAGAAAGTCAAAGCCAACACAGTAGTTATGAAGTTGGCACATGTATTTAAAGTAGTAAACATCCACATTCTCAAGCCTTCAAATAGGACAGGCTACCTCAGGCAAAGATCCTCCTCTCCTCACTCAGGATAACTGCTCAGCGTCCAGGCAGCTTGCTCCTGGCAGCTCTGGCCCCCAGCAGTTCTCATCCCAGGCAGTCCTTAGCAGGAGTCCTTAGCAGAGATTCTGGCTGGCTCAAAGCAAAAGGAGTTCTCACCACAACTGCAGCCACTGCCTCTGCTGCTGCTTCCAGTCAGCACTACATGGAGACTAGCTTGGTTCCGGTGTTCTCCCTTCCTGCTACATCAGCAAGCTCAAGGGGTGTGGAAGATCTTCAAATCCCAGTATCGTTACATTATGCTGCCATCTTGACCTGGGATCTTTTTCGAGAGGCAATTGGCGGATTCTTTCAATCTCTATTTTATCCTCTGGTTCTAGAATATCAGGGCAGTTTTCCTTGCTAATTTCTTGAAATATGATGTCTAGGCTCTTTTTTTGATCATGGCTTTCAGGTAATCCAATAATTTTTAAATCATATCTCCTAGATCTATTTTCTAGATCAGTTGCTTTTCTGATAAGATATTTCATATTGTCTCCCATTTTTTCATTCTTTTGGGTCTGTTTTATAATATCTTGATTTCTCATAAAGTCATTAGCTTCCATTTGCTCCATTTTAATTTTTAAGGAATTATTTTTTTCAGTGAACTTTTGGACCTCCTTTTCCATTTGGCCAATTCTGCTTTTTAAGGCATCCTTCTCCTCTTTGGCTTTTTGGACCTCCTTTGCAATTTGAGTTAGTCTATTTTTTAAGGTGTTATTTTCTTCAGTATTTTTTGGGTTTCCTTTAGCAAGCTGTTGACTTGTTTTTCATGACTTTCTTCTATCACTCTCATTTATCTTCCCAATTTTTCCTCTACTTTTCTTACTTGATTTTCAAAATCCTTTTTGAGCACCTCCATGGCCTGTGACCAATTCAATTTTTCTTGGAAGCTTTTGATGCAGGAATTTTGACTTTGTTGTTTTCTGGTATGATTTGTTCTTCTTTGTCACCAAAGAAAGATTCTATAGTCTGATTTTTTTCCTGTATTTGCTCATTTTCACAGCCAGTTACTTGTCTTTTGAGCTCATTGCCAAAGTAGGATTTTGCTTCCAGAGTGAAGAGTGCTCTGTCCTAAATTTCTGGGGGTTTGTGTAGCTCTTCTCAGAATTACTTCTAGGCACCTGTGATTTTTCAGTTCTTCTAAGGTGATATGATCAAAGACGTATTTACTCCTCCCACTGTCTGTTCTTTGGTCTGTGAGTTTACCTCAGGCACCTTTTTCCTGCCTCAGAACTGTGAGGAGGACTGCTTCTCCACAGCTGCCACAAGCTCTGCCACGCCAGTGCTCCTCCTCACCCCAGGACTGCCACCCAAGACTGCGACCCAGATCTAAGCAGGGCAAAGCAAGAGAAATTGCTCTCTGATCAGTACTTGTTCCTCCCATCATCCGTGGGCCTGGAGCTCTGGAAGCAGCCTCTGCTGCCACTGCTGCTGCTGTTGCTGCTGCCGCCACCACTGCTATGATACATCTGCCTGCTGGGGCTGGACTGCACTTTTGTCTCACCCTAGTCCAACAAAGTCCCCCCATTCACCTTTTACTTTGTCTTTGGCCTTTGTGGGTTGAGAAGTATGGATACCACCACAGCTGCCAGTGATTCAATCCCTTGAGGCCAGCATGGCCCTCATGGGACTGCACTCCCATCCCAACCGGGTACGGTAGACCTTTCCTGTCATCCTGCCAGGCTTTCTTCAGCTTGAGATGTGTTTCACTCTGTCATTTTGTGGGTTCTGTAGTTCTAAAATTTATTTAGAGTAATTTTTTACATGTATTTGGAGGTGACTGGGGGATGAGCTCAATCAAGTTCCTGTTTTTACTCTGTCATCTTGACTCTGCCCCAATCTCAGAGTTCTTACAAGGAACATGAGGTTATCCAATCCAACCTATACCTGAAAAGTCATCACCTTGACAGCATTTCTGAAAAAAAATTCTTTGCTTAGCAGCAGTAGAGTCACATGCCTTGTGATTAAAAAGATGAATGAGAGAGAACAACTTGCTCTCAAAGAGCTTACATTTTATGGGGGATTGACACATATGTATGTGTATATATAATACACACACATATATAATTTATATTTATACATATGCACCTATAAAGTTACAAAATAAACCCAAGGTAGTTTGGGAGTGAGGACACTACTAGTTGGGGGGATAAGGAATGGCTTCATATGGAAAGTGCTTTAATTGTGTCTTGAAGGAATGGAGTTCTCATATTATCATAATACAATCCAGCTGAAGCAGCAGGGCATCCTAAGGGGGAAATGGGAGGCAGCAAGCGTCAGGCACATCAACTGCCACCACATCTCCCCTCAGATTCTGATGGGGCCAGTCCATTAAACTGAATCCAAAAGACTTGGAAATAGCAGTCTCCTCCAAACCAGAAGACCTCCTTCTAGTCCAGCCCCTGAAGTAATCTTTAAGGGGAGAAATAATTGTGGAGAAGTGGTCTGCCTTTCTCATAACCACCGGCAACAACTTCTGGCCAAATTCTCTTAAGAGACAGATGGGCAAAAGAGTCTTGGGAATGGCAACACCCCCAGACCACTGGTTTTTCATCTAGCCTAGCCTAAGAACCATCAGCTAGAGAGGTAGTCTGAATAGAAAAGGAGCCAGGCTTCTCCAGCAATTGCCACTCACAGGGTACGTGAGCCACCTTGCTGAAGCAGCAAGGTACCATGGGGAGACACTGGAGCTAGCGTTCACCAGAGAGGTCAAATTCCATCACCACCTTGAATAAATCCTGATGGAGACAAGCCAGGACCTTGAACCTTAGAGTATTTGGAATAGCAATGCTTCTAGGTCACAGCCATCGTCCTGGGAAGCAATCTACATGGGGATGTAGTCTGGCAACTGGTTTTGTAGATCCTACAGTTACAACTGCTGAAGACTCAGAAAAGAAAGTTCTTGTCACTCAGAAAAAAAAAATCTGTTGCATTGCCAAATGGTTCAACAACAGAAATGGATATTTTATCAATGGAAATGGCATTAAAAAAGCATTACTATCTACTTTGTCACAGCACCCTAAGAATCATGGAAACTTTTCCCCCCCAAAAATGTCTACTCATCTTTCTAAAAATACATAGAGTTTAGGGCATAACCCTGAGTTATACAGAGGTGCCTTTGGATCCTCTATGAAGGGACCAGTGCTAATAGAGCAGTGCCTTCGTTCACACATGGACCATGTTTGATTTGAAAAGAAGTTGTTTTTGAATCATTACATTAATCCCTGCTACTTTTTTTGTTGTCATGTTTAATATAAATGCAATCCAATTTAATTTGCATATAAACAAATCCATTGCATATTAAAATCAACATATTATCCACATCAGCCTGAATGCTTTCATGAAGAGGCAAACTAAAAAAAAATCATGCATATTAATATTGTAGATAAAGCAGTTATTATATGGAGTAGTAAATAAAAAACAATATGATTAATCCCAAAATGGAAGCTGCATAAAACAAAATATATTATAAGGATGTTAAAATGCTTTCAGAGCAATATTGTGGATCCTTGTATTTTGCATGTAATTTGTTTAAAATTGATCTCACTAGGCATCATACACTCATCCAATTGTTCAGTTTCATATAGACACATAAACATGTTTTCCATAACTGATATTATTAGAATCAAAATGTATACTCCACTTAGCTGAACCTAATTGAGTTAGGCCATGGTGTCTGATATATTTTTGTCCCCTAACTTCCAACTCTCAAATACTGCCCAGGTAGGGAAAGTAGCTAGAATCTGGTACCTACTGTAATTTGCTGGTTTAATCACACCTGGAGTATTCTCTTTTGTTCTATGAGTCACATTTTCAGAACACTGATCTGGGTGGGGCCATGATGCATAGGGATAGGGACTGGATCTGTGATTTCATTTGCATCATACCTCTCAAATAAGGAAATTCTCTCCACTAAAGAAAGTTCATACTTCAACTGCAATTTATACTTACAAAGACTTGTCTAGAGCACTTTCTTACTTAGGGTGATATAATCAATATGTATCAGAAGTGGGATTTGAACCTATATGTTCTTGACTCTAAGGTCAGATGCCTATCCATTACACCACACTGCCTTTCACAATACTGAGAATGGTTGACAGTAGAAATATTTCACTTAGAGAAAAGAAGACTTGAGAATGAGGCATATTTCTAGGAGGACTTCCCAGACCAAAACATCCTTCCCCAGCCACCACCACTGTCCTATATATATATTTGCCCACTTTTAGAATGAGAGGGCATGGAGTGTCTTGTTTTTCTATATGTATTTCCCATGTTTAGCACAGTGCCTCTTACATGGTCAGTGATTAATAAATGTTCATCCATCCGTTCATCCATCCATCCATTCATTCTAATTGGCAGGCCGTTGTCATGGAAAAGGAAGAAGACTTGTTTTTGTAGCTCCAGAAGACAGAACTAATACCAGTAGGTAAGAGTTACTGAGAGGAAGGTTTTTGCCTGTCTAAGGACAAACTTTATGGCAACTGGACTAGGGTGCTTCAAGATTTTCACATCACTCGGAGTGTTCAGATGGAGGCTGGATGCCTGCTGTTTGGGATGCTATGGGGGGGGGGAATTTGTGAATTAATCAGAATTAGGTCACCTCCAAGGTCTATTCCAACTTGAAGATCCTATGATCTTTGAATTGACATGCAGAGTTTTTATGTTTATTACTTATTAGAAACATTAGACAGAACGTCCGAACTGTTATTCCCTCTGGTGAGCAGACTTTATGTACTGACTTTTAGTCAGTTTGTCTGGTGCCTTATTTCTTCTGAAGCTATGCATAATCATAACTTCATTATGTAAAGATCTGTGATTTCACTTTCCATCCATGCATATGCCAATCCTCCATGACTTGGTATAATATTTATCAGTCATTGTCATTGAAAAATATTCATTATCAGTGTATAAACTTTTGATAATAAGTCTCTTCAAACTTAGCCAGGCTGGTCTTTGGTGACAGTCATATGATATATCCCTGGGGTCATAATAAAAATCTTTCTAGTGTGGTAGCTTTGGATTTGCTGGCATAATCTTCAAGAATTTCCAGTACAATAACAAGGTAGTGGAGAAGGTACTGAATTTCAGTGCTGGGAAGGACCTCAGAGTTCATCTACTCCAGAATGTACCTGACTAGGACCTGACTCACAACATCTCCAAAAATTGGTCATCTAGCTTCTACTTAAAGTCCTCCAGTGAAGGGAAAACCATTTAATCTACTATGGTTCAACTTTAACTATTAGAATGTTTGTATCTATTTTGAGTGTTAATCTGCCTCTCCTGCAATTTCTGACCTTTGTTCCCCATATGATCTCCTGGGGCCAATTGGAACAAGTTTAATAATCCCCATTTCATATGATGGACTTTCAGGTATTTGAAGATGACTATCATTTCCCTGTCCCTAAATTTTCTCTTCACCAGTCTAAACATTCCTAGTCTTTTGATTGATCCTCCTACCTGCCTGACCTCTCTTCGGTCTCCTTTGGTTGGTCTTCATGCATGTCACACTCACTAAACACGAGTCTCTTTGAAGAGTGTGTGCTCAACCCTCTTCTCTTCTTCCTTTATGTTCTTTTGCTTGATGATCTCTTCAGTTCCCATGGAGTCAATTATCCTCTCTGTGCTGATGATTCTCAGATCTACTTTTGTAATTCTAACCTCTCTCCTGTTCTCTAGTCTTGCATCTCCAAACTGCCTATTGGGTATTTCAAACTGAATGGCTTGTAGACATGTTTAACTCACCACATCCAGAACTGTATTTACTGTCTTTTCATCCAAACTCTCCTCTTTTCTTAGCTTTTCCATTACTGTCAAGGGCATCATTATCCTACTAGCCACCCAGCCTAGGTGTTGTCCTTGACTTCTCACAGTCTCTAACCTCCCGTATCCAGCCAGTTTCCTCTTTCTATTGATTCTACCCTGGTAACATCCATTGTATATACCTCCTTCCCTCCTCTGACACTACCACATCTTGGCCTTTTACACCTGAATTATTAAAAGTCTGTTGGCTGATCTCTTTGCTTCAAGTCTGTTCTCATTCCAGTCAATCTTCCACTCAGCTGTCAAACTGATTTCCCAAAGCATGACCATGTTACTCCCCCTCCCCCATTCAGTAAATTTTAGGAACTTCCTATTACCTCCAGGATCAAGTATAAAACCCTCTGTTTGATTTTTAAAGCCCTTTGTAACGTGCCCTTCTATCTTTCTAGTCTTCTTACACTTTAGTTCTCTCCATTTGCTCTGCTGTGTGTCATTGGTCTCCTTGCTGTTTTCATCTCCCAATTCCAGACATTTCATTGACTGTCCCCCATACTTGGAATTTTCTCCTTCCACATCAACTTCTTGGCTTCCCTAGCTTCATTCAAATCTCTACTACAATGGTACCTTTTGTCCCAATTCCCATCATCATTAATGCCTTCCCTCTGTGCTTATCTCTAATTTACCCTATATACATACATACATACATATATATATATATATATGTATGTATGTATCTTGTCTGTACATAGTTATTTGTGTATTGTCTCCCCCTGTGAACTCCTTGAGAGGAGGGGATGTCTTTTGCCTTTCTTTTTATGCCCAGTGCTTGGCACAGTGCCTGGCATATAGCAGATACTTAATAAATGATTATTGACTTTTGTGATCTATTCTTTAGCCTGTTCATCCTAATCGGGAATTTCCATCCTGAGTGGTGGTGCCCAGATCTGAACAAAAGAGTCATGGTGTGATTTTACTAGAGTAGAAGATAGTGGGATCAGGGCTTCCCTTGTTCTGTACACTGTTTTCCTTAGTACAGCTTAAATTCATATCTGTATTTGTAGTTGTCTCTTGCCCCTTTCCAGCTTCCTTTTGTGAGTTGTCTTCCCTTATTAGATTGTAAGCTCCTTAAGGGCAGGGGCTGTCTTTCTTTTTCTTATTCACTATCCCCAGCGCTCAGCACAGTGCCTGGCACATTCTAGATGCTTAACAAATGCTTCTTGAATGGAATTGAAGTCATACTGAGCTTTAGGTGCACTGAAAACCTCAAATCTTTTTCATGTCAATTGCCTAACCACACTTCCATCTACCTGTCCTTGCGCGGTTAGTGTCTTTAACCTGGTGGTTCTCAAAGAGTAGTCCAGGAAACCATGAGACTCCCCAAAACTCTTTCAACGGTTCCACGAGTTTAAAACTAATTCCATAGTAATAATAATAACATAGTAATACTAGTCTTAAGTCCTAATGTAGTAAATATCTATTGATATCAACTAGTAGTGTTCAAACATAAACAAAAGTTCAGCTTTGGAGTCTTCAATTTTTAAGAGGGTAAGGGGATCCTGAGACTGAAGAGCTTGAAAACCACTTGTTTAAACAAATTCTAGGACCTTGTATTTAGTGTCACTCAATTTTCTCTTAGTAGATCTGTCCACATTGTTATAACCTGTCCAGATATTTTTGAATCCTGACTCTATCATCCAGTATGTGTTAGCTTTCTTTCAATCTAATAAAACAATATTGAATACCAAGGAGCCAAGGACAGATCATGGTGATACTTCACTAGAAACTGCCCTATAAGTTGAAATAGGTCCTTTGTCTACGTGTCACACTTAGTTATATAATTTGCTTTAAATTTACCTAACTACATTATCATTTAGCTTACATTTCTATCTTGTCCATAAGAATAGTTTGAGATGGGGTGGCTAGGTGGCACAGTGAAGAGAGCACTGGCCCTGTAATCAAGAGGACCTGAGTTCAAATGCGACCTCAGATACTTAACACTAGCCATGTGACCTTGGGCAAGTCACTTACCCCGAAATTACCCTGCCTTCCCTGCTCCAAAAAGAAAAAAAAAAGGATAGTTTGAGAGGTTATCATTATTTATGCTGAAATCAAGATACACCACGTCAATAGCAGTTTTCTGATATAAAAAAAAGAGAAATGAAATTCGTCTGGCATGACCTTTTCTTGATGAAGCCATCCTTGCTTTTAGTGATCACTCATTTCATTTCTAAGTTCTCCCAAGTCATTACTTAAAAAAGACATTTTCAAATTTTTCCTGGAATCAGCCAAGTTCCTTGGCCTATAGTTTGCAAATTCTGTCCTTTGGGGCATTTGCTCATCTCTAGTCCTGTGACATTTTTCCTGTTTCTCATGGTCTTAAAATATGAATGAAGGTGGCTGATGAAGGGTGCTAGGGTAGGTGTTAGCCATTTCATCTATGTTTCTATTGATTGAGGGATCTGTCTGTCTATCCCTTGATTGATTTGTTTTAATAGGATCCATAAAGGAAATCATTTCCTTCACTTTCCTTGGAAGCATTCTCAAAATAAAATATATTCAAATGAGGAGAAAACAAATTATAATGTATGCCAGAGATCTTAAGTATTAGTCTAGAGCAGAAGATGGAAACTATGGCCGGCTGCCTGTCTTGATATGGCCTATGGCCCATACTTTGCTGACTCCTAAGCTAGTACTCAATTGATACTTTTTCTAGAATGGTTCTTTGCACATGCTTAAGACTAGCGTAGGGGAAAGAACAATGAACTTGGCATCTGAACATCTGTATTTAAATCTTGATTCTGTCAACTAAATGTGTTTTCCTAATCTGGGTCCAATCACTCAGTTCCTTCACCTGTAAAATGGGGTTACTCTATTATCCACCTACCTACCTACCTACCTACCTACCTACCTACCTAGCTACTTATCTCCATACATACATATTATATAAAGTTGCTGTGAGTCGCAAATAAGATATACAACAGAAGAAAATGCTCTGTAAAATATAAAGTGTTATATGAAAGACAGCCATTTTTTGGAGTTTATAAGCTTGGACATTATTTTAATACAGAAATACATAGGATTGTACTTCTTTTCCATTCCAAAGGTTATCTTTCACTGCTATCTTTAGCCTTTTAACCATATCTGCAGTCAATAACTAGGTCATCATTTTCTTGAATTGTGAAGTTCTTTGAGATGTTGGCAGTAAAACCTTGGCCAACTTATTGTTAAGGAAATGCATTTTGTTTTAGACATGCATATGTTAAGTAAAATAGCCTATGAATTTCAGGCAGATAGCAAATTAACATATTTAAAAATACTCTTACTCCAATTAGTTTAATTGGAAATAAGACACATCTATGTAAGTCTAAATATATAAGAATATATATATATTATACACATATGTGCACATGTAGCTATATTTCTGTAGGGATATATGGAGGTGCTCAGCTTCTCTGAAGCCAGTGTTCTCTGTAAGGAAAGAGACAATTTGACTTCTTTTTAAAAAAATAATTTTCATTTTATGGAATGTAATAACAGGTGAAATAACAAATGAGAAGATAAAAATATTCCTGAACACTGTAGGGCATACATGTATGTATAAACAGATACGGTAGCTATTCCCTTAAGTTGCATCATTTGGCGTAGGATTTGACTTTATAATTTGAGCTTCCTACTTAATGCTGAATGAATTCAGGTAGTCTTTGCTGGTGAGCCTCGGCTACTGAATTCCAACTAACTATATATAGGCTCAAACTGTAAAATGGCAAATTATCCATTTCATCTGTGTTGCTATTGATTTATGTCTCTATCTGTCTATCCCTTTATTGATTTGTTTTAACGCGGTCCATAAAGGAATGCTTGTGCTCCCTTCTTTTCTTTTCTTTTTTTTTTTTGTTCTTTTGTTTATTACAAGTAAGTGCCCGTCTGTGTATTTTAGATTGGCCTCTTTTCTCATCGGAAACGTTCACTGTGTATATTTCCTTTATTATTCTCTCTCAACTTTCTTTGTTACCTTCCCTGTCTTTTATTATTTCCACTGTGTCATCAAAAACTGACTCGGTATAGTCTGCCAATTAGCCTTTGTCTGTCAGCACAGGCATCAGCTTCCTGAAGAGTGATAGTGAGTGGCAGAGCATACAAGCATTATGTGATATGCAGCCCCGTGTCCTTGCACATAGAGAAGCCATTACTGATAAAGCAGTAGATTGCTTTAGATCATCTACTGACAAAACTTCTGGTTGGGGAAAAAAAATATACATATGCCCCTTAAAAAGAACACAGGACCGACTTGATTTGGCAAGGCAACTTTTAAGTGATATGCTCAGAGGAGATTACTGGATTGAGGGCTGGAAAGGGACCGGAGAGATCTTTTTCCAGTTTAGAGATCGTTTGATCTAAATTCACCATTTTACAGATGAAGAAAGAAAAGGTGTCAGGGTATATAAGTTATGAGAATACTAGGCTGGAAGTCAGAAGACCTCAGTCTCCAAGCCTGACTCTATCATTACTACCTCTGTGACCTCGGACCAATGATTTCACTTTTCTGGACTTCATTTGTCAAATAAGATTGGACTAGATTTTAAATTCTTTTCCGGTTTGGAGCTCTATGAAAGTGCTATAATTATGAAGTGATTTATTGCATTGATAACAACAAGAATATTGTTAAGCACTTTAAAATTTGCAAAGCACTTTACATAAATTAAACCTCCCAACCACTCATAGAGGTAGATGTCATAGGTGTTATTATAATGCCCATTTTATAGATGAAGAAATGCAGGGGTTAAGTGATTTGTCCATGGACACACAGCTAATAGTGTCAGAAGCAGAATTTGAATCTAGCTCTTCCTGAATCCAAGTCTTATACTTTGTTAGGGCCAGCTAGATAGCACAGTGGTCCTGGAGTCAAGAAGACCCGAGTTCAAATCTGGCCTCAGACACTAGCTGTGTGACCCTGGGCAAGTCACTTACTCTTTATTTGCCTCAGTTCCTCATCTGGAACATGGGGATGATAGTAGTATCTACTTTCCAGGGTTGTTGTGAATGAGGATCAAATGAGATAATAAGTGTAGAGTCCCTGGCACTAGAGTGGAAAGCACTACATAAATATTAGTTATTATTATCATCAGCTATTCCCTGTACGTTTTTACAGCATTTTAGAGTTTCTTTATAAAGAGTAAAGGCAGGCAGTACAAGTGCCCCCAGCACTTAGCCTAGTGGCTGGCAAATAGTGGGGCCTTAAAAATATTTACTGATTGGTTGATTGAAATATTTATAGATAAGGCAATTAGTGTTTAAAAGGTGTTTATGATGGATAGGATTGGGACTGGAACCTACGTTTTCAGAAGTCAAGTTCAGGCCTGAGACCACCATATCACACTGCCCCCTTGATATAATGAAGAAGTTAAAATTGTACGTTTAAGTATTGAGTAGATGATTGAGCATGATAGGCAGAGATAAAAACAGCACAGTAGGTATTTGAGAGAAGTAGTGTGGCATAAGGGAGAGACCCAAGGACCTGGTTTCAAGTCCTACCCTCTCATGATTATTGCCAGTGTAAGCTTGTGCAACTCATTAAATTTCCCTGGGCCTCAGTTTCCCAATCCGGAGAATGAAGGGTTCCCACAGCTATAGTCCTGTGATACCAGAATTGGCACCCGGGCTGTAGCCATGAAGTTTGGGGCTGGAGTCTAAAGACAGTGATAGGCATGCTGCCACTATCAGGCCTTAAGACTGGTTGATATTTCAAACTGTGGAAATGATCTTTTGAAATCTTGAGTAGTCCCACCTTTGATCTTGTGTTTATTAAAAAAAATAAAACAAGGGAAATGGCATTTATGCACATGAAATCTTGAGAAACAGCTGCAAATGAAGGATCATGAAAGCAATACTCTGTTTTTGGCAGTGTCCCTGTGAGATTTCTTGTTACTTTGTTCCTTTAATTTTACAGTATCAGTTTCCAGAAGATTTTTTTTAAAACCTCTTCATTCAATTTGACAAACATTTATTAAATAAAACTGAAATTGTAGTTAGGTATGTGTCCACCAGGTGGTGGAAGCATATCATTGTCATGTGATCAGGATTAGCTCCTAGGATCTTTGATTTACAGCTAGAAAGAGACCTCTCAGATCATCTAGGCCAACCTCCCCATTTAAGAGATCAGAAAATGAGGCCTAGAAAGTCTCAGTGACTTTGGTAGGCACCAGAGTTGGGATCTGAACACAAGCAGGTTCTCTCCAAAGCCTCTCTTCTTTCTACTTCACAGCCAAGTTTAAGCCCTACGCTTATTTGATTGAAGTAAAGATCTTCCTTCCTTCCTTCCTTCCTTCCTTCCTTCCTTCCTTCCTTCCTTCCTTCCTTCCTTCCCTCCTTCCTTCCCCTTCCTTTCCCTTCTTTCCTTCCTTCCTTCTTCCCCCCACTTCTGTCTCCCTCCCTCTTTTACTTCCTTTTCTTTGTTTTTTCTTAAGATAGTTGATTTTTAGTACCGTAAACCAATAAAATAGATAATTTTAAAACTTTTTAAACAGACCTGTGATTTCATCAGTTTTCAGAGCCCCTGGTGAAAAATTTCCTTTTCTATCCAGACTGGAAGTTTCTCTGGAATTTATAGCATGGGGCACTGCCCAGGGGTAGTGAGAGGTTAAGTGATTTGCCCAGGTTCACCTAGTTGGTTCTATCAGAGGTAGGATTTGAACCTAGGTCTTCCTGATTCTGTGTCCAGCTGTCTCTTCACTGTGCTGACTAGAAGAGTAACTCTTAAACAAATATTTTGCTCTCTCTCTCTCTCTCTCTCTCTCTCTCTCTCTCTCTCTCTCTCTCTCTCTCTCTCTCTCTCTCTCTCTCTCTCTCTCTGCCACAGGTGTTACCTGCCTAGGTATTTATGCTGCTCAGACTGTTTTATGCCAATTAAAGGGAAGGGCTCATTTCCCCTTTTTAAGACTCCTGATCAGCTAGAAGGATCTTTGGCTACTACTCCCCCGCTCTAAGCTCTCTTACTCTTTCCTGTAAGAAGAAAGAAAAAGGAAAAGAAAGCTATGCCTTCATATGATGTTTCAGAGAACATAAAACTCCTGTGTTATCTTTTTTCTAGTTCAGAAGGAGCTGCTTTCCCACTTTACTTTTTTTGTTTTGTTTTGTTTTGTTTAGTTTTCTCCTCCCATCGGCTTTTGCCAGCTGGAGCCATAGGCTAAATCTGCTTGCAATAAAAATTTCATCAACAGCCTGTTTCTACAAGCAATAGTAGAGACCTAGTGACTCAAGGTAATAAGAAAGATGTCTTCAGAAAAGGATCTTCTTAGAGACCAGATTCCTTTCATGGACGAACATTTTGAAAGGCAAATTTAAAAAGAAGTTTTAAAAATTGAGTTTTTAAATGGTTTCATCAGAGCCACCAAGGGGCATGTGGTAGAAGGATATAGTTGTCCTGTCTGATTTCTGTCTTGGGAGGTTAGGAATGTATCTCACAAAACCTCCTAATTTTCCTTAGAAACTCACTAGAGAATATTATCTATGCATTTTTATTCAAACTTCTCTTGAAACCATGTTTATTTTCAGCCAGTATCATCTTTGGTTGGTGATTTCTATAAGTTTACTATCTGCTGCATTAAAGAAAAGGAAAGATTAATTTCAAGGATTTTTGATTTTGCCCTTTTGTGGGTTCTCACCATGCTTTAGTAGATATCCTCCAGGACAAACAATATAGTTTAAGTCTATGGAGTGCTGAGTTGGAGTCAGGAAGACCTGAGTTCAAAACCTGCCTTGTATTGGTTGCCTGACCCTGGGCAAATCATTAGACAAACTGAGACCTGGGAAAGACCTTAGCTTAAGAAGACCAAGGTCTCTCATTGCATCTGGGGATATTGCCAGTCCTGACCTATCTTTTGCCACTGGATTAAGATGACTTTGGAGGATAGAGTGAGGCTGATGACTTTGCACAGCCCTGCCTCACTTAAATCCAATTCACCTGCAAGTCAAGACATCATCCTCTTGCTATCATTAGTCTTCTTCAAGAATGAAACATAAGCAACAACAACAAACAGCCTCAGTGACATCATTTGTAAAATGGGGATGATAGTAATAGCATCCATCTTAGAGAGTTGGTCAAATGAAATAAGTGTAAAATATTTTACATACCTTAAGGTGCTATACAATGTAAATTATCATTACTGAAACTAACTGCATTATTCTTGATACTAACAATAATATCACTGATACCAATCAGTCTTGCCATTTGCTACTTGTGTGATTTTTAATTTCTTTGAGCCGTAGTTTTCTCCTCTATTGAAATGAGGGGATTGGACTGCATCACTTCCAATGTTCCTTCCAGATCACAGCCTTTAATCTCTAAATTGCTGTGGTTGAAATATATTAAACTCCTGATGGCCAACCCTTTGGTGATGAGCCTATTAGTGCTTATTTAGGATGGTCCAAGATAGCTACCCAATGTGTAGCCACACCAGTACTTGGAGCTTTTCTAAATTGCTGTTAGATACACCAGGGCTTGTGTCCTTTTGTCAGAGCCTTTGGGATTCCAGGGTCACTGGCAAGATCATGGAATCATAGCTTTAGAGCTGAGAGGAATCACTAAGATAACCTTGTCCAGCTCCCTTGTTTAACAGATGAGAAAACGGAGACTCAGGAAGTTTGAGGATAGATTAGATCCCATCCATGGATTTTAGCAGGGGGCTTTTCTTTTACATGTATGGGCTGGACCTTTGATATCCCTTCTAATACCTAGATTTCATTATTCAGTGGAGGCATCTGATTTCTAGGACTCTAGTTTTCAGGAGGGAATGAATCTCAAATTGTTTTGCTCCAAAACATTTTTTTACTGACTATTCATCTATCCATAGATTACCCATTAAAGCATCAAATTCTAAACCCATCTGTAGAACTGATATTATATTATTAACTGAATAATTTATGGATGATATAATGAATATACTTACTCATCAGCTCTGTGCATACGTTTGTGTATATATGTATGTATATGTGTGTATACATATTCACAAAGGAACAAATCAGAATGAAGTTATAGGGAACAGAGCTTCATCATCTTAAAACAAAAATACAACAATGGTATAGTGTTAAAACTACGAATTTTTAGTTTCTAAAGACCAAGAAGATTAACTTAGATACTGTCTCACATTAACTTATTAAGACGTATCTCTGGGAGAAAGAGAGAGAAAGTATCCATGAGTCACGAGTTACTTTCTAGTAAATGTGCCCAAAGCCTCAATTTTGAAACATCAACTATTTCACAGCTTGATGATTCTACACCGCAATGTTTGTCTTCTGGTTTTTGGCTTTGATCAATATTTACTCTGTTTCATCCTGAGTGTCTTTACTTCCTAGCTTTGGAAGGCAAACTTTTTGTGACTCTTGAGGAGATGAAGTCATAGTTGTGTTTAGAGAATGTAATGAGATTATTACCCTGGGCTGACTTAATTCTTTGACATATCTCTTGTTTGGGGCTCATATGACCTCCATATAAAATTGTGAACCAGTTTATATTTCAAGGCAGCCTCTGAGTTTTCCTTCTTCCAGGAGGGTAGATGGTGCCAAGGATGGAAGTGTTTCTTTTGACAGAGTGTTCAAGGTGTTCTAGGGAGCCCTTGCCCTGAAAGGGTGTGTGTGTGTGTGTGTGTGTGTGTGTGTGTGTGTTTGTACAGGCATACGAAGGAGTTGGGAAGAGGGGCAGCCTATCCCAGTCTTAAAGCATTCGAAGTTCCAAAGGGGCCAGATTTTGCTAGGGCAGTAGCTTCTTTAGCTTTAGCCAAGGAATCTTCCAAGTCCTATACATGAGGTAGCATTAAGTCCTTAGTGTTTGGCTATGAGAGGAGTGTGTGTGTGTGGGAGGTGTTGTGTTCAACTGAAGCTAGGATATCTTTGATTGACATATGCAGTAGTGAGACCCATACCAGATAACATTCTGTAGTCATACAATGCTGGCCTAGGGCTTTGACAACATATATAGGTTTCAGAGGAACGAAACTGAAACTTGAGGAAAACCTATAATGAACCTATTGAAATTAGAGAAACTGAGGCAATTAACTCCATATAAAAGCATTCATAGCAGGAACAAATGGGAATGGGTTATAGGCAATGGAACTTCCTCATCTTAAAATCAGAATACAACAATAGTATAGTGTTAAGGCTACACATTTTTAATTTCTAAAAGCCAAGAAACTTAACTTACTTTTACTTTACTCTCACTTTAACTTACTATGATACTTTGATGGCTCTCAGTCATTGGCAAGAGTATGTCCTCTAGTGGTGGAGATTACCCTTCCACAAACAGGGGGTCCAACCAAGGTGAGGACCTCCCTCTAGATCTATCAAAACTGTGTGTATACTAAATTCAGGCATTCAGGAAGATCTGAGTTCAAATTTAATCTCAGTTACTTAATAGCTGTGTGACTCTGGGCAAATCACTTAACCTCTGTCTGCCTCAGTTTCCTCATCTGTAAAACTTGGATAATAATAGTACTTATTTCCCAGGGCTGTTGGTGAAAATGAAATGAGATACTATTTGTAAAGTACTTCTTGTTGTTTTTCCTTTATTCTCAAAGAGGACCAATAACATCATGAGGATGATGTGTTGACTTGGTATTGCCACTGTGACTTAAAATCCTTATATATTTTAGATGTCAAATTTTTAGTCTATCTTATTTTCCTTAAATATTTTTTTTTACCATGTTGTTACTTTTCTTTCTTTTAAAAAATTATATTGTTTTTATTTTTTTCTATTTTAATGTGGTTGGAATTACTCATGAAAACACACGTATACTTCTAGCCAATACTATATACAGCTATATTATCTATATCTACAGGGTATAAAGCACTTAGCCTGGCATATAGTAGGTACTCTATAAATAGTAGCTATTCTTGATAGAGCATGGCAGCTACATGACCAGCCTACATCCTTTCCA
Organism: Pseudochirops corinnae; assembly: GCA_028646515.1. NCBI lineage: Eukaryota > Metazoa > Chordata > Mammalia > Diprotodontia > Pseudocheiridae > Pseudochirops > Pseudochirops corinnae. The sequence goes on along the minus strand of CM053585.1, from coordinate 188,920,464 downwards.
GTTAAATATCCCAATGACATTGGGAAGCAGAATGGCAAGGAGGAAGGAGTACTAGCTTTGAAGTCAGAGGGATTAGGTTCAAAGCCCATTTTTGTCACTTACTATTGATGTAGCTTTGGGCAAGTCATTCAAACTCTCTTAGTTTCCTCTTCTATGAAATGGAGATGAACTAGTCTAGATGACTTCTGAGGTTCCTTCTGTAATGTCATTTCTATGCTAATTGTTGTTGGAAAAATGTTGGGGCTACCAATGTCTATCATATCTATCTATCTATCTATCTATCTATCTATCTATCTATCCATCTATCTTTCTCTTATTTGTTCCATGTCTTATAGCTTAAGGGATTTAGGTATCAAGATATTCCCTTCATTAAAGTGATAGTGCATTATCAGAAAGATATCAATGTAAAGTAGAGGACTCTTTGTTTCAGGGACAATCTTAGGGTATTTAAAAGGACTAAATAATTTCCAAAATGTAACTCAGCCCATAGTCCTCTTACTATTCAACTTAGAGCTCAGTTCATTATCTATCCTTTGTATCTATGATGGACTAGCACTATGTGTTGTCCAACTAGCTTGATACCATAGTTTGTATAATAAGCATTCTTCTTCCACTTGATTTTTCCTGTGTGGATCAGATGGTTGGATTTGGAAGAGACTCAGAGGCAATCTACTCCACTCCTTGATTTTATAAGTGAGGTCACTTAGCCTGAACTCTTTTGAATGGTTACTTTTGTCTTTTAAGAGACTGAAATATTAGCGGGCTTGATGCAGACAAGAAAAAGAGCATCTGGGGAAGCTCACTACCTATAGGAAGTTGGTTTACCATTTAGACTCTGTAATGCACATCCTTTTTTTTTTTTTAATTTATTTACTCATTTACTTTTAATTTACAAGATTCAGTTCCACAATCACTTGAGTTTCAGATTTTCTCCCCTCCCTTCCCCCCCCCCCCATGGTGGCATGCAATCATGTATAGGATCTGCAAATACTTTCACATTGTACAATAGTTTGGTCATATAGAAGGGCTGTAACCAATGAGTGATCACTGGGAAAAGAAAAAA
>CM053585.1:188900166-188911780 GCA_028646515.1 Pseudochirops corinnae | reverse complement strand
CCTCTTTCCTATCCCGCCCCCCACTTGTTCTATTCTCTACTTTGTCTCTGTCCCTTTACAGAAGTGTGTGCTTCCAACAACCATCCCTCCCAAGCTGCCTCCCCTCCATCATACCCCCTCTCATCTCTATCCTCCCTACTCTCTGTAGGGCAAGATACCCAATTTAGAGTGTATGTCATTCCTTCCCTAAGCCAAATTCAATGAGAGTAAGGTTGACCCATTCCCTTTTGCCTTCCTGTTCTTCCCCTCCAGTGAATATGGATTTTAAAGAAAATATGGGGGCAGCTAGGTGGTGCAGTGAATAGAGCACCAGCCCTGAGTTCAAATCTGAGCACAGATACTTGACATACTTACTAACTGTGTGACCTTGGGCAAGCCACGTAACCCCAATTGCCTTGCCTTCCCCCCTCCAAAAAGAAAAAAGAAAAAAAACAAAATATGGTCGTTCAATTCAGTGAACACTTATTATGTATCTACCACTTATAAGACGCTATATATGGCACTTAAGGAACAAAGACACAAATAAAACATTCCTTGCCTAAGGAGCCTTCACTTCAGGATGGGAGATCAAACATAGACAATAATTAGAATACCAAATAGACTACAGTAGAACAGAAAATAGGATAATTAGAATAGAACATAGGATAATTAGAATGTCGAATAGAATATAGAATAATTAGAATGTAAAATAGAATACAATAGAATGGAATATAGAATAATTAGAATGTCAAATAGAATATAGAATAATTAGAATGTAGAATAGAATATAGAATAACTAGAATGTAGAGTAAAGTAATATAGGATAATTAGAATATAATAGGCACAAATAATAGGCACAAAAAGAAGTCCTGTGAAAAATCTGAGGAGGGGCATCATCAGAGCACACTGAACAAAAAGGGATGTGGAACATTCACCAAAACTTCTTCATTTTGAACACAAATAGACATTCTTTATCTTATTTGTCAGTTTATAATTTTTGTGATATAATGCCAACAGAAATAGCAGAAATTAAATACTCTAACTTCTTTCTAGTTTGCAGATAAGTTTATCAATAACTACTCATGAAGCTTTAGAATAGACCAAAAATTAATATCATGTTATATGCTGGCATAACAGTCAGTTGTCGTAGTTTAGTTTGAGAATGCGTTTCTGGTTTTCTTGTCCCCAGTTCCACCACCCTCCAGTAAGACCTGGAATAAAATGCTAATTGGTTCAGGGGACCAACCTTCATTTTGTTCTTCCCAAAATAAATCCTATAGTAGCCTCTTGTAAATCCTCTGAATATAGAGGTCTCCTAACATTGACTAATAAGGACACATGCCTAGCATAGTGCCTGGCATATAGTGAGACACTTAATAAATGCTTACTAAAGCAGTTTCCAAAAGAAGATTTGAAAACTATTAGGAACCATATGAAAAAATACTCCAAGTCACTAATAATAAGAGAAATGATCATCAAGATAATCCCGGGGCTTTACCTCATACCCTGCAAATTGACAAAGACAAAACAGTCAATATTGGAGAGGGTGTAGCAAAATAGGCACACTGTGGCATTGCTGGTGGAGCAGTCAACAAGTATAACCATTTTGGAAAGCCATTTGGAATTATGCAAATAAAGTGACTAAAATTTTCATATTCTTTATTTGACCTATAATAGATTTCATTACTAGGCTTGTACTCCAAGGAAGCAATTGATAAGCCATATACACCAAAAGATTTATAGCAGCACCTTTTTTGATAGCAAAGAATGGAAAACAAAGAAGGTAGTCACGGATGAAGTGATAGTTAAATCATGGTACATGAATGTAATGTAACATTACTGGTAAATAATAAATGGTTAATACGATGAATGCAGAGAAGCATAGAAACATCTTTATGAACTAATGCAGAATGAAGAAAACAAAGCCAAAAAATACACAATGACCACAACAATGTAAACAGAAAGAATAACCACAAAAAAGAAAAAAACAAATGTTACAAAATTATAAAAAACAGGTGTGACTCAAAAGAAAAAATATAACAAGACACTTCCACTCCACTCCTTTGCTGAGGTGGGAAGTCCACAAGTATTGTAGCATATAGTTTCAGACTTTTTCAATGTATTGATCAGTTATATCAGTATTTTCCTCTCTTTTTTGTCTTAAAAAATACTGTTTGTTATATGAGATGGATTTCTAGAAAGAGGAGAAGGAGGCAAGCTGGAGGGAACTCTGGTGATGTAAAAAAAGACATCAACAAAAACTTATTTTTAAAAAATGCTTGTTGATTAATTGATTGGCCCAGAAATATGCTACATCACAACATCTGAATTTGAATCAAAATCTGTTTGAACAGATTTTGACCAATTCATGACTGGTGGAGTCCTACCTTACCCTCAACACTGGTTTTCTTCTACTCTATTTGAAAAAGGGGCCGGGAAAGGTGGTTTTAAAAGGAAATATTTCAACTGTACCTCACAATTACAAAGCTGGTAAGGAGGAAAAGAAAGGAGTAAATCCTGTCCACTCTGAGAAATCTCATCTTTCTACTGGAGAGGGTGTAGGTTGTGGGCTACAATGGCAGCAAAAGGGAAAAAACCAGTATAGCGGTATCTTTAAAACTCAGTTCAAATGAAATCTTTAAAGCAGGTCTTTCCTGACCTTTCCCCTTCCCCTGCCCCAACCAATGGAACCTTTCCCTCTAAGGCAGGGGTCCTTAACTTGGGGTCTGTGGGGTCTTTAACTTGTTTTTGTAAATATAGTTTAATAACTATATTTAAATGTAACTGTTTTCCTTTGTAATCATATGTATTTTATTTTGTACATTCAAAATCTTATTTTGAGAAGGGGTCCATAGGTTTCATCAGATTACCAAAGAGACCCATTACACCAGAAAGATTAAGAACTCTAACTCTAAGGTTACCTTTCTTCTACTCTGTATGTGTATATACATATATATATATGTATAGATGCCTATTTATTTAAATATTATCTTCTCCATTTGAATGTAAACTCCCTGAGGGCAGGGATTGGTTTTGTGGTTGTTTTTTCTTTTTGTGCTTCTCCAGGTTTAGCCCAGTGACTGGTACATAATGTTGTTATTGTTGCAATTCGTCCTTTGTTTTCAAAGAAGACCGATGACCTTACAACGATGGGGCGAAATAGTGGCTGATGGGGGATGAACTGTGCTGGCTTGTGTGAACTGGGTTTAAATGATACAGAGTTTCATAAAGTCATCAGCCTCATTCTCTTTTCCAGAGTCATCTAGATCCCCCGGCAGGACAAAAGTGAAGGTGACTAGGGCTGGCCCAGGATGCAGCGGATGACCTCGCATCGTCAATGTCTGACCAGGCTCTAAGCATTCCACGGCTTCTGCTTCAGCCGCCTTCTCGGCCGCGGGAGCAAAATCTTCTCATCCGCCTGTTCCATTGGAGGAAGTCTTCACATTCTCGGGGGAAACATCCCCCTAATTTGGTGCTACTGCTGTTTACCCTTAACCTGGTTTAGCCCACCTGCTGAAACAGTTACCGGGGTGTGGCCAATGTGCATGCTGGGCTTCCTGGAACCACCAGTGAGAGTTGGACACCAAAGGTGGATGAGCAGCCCTGAAGAGGGTTCAGCAAGCCCTTACACAGGAGCACTCCTCATACCCCTGGTAGTAATAAGCACTTAATAAGTACTTGCCGATTGGCTAAATGATTATATACCTCTATCTATGCACAAATGATCTCATCAGTGTAAGGTCCTTAGGGCAGGGACTGTTTTTGCTTTTCTTTGGAACTGTAACTTGACAATGGGTATACAAAGCACTTAATCAATAAGCACTAAATAAGTGCTTCTTGATAGAGTCATTGATTTTCATGACATGGGGTTTCCCAGAGTTTAATCGGACTGAGGTCTCCCACACCTCTTCTTACTCAACTAGAGTGCCTTACAAACACAAAAACCCCTTTTTTCTTTTACATCAAAGAATATTAAGGGAGCTGGAAGAGCCCTTAGAGGACCTCATTTTACAAATGGGGAAATGGGGCAAGATGAAATGATTAGCCCAAGTTAATTTGATCTCAGATTTATAGCTAATTGGGGACCTTAGAGTGACTGAATCCAATCTTACAATTTATTGTTGAACAAATTGAGACCCAACAGATCAAATTACTTAATCAAGGTCATAGTAACAGAGCTGGGATTTGAACCCAGATCCTCCACCACTCCATTCAGTGCTCCTATTACACAGGGGCAAGGCTAAGACTAGATAGAGCTCCAGTCTCCTGACTCTCAATCCAATCTTTCTCCTCTGTACCAGGATGCTTCTTTATATTAAGTTGTTTTTAGGTAAAGGTTAATATTAAAAAATTAATAAAATTTTAAGATTCTGGAGGTAATTTTGAAAATGTCAGTTAAACTTCTTTTGATTGCTGAACCAGTAATTAAGCTAATGCAGCTTAGCTTGCTCTCTCTCGTGTTACACGCCATATTTTTAGTATATCTCAAATGGCATCTTCCCTCAGAAAGACAGCTTCTGCCAGCAAAAGGTGCAGAAATGTCAAATTCTATTAAAAACTTGATTGCTAATTCAAACAGTATTGTACTTGATACACTCATTGTGGAAAAAAATGTACAACTTGGCTTAATAAAATCTGTGGAACTTTCTTCAAAGATATATTTGTCACAAATCTATTCAATAAAACATTTTCTATCAGGTTCTTAATGCCTCTTCAACTTTGTGTTAAGTAAAGATTTCTTGAAATGTTCCAAGAGCTAGTTAGGCATGTTAAAAAAAAAAAAAGTGTTTGGAGGTAGTGGGGAAGAGGGAGATAAAATTTTCATAAGCATTCTTTCCTGCTCTCTCTTTTTATAATCAGGAAGGCCCTAACAAGTGCCTAATGCTGAAGTTGGTATGTGTCACTGGGTAACCCAGTGTCTAAGCTGTCATGCATCAATGTTATGTATGATTAAATAAATAATCCAGAGGGGCTACTGCTACAGATTCAATAATGGCTCATTATAAATACAAAGTCCAGAGAAGAGAGAATTTCCCAGGAAAGGCCCTCCTTTCTGCCTGCATGGGTCCAACATTTATTTTCCATCTCTGCCTCCAGAGGTTCCTAGCAGCAACTCCTTTGATCAGATGCTAGTCTGGACCACGTAGTGGTTCACAGTGTGGCTCCTAAGCCCCTAAATACTTCCAATCCACAGGAGCCATGTTCTGTCTATGTCTCAGGCATCTTAAGTGCTGACCACAAGGGAGAGCATTGTAGCTTCTGTATTTTCACCTCCCTATTATTGTGCCCTGGTTTTTTCATGAAGGATTCTTAATATCCTATTTTTAGAACAGGGTTAAAATGCATCAGATAGGAAATTGAAGAGGAGGGATAGGAAGAGACAAAGATTGGAAATTCCATGTAGCCCTGACTGTATTTTAAAATTTGATTTAGTTTTCAAAAGGAAAATTTAGAGGCACTGATTCTTTTTTTTATATGTATTTTAATTTATTATTTATTTATTTTAACATTCTTTTCTTTTTAAATTTTGAGTTCCAAATTCATTCCCTCCCTCCTACCACTCCCCCACCCCTGAGAAGGTAAGCAATATGATATCAATTATATATGGGAAATCATGTGAAACATATTGCCGTATTAGCCATATTTCAAAAAAAAAGCCAGAAACATAAAGGAAGTGAGGAAATGTACACTTCACTCTCCACTCAGAGTTCATCAGTTCTCTCTCTGGAGGTGGATTTCTTCATTATAAGTTTTTGGAATTGTCTTAGATCATTGTATTGATCAGAGTAGCCAAGTCTTTCACAGTCAAACACCATTACAACATTGCTGTTACTGAGCAGAACAGTCTCCTGCTTCTCTTCTCCCTTCACTTTGCACCAGTTCATATAGGTATTGCCATGTTTTTTCTGAAACTATCCCCTTTGTCATTTCTTATAGCACAATAGTACTCCAACACAATCATATGCCACAATTTGCTCAACCATTCCCCAACTGATGAGTTTCCAATTTTTCCTCAGTTTCCAATTTTTCACCACCACAAAAAGAGCTGCTATAAATACTTTTGTATAAAAAGGTCATTTTCCGTTTTTTATGATCTCTTTGGGATACAGACCCAGCAATGGTGTATTGTTAGGTCAAAGAGTATACATAGTTTTATAGCCCTTTGGGCAAGGTTCCAGAATGATTAGGCCAGTTCGCTACTCCACCAGCAGGTCATTAATGTACCAATTTTTTCCTCATCCCTTCCAGCATTTGTAATTTCTGATAGGTGTGAGGTGGTACCTCAGAGTTATTTTAATTTGTCTTTCTCTAATCAATGGGGGGGGGGGGGGGGACAGTTATGTAGTATAATGGATAGAATGCTGGGTCTATAGTCAGGAAGATCCGAGTTCAAATTTGGCCTGAGACACTCACTAGTTATGTGACCCTGGGCAAATCACTGAACTCTGTTTACCTCAGGTTCCTCATCTGTAAGATAAGCTGGAGAAGAAAAAGCAAACCATTCCATTATCTTTGCCAAGACAACCTCACATTGTAACATGAAGAGTTGGACACAAGCGAAATGACTAAACACCAACTACCTCCCTAGGCACTCCAAGTCACAAAAATAATTCCCAGGCTAATCACAGATTTAGAAGTTAGGCTTGCTAACCTACTCTTTAATACTATCCATGCCCAAATAATAACAATAATCATGCTTACATTTTTATAGAACATAATTTCCTAAACTAATTTTACTATGGAATATTTTGAGGAATGTGGAATACTTGAAATATTCTTTTTTTTTTGCTTTTTGCAGGGATGAAGGCAGGGCAATTGGGGTTAAGTGACTTGCCCAAGGTCACATGGCTAGTGTTAAGTATCTGAGGCCAGATTTGAATTCAGGTCCTTCTGACTCCAGGGCTGGTGCACTATTCACTGTGCCACCTAGCTACCCTTGAAATATTCTAATAGAACTCATAGATGCTGATCTGTGGAAGAGAATTCAGAAAATATGGAAGACTCTTGGGATAAGGGAGGCTAGGGAAAACTGGAGAGAAAAGGAGATTGTCGATTTAGATCTGAAAGGAACCTGGAGGGCCATCAATTCCAAACTCCTCTCCTTTTAAAGACAAGGAAACTCAGGCACAGAAAGGTTAAGAGACTTGCCTAGAGTTACACAGCTAGTAAGTGGTTAGGGCAGGATTTGGACCTCAGATCTTCCTGACTCTAAGTCTCCTGCCATATCCACTGTAACATGTTGCCTCTCCAAAACCTCTATTTCATATCCACTTGAATTGGCACATAAAATAACTATTTCTTATATGTAATTTCATAATTGGTTTTTGGGAAGAAAAACTATCACTGGACTCAGCATTTTCAATAGAACTGATTTCCTTAGCAATCCTATATGTTTTATTTTATGCATTTAAAAACCTTATTCTGAGAAGAGGTCCATAGGCTTCACTATTCGCCAATGGAATCCATGACACAAAAAAAGTATAAGATCCTCTGACCAGAACAGGAATGTAGTTCCCCCAAATACCCCAGTAAAGCTCAAAAAAATACAGCAGAAAAAATAATTATAAAGAAAACCAAAGAGAACCATAGAGGAAAATTCTTCCATCTAATACAAGTCTGCAGAAAAACCTTACCAGAGTCATTCAGAAAGATGAAGCAGAAATAAGGCAGAGCAGGTGGAAGGGAAAGTAGAGAATAGCCCAGTCCCACAGCAGGAAATGGGACCAGGTCAGAGGCACTATTTCCTATGTCATAGGATACCAGAATCCAGTGAACTAGATCCAGCAAACAAGCAACCCAGTATTTGGGAAGATTCTGGACTTGAAACAACAGGAGGGAAGGCCAGTCAGTTCTTGCAAAGAACAAGTCCTAACCTTAACCACCAAACTCAAGATCAAGAAAAGTCTAATCACATTATCCAGAAAGGCTAGTATGGAGTTCAACCTGAGTACAAGCTCCCAATTCAGAAAATGAGGCTAGAGAAACAGGTAAACAGAAACAAACATTGAACAATTTTAAAAATACCTTGGACTGAGAGAAGCCCAGAGTGTAAACCCAGAAGAGAGTGAAGCTACAAGTTCAAGGAGAAAAAAAAAATGCCCTGCCCTGAAGGACTAGAACAGAACCTGAAAGAAATTAAGCAAGAGATACAAAATAGAATGTCTAGAGCTAGGTATGGAATGGAATGAAGTATCTTAGATCAGATAGGGGAAACCTTACTGAAGGACCGAACTCCTTGAAAAATAGAATGGGCCAAACATAAAACAATGGCTACAAGAGACAACAAGAAATATTAAAACAAAACCCTTAGTTGGTTCTGGCTACATTATGAGAGGTGTCCTGTCCCTACAGCTATTACATTGCTCCTTCGAAGGGAAGGTGATCAGGGCGGCTAGGTGGTACAGTGAATAGAACACCAGCCCTGAAGTCAGGAGGACCTGAGTTCAAATTCAGCCTTAGACACTTAACACAAAACTAGCCGTGTGACCTTGGGCAAGTCACTGAACCCCAATTGCCCTACCAAAAAGCAAAAAAAAGAAGAAGAAGAAGAAGAAGAAGGGAAGATGATTAACAGGAAGAGGAGGCCAATGCCTGACTTGACATACAGAAAGACACTGTCTTGCAATACAAAGATGACAGGCCCATTCAACAATCCTACTCTCTCATGTTTTAACTATCAGTTATCTGGGAGAATATAATATCAGTTATAAGATGGTTGTTCATTTTAAAGTTGTCATCAATCTAAGCTTGTGAGTAACTAATGTTTTAAGCATTTCTTTTCTGTGAAGGAAATAAATAGCTGTCCTATATCTAATTTATATTACACATTGAGTACCTTTCTAGTCTCTTTTGGAAAGACCCTAAATTTAAGTCAAGTCTAAGCTTTAACTGATTATCCTTAGGGTTCTGTTAGTGGGGTATAAAAAAAAAAGGAAGGCACGAGAAAGAGTCTAACCCAGGGGTGGGGAACCCCTCTCTTCATATGCCAGTTATCTCCCTGGAATTGGAATTCATTCTATACATATGGATCCAGGGCTCTGTTAGAGGAACAGGGCAAGTATCCCTGTTCCTCTGGAGTGAGTAGTAGGATTTGTTATAAGAATCAAAGGTCCTGCATGGCAGTGAATCCAAACAGAAAGCACCTTCTGACATTCTACCCAATGTTCTTATAAAGACTTATTGGATTACCAAATTTAAACATTTTTACAACATTTTCAAAAACGTTTTAAATAAGAATGATCTTAATAACCTAGAGGACAATACTTAAAACCTAGAATATCAACACCACAAAAGATCTTTGAATATAGAAAGAGTTGGGAGCAACCTTAGAATATAGAATGTTAAAATTGGAAGAAATCTTAAATCATAGACCACAGACTGTCAAAGTAGAGAGGAAACTCAGAACATAATATGTAGAGCTTAGGGCATATACTCTTAAAGTTTCAAAGGATTACGGTGTGAAAATGTTAGATCTAGAAAGGATGATTGGTTTAATGGAACAGTACTTAATCTGGGGCCTTGATCCTTTTTTAAAAAATATATTTTGGGAAATGAAATTGAACATAATTAACTTCCTTTGCAATTCTGGTTGTTTTATTTTATGCATATAAAAATAATACTCTGAGAAGAGATCTATAGGCTTCACCAGACTGCCAAAGGAGTCCATGACATTAGAAAGATTAGAATAAATAGTTTTGTGGTTGTTCAGTCATTTTCAGTCATGTCCTACTCTTGGTAACCCCATTTGGGGTTTTCTTAGCAAAGGCACTGGAGTGATTTGCCATCTCCTCCAGTTCCTTTTACAGATGGGGAAACTGAGTCAAACAGGATTAAGTGACTTGCCTAGTCAGTAGCTAGGTAAGTAAGCATTTGAGGTCAGAGGTCAGTCTTCCTGACTCCATGCCTGGCACTCTATCCGTACTGGACCACCTAGCTGCCCTGAGAATCACTTAGATTAATCTGTATTATGCAAATGAAAAAAACTAATCCGCCATTAGAGTTTACAGAAGCAGTCACTAGCAGAACTTTTCTGTAAACAGCTTGAATCACTTGATAACTAGCAATATCCCTGAGAGGCAAAAAGGCAAAGATTTTTTTTATATCATTCAAAATTAGAATAACTGAGATATCCATATGGGCTCCCAACACTTCAGGTCCTCTTTGAACACAAGGGATGAACAACAATGACAACTTAGGAACAGCTGGGGTGGGGATAGACCCAAAGTTGGTGTGGTAGGCAAACAGGTAAGAATTTGAAATCCACTAGGTTTTCCTCCTAGTCAAAGTTAGGATCCTGCCCAGGAGACTTCAACTCCTGTACTCTAAAGGTGCATAAGCAGCATGGAGGAACATTGTCAGAGAATCAGAAAACCTAGACTTGAGCCCCAAATCTTACTAGCTGGGTAAATCTGGATAAGTCCCATCTCCTCTCTGGCCATGAGTTTCCTCATTTATAAAATGATGGGGAGTTGCCCTAGACAGATGTAACAGAGCCAGAAGGTGTCAGGACTACCACACAGCCACCATAAAGGAGCTGTCTTCGGTGGGGAAAAGTGTGTGAAACACATTGTCACCTTACAAGTGCCCCCAGTACTCCATTTTTACAACACATTCCCCTTTTCTGCAGTGATTTTCCCACCTTTAGAGCACTGCTAAGCATTTCTTTTTTTTTCACCCTGTTTAGCTGAATTTGACTACTCCATGCACTCATTTGACTCAATAAGTCATACTAGATCATGGCTTGTAATACTTACTCTTTTCCCTTTCCTTCCCTCAGGTCTTCTTAATAGGCCCTATAGAAGTAGCCACCTCCCCAGAAGCAAGGAATTAGACAGGTGTAAACTTGATATCTAAGTTTCCTTTCAGTTTTAACATTCTATGTTCCTATGAGTTAGGAATTTCATCCATGCTCTGACATGAGGACAATGTATTTCTAGATGAGTTCCAAATTTGGTAGATTGAATTAGGGAGGAAAAATCAGTTTAGGCTTGATGTCAGAGAAATTTCCTAACAACTGGAGTTGTCCAAAAGTAGAATATGTTGCCTTGTTGGGCTCAAAGAGGGGGAAGGGAGGAATGGGTCCCCTAGGGTTGTATTGGTAAATTTTTAACAACCAGCAGGGGGGGAGGGTGAGTATACACATGGCACACTTTTGAATTTAATCTGCATTAACGTCTTCATCATTTTCTTAAGTCTAAAATACCAACAAAAAACAAAAAAAACAAGCCCTGATTTGTAGCATCTGCCAGTTTCTGAAGTGCAAATACTCACACTGAAAACGTTAACAATTGAGCTGGCTCCCTATCCTTAGAGCTCTTTAAGCAAAGGCTGGTCAACTTACTAATACTTTTTGTGTCTGGGTTAGACCAGATGATTGCTGAGGTCTAGTCCACCTCATAATCTAGGATTCTATGACTGAAGGGAGACTAGGGGACAGAGTCTATAATGAGAAAAGAGTAAAACTGGAAGTTCAATAGAAGTGTTTCCCCCTCCCAAAAAATAAAAGGAAAAGAGTGAGGGATCTGAAAATAATGCAAAAGCAAAAAAATACAAGCTGAGGAGAATGGAGCTCTAGTCAACAAATTAAAAGAAGCCTTCAGGAAATTGTTCGAGATGTGCTAAGTGAATCTTGGCA
>CM053585.1:188875166-188895166 GCA_028646515.1 Pseudochirops corinnae | reverse complement strand
ATTACTTGCCAACAACACATGAACACTTTACTATGAAAGCCAACAACAGGCCACTAGCACCAGCACCAGCAGCACCAATTACACTCCAACAACTCACTAACACTTTGCCTGAAAGTCAACAACACACCAATTGCACACCAATTACATGCCAACACCAGGGATGGGGATGGGAAACCTGGGGCCTCAAAGCCCCACGTGACCTTCTAGGTCCTCAAGTGTGGCCCTTTGACCAAATCAAAACTTCACAGAACAAATCCTCTCTCTTAGACCACAAATTTAGTAGAGATCAAGTATTTAGCACAGTATTTCTTTGTATTTCACTCAATAAGCATGACATTATATAGATAATGCTATATAACCACAACATAAATAATCTTTCATATACATTATGGAGAATATCTGCTGAGTGACTATTAAAGCCTTATTTCTTAATTGCTGTGTATACAGATTTTTGGTCTTTGTAACTTTTGTGTTAGACCAATAATGAGGGTCAGGCTTCTATCTACTAAGGCATCCCAGACTACTCTGACCCTCTGCAAATTACATCTTTTGTTCCCAGGTCTGTATTGTAGGACCAAGCAGAACAAGTCTACAGGCCTCCATTTACGCTGTATGAATCTTGTATGTATCTATTTATTTACATATTGTCTCTCACCTTAAAAAGTAAATTCCTTGAGTTTAGAAACTTTTTTGCCTTTGTGTTCTTAGCATTTAAAGTAGCTAGCACACAAATTAATAAATGCTTGGTGACAGAGTGACCATTTCTTCTTCCACACAATAGCCTTTCAAATACTTGCCTTCTCTCTTCCAGTATAAGCATCCTGGGTTCCTTTAACAAATCCTCAAACAATGTGACTTCCACTCCTGGTGTGGTGAAGTAAAAAGGGCCCTAGATTTGACATCAGAAGATATGCATTTGAATCCTGGCTCTGCATTTACTACCAAGTGACCTTGGACAGTCATGCAGTTTCTCTAGGCCTCAGTTTCTTCATTTACTATTAAAAAGAAAGAAAGAAAGAAAGAAAGAAAGAAAGAAAGAAAGAAAGAAAGAAAGAAAGAAAGAAAGAAGAGGAGGTTGGACCAGATCACTTCCATGGTCCATCTCAGCTTAAAATCTGTGATCACGCAATCTCCTCAAAAGCCTGGTTATTCTCTTCTGGACAGCCTCTAATCTTGTCTTTTCTTAAAATGTGGTCCCTATAGTAAACAGAATTCCATATGTGGTTTGAATAGGGAAGAGGAATGGGGAATATTTCTTCCCTAGTTCTTGATATTATACTCCTCTTGGGGCAGCTAGGTGGCACAGCGGATAGACTAGTAGATAGAAAGGCCATGGAATCAAGAGGAACTAAGTTCAAATACAACCTCAAACACTTACTAGTTATGAGACCCTGGGCAAGTCACTTCATCCTGGTTGTCTCAGTTTCCTTATCTGTCAAAATGAGCTGGAAAAGCAAATGGCAAAACACACCAATATCTTTGCCAAAAAAAACCCCAATGGGGCCACAAATGTTCAGATACAACTAAACAACAACAAATGCTCCTCAATGCTCCTTACGATCACGCTAGCTTTTTGGGGGGTGCCATATTGAATTGTTGACTCATACTGTACTTTCTCTTCATTGAAATCTTAGACCTTTTTCAAAGGAAAACCTATACCACTCCTACCTGTGCTGGTAAAGTTGACCTTTTGCAGTTGACTTGGATGAAAGTCTAAAGACGTAGTCAATATCCTGGATGTCTGACATTGTTTGGCCAAAGAGAACTGAGTTCTTGACTGTATTTGTCAATTGTTGTATGAATATTTTCTAAGCCTAAGTACCTTTTATTCCCTCCAAATTATTTTAGTAAGTCGACATATATATGACATTTTCTTTTTTTTTTTTGCTTTTTTTTTGGAGTTGCAATTGGGGGTAAGTGACTTGCCCAAGGTCACACAGCTGTTAAGTGTCTGATGTCAGATTTGAACTCAGGTCCTCCTGACTCCAGGGCCAGTGCTCTATTCACTGCACCACCTAGCCGCCCCTTATGACATTTTCTATAGGGATCAAGAATAGACTTGTGGTTTCATTGATAAAGGAACTTCCCAGGTAAGGAAACTCCTACCAATGCCAGTTGGCACTTTCTGCTTCAATCTATACTCCAAGTTCATCAGTTCTCTCTCTGGATGTGGATAGCATTTTTATCATGAGTCCTTTGTTGCTTCCAACTCTGCCACACCTCTCAGATCTATCCCCCTTCTCTATTCCTCTAGCTTCTATATACATACACATACATATACACATAGCAGCCACTATACTAGCTCCCTCTACTGACACATATCACAACTTACTTGAGAGATGATCTTTGAGATTTGTTTTGGCTAAAAAATCCACTCCCCTGTCACCAGTGGGTAATGAGCTTGATGATGGAGTTCCTCAGATGACAGGGGCACAGCCCTGGTCTGGTCCCATAATCAAGATCTTTCAATCTTGGCAACATCTGCCATAGAGTCTGCTCCCTTGGCTCAAAAGCTCAGGATCCTCTTCATTGAAAAAATTATTTGTAGCTCTTTTCTCACTCTACAAAATGTTACCTAGCTCTTCCCAGTACCTAGGAGTGGTGGTCTACTAAGTACTTGGCAGACGGAGAATTTATACCTTACGTCTGTTTTAGATGATTACAGCGAAAGAGGCTAACAAAACGGGTTTGGGGCTGAACTATATCATCTTTAGTCTAGATTTATCCTCAAATGTGATGGGAAGACTCTCCATGATAGTCTTCCACAGATGTTGTAGTTTAGCTTGGATGTGACTAGATATCTCACTGGTCATTTCAGCCAAGGTCTCTGACTGAGAAAAACTGCTGCTTTTTTGTAAGATATAGAATTTTTTTTTAAAGCTTGTATTAATCAGTCACAGCTACCCAGCATATCAATGTCCTAATTAGCCCACTGATATCTCAATCCTCTTGATGTCTAAATTTCCCAAGTATACCAATCACATTGGTGGGCCTCTGGCCAGAAGGATCCTGCTGGACATCCTGCCAGTGTTACCCTCATATAAAAAACTCCAGCTTAAAAAAAAGGACACAGCTTAGTTATAACGTGTTGCCCACTGCTACCTCAAGGGGCCACTAGGGTAAGGGCATACCCCAAGGATACTAGGCTGGAGGAATTTTTTTTTTACTTTTGTATTTCTGTGATCCTCATCTCCCCAAAACACAGATAAATACAAGCAAAAAGACAGTCTCTCAAGGGGGGAAGACAACACATAAAAGGGAGCTAAAATATAGAGTTGGGAGGAGCATAGTGGCATAGTGTAGAGAATGGAGGATGGCTAGTCTTGGTCACTCTGCAAAATGGAAGTTCTGGGAGCAACTCACCAATAGTAGGGAACAGAGGGGCAGAGAGGGAAGGTAGCTAAACCAGTTCTTTTGGGCACCTTGCCATTGATCCAGCCTCCAAGAAAATAATAGACCAAATGTGTGCTTTCTTCATGACAACTCTGTAATATAAATTGTAAAGTGTCATGTCTCTCATTTTATATAAGGGGCACAGAGAAGTTAGATGGATTGCCCAGGGTCACACAGCTGTTAAAAGGCAAGGCCAAGAAGCAAACCCAGATGGGCAGATTCCAAGTTCAGGGCTTCCCTGACTACACCATACTCTTTTTCTACAGATATTAAAGTATGGTTGACGGGAAAAGATTACTAAAAGTGGCGAAGGTTGGAAAGTTTGTGAATAATGAATTATGTAGACTCAATATTCAACCTTATCAAGATCACTGGGATCCCACAATCATAGATCACATTACTGGAAGTGATCTCAAGAGATTACCTGGTAAGAACACTGACTTTATCCCACCTTCTACTTTTGTGGAACTTAGCTGTTATATCTTTAACATATAAAA
The DNA here is from genome assembly GCA_028646515.1 of Pseudochirops corinnae. Taxonomy (NCBI): domain Eukaryota; kingdom Metazoa; phylum Chordata; class Mammalia; order Diprotodontia; family Pseudocheiridae; genus Pseudochirops; species Pseudochirops corinnae. The sequence goes on along the minus strand of CM053585.1, from coordinate 188,891,276 downwards.
CAACATACTGCATTAATAGTATGGTGCCTGCTATGTGTTGTGCTTTACAAATATTATTTCACTTGATACAACAAATCTGGAAGTTAAGTACTATTATTATCTCTATTTTACAAATGAGGAAACTGAGGCAAATGGAGGCTACATGACTTGCCTAAAATCTCACAGCCAGTAAGTGTTTGATACAGAATTTGAGCTCGTCTTCCTGACAGGAGAGATAACAAGGAATCAGAAGCAGTAAGTAGGGCTTCCTGCCTTGAGCAGGACCCACAGCAGATAAGGACAGCTGGACAGTAAGAACAAAAGTCACACCAGAAACAAGATTAGGAAACGGATCCTGTCAGGGATTAAGGCTCCCCTTGGACCTGGAAATGGTGCCGACACAAGTGTCTTCCCACTGTAGGATGTCAGTATCCTTAGATTAGATGAAATAGGATGCATTTGGTGGGGGCAAAATGTAGGCTAAAAAAAGAAGAAATGAAAGAAATAGAAAGAATAGTAAAATATATAAAATGAAGAGGCTGAGAGTCTAGGTGTGTGTGTGTGTGTGTGTGTGTGTGTGTGTGTGTGTGTGTGTGTGTGTGTGTGTGTGTGTGTGTATAAACTAACTGATCTAAAGATCAGGTTAACAGTTAACCCAGTGAACCTAAAACTAATGAACTGCATAAAACTTGATACCAGCCAATTTTCTGTCAAACTGGTCTACTCGCTGGGATGGTGGAAGGAGTGTTGTTTCTGGAGTCAGAGACCTTCAGTTCAAATCTCTTCTCTACCCCTGATTGGCATTTGTACAACACTTGGCAAGTGACTTCCTTGGGGGCTTCAGATTCCTCATCTATAATATGAGAGGATTCAACCTGATGACTTCATGAGTTCTTTCCAGTTCTTGATCTATGATGCCTGAACTTAACATTTCATCTCCCATCTCCATGTCTGGAATGCATTGCCACCTCAATTCTGCTTCCTAGAATTACTAGCTTCCTTCAAATATCAGATTAGATGGAGCTTTCTACAAGGAGCCTTTTCCAAAGCCCCCTATTATTAGTGTTTTTCTCCTCCTCTAATTATATTCCATTTACTTTTTGTTATATTCTATTTACTGAGTCATCCCATCCCAGCTTTAAAGTTGAAAAGAACTTTAGAGATTATATCAATAGATAGAAGCACTTACCGCTATGTGCCAACTAACATTTATACAGCTCTTGGAGGTTTACAAACCACTTTAAAGATCTCCCAGAAAATGAAACTGAGACTGGCAGAGAATAAATGGCTTTCCCAAATTGCAAAGCTCGTAAGTATCTATGTCAGGATTTGAACTCAGGTCTTTCTGATTCAAAGTCAAGCATTCCATGCACTGTGCCACAGCAGAACAGTTCTTGCTCTCAAGGAGATTACATTCTAATGCAGTGGTTCTCAACCTTCTTAATGCCGGCACCCTTTAATACTCATATGTGGTCGTGTCTGCATGTGGGCGGATCTGCCTGGAGATGGATAAAGGAGCAACGTCTCAGTTCCTAAGACCATCGGAAATATGTGTTTTCCGATGGTCTTAGGTGACCCCTGTGATCCCTGTGAAAGGGTCATTTGACCCCCAAAGGAGTTGTGACCCACAGATTGAGAACAACTGTTCTATTGGATTAAGATATAGTCCATCTGCAACAGTTTCTAAAAGAAGAAACTAAGGCCTAGAGAGATTAAGAAATGTACCCAAAATGACATGGTGAACAGAGGTGGAATTAAAGCCAGTTTTCTTGCTAATAAATTCAGGGTGTCTAGGTGGTGCAGTGAATAGAGCACCAGCCTTGGAGTCAGGAGGACCTGAGTTCAAATATGGCCTCAGATACTTAACATAAAAACTAGCTATGTGACCTTGGGCAAGTCACTTAACCCCAATTGCCCTCCAAAAAAGCAAAAAAAAAAAAAGATACAGTACTCTGGGCACATGCTGTATTTACCCTGTGGAACATAAATTCCATTTGAGAATATTTATTCATTCATTTTTAACTTTTTTTTTTCAATATTTTGAGTCCCAAATTCTCTCCTTCCTTTTTGTCCTTCCCTCACCCATTGAGAAAACAAACAATATGATACCCATTACACAGGAACACAAATTCCTTGAAGGAAGGAATTGTTTTATTTTGATCTTTTTATCCTGAGACTCCAGCACTGTGCCTGGCACAAAGTGCAGGGGTGGGGAACCTGTGGCCTCATGGCCCCATGTGGCCCTCTAGGTCCTCAAGCACAGCTCTTTGACTGAATCTGAACTTCACAGAATAAATCCCCTTAATAAAAGAATTTGGTCTGTAAAACTTGGATTCAGTCAAAAGGCGTCACTTGAGGGCCTAGAGGGGCCACATGTAGCCGTGAGGCAGCAGGTTCCACATCCCTGGTAGTTAGTGTTTCAATTGACTTATTAAAGCAAGTAGAGTAGACAGCCTGGTGTGATTTGAGGGGCACCTGGGAGAATAAACACACTATAAACAAGGATGGTGTTTACAGACAAAGCTATGCTCAGAAGGATAAGCAGAACATAGTTTTGTAGTGACTCCATAATGATTTCATGGGTTTTTTTAATAGCTGAATGTCTATAGTCTTAAAGTGAGACCTTTGCTGGTCCATTATGAGATATCCTAAGGAGGATAAAGGCAGATAAATGCACCAAAACATCCATAGCAAGACATTTTGCCCTGTCCGCCCAAAAAACTAGAAACAATGGGGATCCATGAATGGTTACACCATTGAGATATATGAATTTAAAGGTATACTTCTTGTTCACTGGGAGAAATCATGATTATGAGGAACTCAGTGAAACACAGAAAGACTTTTATGAATTGGCACAGAAGGAAGTTAGCAGACCCAAAAGAACAATATACACAATTGGAATAACATAAACAAAAACAATACTAAAAGGCAACCAAACTTCAATGGCTTATAATAACCAATTATCCAACGTGTATAGAAATCAACTTAAGAAACTAGTTTATTTTCACATGTGATCCGTTCATCATTAAAATAATTAGCTAATGTTATGGCCTACCCCACCTAGATAATAAGATGATGAAATATAACTCCCTCCTTTCGATTTTCAGGTTGTGGTTGGTCCTTCCTTCTCAAAGAGGACCGTGACATCAGGAAGGTGATGCCATGACTTGCACCTGAATTAGATTTCAGTGAGGCAGGGCTGTGCAAAATCACCAGCCTCACTTTCTCCTGCAGAGCCCTCTGGGTCCAGTGGCCAGATATAGATCAGGATGACTAGAGATGACTCAGGATACAGTGGGAGACCTTGGCCTTTTTAAGCTGTTGTTGTCGTATTTGTCATTCTGGATCCAGTGACCTGATATTCATCAGCTTAACTTGAGATGACCCAGGATGCAATAGGAGACCCTGGCCCTTTTAGGCTAAGGCCTTTGCAGGTACTCATTGAGAGTGAGGTAATGGCCCATTCAGTGAAAAGGTGAATAGGCCTCTTTAAGAAGTGAGTCAAGAGATGGCCCCTCTAATTAGAAAAAGAAAAGAAAAAAATCAAGCTGGGAGGGGGAGACTCTCAGGCTTGCTGTTCTTTCCAAGTTCTCAAGGCAGGGGCTGCAGATGTGGAATGTGGTATAGACTTAAACGACATTAACTGGTTTTGATCAATGTTCTTTGTCACAAAATAGAGTTCAGTGCTGGGGTGGGGATGACATATTGGGAAGTTAGAATGATATAAAAAAAATAAAAGATATTGGTAAAATTTTTTTTTAAATTTAATAGGACCATAGTCAGGGGAAGGTATTGGTAGAGAAGGAGGAGGGGAAGAAAGTAGAGCAGGGCACCTAGAGATGTCTTGGGAAAATGAAATATTAACTTGATTCTAACTTGTAAATTTTTATCAAATATCTTTACATCTTTCTATCTGTCTTGCCACTATTGGAAATCTAAGAGTTGTCATAGGAAGGCACATTAATCTTTTTTGGACTACTTAAAATAGTCTATTTAAAATAGATTCAGCTACAACCATTACGATTTCTAAACGAACCAGCTATAGCTGCAGAGTAATATCAAAAATTTGCTCACTGAATGTTTTGCAGCAAGAATAAATGATTACAATAGTGGTCAATGTTAAAAAGGAAAAGAGACTTAATACTAACACTCATCTACTGATTTCTTGTTTTTATCCTTCCACAAGCAGTATTGTGCATATTTCATTGGGAGAGCAATATTATTTCCCAAAAGAGCTTTTCCACTCTCTTGGTTTCCAGTATTGAAAAAAAAAAATGTGATTAATTTCAAACAGAGGCTTCAGAATTCATATTTCTGCAAGATCTAAAACCTTCCCTCCCCGGAAAGGATCCAGTCTAAGACCAGGAAGAAAATGCATTAATATTCTGCTTTACTTCCAGCATAAAACTATTCTTAAACTATTAGGTAGAAAAGAAAGGTGAAAAAGCCTTTTCTGGTGACTGAGTCAGAATAAATAGGAGGCATGGCTACTAAGTTGTGCAAGGCAGTGTTCTTATTTTGACTCAAAAGAGAATTAATAACAGCCTTAAGGGTCGAGTATACATTTATTTCATTGTCATAACCTACAAAACATTCCTGTTGAAACCTAAACCATTCTATAACAAAGTCCAGTTGGCATAAAATAAAAAGCACATTAGAGCATGTGGGATTACAAGTCATCCATAAACATATTACATACAACCTTGTTTTCCTTAAAATAAATATAATGGGGTTAAAAAATACTTCCTTGAATGCAAATGTTAAAAGAACAAGAAAGATATACGAATCAAGTCATATGGTAATGTCAGACTACTCTTTTCGAAAGGAATTTTTAAAATAATTTTAATGACAGTTTTTTTAAACTTCCAGATCTAATAATATATTTAAAGGCTAATGCATTTAAAATAAAAATGGTAATCAAAATTCCATGAAGATCCTCTTTTTCATCAGGATTTAAATTGTTAATTAGGAATATTGCAAAAGTTAAATATTATCACTGTAATCTTAGAATCATAGGATTTTAGAACTGAAAGGGACCTAACAGGTTGAATCCCCTCATTTTACAACTGAAGAAATTTAGGCCCAAATGAGGAAGGGACTTCTGCTCAAAATCGGAGAGTAATTGTTGTCAAGCCAGAATTTAAACCTGAGGGCTTCTAATTCAGAAGTCAAAACTCTTTCCACCATACACTATTACCATTTTACAAAACACTTTACAAAGTCAAAAAATTCATCACAGATCCAAGTGAAAAACAATATATTCTATTCTTTTAAAGGGATTTACTGCATCCAAAACAAAACAAAAACAAAAACATTTTAAAACACTGATAGAATTTGACCAGCACAGGTTAAACTTATAAACTGACACTTTCATTTGCTATATCGACAATTTTGGGTAGTTAACATAGTTCAGTTTGCTTTGCTGTGATACTACATTGCTAAATTCTATACAATTTAAATGGCAAATCAAATAAGATGTAACATGAGTCTTTAAGCAATGTGTATCCAGGCTCCATTTTCTTTTCTCACTTCTTTACTGATGTGGTATCTAGCCCATTAATGAAGCCATTACATTAATGCTACAAATTACATAAAGAGCTAAAGATTCCCCTTTTCCACCTCCCCCCAATCTTGGCCATCAACAACGTTATTCAGTGGGGAAAAAAAATGAGTCTATTAAGTGGATTTTAAAAGCTTGACCTTCCCCTTTAATAAACACGAACAGAAGAACACAAGCCCCTAACACAGCACTTCCCGTTCATTCTGCAATCATACTGCATATGCTGCAGTAGTGGAAGGCACCAGCTACTGCTATTTTTCAACTCTAAACCAATAGATATCACCTAGTACTAAAACTATGTGGCATTATCTATATGTTTGGATTTCATGAAATATCCTAAGATTTGAAGGAAAAAACCTCAAAGAAGAATATTATTCTTGGTAAGCTTTGGTGTGTATGAGTTAATAAATTGTAGTTGTCCTAGCCCATAGGAATACTATTCTGTCTAAATTTCAGTTTTGTTTTCCACTTTCCCTCCCTCATGGAGTTGAACCTGGGAATAGCATCACTCAGTGGCTCGTTAGTTTGATAAACTGGCATAAGTGACTGGCTACAATGGGTACCTCTAGCACATAAGCATTTATGAGGCTCCCGGGAATTCTGAAAAACACCAGGAAGTCTTTAGGTACTGAATCACAGCCAAGTATTCTGAATCTTTAATTTTTTTTTCTATGAGAATGTCAACATTAAAATATGGAACATGCTTTTCCCACTTGGTTTCTATTACTTGTAAAGCATTCAAGAGCTTCTAGACTAGAATTACTTCTACCCCCAATCAGAAAACAGGCAAAACCCCACGGAGCATTAATAGCCCCTCTGCTCGTCTTGTTTTACATTTTCGACCCAACAATATAATAAAAATGACTAAATATTAGACCTGAGCCCTGTGATTCAAAATTCATCATATATTGTTTTTATCACGTTTATCCATGCAGTGTTTCACCTTTGCCAGTTTATTTATATAATATGTGTGGAAATAAATTTCAGAAGATAACTAGTTTATTTTCAGATATGACATATTCATCATCAAAATAACCAGTTAATTATGACATATCCAACCTTCAGAATCAGTGATTTGTTTTAAAGGTTGTTCAGGTTATGGTGGAATAACTGAGGAAGAAATTAAAATTCACGTACAAGGTGAGAAAAGAAAATAAGCAATGATGAGCAGCAGGGAAAGAGTTTGTAACACAGATTTTTAAGGCAATAACCAGTATTTTTAATTTAGTAATTTCACAAAAATAAATTTACATTAATCACTGACTATGTATGGAGCATCACACCTACAATTGGGAAGATTAAGTTCAGGGAAGACAAAGCGCATGCCTCTTTGAATGCTTCCTCTAGTGGGGATAAGACATAAATACAGATAACTATAAAATACATTCCCCTTCAGACACTGATGTGTGACCTTGGGAAAATCATTTAACCTTTCTGGGTCTTATTTTCCTCAATATCAAAATGTTGGCTTTGGATCATAAGGCTTCTGTGCTTAGCACAGTGCCTGGCACACAGTAGGTGCTTACTAAATGGTATTTCACTTTTTGGCTGACTGATTCTGAGTTCGCTGTAATCATCAAAAGCTAACATACTATTCCATAACAAGTGCAGTACAGAAATATGGAACAAAATGTGGGGAAGACCTTTAGAATTATCAGCTGGCATGCCCTAAGCAATGCAAAAAAAAAAAGTTACATCCTCCATTTTTACAGAATGTTGAAGTTTAAATTTGTTCTATCTAGTTGAAAGACTATATCCACATTAATGCAATATACAGCACCCACCTCACTCCTGAGTAGCAGCAAATAGTGAAAAGAGGAATGCATCTACATGACTCTCAGCATAAGGAACAGTTAGGATAAAGGCACAGAGATAGTAGATGGAAGGTTATGTGCAAGGGCTGGACCACAGAGTGCATGGAGGTAAGCAATATGTACAAAAGTTAGAAGGATCAGAAGGGGTTGGATTGTGAAGAGCTTTACATTTCAAAACAGAGAAATTTACAATTAAACCAAAGAATAGCTACAAGAGTCCAGGTAAGAAATGATAAGGGCATGATTTGGGTTGGTGACTGTGAGATGCAAGGGATGTGGTGGGGAAAGAAATGACAAGATTTGATGACTGGATATGTGAGGGGAGAAGTCAAGTCGGACATCAAGGGTGTGAACTTGGATGACTGGAAGGATGATGGTGCCTTAGGCAGAAATTAGGAACAAGGGAGGGTTTGGAGAAAATAAAATGAGATTTCCTTTGGTTAAGTTAAATTTGGGATGCCTATGGACCATCTGGTTCAAAATATCTAATATATGAATAAATTATACACACAGGCTATAAACAAACATGGGGGAAAAAATTCTCCAAATCCCTAATAATTAGAAAATGCAAATGAAAGCAGCTCTGGTTTTCCACCTCATATAATCAGACCCACAAAGATGATGAAAAAGGAAAATGACTAATGTTGGTGGGCGGAGGTGAGGTAAAACAGAAACATTAGTGTCCTATGGGTGGAGCTGTGAACTGGTACAACCATTCCGGAAAGCAATTTTGGAACTATGCCCAAAGCATCAATAATGCTGCCCTGGACGCAGTGAGAGCCACTACTAGATCTCTACCACAAAGATATGAAATAGGGAAAAGAACCACATGTACAATAACAATTCTAGTCATCCTTTTGGTTATGTTAATTGGCTAATGGTTGAATAAATTATGGCATATTCACACAATATAATACTATTGTGCCATTAAAAATGACAAAAGGGATGATTTCAGAGAAACCTGGGAAATCATATATGAATTGATGCTATAAAGTATGCAGATCAAGAAGAAGAATTTCTAAAATAACAACAATATTTCAAAGACAAAACTGTAATATACTTAACTCTGGCAAATGCAAAGGCCTGTGATAATTCCAGGGGACAGATGATGAACTATGCTACCAACCTCTGTCAGAGAAGTGATAGATTCAGGATGTAGAGTGAGATATATATTTTTGGACATGGAAAATACGGAAATTTGGGAGAGGGGTATTATGCATACTTGTTATACAGTAGTTTTTTTTTTATTTTAAATTGAGGCTGAATATTAATTAAAAATAAAATGAAAGATAAAAAATAACATGTAGGTAAACATCTCTATACTTTACAGAGAAAAGAAATTATGGGTATGAAACACTGTATATATCAGGCTTTTTTTTTTTCTTTTTTACATATTGAATGTTTTTTTCTGAACCGATTTTTATCCTCCTTTTTATTCTTAATTTCAAGAGACAGCTCTCTAGGAGCAAAAGATGGAGGGACAGATTGGGGAATGCAGATGATGAAAAAACACATCACGTTAAAACTACTTTAAATTAAACAAAAATCCAGGTAAGATATTTATATCATTCCCTATTAACTGGTTCCTTCTCTATTGTTTTACTATGCCCAAATGTCCCCAATCCTTTAAAAAATAATTTAACTAGATCAGTGGCTCTGTGTGTTACGACCCCTTTGGGGGTCGAACGACCCTTTCACAGGGGTCACCTAAGACCATCAAAAAACACATATTTCCAATGATCTTAGGAACCAAGACACGGGTCCTCTATCCATCTCCAGGCGAGTCTGCCTATATGCAAATACACCCACATACGAGTATTAAAGGGTCGCAGCATTAGGAAGGTTGAGAACGACTGAACTAGATTCTACCATCTCAAGTTATCATCCTATATCTCTCCTCTCTTTTTCAGCCAACTCCTTGAAAAAGTTGTCTATACTCACCCCTCTTCTCTCTTTCACTCCTTAGCCCTTTGTAATCTAGTTCCTGTGCTCAACACTTAATTAAAATTAAAAGTCCTTTTCCTTCTTGATCTATCTGCAATGGTACTTTTGACCTCTCTGCTCCTGGAAACTCTCTGGGCTTTCATGACACTAATGTCTCCTGAGTTACCTCCTACTGGTCTGAATAGGCCTCCTCAACCTCCTTTGTTGGCCTATCATTCATATCATACCATCTAATTGTGGGTATTCCCTAAAGATCCTTCCAAGTCCCTCTTCTCCCTTTCTACTCTCTCTCTTGGTAATCTCATCAGATCACATTGCTTTAATTAATATTTTTATACAGATGACTCCCATATCTATATACTCAGTCCCAGTATCTTCTCTGAGCTTTCAAATTCATATTACCATTGGCCTAGTAGACATTTGAAATTATATGCCTGGAAACATTTTAAACTCATCATATATAAAATTAAACTCATCATCTTTCCCCCTAAAACCTTCCCTTTTCTAAATGTCCTTATTTCTGTGGAAGGCACCCCCATTCTTCTAGTTTCCCAGTCACATTTTCTTCACATTTTTCTAGATTTCCCTCTTCCTCCTCTCATACAGACAATCAGTTGTCAAATCTTGCTATTTCTACCTTCACAATAACTTCCATATCCTATTCCTTCTCTCCATGGCACAGCTACTGTCTTAGTTTAGGACCTCATTAACTCTTACCCTGACTATTGCAGCAGCTTCCTAATTGGTCTCTTTGCCTCAAGTCTCTCACTACTCAATTCCATCCTACAAATTGCTACCAAATTAATTTTCCTTAAGTGCAGAGCTGATCATGTGATTTCTCTACTCAACCAACTCCAGTGGCTTCATACTTGCCTCTTCCTATTGCTTCCTATGGCCTCTAGGATAAAATACAAACTCTTCTCTTCAGCTTTTAAAACTAAAGCCCACCTATCTTTCCAGCCTCATAAAACATCACTTCTCTTCTTTCATTCTGTGATATAGTCAAACCAACTTTCTCACTCTTCCTCACACATGACATTACACTTCTCATTCCATATCTTTGCACGGGTCATCCCTCATTCCTAGATTATACTCCCTCCTTATCTCTGCTTTCTAAGTCCTTCTCTCCCTTTAAAATGAAGTTCAAGTACCATCTTCTGCATGAAGATTTTCCTAATTCTTCCTCTTCCAGTGCCCTCTCTATCAAACTACTTTTTTAATTTTTTGGTATATATTTGTATTTATTAACATTAACTGTATGGTGAATGTATTTTTAAAGTGTTTTTATTGTCTTCCCCCATTAGAAAGTAAGTTTACTGAGAGTAGGGATTATTTCATTTTTTGTACTTCTATCTCCAGCATCTAATAAATTCTTGTCGATTCATTAATTACCTAGATCCACCAGGTCAGTAAATTTGTTTAAAAGGGGTGGGAGTAATCTAGCATCACTTACTGTTTTTGAAGCCATTAGCAGTCTTTATGATAACTATTTCCTTTTCCAAATATTTATTAACAATCTTTTTAATAATATCTTCTAGAATTTTGTCAGGAATATGCATTAAGATTATTGTTTTATCATCTGCAAACCTCATTGTCTTCCTTTCTCTGAAATATGGGGAGAATAATTGCTTTTCTCTTGTGTTTTGACAATTCTACTATTCTCCTTGATCTTTTAAAAATCATTTAACATTTCCTCACCTGTACAATGGGTATAAACACATTTGTACTATCTGTCTTTTGTTGGGTTGCACAATAAGTAAAATATGTAAATGACAAAGAAATGGTGGCTCTTGATTTATGCAATTACTTTATTACCCTAGGATGTAGTTCATCTGGAACTAGTGACATAATTAATCAACAACAGACAGGTGTTCTTTTACTATCTTCCCTACTTCTCTTGGATCCCAATTCCCTGTTATTTTCCTAGTCACTTTCACTCTGTCCTTGCCAGTTCAAAGATCTTTCTCCTTGGCAGAGAAAACAGAGCAAAATGAAGGCTGAATAGCTGTCTTTTCTCTGTCATCAGTTATCATTGCCCCATCCACCCCAAGCTACCATACTATCTTTTCTTTCATCCTCGTCTTTTCCTCAATATGGCTCTATAAACCCTTTTTGTAATAAAAAAGACACTTCTTCATTTCGTAGTTAGTAGACTGAAACCAACTGCAAAATATCTATGCATGCTCCAAAGTCTACTTTTAAATTTATTCCATGCAACTTTGTAGAGACTGCGTTTATTGGACAGTCTCCCATTATGCTTGTCTACCATGTTTCTTTTTGACAAGGAGATCCAGTTTTTATCGACTGAAAGAAGAACCTGAGCTTTAGATCTTCTTGTTGTGGTAACTGTTTTATATAGGTTAAACTTCTCTAAGAAACTGTGAGTACCAGAACTTCTGGTGCTAACATGGCAGAATGAGGAAAGAATTCCCTACAGTCCTCTCAAACTCTGCTCCAAACAACCTTAAAAATGCCTTAGAACCAGTTTAGGAGTGGGAAAGCAACTTACCAACATAACAGGAAATGTTTTTCTCACTGAGATGGGAGAGGAACCCAGTAAACAAACAGAAGCAGCAGGCCACTCCCCTGAGGCTCCAAGTCCCAGTACAATTCACCAGCAAAGCCCCACCCCTATGCAAACCAGCAGCCCTGGAGAAAAAGCAGCAGTCCCTGCAGACCAGCAGTACAGGGAAGCCTGACACCTAGTAAAGGCCACTAATGAGGCCCAGAGCTAGCAGTAAGGCCTGCTGCTGGGGTGGACCAACATCAAGACTCCACCTCCAGGGCTGACCAGCAGTGAGACCCCCAACCCCGTGCAGGCCAACAGAGAGACCTCATACCCAGTACAGGCCAGCAGGGAGGTCCTCGCATCCAGTTCAAGCCAGCAGCAAGGCCCCAGTCCTGGCACAAGAAACTTGGGACAGTACAGAAGCAGAGCTCAACTCTTACATAAAAGTACAAAGTTACAAAATAGGGGGAAATAAGCATAAAACTAAACAAAGAACTTGACTATAGAGAGTTGCTATGGTGATAGGGAGGATTGAGGCACAAACTTTGACAAGAACAAGTGTTAAAATGTTTACATGTGAAGCCTCAAAGAAAAAGTAAATTGGTTTCAGGCCCAAAAAGAACTCCTAGAAGAGCTTTAAAAGGATTTTTAAAAGCAAATAAGAGAAGCTGAAGGAAAACTGGGGGGGGGGAAATGGGAGTAATGCAAAAGAATCATGAAAAAAAGAGTGAACATCTTGGTAAAAAACAAAAAATGGAAAAAGATATGCAAAAATTCGTTGAAGAAAATAAATACCTCCTTTAAAATAGAATTGGTCAAATGGAAAAGAAGGTACAAAAGCTAACGGAAGAAAATAATCCCTTAAAATTTACAATTGGGCAAGTGGAAGCTAATGCTCTGTGAGACATCAAAAAATGATAAAATAAATCAAAAGAATAAAAAAATAGAAGAAAATGTGAAATTTCTCATTTGAAAAAGAACACTGGAAAATAGATCCAGGAAACATAATTTAAGAATTACTGGGCTACCTAAAAGCTATGACCAAAAAAAAAAAGATCTTGAAATCACATTTTGAGAAATTGTCAAGTAAAACTTCCTTGATATCATAGAACCAGAGAGCAAAATAGAAATTGAAAGAGACACCAAAATGAAAACTCCCAAGAATATCATAGCCAAATTCCAGAGATCCCAGGTAAAGGAGAAAATACTGCAAACAGCCAGAAAGAAACAAATCAAATATGGTGGTGCCACAGTCAGGATTGCACAGGATTTAGGAGCTTCTACAGTAAAGAACTGAAAGGCTTGGAATATATTCCAGAAGGCAAAGTAGTGAGAATTACAACCAAGAATCACCTACCCAACAAAACTGAGTGTAAGCTTTCTGCAGGGAAACAGATATTTAATGAAATAGAAGACTTTCAAGCATTCCTAATTAAAAGACCAGAGCTGAACAAAAAAATTTGATCTTCAAATACAAGGTTCAAGAGAAACATCAAAGGGTAAAAAAAAAAAAAAAGAAAAGAAAGAAGAAAGAGAATACATAAGAGATTCAATAAGGTTAAACTGTTTTTATTCCTACATGACAAGGTAATATTTGTAATTCTTAAGAACTTTATCAATATAAGGAAAATAGAAGACATATACAAAGACAGAGGTTGCAAGTATGAAATTACTATCCAAAAAAAATTAAGGGGTAAGAAAGAAGAATGCAATAGGAGAAGAGGGAAGAGAGGTATAGAGTGGGATAAATTATTTCATATAAAAGAGATATGAAAGAGCTATTACAATGGAGGGGGAAATGGGGGGTACAGGTGGCAGGCAATATTTGAATCTTACACTGATCAGAATTGGATCAAAGAGGAAATAACATACAAATTCAGTTGGATGTAGAAATCTATCTTACCCTTTAGGGAATACAGGGATGGAGAGATGGGGGAAGGGGCTGATAAAAGGGAGGACAGATTGGGGAGGTAGTGATAAGAAGTAAAACACTTGTGAGGGGGTGAAAGGTAAAAGAGAGAGAAGGACAAACATGGGGAAAATAGAATTCAGGGAAATACATTTAGTTATTATAACTGTCAATGTGAATAAGATGAACTCACCCATAAAACAGAAGCAGATAACAGAATAGATTAAGAACCAGTATCCTACAATGTATTGTTTACAAGAAACACAACTAAAACACAGAGACAGACACAAAGTAAAAGTAAGGGGCAAGAGCAGAATCCGTTATAGCTGGAATCCATTATATATAGAACCTGTCATGAAACACAATTGCTTCAATTGAAATTTTAAAAAAAAGTCAGGGATAGCAGTCATGATCTCAGACAAAGCAAAACTAGATCTAATTAAAAGATAGAAGAAAAGAAATTACATCTTGCTAAAAGAGATCACAGTAATATCAATACTAAACATATATGCACCAAATGGAGCATCTAAATTTTTAAAGAAGTTAAATGAGTTTCAGAGGAAAGACAATAAAACTATACTAGTAGGGGACCTCACCTTTACCCCCTCAGAACTAGATAAATATAACCAAAAAATAAATGAATAAACAACAAAGAAATTAAGGAGTTGAATGGAATTCTATAAAAGTAAGATCTCTGGATAAAATTGAACGGGAACGGAAAGAAATATACCTTTTTCTCAGCAGTACATGGCACCTACATAAAAACTGACCATGTATTAAGGGCATAAAATCCTCACAATCAAATAGAGAAAAGCAGAAATATTAAATTCACCCTTTTCAGGTAATGATGCAATAAAAATTACATTCAATAAAAGACAATGGAAAGACAGATTAGAAATTAATTGAAAACTAAATAATCTAATCCTAAATAATAAATGAGTCAAAGAAGAAATCACAGAAATAATAATTTCCTTAAAGAATAACAATGAGAAAATGCAGCAAAATTTATGGGATTGCAGGCAAAGCAGTACTTATGGTAAAAGTTATGTCTCTAAATGCTTATTTCAATAAAATAAAGAGCAGACAAATGAATTGGGCATGCAAATTTAAAAAAGAAAAAGAAGAAGAATAAATTAAGAACCTCCAATTAAACACTAAATTGGAAATCATGAAAATTAAAGGATAGATTAATAAAACTAAAAGTAAGAAAACCATTGAACTAATAAAACTAGAAACTGGTTTCATTTTAAAAAAAAACAACAAAATAGGTAACCCATTGATTAATTCAGTTTTTAGAAGGAAAGAAGAAAAACAAATTACCAGTATCAAAAATAAAAGGGATGAATTTGTCACCAATGAAGAGGAAATTAAAACAATTATTATTTTTATTAAATTTATTATTAAATTTTGCTTAATTGTATGCCAATAAATCTGACAATCTGAATGAAATAGATAAATATTTACAAAAAATATAAATTGCCCAGATTAACAGAAAAGGAAATAGAATGCTTAAATAGCCTAATCTTAGAAATAGACATTAAGTAAGCCATCAATGTACCTCCTAAGAAAAATTCCGCAGTGCCAGATGGATTCGCAAGTGAATTCTAGTAAACATTTAAAGAATAATTAGTGCTATATAAATTCTTTGGGAAAATAAGCAAAAAAGGGGCCCTATCAAATTGCTTTTACAAAACATATATGGTGCTGATACCTAAACCAGGAAAAGTGAAAACAGAAAAAGAAAACTATAGGCCGATTTCCCTAAAGAATATTGTTGTAAATATTCCTTAAAAAATATAATTATCACAAGTAAAAAAAAAAAAAAAGAATATTGATGCAAAAATTTTTAATGAAATCCCATCAAGGAGATTATAGCAATATATAAAAATGATCATACACTCCAACTAGGTGGGATTTATACCAGGAATGCAAGGCTGGTTCAATATTAGGAAAACTATCAGCATAATTGACCATATCAACACCAAAATCAACAGAACTCATATGATTATCTCAATAGATACAGAAAACGTCTCTGATAAAACACAAAATCCATTCCTATTAAAAACACTAAAGAGAAGTGGAAAAAATGAAGCTTACCTGAAAATAACTAATCTTTTTCCTAAAACCATCTGCAAATATTGTATGTAAAGCAAATAAGTTAGAAGCTTTCCCAATAAAATTAGGAGTGAAGCAAAAATGCCCATTATCACCACTATTATTCAAAATTGTACTAGAAATGTTAGCTATAGCAGTAATAGAAGAAAAAGAAATCAAAGAAATTAGAATAGGCAAGGAGGAAACAAAATTATCACTCTGCAGATGAGATGACAGTATACTTAGAGAATCCTAGAAAATCAACTAAAAAACTAGTTGAAATAATTAATAACTTTAGCAA
>CM053585.1:188831908-188866014 GCA_028646515.1 Pseudochirops corinnae | reverse complement strand
GCAGAGATTCTGCCCTGCTCAAAGCAAAAAGAGTTCGCAGCCACAGCCACTGCCTCTGATGCCACTTCCAGTCCGCACTACGGAGACTAGCTTGGTTCCGGCGTTCTCTTGCTCCACCCCTTCCTGCTACGTCAACAAGCTCAAGGGGCGTGGAAGATCTTCAAATCCCAGTATTGTTACAGATGCTACCTAGAAACTTTACCATACAGATAAAAGTACAGTCTCTAGGAAGAGAATACTCTCACCAGAAAGTAGTGTCAGTGTTTACCCTTAAACTTCCTGATCTCAGGTTTAAAATGTATGATTTAGGTCCAGAGTATAATTGCAGTTTACTTTATACCAGGCAAAGGGACACAACACATAAGAAAATCTCAAATGTTCAGGGTTCTGATTGAAGTTAACTCTAAGTTCAGAGGCTTAAACCACTGCACAGCTCTGACAACCTACCTGTTAATATTTTAAGAATACTTTTTGACAATGAGTAATTATACATATTAGCAAAGAAACAGACAAATTACTATTTTGACAGAATGTTCATTTGACACATTCATTGTTGTCAATGTGATTATGTGTGTTACCTCAGCAATTATTTTCACATATGCACACTTTGATGTTCACATGGCAATAAGGAATTCCAGGATGTGGATTCTGAATATTTTCAAGGTGTAACATAATAATTTTTTTTACTATTGTTGCATAAATATCTAATTAAATGTCAAAGTAACACTATTGTATGAATTCAAATGACTTCATAAAATCTGAACCAGGGAAATCATAATTACATATATCAGAGACTGATTGACTATTATCCTAACATAACTCCTCAGTGGTATGTTAACAGTGGATGGGATCATTCATCAATAGGTGTAAATCAAAGTCTTCTTTTCCAAGGTCTTTAAGGCTTTAAAGAAATTATCTTGTTTATAATATTGGATGTTTGCCTCTAATTCCAATCTTCTTTCTTCACTGAGATCTGTGGCCTTCACATTCATCTGAAAACCTCATTGGTGAAGTCAAATCACAATTTTATATACAAGATAGGGGCCTTCAAAATTAATTTCACTTGCTATTCTTTCAGGAGACTTTTGTTTTCTTTATTATCCTTCTGGTCTATTCGCTTTTTTTCCTCCACATGCTTTGATTCCGTAACTTTTCATCAGTCACGCACTCAACAATGAATGTATATCCACTTTGTAGAGAAAACAGGCAGTGGTATGCTCTGTAGGGAGATACAAAGGAAAGAGGACAGAAGCAGTCTTACGATGAGGGCCTTTACTTTACTCAGAAACAACAAAAACATTTCCTTCCTTTATGTCATTTTCTTCTTTTTTACCAGGCCTATTCATCCTCATTTGTTTTAAAGAAGCAAAAGGAAACCCCAGAGAACAGTTGTTTTTCTCTCTTTGATTGTGAGGAATTTTCAAGCCTAAAACAATATTAAGCAACTTAGGATAAGACATGAACAAGACTGTCCTCTCTCTATTTGAAGCAAAGTGAGTGAATCTTGCTAGGTCTGAAGATGACTCACTGGAGAACATAAAAACCTAAAAGTTCAGAGCAGAGTTACAGTTTAACTCTTTTACTGCCTTATTTTCAAAGCAAACATTTAATTAAAGAAGTCTCTTGAGAGGTAGTATGGTATAATGGAAAGAATAGTGAACTTGAAAAAAAATACGGGTTCAAATCCCAGCTGAGCTACCTATACTACCTGGATGACTTTAGGCAAATCATTTTACCTCCCAGGCCTCAGTTTCCTTCTTTGCAAAGTGAAGGAGTCGAACTAGGTGAATTCCCATCTGTTTTTTTTTTTTAACTCTTCTACTAGGAAAGGCTGTGTGGTATCCTGGAAGATACACAGAACTAGAGTTCTAGTACCAATTCTGCCATTATCTAGTAGTATGACTTTAACCAAATCACCTCATTTCTCTGGGCTTCCGTTTCTTCCCCTGTATAAAGAGCACATTAAATTAGATGTCCTCTGATTTCCCTTCCAGGTTTGACATGCTGTGATTCCATTTTTACAGTCCCTTCCAGCTCTGGATCGTCATGAAGTAGCCATTGTTGGACCCCTTGGAGAAAAGGTATTGAATGTGGTGCTAAAAAGGGGTGACCTAGGACAAGAGCAAAATCAGATTTGAAATCCTCTTTGCTTTCAGACCACACTTCTGTCAACAAGTTTAAACTAACACATTTAAATATGACATGGAAGCAACATAGAAGCAGCATTACATAATGGAAAGATCACAGATTTAGAGCTGGAAGGGGCCTAGGAGGCCTCTAGTTCAACAATGTCCTTTCACAGATGAGGGAACTGAGTAAGAACCAGGAAGGTTAAGTGATCTGCCCAAGGGCAAAAGTACTAAGCGTCAGAGGCAGGATTCAAACCCAGATCCTCTGACTCCAAAGTCAGTGCTCTTTCCATGAAATAACAAAGCTGGACTTGGAGTCAGGGAGGAAAATAATTAGGTTCAAACCCTGCCTCTGACACTTGCTGGCTGTGTAACCCTAGGCAAAAGAATTAATCTACTTATTCTAAGCAGAGGTATGTGGATAACATGTGGGGAGCCAATTTTGGGAAGCCCTGCCATCCTGCCCCAAGGCTGAGAAAGTATGGGAGCCTGTTGTCCCCAGACAGGGCTGAGAAAGAATCACTGACCCAGAGGCTGCTAGTGAATAAAGGAGAGATGGGAACTCTCAGAATGGTGAAAGTGGAGAGCCAACTTTACTACCCTGCATCCAGGCTTTTATAGGACACTTCTTAATTGTTTTCCCCTATGAACAGTGCACGTACTTCTTTGCCTCAGGCTGTCGGTGTATTTGCCATGCATATCTCTAGGACCTAATCCTCACACGTGTATGCTTGAGCAGCTTCCTGGGGGATGGGGAACCGATCCAGGCCTACCAGCAGGTCAAACACCTGAGAGGGCTTGTTCAGCCATCATGGTCTGAGTCCCACTTGCCTGTGGTCCTCAACAATAAAGGTTTGACAAATAGTTCCCTAATCTATAACACACTTTTCCATTTGATCTGCCTCATTAACACTTTCACCATCACTTTCTTAAGTCTAGACAATCAAGAAAAGTCAATCAAGCCCTGATTTGTAGAGCTCGATGGTTTTTGAAGTATAAATGCCTACAACGGAAATTAACAATCAGCTCTCTGAGCTTTCCTGCATACCTTTGAGTCTACAAGCAATTCCCTAGGACTTATCTAAGGCATAGGTAGGTGGTGAAAGGAGTTCACCAAACTGATAATATCATATGTTCTTCCTATATTTGTATATGAAGATATACAATGTTATTTGATCAACTGTTTCTTCCTTTCCGTTAAAGACTTCTTTAAGAGAGTTAATGTACCTGGCATGTAAGAATCCTACTTATTTTCACTTGCCATAAGAAAAACTATAATGTCAACTTCTCTACTATTTCAACAAATAAAACCATAACTTATCTCTCTGCCTAAGCTCCCTGAGCATTTCCTCCAAAGGTTGTCTAGAACACAAAAGAAAGACAAGACAGAATAGACAAGGTCTATTGATTTGACCAGCTGATCATGTTCTCCTGGAGTCTTTTATCATTCACTAAATGTTCTCCTTTGCCTCTCTCCCCCAGCCTGGTCAATCAACTTCATAGGCTAAAGATAACTGGGTTTGAGGCTTGGGTTTTTTTTACTCTTAAGCAAGTGGTCTAGGATACGTGACTAAAAAATATGCAAGTCAGACTAAGTCAAAATAAGTTGTGTTGAAAAAAACATGTTACTTTTTTCTACCAAAAAGAAAACTATATGAACAGTGGAAAAACTCTGGTAAAAAGTCAAAAAAGGATGTTCATTATGATGTCTCACCCATGAGTCTTCCTCTGTGGTGTGGAAAATTTTACATTGGTTACTGTTGCTACATAACCTTGCTCTACCTCTGACACATCCCAAAGAGAGCCTCATTAACACAAATTTTATTTCCTATTACTAGACTTTTATAAACTCCTTTTATGTGCTATGGCTAGACATATGTGCTGACCCAACAGGATCTTCATTTCTCACCCTTTCTGTAGTAATATGAGCTCTGGGACTTGAATATACTTCAAAAACCATATAAATGATCCAGGTTCAATAAAAGCCTGCTTTAATTCAAATCCTGGGCTTTCTTTGAGTCCTTTATTATATTAGCAAGTTATTTAAGGACATTTCCATGCCAACATTTTCATATCAGGAACTAGCACTCTAATTCCCTCTGTGGTCTCAGAGCAGGCGGAAGATGGAAAATAGAATGCCACCTTGGCTCTAATATAATATCAGAGAAGGATGTGGGCTATATTGTTGTCATACATCTCCATTAACATACACCTCTCTCTCTCTAGCCCCTCCCCTGCCAGTTTAAGCATATACTCTCACAACCAGCATTGTGAAATGCTGGAAATGTCAAATGCAAACATTGCTTAGACTATAATTTTCCCTAATATTATATATTATCCAATAAGCTACTACTGGTGATAATGATAATAATGATTACAATAATTCATGGTGTGACAGGGATGTAGAGGAAGGAGACGCGGGTTCAGATGATGGTTCTGATACATATTGACTGTGTGTGCCCATGGACAAGTCATTTCATACTCCTAGGTCTTAGTTTCTTTATCTGCAAAATTAGAGGATTAGATTCTAGTGGTTCTCTAATGACTCTTCCAGCCCTAAACACTCTGATCCTTAGACTTTTACTTCTTTTTACTTCTTTGAACCTATGTCCTCATCTGAAAAATGTAGGTAAAAATAGCTACAATATTCACCACAAAGGACTTCAAGGAAGGTGTTGTACGTGTTTAGACATATGCCTAAAAGCTAGTAAACTGCACATGCTCTTTGATCCAGTAATACAGCTTCTGGTTGATACCCCTAAGAGATAAAAGAAAGAGGGAAAAGGATTCACATGTACAAAAATATTTGTGGTGGCAAAGAATTGAAAATTGAAGGATGTCCCCATCCCTCAATTAGGGAGTAGTTGAACAAGTTATGGCATATCAGTATCAGTAAATACTAGTGTGCTATAAGAAATGATGAAGGCAATGATTTCAGAGAAACCTGGGAAGATTTGTATGAACTGATGTAGAGTAAAGTGAGCAGAGTCAAGAAAATAATTCAGACAATGACAATGATATTGTAGATACAAACAACTTTGAAAGACTTAGAAACTTTGATCAACGAAAGTACTCATGATGAAACATGCTGCCCACTGCAATGAGAATGGGAATTAAAAGATCTTCCCTGCCCCCTAATGGACCAAATATAATCACATGGAGCCT
Source organism: Pseudochirops corinnae (assembly GCA_028646515.1). Classification (NCBI taxonomy): domain Eukaryota; kingdom Metazoa; phylum Chordata; class Mammalia; order Diprotodontia; family Pseudocheiridae; genus Pseudochirops; species Pseudochirops corinnae. Next base: position 188,860,720 of record CM053585.1, on the reverse strand, counting down.
GTGGTGGGAGGAGTTTGTTGAAGGATGGAGCAGAGCCCACAGGAAGCTGGGAGTCAAAACAGTTAGAGCTGGAGGAAGGAGAGGACTCACCAAAGGAGACAGCTGGGCTTATAAGTGTTTGTTTGTCCCCTGCTGTTACAGCTAGGTTTGGGAGTGTTTGTGGGAAGGCTAAAGGGTGGTGTGGTTCACTGCTGTGCTATGGTGTATTAATTTCTTTGTTACTATGATGGATCTGGTTTCTTGGTGTTGGGTTTTGGCTTTCTGGTGTCTGAATAAATGTTTTGCTTCTGTCTTCTATATGAAGAGTTTGTTATATTTTATGATTGAGAACTATGCTGGCATATTTGTAGTCACCATCAGTGCTATGACTATTTCATTGGTACCACACTCACCTCCAAGATAGAAGTGATAGGCTCAGAGTACAGACTGAGGCATTAGAAGAAGGTGGAGAGCACATGGCTAATGCAAGAATTTGTTTTGCTTAACTATACATATTTTTAACAGGGATTTTGTTTATCTTGCTTTCTCTATAGGCAGGGCAGGGAGAATTCAGTTGAAAATGAAATAAAACTTGGGAGTTTTTTCAAATGCTATGCAAATTTGAATGACTATTCTGATGGATAGTATATAACCCAAATGTTAAAGAGATGCTCTAAAACCTAGATTCTACCTAAGAGATTCTCAGTATTTCATCTATTTTGTTCATGTTCCTACCCAGACTCTTTCATTGGAAAAAGCAATCATCATCATCATGACCAAAATCTAGCTCATTTTAACTTGACTCTTGGACTACACAATGTTCTCCATTTCTATCAACTACTTAAGGTTTCCAGAGTTTTTAAGCATAGGATATTTATTTAAGACAATCATAGGCTTCTTTCCCTACCACTTTTGGATCTCTTTGCTCTTTTCTTTTGCTCCCTCTCCTCTTCCTTTCCCTTCCCCTTCCTCATTACTCTTCCCTTTTCTTTTCTTTCCTTTCCTTTTCTTTTCTCTCCCCCCTTTCCTTCTCTCTCTCTCCCTCCATTTCCTTCCTCCTTCCTTCTTCTTTCTTTCCCCCTTCTCCCCCTCTTTCCTTCTCTTCCCCTATCTATCCTTTCCTCTTCCTCCTTTCCCCAGGCTAGACAATGCCAGTGGTAGTAGTGGAGATAATAGAAGGCCACAGAACCCACTGAGGTGGACATCATGGAGCTTTTCCAGGACACAATCACCAAAAAAAAAAAAATACACTTACTGGATCACTAAGCTGACAGGCGCTAATGAACATTAAAAAATTCTGGAAAATATGAACAAACTGACCAGCTTAAAGTATCTCAAAGTGAAAGATGTTGCACTAAACATTAGTAGAAATCTGAAAAATTTAAACCAGATGTATGCAGCACTTTACCCTTATCTGGATCAGATCACTTTAACTGAGGATCACATAGCAACTCTTGAGTAGGTAGCCTATAAGTTGGATGCATATCAGAAAAAAAAAAAGCAAAGTATAAGAAGCTAGGGAAGCAATGAAAGAATTAATTCTGTAGCACAAAAACTTTACCTACAAGAGTGTTTCATAAAAGCTAAAATGTGCCAGATGGAACATATTAAAATTCCATGCTTCAGTTCCATAAAAAGAAGTAATGCTACTGATCCGAGGAGGATACCAACCCCTGAGATTTGGTTGGATGTTATGGTTTTGGCTGCCCTTTGTTGTTTTTCTCAAACTGTACCCCTCTGAACTTCATATAAATTCCCTGATTTCCTCTTACTGTGCTTCAATTCATGCCCTGGACAAAGGTTCAGAATTCAGGACTGATCCCCTCTGGAGTAGACACAGACAGAGAAATCTGGTCTTCCTGTCTCTTACAGTACTAGTAAACTCCTTTCTCCCCCTCCCCCTCGTTATGAGTTAATCTTTGACTCTTTTTAAAGTTTATTGTTCTTACTGTTGCTGATGTGTTGTTACCCTGTTCTTGAACTTAAAAAAATAAAATACCATATATAACCATTTAAAAAAAGACAGCAATATCCAAGGCAAAGCCACTTTAAAGCACGTACATCTCATTAAAGAGATTAGCATCCCTCCCCACTCTAAATGAATGCAATAGGGATTAGTGATCAGTTACTAGTGCTAATAAGTACTATTTCTTAACATATTCCTGGCAAAATGGTTAGTATTCAGTCCCAGAAAACTCTCATCATCCACAGAGAGTCTAGAGCAGGAGTGGGGAACCTGTGGCCTTGAGGCCACACATGGCCCTCTAGGTCCTCAAGTGCAGCCCATTGACTGAATCCAAACTTCACAAAACAAATCCTCTTAATAAATGGATTTGTTCTGTAAAACTTGGACTCAGACCAAAGGCCACACCCAAGGACCTAGAAGGCCACGTGTGGCCTTGAGGTCACAGGTTCCCCACCCCACATCTAGAGGAACTACTAACAGCATAAGTATGTTGTGATGGCTAGTCCTGCAGTGAGTCTAGTGTATTGCATCCTATCTGCCAACCAGTCAATGAATTTACTGCTTTGGCCTTCCCATAGAGCTCATCATTTCTCTCAATTGGTGTTTTTCATAACGACCATAGCTACTGTCTGCTGCTGCTACTTTTGATCACACAATTCCATAGCACCACTATTAGCAAGAGTTCTTTGCTTCTAGGTTGGCTACAACTCCAAAACTCTTCTCTCTCCCATCTCCATGGTTCTTTTTCTTTTTCTTCCTTATCCTTCTTTTCCCAACCATTCCTACTTTCCTGACATCCTCTGCTTGATTATTTCTGCCATGAATCTTTCAACCACAGCACTCTCGAAAAGCAATGTTACCCTATAAATTTCTTCTCTAAAATACATATACTTCTTGATTCTTTCCATACTTGCCTTGCTACATAACTCAAAGAGAATTTAAAAAAAAATTTACAAACAAAAATTTTTAAGAAAAGTTCTTGTCACAGTAACTAGTTGGCAAAGTGGACAGAGTACTGGGCTGTAGAGTCAGGAGGACCTGAGTTCAAATTCTCAGATATTTATTAGCCAATGTGATCCTGAGCAAGTCACCTAACCCCGGTTACCTCCAAAAAAAAAAGGAAGAAAAAAAGAAAAGTTCTTGTCCGTATTACGAAACAAACAAAAAAGAATAATTATTTGTGGCAGATAGGCAAGAGAATCATCCTTTTCTTTGTTCTCATCACCCAGGTTTGTAGTCACAGAATCACAGAATTTTTCAGTTGGAAGTAACCTCAGAGGGGCAGCTAGGTGACACAGTGAATAGAGCACTCACCCTGGAGTCAGGAGGACCTGAGTACAAATCCAGCCTCAGACACTTAACACAAAAAAACTTAGCCATATGACCTTGGGCAAGTCACTTAACTCTAATTGCCCTACTTTCCCCTCTCCAAAAACCAAAAAAAAAAAAAAGGAAGTTACCTCAGAGGCCATATAGTTTGATTTATACTTCAAATACCCTTCTACTCTATACTCAGTAAGTGGTCATCTATCTAGTCTCTCTCTGAAGACTTCTAATGAACTTACCACATTCTAAGGCAATCCATCCTCAGAGTTATCCTTTACTCTTTCCATTCCTTCATTCCCCAAATTCAATCAATTGCCAAATCTTATTGATCCTACCTCCACAGGATTCTCATATCTATCCCCTACATTACTTTAGGATTTCATCAGCTCTTACCTAGATTATTTAGTAGTTTCCTAACTGGTCCTTCTTCTTCTATCATCTCTTATCTCTTCAATATAACTGCATTTTTAAAGCACAATTCTAACCCTGTTTGACCCATACTTAAAAACTGTTGGTCATTTCCATGCAGTGGTTTCACTACATACTGCTGTTTCCTTTAACTGAGATGTTTATAGTATACAATTGAAATTCCTCAGCCTGGCATAATAAATCTAAAATCTGGCTCCTTACACACCTTTCCAGACTTATTTCATATTACTTGTCACATATTACCTCTCAACAATTCTATTTCAGCCAAACTGACCTAATTACCCAAACTCAGCATGATATCTCCCATATCATTACCTTGATTTGCAAAGACTGTCCTTCATGCCTGGAATGTACTAGCTCCTCACTTCCATATGTTAGAATCTCAAGCTTTTTTCAAGGTCACCTAAGGTTCTACCTTCTCCATGAAGCTTTTTCTGGCATTTTCAAGGCAGTTTTTTTTTTTCATCATTTTATGCCTGCCAATCAGCCAGATTCCTTGAACACAGTAAGTGCTTAATGTTTGTTGAATTATAATAATACAATATGTATGTTCCATGCAGGAGACAAGAATTCAAGTTTTTCCCTGTGCCTGCTTCTTGGTTCCAATATATTTGAAGAAACTAACATAACAATAAAAATTCAATGACTTGCTTAAAAGTTAGAGCTCAATTCATGGCCAACAGAATTCAATCAAAGAAATATTTATCAAATAAGCCAAGTAGGTATCAATCTATCAATTAACAATCAACAGGTATAATTAAATACCATGCATTGTGCATAAGTACTAAGTGCTAAGTACTCAGATATAAGTACAAAGAATGAAATAACTCCTGCACTCTATGAGCATTAATTTAAAGAGAAAGACATATGTTTGCAAGGCACTGTGCTGTTTACTGGGAATACAAAGACAATTCCTGCTCTCAAAAAGCTTACATTATAGTGTGGGGAATAATAAAGGTTTGAAGCACTGGACTGGACTGCATCTGGATTTTATTCATCGAAATCAGTTCTTAATTTATTTTTGTATTTTGATAACTGCATTTCAATATAATTGTTTCCTTTTGTAATCCTATGTGTTTTATTTTATGCATTTAAAATAATTATTCTGAGGCCAAGACGGCGGAGTAAAAGCAGGGACTAGCCTGAGCTCTCCCCTAAATCCCTCCAAATAACTGTAAAAAATGACTCTAAACAAATTCTAGACCAGCAGAATTCACAAAATGACAGACTAAAACAAATTTCCAGCCCAAGACAACTTGGGAGGTTGACGGGAAAGGTCTGTTGTACCAGTCTAAGAGAGGAGTACAGTCCAGCATGGTCCACTCTGGCACAAACATGGCCAGAACAGGCCTCACGGGACTGAATCACTGGCAGCTGTGGCAGTTTCCAGACTTCCCAACCCACAAACACCAAACACAACTTAGAAGGTCAATAGGAAAGGTCTGTCAAAGCTGGATGAGAGAGGAACAAGGTCCAAACCCAGTCCTAGGGCAGTGGCTGTGGAAGCAGCTACTACTTCTGGAGCTCTTGGCCCACAGACAGTGGTAGAGATCAAGTGGTTTGATTAGAGGGGGATTGCAGGGATCACTTTGCTGGCACTGACACAGGATTCTTTTGCTTTGCCCATGTCTAGATCTAGGTTGCAGTTCTAGGTGGTGGTCCTGGGGCAAGAAGGAGCATTGGTGTGGCAGTTTGTGGACATGCAGTAGAGAGGGAATCTTCTTCACAATTCCAAAGCAGAAAAGAGTGCTTGTGATCACTCACAGACCAGAGCACAGGTCAGGATAGGAGCTGAAAATTTACAGGTCCCTAAAAGTATCTCTGAAAACAGCTGCACAAAACCCCTGAAGTTTGGGCAGTACACCCTCTATGCTGACAGCAGAGTTCTACCTTAACAAAGAGCTAAAAAGTCAAGTAATTAGCTGGGAAAATGAAAAAACAGCAGGAAAAAAAATCAGACTATAGAATCTTACTTTGATGACAAGGAAGATCAAAACATAAAACCAGAAGACAACAATGTCAAAGCTCCTATGTCAAAACTCTCCAAGAAAAATATGAATTAATCACAGGCCATGGAAGAGCTCAAAAAAGATTTTGAAAATCAAGTAAGAGAAGTAGAGGAAAAACTGGGAAGATAAATGAGAGTGATGCAAGAAAATCATGAAAAACAAGCCAACAATTTGCTTAAGGAGACCCAAAAAAATGCTAAAGAAAATAACACCCTAACTCAAATGGCAAAAGATGTCCAAAAAGCTAATGAGGAGAAGAATACCTTAAAAAGCAGAATTGGTCAAATGGAAAAGGAGGTTCAAAAGTGCACTGAAGAAAATAATTCCTTCAAAATTAGAATGGAGCAAACAGAAGCTAATGACTTCAAGAGAAATCAAGAAATTATAAAACAAAACGAAAAGAATGAAAAAAAATAGAAGATAATGTGAAATACCTCATTGGAAAAACAACTTACCTGGAAAATAGATTCAGGAGAAATAATTTAAAAATCATTGGACTACCTGAAAGCCATGATAAAAAAAGAGCCTAGACATCATCTTTTAAGAAATTATCAAGGAAAACTGCCCTGATATTCTAGAACCAAAGGGGAAAATAGAAATTGAAAGAACTTCCTGAAAGAAATCCCAAAATGAAAACTCTCAGGAATATTTTAACCAAATTCCAGAGTTCCCAGGTCAAGGAGAAAATATTTCAAACAGACGGAAACAATTCAAGTATTATAGAAACACAATCAGGATAACATAGTATTAAGTAGCTTCTACTTTAAAGAAGGGCTTGGAATATGATATTGATTAAAACCAATAACCACCTACACAGCAAAACTGAGTACAATACTTCAGTGGAATAAATTGAAATTCAATGAAATAGAGGACTTTCAAGCATTCTTGATGAAAAGACAAGTTTAACTGTTGAATAGAAAATTTGACTTTCAAATACAAGAATCAAGAGAAGCATGAAAATGTAAACAGGAAAGAGAAATCATAAGGGACTTATTAAAGTTGAATTATTTACATTCCTACATAGAAAGATGATAATTGTAACACATGAGACCCTTCTTAGTATTAGGGTAGTTGGAGGGAATATAATTTTTTAAAACTTATGGAATTGATCTAAAGTAGTTCTTATATTAAAATTTATATCTTTAAGTGCTTTCACCAACAAAAGCAAGAAAAAACCAGTAAAGCAGTCTGGCAACTAAAAAACTAGAAAAGAAAGAAATCAAAAACCCCCAACTAAACATCAAAGTAGCTTTTCTGAAAACTAAAGAAGAGATTAACAAAATTAAGAGCAAAACAGCAACAACATTAAATTTATATATACAAATAGGATCTGGGGTTTTTTAATAATGAAATATATAGGGGAAGCTGGGCAGCACACTGGCTCTGAAGTCAGGAGGACCTGAGTTCAAATTTGCCCTCAGACATTTGACACTTAACTAGTTGTGTCACTTTGGTCAAGTCATTTAACCCCAATTGCCTTGTCTTCCCACCTCCAAAATAATAATAATAATATATAAACAGTATAAGAAGTAGTTATTTAGTCTGATTTTTTAAAGTAGGACACCAAATTGTTTATATCAAAAATAAAAAAGAATTCACAATAACTGAAGATGAAACAAAGGAAAACTATTTTGCTCAATTATATGCCAACAAAGCTGATAACTTAGATATAATCCATTAATACTTACAAAAAATACAGAATACCCAGATTAACATAAGAATAGATTATTTAAGTAATCTAACCTCAGAACAAAAAAATTGAACAAGGTATAAATAAGTTCTCAAAAGATAAAAAATGCAGGATCAGATGGATTTTCAAGGGAATGCTATTAAACATTCAAGAATAATTAATAGTAATATCTCAAAAAATCTTTGCAAAAATAAGAAAATAAGACACCCTTCCAAATTCTTTCTATGATACAAATATAGTCTTGATACCTGAATCAGGGAGAGACAAAATAGAGAAAGCAAACCAGCAACCACTATATTCAACGAACATTGATGAAAAAAATATTAGCCAAGAGACCCCAACAACACATTTAAAAGATTATATACAATGACCGGATCTGGTTTCTACCTGAAATGTAGGTTTGGTTCAATATTAGGAAAACTATAAACACAATAGGTCATATTCATAACAAAAATCATGAAAACCACATTATCATGTCAACAAATGCTAAAAAGGCTTTTGATAAAATGTAATACTTGGCTCTGCTAAAAAAAATAAAAAGGAAAAAGAATCAGAGAGTTGGGAAATAAATGAATTTTTCTTTATCTATAACCAAGAGCAAACATTATGTTTAATGAAGAAATATTAGAGGCCTTTCCAATAAGATCAAGGTTAAAGTAAGGATGTCAATTATCATTATTACTATATAATATAGTGCTAGAAATGCTAGCTCTGACAAAAAAAGACACAAAAAACTATCACTTTTGCAGACTATATAAATTTATCTAGAGAAATTTAAAGATTCAGCTAAGAAATTAATTGAAACTACATATTCAGCAAAGTCGTAGGACATAAAATGAATCCAAATCACCATAATTTCTGTATCTTATCTCGGCAAAAAGAGATAAAAAGAAAAACCCCACTGAAAATAACTATATAAAAATGTACAAATACTTGGAACTCTACCACACAACTCTATACACAGGGGAACTATATGAATCCAACTATAAAAACATCATTTACAAAAATAAAGAAGTAAATAATTGGAGAAACATTAATTGATCATGGATAGGCAAAGCAAATATAATAAAAATAACAACATTACCTAAATTAATTTACATAAACAATTAAACAGTGAAAGATCAGATGATAGAGCTAGAAAAATAACAGCAAAATTCATGTGAAAGAACAGAAGTTTAAGAATCTCAAGGAAAACAAATTTTAAAAGTAGAAAGAAAGGGGGCCTAGTATTATTAAATCTCAAATTAAACTATAATACAGCTATCATAAAAAAGTGATTTGGTACTGGTTGAAAAATAGAGAGCTAAGATTGAAGAATATTTTTCCTCTTTCTTTTTTTTCAGAAATGAGAAATTTTATTTTACATGACTTCATATTTGTAATGAGTTTTACATTTTTTGCCTTCTCAATGGATGAGAGAAAGGGTGAGGGGCAGGAGAAAATCTAAAACTGAAAATAAAATTAAATTAGGTAGTTACTTCATTTGTTTTTTTTAACAGAAAGAAAAACAGAGAACTCGATCAATAGAACAGATCAGTTACAAACAAACCTTGTAATCTAGTGAATGAACTCCCTATTTGACAAAAACTGCTGGGAAAACTGGAAAGCAGTCTTACAGAAAATCAGCATACACCAACATCTAACACTATACATCAAAATAAGATCCAAATACATACATGATTTAAATATAAAGGATGAATCATAACAAATTAGAAGGACAAAGAGAGATTTACACATAAGGGGAAAGTTCATTAAGAAAGGATACAGAGGATCACAGAATAAAAAATGTAAAATTTTGATCATGTAAAATTTAAAGGGTTTTTTTTTTGCACAAGCACAATCTGTGCAATTAAAATTAGAAGCGAAATGGGTAACTTAAAATTTAAAAATTCCTTGAAGTAAATTTCTCTGATAATCTGAGTTCTGAGATATATAAGAAATTAATAAAATTTATAAGCATGATACATACGCCAATATATGTGACCAACAGATAAAAGCAGAGAGGTTTAAAAGGAAGCAATCTTATTAACAAATGGGAGGGAATAGCTCCAAATTACTAACAATTAGAGAAATGCATAATGAAAGCAACTCTAAGGTTCTATCTTTCACCTATAAGATTGTCAAAGAAGACATAAAAAAGAAAATAATTATTGGGGGGTGTAATGTTAATGGGAGTTGAAGATCAACTTCACTTGAAGATCACTTTTTGTTACTTTGTAATTAGGCAGTGAGTCACAAGTGTTGTGATGCCTTCTGACCCTGAAGAAGTATATATAGTTGGATCTATTTGTTGATCTGTGATGAATGTATTATTTGGTTAGCTGGTTAGAAGCCCTGTCTGTTGGTCTTTATGCTATTATTTCTGCTTGTAATTTCTGTTTGTATTTTCTCTAAAGGTCAGGGTGATTTTTCCTCTTAACTAAGTAAATGATATATATGTTTGATTGTTAACCCATTTTGAATTGCTTTCCTTTAGAAAAGCAGATCAAAGAATTTGTGCTAGCAGCCATCCTGGGTATGCTAGAATGCTTGTTGTTACAGGGTCTACAGGAAAATAGGTACATATCCAGAATTTCTGGAAAGTAATTTGGAAGTATGTCCCAAAATCCATAAGCTGTACATACCATCTGATCCAGCTGTAGCATAAATACAGCAGCTCTTCACAATAATGGCAAAAATAAAAAAGGAAACTAAAGGGGTATCCTATCTATTGGTGAATGGCTAAATAATGGTATATAAATGTAATAAAACATTATTGCAGACTGTTACATGGCACAGTGGATGGAGTACCAGTCCTGAAGTCAAGAAGACGTGAGTTCAAATCTGGCTATAGATACTTCCTGACTTACCAACTGTTTGCCTCAATTTCCTCATATGTAAAATAGGGATAATAATAGTGCCTTCCTCCCAGGGTTGTTATAAAGATCAAATGAGATAAAAAACTGTAAAGTGCTTAGCATAATGTCTGGCACATAGAATATGCTATATGTTAACTATTATTATTATTATAAGAAATTACTAAATAGACAGTTACAGAGAAATCTGGGAAGACCTGTTTGAATTGATGCAGAGTGAAATGAGCAGAACCAAGAAAACAATATATATGATAAAAACATTATTAAGACAAACAACTTTGAAAGACTTAACTCTGATCAATGAACTTAGATCATTGTACACAGTAACAGTAATATTATACAATGAAGAACGATGAATGACTCAGCTATTCTCAGCAATACAACGATCCAAAACAATCCTAAAGGACTAGTGATGAAGGATGCTATCCTCCTGCCGAGAAAGAACTAATATTGTCTGAATATAGACTAAAGCAAGCTATTTTTCACTTTCTTTTTTCATTCATTTTTTCTGAGTCTTCTTGTACAAAGACTAATATGGAAATGTTTTACATGACTGCACATGTGTAAATTATATCCAATTGCTTACCATTTCAGGGAGTGGGGAATGGAAAGAATTTGGAACTAAAACCTTTTTTTTTTTAATGTTTAAAAATTGCTTTAACATGTAATTGGGGAAAATAAAATATTATATAAAAAAGAAGAAAACTTTAGAGTTCGAAAAGTGATTTACACGTGACCACATCTGAGTGTTACAATAAATAGCAATGAAAGAGGTTCTTAACCTTGTGACCTGTGAATTTTTTTCCCAATATTTTAATAACTATATAGGTAAATATAATTGTTTTCCTTTGTAATCCTAAATCTTTTATTTTATATGTCTAAAAACACTACTCAGGTGGGTAGGTTTCAATAGATTATTAAAAAGATTCAGCATCTAAAATGTTGGTTATATAACAAGGGTCAGAGACAGGGTGTGAATAATGATTAATGATAGCTGGCATTCATACAGCTTTTGTAAAGTTATCTCCTTACAATAATCGTGGGAAGTAGGTGCTAGATGACGAAACTGAGGCAGACCTTATATGACTTCCCCAGGGTCACACAGATAGGAAGTATCAGAGCTTAGTTTGAACTCAAGTCTGTCCCAACCATGGGTTTAATTCTCTATCCACTGCCAATGTGAAAAATGTTGTTGGCATTGTTCAGTTGTATATAATTCTTTGTGACTCCATTTCTGAAAACCGAGGCCAAAAGGGTGAAGTGACTTGCCTAGAGTTACACAGCTAGGAAGTATCTGAGGCCAGATTTGAACTCAAGAAGATGAGTCTTCCTGACTTCAGGCCCAGCACTCCATCCACTGCACCATCCAACAGCCTAGTTTCCTTTCTCTAGAGCAGGGCTTCTTAAACTTTTTTCACTTGCAACCCCTTTTCACCAGAGGAATTTTTATGCAACCCCGAATATGTAGGTATACAAAATAGGTATACAAATCAAACATTTACTGCTAACTAAATCATAAAGAAATTTATTTTAAAGCAGCTCTTTAGGATACATATAATTTTACCATTTATTAAAGATAAAAGCAATTTTTCATACTAATGAGATGTGAAAAAAGTATGTACTTTTTTATTTTTACACAAAGAATTAAATCTTGGTGGAATATTTGATACAGCGGTACACAGTATCTTCAATGTTTTTCAGAGTTGACTGATACTCTGATTTTATAATTGTCAGTGCTGAGAACACGACTTCACATAAATACATGGTACAAAATGGCAGAAGTATGTTTAGGGCCAATTCAGAAATTGCTGGAAATTCAGTCCTAATCCTAAGCCAAAATTCATTGAATGATTTTTTTTAGGAAACTCAAGTTTTGAACATGTCAATAACTTGGCAAATTCTTCTTGAACGTTCAATGGCAGATGGCTGAGGTGTTTTTTATTTCAATTGAATATGGTTTATGAACCCAACTTATTTTTTTAGAATCAAAATTTGAAGGACAGTATTTTTAAAACTGTGTTTCCAGGCACTTCTGATGATCAATTATAACTCATAATTAAATCTTTGGAAAGGTTATTTTCTATTGTAAAATCATCTGTAGCTACAAACATTTCTGAAGAACCACCTTCCACCCTATTCTTCCACATGCTAGCTTTTTAAGTAAAACTTTCCATTGCATCTTTTAAAAAAAAAGTTACAATTTTTTTCCTTGAAACGATATATTTAAATCATTGAGGTTTTTGAAAATACACAACAAATACACAACAAAATTTTGAAAATCATGTGTCATTATGAAAAAAAATCGGATTTTTAACAAAATTGGATTTCTGCTCAGTCAAAAATATAACCACTTTATCTTTCAATTTCAATAACCTGTTTAAACTTCACCCTGTTGAGAACCATCTTACCTCTCATTGTAGTAATAAGTTTTTGTAATTGGAGTCTATGTCTTTCCAAACATTTGAAAACAAATGACTGTTAAGGGCATGGCTTTGAATGAAGTTAATGATTTTGACAGTATCACAAAGCACAACATGTAACTCTGGTGATATTTTTTTGGCTACAAGTGCCTCCCAATGAATCACGCAGTGAGTGAAAGTGATATGTTCATTGCCATCAGCTTTAACTTTTGCTATAAATGCAACATTCTCACCCATCATTGCTCCAACACCATCTGTACAGACGCCAACACAATTTTTCCACTGTAAAATTTGTGGAAAATTTGTGAAAAAACATTGACTTTAAGATATATTACTTAACCTCTTGTGTGCCCTTACAAAGGATGACAGAACAATAATTCTTCATGTACGCTTTCTTCATAAACATAAAGTAACAACTGTCCCATGTTAGAAGTAGCAGTTGTTACATCTAATTAAATTGCAAACTTTGGGCTACTCATAAGCCTGGTAATAATCTGCTGGAATTGGTCATTACTAATTTCAGAAATTCTTTTGGAAACAGTATCATTCAACAAAGGAATTTTATGGATTTTATCCTCACACTTTTCCCCACAAGTTCATGAGGAAAGTAGTTATTTCTGACATTTTAACAGCAGAAGGTAACATGAGATCTTCTCCTGTCACATAGCGCTTTTTAATTTTTGGAATTAAGTAAGAAACTTCATAAGCTGCAAGTAAATACTTTTCATTGACAGCAACAAATTTCTCAAAACATTGTTTTTATTTGAAGATTTTAAAAGTCATTCAAAATATTCCTTTGGTTTATTGTGGAATGATGTATGCTTGGTATTAAGATGTCATTTTAGTTTGGCTGGTTTCATGCTCTGCACAGCCAAAACTTCATCACAAATTAAACAAAGAGGTTTTTCCATGTAGAAGTAAATCCATATTATAAAAATGATTCAATATATTTTCTTTTTCTTGTCGATTTAGGTATACTACAACTTGGTGGTAAAGACTGCCACTTTGTCATCAATATTTTTACCTTTTCTGTCTAAATTTAGCCACTTATCTATAACCAAAAAATATTTTGTCCTAAAATATAAATAAATATTGCAAATAAATACTAGCTTTAGTTTATGAAATTACATTTGTTTGGCTTAATTTTAAAAATTGATTTCACACATATACATGCAGCAGTGATGGTAGAAAAATATTATTAAAGGGCTGTCTTTATTTGCTTCAATTAAACACTTATGTTTCTGTAAAAGAAGGAGATAACAGCAATTAAAAAATTCTAACACAATACAATTCAAAGATACACTAATTTGGTACTTATATGCTAAGGAATGACAGTAAGAAAATATTAAAAGCATTTTCCGGAGTTAAATTATTATATTTAACAGCAGAAAACTTTGTGTGTACAGTAAAAACACTGCAATTTATAGCATATAAGAGTCTCAAGTCTGAGCCAAGGTGTTTCTGGCATTTGTTGGTGTTGTCTGACATGACGGCATACACGGTGCAAAGTGCGTGGGCTGTGTTTAGAACTAAGGTGGCAGTGAAGTCACCCAAAGCAACATGGGCAAGTGCTTCCAGAAACACCTCAGGTTCATTACATGTTTGATTTTTAATTAATTTTCAGTCCTTGCACATTCAGAAACCTTTTATTGTTGCCAAATTTTTCAACCCCCACATTCAGTTACATGACCTCCATATGGCAAGGGTGGAGAACCTGCAGCCTTGAGGCCACACATGGCCTTCTTGGTCCTCAGGTGCGGCCCTTTGACTGAGTCCAAGTTTTACAGAACAAATCCTTTTTATTAAGGAGATTTGCTCTGTGAAGTCTGGATTCAGTCAAAGGGACCCACCTGAGGACCTAGAAGGCTACATGTGGCCTCGAGGACGCTGGTTCCCCATCCCTGCCACGTGGGATCACAACTCACAGTTTAAGAAGCCCTCCATCTAGAAGACCCCTAAAGTACATTGCAACTGTGAATTCTACCAACCTAATATCCCAGGTCCACAAACAAGAGAGAGACTTTGGAGAAAATTCCTTTGCTTCTCTGGGCCTCAGCTGTCAAAATGTTATATACCTGTCTGGGCAGAAGTCATGAACCATTTTTGTTTCATGGACCACGAACTTCCTTGAGAACAGGGACCGTTTCTTGCTTTTCTTTGTATGCTCACCACTCAGCAAAGCATCTGGTACAGAGCTGACACAAACAAAAATTGTTAATTTAGTGGAAACTATGGCCCCTTCCTAAAAAGGGGGAGGGGAGTAGAAAATCATGCATGAGCTAGCATTGATATGTAGCTTTAAGGTTCTCAAAATGTTTTACAAGCATCAGTTCAATTTATCCTCATAACAACCCTGGGAGGTAGGTTCTACTATTGCTCCCCTTTTACAGATAAAGAAACTAAAGTCAAAAGGGGTTAAGCCAATTGTCTAGGATCAGACAGTTATTCAGTGCCTAAGGAAGGATTTGAGTTCAGATTTTCGAGATTCCAGACCTAGGGCTCCATCCACTGTGCTATATCCAGCTGCCTATAAAATACATAAGATTACAAAGTAAATTCTATTTAAATAATTATCAAATATTTAAAAATTAATGTTGCCTTAAATATTATGTAAGAAAAACATATGGACCGGGAACAGATACGTGGGCACAGCAGAAAGAGCACAGGCCCAAGCAGGACCTAAATTCAAATCCAACTTCAGATACTTACTAGCTAGCTGTGTGACCGCAGGCAGATCACTTAAGCCTAAACCCGACTGCCTTAAAAAAAAAGGGGGGGGGCCTGGGATAAAAATTCTTGCTATTCTAGAAACATAATTTTCATGCTTTCATATGTATAATGAATGTCATATTGCTTGCTTTCTCAATGTGTAACGCAAGATTTTGGAACTCAAAAATTTATATTAATGTTAAAAATACAATTAAAAAGATATCCCCCCTGCTCCTAGGTTTTTACAACTCTAACTTAAAATGCTTTCAGAAATCTGTGATTCTCCCCTCTGTAAACACATCTTTTAACAGGGCGGCTCCTACACGCCCAATACTAACTCCAGCTCTCTTGTCTTTGAGCCGACCCGCCCACTGCCTTCTGCAATTGACCAGCAGGGGGAGACGTCCTTTCTGCTTTCCGTAAGGGCAAAGAGCGCGCACGCGCAATACGCACAGGGAGAAAGTCACTGCAGCCCGCTTGTAACAGCTGCAGAGAAAGGGGGAGGGGTGAGTTCCAGGAGCAACGCGCCTAAACGCGATCTGCGTGTCTTGGGTGACCGCTGGGGCCACTGTCCTCTTAATGGGGTTCAGGAGCAATAGCTCCAGCAAAGCAGCGCCAACCGACGGCTCTCAGTGGTTTGCAGCAGCCTCTGTATAGAAGGGAGCGTCCCCAAGTAGGAGCAGGTGGATGCCTGCCTTAAAGCGCCCTCTAGGCAGCGGAAGTGTGGCTTTCTTTACATCCGTCCTCTCGAATCGCAGAGTTAGGAGAGGAAGGGGGAGGGGGAGAAGGGAGGGGAGAGGAAAAGTCACTGCATAATGTAAATAAACACGCGCTCTCACCCCACCACCACCACCCCCCCCTCGCCCCATCAGCCCTATGCACCCCGGCCTTTGCAGCCCCAGCGAGACTCCAACCCCAGGCCATGAACGCCAGCGGCGGGGGCGAGGGCTTCCCCGGCTCAGTCCAGTGTAAGTTATGCCGCACGGCGCGCTCCGGGGTCCGGGCTGGAACACGCTGAGGGAGAAGTGGGCCGAGTCGGGAGCCCCGAAACCTGGGTAGCAACAACCTGCCGGCGCGAGCCCCAGCCCGGGAACCTGGCTGGGAGAGAGCGCGCGCCTGCCGAGCGGAGGAGGGCGTAGGAGCCTGGGACGCTGCTCGCTTGCTTTTTTCCGGGCAGCGCTGCAGCTACGCTCGAGCCGGGGGAGGCGGGGTGGGCTGCGGCTGCATCCAGGGGCAGTTCCAGCATCCGCACCGCGAAGGGTTTTATCTCCCACCCCTCTCCGATGTCTTTGCAGAATCTACAGGGCCCTCCGAAGGAGTCAGGGGACAGCAGCTTGGGAAAAAGTTTGAATCTATCCCACCCTTGGTTCGTGATTCTCTCCCCCATGGGGCTAGTGGCCAGGAGTTGAGGGACACATGTCAGGAGAGAGAGGCTAGAAAGGGGAAGCAATAGGAAATCCCTGCAAAGATAAAGCTAGAAAAGTTCTGCCACACTCACACCAAATCCTGCATTGTTGGGGAGTATGATTTCACATTAATAATTGGGGAAAACGTATTTGCATGACCCCATCAATAAGAAATCAAGGTTAGCTGAATATTCAAGAGGCTTTCTGCAAATTACGCAGTTTGCTCTTGGGAGGGTTGGGGTTTGGAATGGGAAACTTTTGTTTTTAACATCGTCCTTTTTTAACCCTGGTCACCGCTTGGATTAGAAAGTGCCTGGAAATTTTTTTAACACTACCAGTTACATAGTGCCCCTTACAAGCTTTAACCATTTTAATTTGAAAGTGAGGCCTTGATCCATCAGTGAAAAAATATATACTCTTTCCAAGTCACTTCATTTCTCATTTCTTCAGTTAACCCAGCGGCCAGATGTGGGTAGGAGGAATAGCTACAAAGAAATTATACTTAGGAAGGCCTCAGAACTATGTAGAAAAAAAAGATTATCTAAATTTAAAGTATTATTGATAATATTATAATAGCAATATCAGTAATAAAATAGTGAGAATAACTTGGGCTTGCTACTTTACTAAAAGTAAATATACAGGGGACACTTGTTCTTTAGGAGACAAGGAAAAAGAAAGTATTCAATTATTTTAGATTGCATATATTGAAGGCCTTACTCCTTTAAAAAAAAAATAACTTGCTTTGTAAATGTAAATTGAATTAGGTTTGTTATTTTAAAATTCACAAGAAATTCATCAGTGTTTAAAAAGATCAGTGTGCCTCCATCCAGACAGATAGAAGTCTCTGTATAACTTAACAACTGTTTTCATAAATTTCTGTGGCCAGACTTTTCCTGACATCTTTCAACACCTACCTAACCTGATGATCAGGTGGTCTGTTGTCCATCTGTTCTTGGAGTCTTTACATTTTGGCAGGACCTCCCAGAGTTTGCCCTCCACTGGCAGAACCTTGGAGGATCTGGAGTTACCTCCATGCCAGGTTAAACCATCAAACAGACTTTTAGTGTAGTTGTAAGAATATACCTTTTTTTTTAAAATTGCACTGGAAAGAGCATTTAATTTGGAGTTAGAAGACCTAGGTTCACTGGTTCTGGCACTTATTGCCTGTTTGACCTTGGGCAGATCACTTCATATCTCTGAAGAGGTTGTACTACATAGAGGTCCCTTCTAACTCTAAACCTGTCACCCCTAACTTGGATCTTTTATCATTAGTCCAAAAGTAAAAGCCCATTCAATTTGTACTTTGAAAATGTTTTTTATTCACTTGTGAATCTTTTCTTTTCATTTTATGTAGTTCCTGGTGGCACTACTGTCTTAGTGGAGCTCACCCCAGATATTCACATCTGTGGCATTTGCAAGCAGCAGTTTAATAACTTGGATGCCTTTGTAGCTCATAAGCAAAGTGGTTGTCAGCTCACCAGTACCACCCCTGGTGCTCCCAGCACAGTTCAGTTTGTGTCAGAGGAAACAGTGCCAGCTACCCAGACTCAGACCACCACAAGAACCATCACTTCAGAGACCCAGACCATCACAGGTATGTATAGCTTTAGTCACTCGGAAAATAAAAATGTAGCTATAAATGAATGGCAGGATCCTTGGGACTAAATGCCAGCTCTTGGAGTATCCCAGGCTTACCACTGGCTTAAAAGGGGGCTGCTCACAAAATCCTAAAGTTGAGAGGGGCTTTAGTACCCTCTTCTATCTAACCTAGACTTCCTTTTTTATAGATGAGGAAATTGAGATTCAAAGAAGGCAGATATCTTGCTCAAGATGACACAGGAAGTTAATGGCAGACCTGGGATCGGAACCCAGTTATCCTTATTCTTTTCCCTTAGTGCAATACTCTTTTCTTTGAGGAGTAAACCCCTGGATTTAAGTCATCATTATCATTCTGTATACAATACACGAAAGTTCTGGGTTCAGAATCTTGGGGTTTACGCTTTAACACAAGGAAGAAAATTATTAGTTTCTGATGTGATTGTTAACTCTTCCCTCTTGCCATTCATTCAATGAACATTTTATAAATGGTTAACAAATACCTACTATGTTAAGAACATGGACTAGATACTAGGAGAGAGATCGTTTAGATAGTAGACTCTGCCCTTCTGGCACTTTCAGTCTGGTAGAGAACTAAAACCCATATATCAATAATTATCTGCATAATACAATTAACCACGACAAGTACATTAGAGAGATGCAAAACAAAGTGCTTTAGGAGATCCAAGGGAGATCTTTCCTAAGCTGTGGAGGTTTCCTGGAAAAGACAGCATTTGGGGAGGGCTTTAAAAGGATAGATAAGGGTTTGAGGAATGAAGTGGTAAAAGGCAGAGATATGAGGCATATGAAGGGAACAGCATAAGCAAAGGCAAAGACGTAAGAACCCACTTGGGTAACAGAAATTATTTGTAATATGAGATAAGGCTGAAATGTTGGAAAGAATAGTATTGTGCCAAACCGTGGAGAACTTTGAATAACAAGGCAAAATCAGTCCATCAATAAGCATTTATTAAGTGTCTGTATTATACTTAACAATGTGCTAGGTGCTAAGGATACAAATGCAAAAATTGAAATAATCGCTACCTTTAAAGAGGTTATGTTCTACCAGGGGAGATCCATGTACATATATAAGTATGTACAGAATAAATATAAAAAGAATAAATACAATATATACATATATATAACATAGTTAAATGAAAGATTGTTAGGGAAGGAGGGGATGGGGGGAAGGATCAGGAAAGACTTCCTGTAAAAAATGGTATCTTCAAGGATGAGAGAGATTTTATGAGATGGAGATAAGGAGGGAATATAGTCCAGGTTTTAGGGATGGCCATGAAATGACAGGTGGAGTGCTGTGTGTGAAGCATAGAGAAAAGGCCAGTTTGGTTAAATTATAGAGTAGAGAAGAGGGAGTAATGTATAATGAATGATGGAGGAAGGACGGGTTGGGGCCAAATTATGAAGGGCTTTAAAAGCTAAACAGAGGAGTTTACAGTTTATCTTAGAGACAATTGGGAACCACTGGAGTTTAGTGAATAGGGCCAGAGCTATACTTAAAGATAATCACATTGGCTGTTGTGTGAAGAAGGGTGGATTAGAGTGGGAAGTTTTGAGACAAAAAGACCAACTAGGCCATTGTTGCAATGGTCCAAGTGAGCAGTGTCAACAGAGAGAAGGGATCAGATTCTAAAACTGTTGTGGAGGTAGAAAACAGAAAAAAATAGGCACCTTATTCGATATATCCTCTATACAAAGTCAGGTTTCTTTGAGCATAAGAAGATGGAAGGAATAAAAGAAAGAGTTCTAGGATGGAGAAGAATTTGTTAACAAGAAGGCATGGGTTATAAGAGGGAAGGGAAGCACAAAGAAGAAAAGGACCAGGGAAGGAACAGCAGGACTGACATGGATGGAGACGAGAGAGAATGGGAAGATAAAGGTTACAAATCTGAAAAGCTGAAAGGATGGTGGTGCCTTCAGCATCAATAGGGAAGTTCAGCAGATGGGAGGGTTTTCAGGAAAAGATGCATTCCTTTTTTCACATGTTGAGGTTGAGATATGTCTGGGACATATTTGTTTGAAATGGCTAATGAGGGAGAAGCATTTTAACTCCTACTCTAGATCTTTCTTTTTTTTTTCTTCTTAGTCTATCACTCCCCAATACTAGATATTTCTTCTCCCATACCATGCTAAGCTAGACAAAAAAGCAGACATATTCTTCACTCATCACTACCATCTCCAGACCCACTGCCACTGACTGCTACTGACCCTCAGCTATCTTTTCTCCTTTGAGGTTTACTCCCTCTGCCTGTCACCCAGTCCAGATGTGTGTGTGTGTGTGTGTGTGTGTGTGTGTGTGTGTGTGTGTGTGTGTGTGAGAGAGAGAGAGAGAGAGAGAGAGAGAAAGAGAGAGAAGGAGGGAGGGAAAGAGAGAGTGAAGGAAGGAGAGAGAGAGAGAAAGAGATACAGATACTGCCCCAGGTTCACTCCCCCTATTTTCTCAAGCATTTCAGTACCTTCCTCTCTGCTCCTTTAGTATACACCTATCATTGTCTAATTCATCACATTTTTTCACTTGGATTCCTGTATCTTCACTGCGCCTCTATCAGGCACAGGGCTAGTCATCCTTTAGATCTCACTAGCCCCAGTAACTGCTGCCTCTATGATACTGAATTCTGAAATTCCCTTTCTGATCATAACCGCTTCTTTTTCCTCTGCTTCTGCCTCAGTGTCATTCCTTCTAAACCTAGGTTTTCCGCTCTTGGCAACATATAGTCCTTCCACCCCTGTTTGAAACCTCACTTTCATTGTTTCATTGTCTCAACACTATAACTGAAAAGTTCAACTACATCCTCTTCTCTGTCTTACATCCCTTGCCCCCTTTTCCTAAACCTCTACTCACAAGTTTCCAAACTGCGGAGGCAGTCAGATGGTGAAGTAGTTAGAGCTCTGGGCCTGGAATCAGGAAGACCTGAGTTCAGATCCAGTCTCAGACACTTCCTAGCTCTGTGACCCTGGGCAGATCACTTACTCTTGTCTGCCCCAGGTCCCTCCTCTGTAAAATGAGCTGGAAAAGGAAATGGCAAACCACTCCAGCGTCTCTGCCAGGAAAACCCCAAATAGGGTCACAAAGAGTCAAACACAACCTAACAACAAGAACAAGAACAACACAGGGTCGTTGTGAGGATCCAACTAGATGATCTTTGTAAAGCTCCTAGCACACTTCCTGGCACACAGTAAGTGCTTAATAAATGTTTATTTCCTTCCCCACCATCTGCCTTTACTATTCTACTCACATGCTGCCTAATACTCCCAAATGCTGCTGGAAGAAGCCATGCAGCTGTATTGGCTGGTTATTGTTCTTTAATATTTTAATATTGTCATTTTAATGTTCATAGTTATGTAATTTAATCTCAGCTGGGTCCTCAGTGCTTCCTAGCAATCCTTCCATTCTTCTTTGATTGATTCTCTACCATACTCCCCATAGCAGCTAGTCCAAACCTCCTTAAGTCCTCTACACCAGTAATAGCAAAAACTGCAGGCCATGTGGCTAGCAGCCCTTCCCCATGCAACCCAAAATCAGATTAAAATATAATTGGAAAATATTTCACAAATAAGTAAAAATACATTAAGACATAGAAAATATTACATTTTAAAACTAAGTCAATATGCAGCCCACAGGTTTCCTTACGTACAGGTTAGTGGCCCCCATTTCTGTTTGAGTTTGACATCACTGATCTAAGAGCACCTCCTTCCTTACAGCCCCTTACTTAACTAAGAAAATCTAGGTCATCCACTGAGTTCTCTCTTCCTCCCTACTCCACACCTCAAAACCCCTCTATTTTATCCCTCATGGTCTTCTTTTTTGCTCCAGTATCTGAGGAAGAAGTAGCCCTTCTCCTTACCAAAGTCAATCCTTGTAATTATTTCCTTGATCTTATTCCCTTCGCCTCCTCCAGGAGCTTGTCCCTTCAATAAATCATGCTTTCTTTGACTCTTATTTCAGTCTTTTCCTAGTCTCCTCATTTCTGTCTTACCACCTACAAACATGACCTTAAGAAAAAAAAAACTTGACTTACCCTGTCATCTCTTCAAAACCTTATCCTGTATCTCAACTTTATTTCACAGCCAGACTCCCAGAAAACACCACCTATTGTCATTGTCTTCATTTTATTATCTCCCACTCGCTTTTCAAACTCTAGAAACTGTGCTCTGCCCCCGAGTGGGCACATGCTTTCTCCTCCTCTCCTTTCTTTCCCCATACTTTCAGCTGACACCCTGAGACAAGTCCACTTCTAGGTGAACCCTCCCCATCCCATTGTCCAAACTTCATTCTCCATCTCCCACTGACTGCTCCCTTATTCCCATTCCCGTCAACCCAGTCCCCTCCCCCCACTCCCCCCACATCTCTCCCCACCCTAAGCCAACCATCTCTTCCATTGTGTTCTCTGGAATACCTGCTCCATAGGTAACAAATTAGCTTTCATCTTACAACTTTTCCTTTTTTTTTCCCTTCATCTTGTAATCCTTGAGACCTGGCTACCGTCTCCATCACTGGTTGTACTCTCATTGGTCATGGTGGGGGAGTTGGAACATTCCTTGCACCCCATTGCCACTTCCTGACTTTCCACTACCACCATTACTAAGCAGCCTCCCCTTCTTTGATGTTCATTTAATTCATATATATTACCCAATAGAGATTTCAATGACTGTTGTCTACAGACCTCCAGGATCCTCTCCTTCCCCCCTCAATGAGTTCAGTGTCTGGCTCACAGTATTTTCTTCCTCATCAGCTCCTGCCCTCATATTAGGGGACTTCTGCGCACGTACACACACACACACACACACACACACATCTCTACATATATACGTATAAGATGTGTATGTGTATATGTGTATACTCCCACAAACCCTAACTGAATTCCTCAGTTTATTCATTTTCTAAAAGAGCTGCTCCTCTACCCACTTCAGCTACACACAGAGATGGTAATAACCTTGATTCTGCCTTCACCCCCTAAGTGTCCAACCTCTATGTTTATGAAGTCTGAAATTCCTTGATCTTATAATCTGTTATCATTCCACCTCTTCCTGTGCCTTGCATCTCAAATTCTGTTTTTCATCCCTACCATGATCTCTCATTACTCCACCATCAGTTCTTTCCTAAGCCAACACCTCTGCCCTGCAGTCTCCTCTTTTCCATATCTTGATCATTTGGTGAACCAGTTTAACTATATTCTGTCCTCATAAGGCTCTTGTCCCCTTATCCTGTTGTTGTTCTTACCCCGTCCAGCATCAGCCTTCGATCACTTCACTATCTACTGCTTTCACTCCTACATTCAGATGGGGCTGAATAAAGGTGGAGAAAATCATGAAACCACACTGACTTGATCCACTACAGATTTATATTATATAATCTCAACTCAGTCCTCGCTGTGAAAAAGCAATTCTTTTATGCCTCCCTATTCAGTTCACTACCCACTCTCCACAACAGCTCTTCTAAGCCTTTTCATCCATCCTCAAACCTCCCACAGATCCCCCTTCCCCTCCCCTCTCAGCTGAAAACCTCATCTTTCAGTGAAAAAATTGAGGCCATTCTCCAGGAGCTCCCTCTTCCTCCTAATCTCACATCACTCAGTACCTTCTGCCACTATCTCCTCTCTCACCCTGTCTCACGCGATGATGTAGCCTTATTCTTTACCAAGGTTAATCCTTCTACATTCACAGGTGATCCCATTCCATCCCATCTTCTCCAGCACTTTGTCCCTTCTATCATTCCCACTCTCTCAGTCATCCTCAGTCTCTCTCTGATGGCTATTTCCCTACTGCCTATAGATAGATAGATAGATATGTACATGTATGTATATATGTATGTGTATATATATATATATATGGGGTGTGTGTGTGTGTATATATATATATATATATATATACCTACACACACACACATACATACACCTATGTCTCCCTATTCTCAAAAAACCCCTAATTGGTCTGTCCATCCCTACCTAATTACTGTCCTGTATCTCTCCTCCCTTTCATGAATAAATTTTTTGAGAAAGCCATCTAAAATCAGTGCCTTGACTCCATTTCCTCTCTTCTAAATCCTCTACAATCTGGCTTTGGATCTCATTATTTAACTTTTCTCTCCAGAGTCACCAGTGTTCTTTTCCTTGCTCAGTCTAATGGCCTTTTCTCAGCTTCCTCCTTCTTGACCTCTCTACTGCCTTTCATGCTGTCAGTCACCCTCTTCTCCTTGATACTGTCTTCTCCCTAGGTTTTGTGACTGCTCTTTCCTGGTTCTCTTCCTACCATCTGACCATCATTCCTTCTCAGTCTTCTTTGCTAGATCTTCATCTACATCTTGCATGTTCTCCATGGGTTTCTCCAAGGCTATGTGCTGGTCCCTCATCTTCTTCCTCTATACTATTTTGCTTGGCAAGCCCATAGATTCTATTGTCATCTTTAAGCAGATGATTCTTATCTATATTTATCTAGTCCTGACCTCTTTGCTGACTTCCACTCTTGTCATCTCAAACTGGATATCCCATAGACATCGTAAGCTCAACATCAGAAACTCAAAACTGAACTCATTACCTTTCCCCCAAAACTCTCCCCCTTCTAAACTTCACACTTCACCATTCTCCTAGTCTACTAGGCTTGAAACCTATATGTCATCCTTGCCTTCTCACTCTCTCTCACCCTCCATATCCAATCAGTTTCTAAGTCCTATCAATTCTACCTTAGTAACATTTCTCATATACTCCCCTTTCTTTCCTCTGATACTGCTACCATCCTGGTGCAGACCCTTTCACTTCACACCTAGACTATTATAGTAAAGTAGCCTTCTGGTTGGTCTCTCAGACTCAAGTTTTGTTTTTGTTTTGTTTTTCCCCAGCCCAATCCATCCTTCATTCAAAGGTCAGATTGATCTTTATAAAGCACAGATATGACCACATTACTCTCCTATTCAGTAAATTCTAATGCCTCCCTATTAGTACTTGTTTAGGCATTTTTTTTTCAGTCATGTATGACTCTCCGCAATCCTATTTGAGGTTTTTTTGGCAGAGAAACTTTGGTTTGCCATTTCCTTCTCCAGCTCATTTTACAGATGAGAAAACTGAGGCAAACAAGGTTAAGTGACTTGCCCGGGGTTACACAGCTAGTGAGTGTCTGCAGCTAGATCTGAACTCAGGAAAATGAGTCGTCTTGACTCCTGGCCCAGTGTTCTATCCACCGCACCACCTAGTTACCCTGTTAGCACTAGGATCAAATATAAAATCCTTTTTGGCTTTTAAAACCCTTCATAACCTGACCTCGTCTTACCTTGTTACCTTTGTTATATCTGGCTACATTCCACGTACTCTGTGCCAGTGACACCGACCTTACCATTTCTCGCACAAGATACTCTCTCTCAACTCTAGGCACTTTCTCTGGCTATCCCCCATGGCTCAAACTCTCTCCCTCCTCATCTCTACCCTCTGACTTCCCTAAAGTCTCCACTAAAGAATCACATTCTTCAAAAAGCTTTTCCCAGTCCTCCTTAATCTTAATGCTTTCTCCCTATCATGTGTATATCTTGTTTGTACATAGTTTGCATATTGTCTCCCCCATTAGACTGTGAGTTCCTTGAGACCAGGAACTGTCTTTTCCCTTTCTTTGTATCCTCAGGGCTTAGCACAGGGCCTGGCATATAGTAGGCCCTTAATAAATGCTTGCTGACTTGACTTGACTTTTGCCAGCACTTTACTAAAATTATCAGCCATCTCTTACCTGAGGCTAAATCCAAAGGCCTTCTCCCAGTCTTCATCTGACCTCTTTACAGCTTTTGATCCTCATGACCTCCTTCCCCTCTTGCATATTCTCGACTCCTTTGGCTGCGGCAACACCCTTCTCCTGGTTCTCCTCATACCCGCTTGAGGACTCTTCAGTTTACTTTGATGAACAGCCATCCCAAATTGGGGTGCTGGAGCACTGGCCCTGGAGACAGGAAGACCTGAGTTCAAACCTCTGACTCCCAATTAGTGCTCCTTCCACTGTTACTTCCAGAAGGATGGGCATCATAGAAGTGGTATTTGAACTGGGCAAACCTGCTTGACTCAGTTTCCATGTGAAATGAGGACAATAAATGTACCCACCTCACAGAGTTGTTGAAAGAAATGAAACATTTGTAAAACATTTAGCACAGTGCACATGGCAGACACTTAATAAATGCTTATTCCCTTCTCTCTACACTCTTTCCTGGTGATTTCATCTCTCTCCATAGCTATAGTTTGCTAAAATCTCTGTCCAGCTTGGGTGTCTCATCTGTATCTCATATTCATCATATCTTCCCCCCTAAACTTATCCCTCCTCCATGCTTCGCTGTGTCTCTTAAACATACCATCATCCTCTGTCCCCCAAGTGCAGAACCTCCCAGTCACATTGTACTCTCTTCCAGCTCCGTCCATATCAAATCTGTTGCCAAGCCTTGGGGCTTATACTTTCTTAGAAGGTCTAACATCTATCCTCTTCTCTCTCCTATCACTACCTTAGGTTGGAGCCTCCCTCACCACCTCTAACTTGGCCTAATCTAATGTCCCCCTACTTTGTCTTCTCCCTTCATAGAATTCTGGTATTAGAAAGGACCTCAGAAGCCATTGAGTCCAATTTATTTCCAAAAAAAGAATCCCTTACTACACACACCTGACAGCTAGTCCTCTAGCCTTTGCTCCAGTGAAGAGAATTTTGGTATATCATCCCCAAGACAGTTCATTCTACTTTTGGACAGATCAGATTGTTAGGATTGTTAAGAAGGGGCAGTTAGGTGGCACAATGGATAAAGTGCTGGACCTGGAGTCAGACTCATCTTTCTGAGTTCAGATGTGGCCTCAGACACTAGCTGTATGACACTGGGCAAGTCACTTAATCTTGTTTGCCTCAGTTTCCTCATCTGTAAAAAAAATGAGCTGAAGAAGAAACTGGAAGAAAATGGAAAACCACTTTCAGCCAAGAAAACCCCCCCTCCAAAAATATAGGGTAAAAAAGAATCAGATATGACTGAAAAACGACAGAACAATTGTTAGGACATTTTTCCTGACATCAAGTGAAAATGTGCCTCTTTCTGATTTCTACTTATTTACTCCTAGTTCTGCCATCTTGGACCAAATGAAACTGAGTCTAATTCCTTTCTGTAAAACAGTCCTGCAAACACATTAGGTCATTGATGAAGAGCTGGAAGGGACTTAAGCGGCTTTATCCTCAACCCCTTCTTTTAAAAGATAAAGAAACCAAGTCCCAGAAAAGTTAAATGACTTGTCCAGGATCACATAGCTAAAAAGTGGCAAAGCTATAATGTCTTCATCAATCTCTTCTGCAGACTAAACGTCCCCAGTGCTTTCAGCCATCTTCAGATGGAATGCATGTGAGGTCCTTTGCAATTTTGGTTGCCCTCCTGTGGACATTCTAGTTTATCAAAGTCTTGAAATATAGTGCTCAGAACTGAACAGTAGTACTCCAGATATGGTCTGACTGGATGTCAACACAAATTGAGATTATCAGCTTCTCATTCCTGGAAGCTGTGCTTCTCTTAATGCA
This sequence comes from Pseudochirops corinnae, assembly GCA_028646515.1. Lineage (NCBI taxonomy): Eukaryota > Metazoa > Chordata > Mammalia > Diprotodontia > Pseudocheiridae > Pseudochirops > Pseudochirops corinnae. Next base: position 188,832,804 of record CM053585.1, on the reverse strand, counting down.
GTCCAAAATCATATTAACTTCTTTGATTGCCATATCACAGTGTTGACTCATTTTCCTTTTTAGTCTATTAAAACTCTTGAGATCCTATTCCCACAAATTTCTGCCTAATTGTTTCTGCCACGTGATGCTATACTTGTAAAGCTAATTTCTCAAATCAAAGTGTAAGACTTTAACATTTATCCCTATTTAGGGATATCCTATTTAGGATAATACCTATTTAGGTGTCATCTTTTTAGATTCAGCCTTATTCACCAGCCTGTCAGGATATTTTTAGATACTGATTCTGTCACTCAGAATGTTCTCTGTCCCTCCTAGCTTTGTGTCATCTACAAATTTGGTAAGGATGCCATCTATATCTTTTTCCAAGTCATTGATAAAAAAATCTTAAACAGTACAGGGCCAAGCAAAGATCACTGGAGACCTTCGAGGTGGACATCAAACCATTAATTAACTATTCTTTGAGGCTGTCCATTCAACCAGTTCCCAATCCATCTAACTATATTATGGTTTAGCCCAGCACTTCATAAACCCTTTAATATACATATACAGATAGATAGATACACACACACACACACACACACACACATGCACACACCCAACACATGTGTATATGTGTGTGTATATATACATACATTTATATATTTTTACTGCATATAATATATACATATATACTATATATTCCATTAATAAAAGGATTTGTTATCAAAGTTGAACTGTTTACATGCCAACGTGGAAAAGTGACAATTGTAACTGATGAAACTTTTCTCAGTATGAGGATAAGGGAAGGGAATACAAATGTATATATACATATACATACACATATTTCTATACAAGAGAGTTTATATATGTATACAAGCACATATCTGAGTATGTGTATATATGAATACATAGAGGGC
>CM053585.1:188785687-188831408 GCA_028646515.1 Pseudochirops corinnae | reverse complement strand
AAGTTCTATAATCAAATGTTAAAAATATATATGTATGTATATATATATATATATATACACACAATAATTATTAACTACATCCAACTGGAACTTAAGATACACAGGCACTGTGGTAGTGAGATCCATCCTGCCCTACTGGAAAGTCAGGGGGGTAAAGGGGGAAGACATAGGAGAGAATAGATTGGGGGAGGGGTCATACAAGGGGATGGCTGTTTTGGGGTGGTGAGTAGGGGAATGATGGGGAGAAAATTTGTAACTCAAAATCTCATGGAAATGAATGATGCGAACTAAAATAAATAAAAGTTTAAAAAAAATAAAAGGATTTGTTCTGTGAAGTTTGGAGTCAGTCAGAGGACTATACTTGAGGACCTAGAAGGCCACAGGTCCACCCCTGACTAATTCCTCACCTCGATTCCTAGAATTCCTAGGTTCCATCTAGGCTTAGCTTCAGTACCTGTGAGTTCCAGCTCCCTTGTGAAGCCTTTCCTGATTTTTTTTCTCCCTTTAGTTGTTAATGCTCCCTTCCTTAAATTATCCAGGCCTCAGTTTCATTGCCTGTAAAATGAGCTTTCCATATACCTTAGATGGCATTCCCTACTCTACTCCTCCCAAATTCTCCCTTCGAGGTATAGCTCAAATGCCACTTCTTCTATGATGCCTTCCAAGCCAGAAGTAGTAGTGGAAGAAGCATTGGATTTAAAGTCCAAAAACTTGGATTCACATTCCACCTCTGCATTTCTGATGCGTGTAACCTCAGGCAAGTCATCCAGACTCTGGGCCTCAAATTTCCATATCAGTAAAATCAGAAGGAAATTACATGATTTTTATGGTCCATTATTCATCCTGTGTTCTAGCATTTTGCATTCCTCTTATGCAATTAACATATATTAATTTATATATGTCTCTGTTATCCCCTCCCCTTTTTAGATTTTAAACTCCTTGAGGGCAGCAATAGTCTTTATATTCGTTTCTTCCCCATTGTTTAATAAATGTTTATTAGGTGAGTGAATGAAAAAATTATTACATGCTCTCCTAATGATGCCAGGGTAATGAGCTCTATCTCCTAGCAGCTTCTTAGCTATAGCCACCAACAACTCTGGCTGGAAGAACAGAGTAATAGCTATACCTATGGTTCATGCATCCCAGCCTAGTGTTTCGTTTCTGTGTGCCTTTGCTGACAATAGGCCCAAGCCCAGAGATGTATATGCTCAGTGGAAATTCATCACTGCAACTGGCAAAATAATTCCAAGGATTTACCTAAGGATGCAAAGAATGATACTCATGCTAAACTCTAGATGGGAGAATATGATGCAATAGCCCCTAACATTGAGGAATTTATGCAATGAAAAAGTATGTAATTATTTGTTAACTTTTTTTTATTGCAGGTCAGATCCCATCAATGTAAATCTAGCTACAAAGAAAAAATATTTCTAAGATACTGACAATGATGCTTTAATTCCCAGTGTTCAATATGACATAATTCTGACACATCCAAAGAATTTTTTTGGAGAAGTGTTGTTTTTTTTTAACATGGGAATAAATATTGTTTTTATTAAGCTAATTGGATTGTAAATCATTTTTCACACTTTTAATAGTTCAGCTTACTGTATGATTACATTAAGAATTATAAAAATGCTCATATGATAGTAACCCTTTTCATATCTTTAGTTTCAGCTCCAGAATTTGTTTTTGAACATGGTTACCAAACCTACCTGCCCTCAGACAGCAGCGATACCCAAACTGCCACAGTCATCTCGGTCCCTCCCAAGTCCCGGTCTCGAAAGCCTGCAGCCTCACCTGCACAGAAGAAACTTAACTGTTGCTATCCAGGTAAATGTTATTGTATCTTCTTTCTTGAGCAACACAGTTGGGGTTAATCCTGTTCTGTTACTCTACATAGTCAGACATCAGATAGCCAGTGCTGCCTATTAAAGGCATTCGATCTATACCAGCTTCAACAACACACTCAGCATTCTATTGTCAACCATTGCTGGATGCTTACTTAGTTCAGAAGAGTCCTGTAGTGTTTTTTGTTTGTTTGTTTTGCTTTTTGGAGGGGGGAAGGCAGGGCAATTAGGGTTAAGTGACTTGCCCAAGGTCACATGGCTACTAAGTGTTCCGTGTCTGAGGCCGAATTTGAACTCAGGTCCTCCCGACTCCAAGACCGGTGTTCTATTGACTGTGCCACCTAACCATCCCCCTGTAGTATGTGACTTGCCAGGGCCATGGACCTCTGTCAACTTGCTTCTGAAGTCTGCCTAATCCAATGTATCATTCTCTCTCCATCCTTGTTATTGAGACTTACTGACTTTAAAATCACTCATCTGCCAAGCTTCCCAGATGACTCAGTAGGCTGTGGTCTTCCCCTCCACACCACCCCTGTCATCATCCTTAGGAACTGCATTTGTTTCATGCTGATTAGCAAGTCCTCCTCCCCAGCTGACCATACAAGTCTTTAACCCCGGCTGTGGCTCAGTTCAACCACACTGACATAGCCACAGCCTCGATTTTGCTATCCTTGAGAACTGCACTAAGATCTGAAACTTGAAGTTCTTGCCCTCTAGTCACAACCTTGTAGCACTTCACTGCTCCTACTCTGTCACACAAAAACTACCCTTTATCCATAAGGTGGCCCTTAGACTCTTAGTACGTCCTTGTTCTTCAGGAGCATCCCTCCCACTCTGGCATCTCTCGCCTTCATATCCAGCCTTGACCCTGCAATCAAAAACTTTGGTGCTTCATTAGCCACTACCCTAGAGCCTCTTCCCTTTTTCACGGTTTTAAAAGTTTTATTGATGTGTTTTATATTTATATTACAAACACAGATTATCACCTAGAGGTCTCTTGTAGCAAAATAACAACAGGTAAGCAAAGCAAAGATTACAGTGACCTTGTCTGAAAGTGCAGCCAGTGTTTCACATGGGGAGCAACTCCCCCTCTATGTTGTTAAATTGTTTTTTTAATTAACAGAAATTTGTTTTATCTCTCTCCTACCCTCCCCCACCCCATTAAAAAAGAGAAAAAACATTCCTTGTAATACATATGCAGAGTCAAGCCAAACAAATTCCTTCATTATTTGGATAGTATATACAAATACACATATGTGTATCAATACACATATTGGAGTATATGCACATACATACATATATATCCACATATGCATGTTTCATTCTGTTACCACATCCACAATCTTATTTCTTTTTTGCTTCTCCTGGATTTCAGAGCATCACTGGAGAAGGTTACAAAATTGAAATGATCTCTCCCACTATCTATTACTATTCATTTATTAACATATAGAATGTGCCAGGTACAGATCTGAGGGTTGTATATACAGATACAAAGAATGAGACAATTCCTGCCCTCAAGGAGCTTACATTATAGCTGGAGAGGTAAGTAACTTTATAAGGATACATGGAATAAATCACAAAGAAAATAAATACAAGGTAGTTAAATACAAGTTAATTAGGGAAGGAGGAGAGCATTTGCAGTTGGGGGAAATCTACTGGACATATTTGGTGCATGATGCTAGCTGAGTCCTCACTACTACTCACCAGTTCGCTTACTCTGCTCTTATCAAATTCTTCTCATTTTCTATAGTGACTAGTGTTTTAGGCAGTTAATCAATGAACTTTTAGTTAATCAGCCAATAAACATTTATTAAGGGCCTGCTATGTGCCAAGCACTGTGTTAATCACTGGGGATACAAAGAAAGTTAAAAGACAGTCCCTTCCCTCCAGGAGCTCACACTCTAATGAGAGAAATAGTATGCAAATAACTATGTACAAACAAGTTATATACAAGGTAAATGAGAAATAATAAGCAGAGAAAAGGCACTAGAATTAAGAGGGATCGGGAAAGGCTTCCTGTAGATAGTGGGATTTTACCTGGGACTTAAAGGAAGCCAGCAAAACCAGAGAGGAGGAGAGAGCATTCCATCAGCAGGGGGCAGCCAGGGAAAATGCCTAGAGTTGAGAGAATGGAGTGTCTTGTTCAGGGAAGAGTTAATAAAGAGGTATAAGAGATAAGAAGACTGGAACGATGGAGGCCTTTCGGGGGGAGGTTGTAAAAGACTTTGAAAGGCAAGCAGGATTTTATATTTGATCCTGGAGGTAATAAGGAGCAACTAAAGTTTAAGAGGGTGACATTGTCAAACTTGTGCTTAAGAAAGATCATTTTAACAGCTAAGTGGAGGAAGGACTGGAGCAGGGTGAGGCTTGTGGTCAGCAGACCCATTCGCAGGCGTGAGGTGATGAGGCCCTGCACCAGGGTGGTGGCAGTGTCAGAGCAGAGAAGGGGGCTTATGTGAGAATATTACAAAGGTAAACTCAATAGTCATTGATAGCAGTTAGTTAGGAGAGACAAGAGAGAGTGCGGAGTCAGGAATAACACCCCCGCTGTGATCCTAGGGAACTGAGGGGATGGTGGTGCCCTCAGTAGTAAAAGGAAAGTTTGCAAGAAGGGAGCATCTGGGGAAAAGATAGTTCAGTTTGAGCCATTTTGAGTTTAAGAGGTCTAGAACATCCAATTTGAGATGTCTGATAGACAGGGATGAGAGACTGGAGTTCTTTGTTTATCTCTTTTGATTGCTCATCCTTTTACCTTGCCGTTCTCTTTTATGCTCTCTGCTTTATTAAATGCATTCACTCCATTTGCCTTAACTAGCCCTTCAAAACAGATGACCCCCAGATCTGCATCCCCAGGTCTGATCTCTCTTCTGAGATTTCCAGCTGTCTGGATGCCTGGAACCACTTGGATCCATGAGTACCTCAATCAGACTTGATGTGTCCAAACCCAAATTGTCTTAAATCTGTTCCTCCTTCCGACTTGGCCATTCTGTCTTCCACATGTATCCTTCACTGTTGTGTTTGAAATTTTAGATTATGTTTGCCTCTTCCTTCATGCCTCTTATCTTATCAGTTACTGAGTTCTATTTATTTTACCTTTGTAATATCTCTTGAACTTGTCCCAACCAATCTCTTTCCCTGAATAGGGAATAGGTACTTTACTGTCCCTATGACTTTGCTCAGGCTCTTTCCTCATCCTTTCTTGCTTCATCTATTGTATTCCTTCTCCTCCTTTATAGTCCAACACAAATGCCACCTCCATAAAGCCTTTTCTGATTCCCACCTCCATCAGTAAGGATCTCTCTCCTCAGACATCCTTTTGCACTTTGTTTTGCCCCTTTCTAAAGTTCTTAGCATTGATGTTTCCCAAGGTTTTGTCCCAGCTTTCTTCTCTTCTTTCTCTACTCTCTCAGGTACTTCCTCACCTCCCATAGGTTTAGTCATCATATCTCTGCAGATGGCTCCCACATCTGAGTACCTCGTCACCAATTGCCTATTGGACATTTCAAACTGGATAGCCTAAAAACATCTCAAACTCCACGCAAATTCATTATCTTCCCCCCAAAATCTACTCCTCTTCCAACCTTCACCATTTCTGCCAAAGGTTATACCATCCTTCCAATATCCTAGGTTTGTAACTGTGACTTTATCCTTGACTCCTCACCCTTGCTCACCCCTTACATCCAGTTGCCAGCTCTTGCCATTTGTCTGTCCACAACATCTCTCAAATCCAACGTCTCCTCTATATTCACACAGCTACTCCCTTAATTCAGGTGCTCATCATGTTCCTGTTCTGATTCGTTCTAAAACTTAAAAGTTATTGGGCTTTTTCAGGTTGCCAGTTCAAGACAGCATATGGCATGAAAGATATGGAACGTCATTTGAGAACCCACACAGGTAAGTGGCCATGATCTCTTTTTATTTCATGTATTCCCAGAGTGTGTTTTAATGTTTAACCTTTTGTAGCTGTTTATAGATTATATTATAAGATGGATCAGATCTTCAAAAGTTATATAATTTTGAAATTGGTCATTCTTTTCAAGAACTCATGTATGCTTCTAGAATTAGATTATAAATTCCTTTGTGGCAAAGACTGTCTAATATATCTTGGTTTCTGCCCCAGCTTTATATGTAGCCATCATTTTACAAATGTTTGCAGAAGGAAGGAAGGAATGCATGCAAATAGTTGATCAGCTTCCCACTGTGTTATAAATTACTAGCTGAAATAGAGTAGATAAACTTCATAAACTAGATTTCTAGAAGCAAATTTGCTGTGAGGTTTGGTAAACTGTGTAATCTCATTGGTCTAAGACTTGCCATCATATATTTGAAGTCATGCATGTCTAGGAGGCAACAAATGCCTTATGTTGTATCTCTCTACAAAGTAGTCTGGGCAGATTCCCAGGGTGCCTAGCTGCTACATGGGAACCCACAGTTCGCATGGGCTCATTCTTCACCCCAAAAGTGGCACAAAACAAATTAAATGTGTCATCAACCTTTAAAAGAGCTTCTCCTAACCTGACTCCCTGCTCATGACCTTTCTCCTCTTTTCCAATCGTGACCATCCAATGATGTCTGTTTTGTTTGAAGGAGACAAGCCCCACAAGTGTGAGGTCTGTAGCAAGTGCTTCAGCAGGAAAGATAAGCTGAAGATGCACATGCGCTCCCACACGGGCGTGAAGCCATACAAGTGTAAGAACTGTGACTATGCTGCTGCTGACAGCAGCAGCCTGAACAAACACCAGCGAATACACTCGAACGAGCGTCCTTTCAAATGCCAGATCTGTCCATATGCCAGCAGGAACTCCAGCCAACTGACTGTGCACCTCCGATCCCACACTGGTAAGGAGGGGCCTGGCCAGAAAACCTCCTCCCAGCTTGTCTTTCTAGAGACAACATGTCTTACTTGTATTTTAGAAATTTGAAGGAGGTCTGGAATAGCTGGTACAGAATAGATTAATGTCCTTCTGGGATTTGCCTTACCTCTGTTAGAAAAGCAGAAATCACTGGTATAGAAAGATAGATGGGGGATGTGAAAAGGCAGCACAGAAGAGTACAGAAATCACCAGATTAGCTGGTGCAGTGGATAGAGCCTTGGACCTGGAGACTGAAAGACCTGAGTTCAAATCCAGCCTCAAGTGCTTACCAGCTGTGACTCTGAACAAGTCACTTAACTTCTTTTTGCCTTAGTTTCCTTATTTGTATAATAACACCTGCTTCCCAGGGTTGTTGTGAAGATAAAATGAGATTATATTTGTAAAATGCTTTGCCAACCTTAAAGCGCTATACAAATGCTAGCTACCATGATGACTTGAATTCTGATCCAGCCTCAAATATTTTTTTTTGCTTTTTGGAGAGCAGTTGGGATTAAGTGACTTGCCCAAGGTCACACAGCTAGTTTTTGTGTTAAGTGTATGAGGTCAGATTTGAACTCAGGTCCTCCTGACTCCAGGGCCAGTGCTGTATTCACTGCACCACCTAGCGACCCCTGCCTCAAATATTTTCTGAGTGACCCCTAAGCAAGTCACTTAAACCTCTTTCTACTTCAGTTTCCTCATCTGTCAAATGAGAATAATAGTAGCATCTACTTTTCAGGGTTGTTGTGAAGATAAAATAACTATCAAGTGCTTTGCAAATCTTGAAGTGCTAAATCCTAGTTATTAATAATTTTCATTAAATTAATAATAACCAGTGAACAAAGTTTTTCATCCTTTTTCTGACTACAGTTATGTGACTTGTTCATAGCTAGTGATAATAATAACCAGATTTTCTGTGATGCTTTAAGGTTTACAAAGCATTTATCACACATTACCTCATTTGATTCTCAAAGAGCCCCATTAATTAGGCATAATTGGCATTATTCCCACACAGATGAAGAAACTGAGGCCCATAAAGAAACTTATTTAAACTCACATGGATATCAGATGTCAGAGGTGAGATTAGAACCCAGGTTTCTTCACGCCTGAAATATCGAATTCTTTCCATGTCTCCTGTCTCAGTTTCCTGAATCTATAAAAATATGAACATGATTATACTTGCTACCTCCTAGCATTTCTGTAAGGAAAGTACTTTACAAACATAAAAACTGCTTTAGAAATGTGAGTTGTTATCATTGTATCATTCTGTATTATCAGAATTTGTCATATGTAACATAAATATTTTTAAATTAGCCTAGGAAATGGAAATGATGTCATTTTCTAGCTGTCCCTCTTGAGCTTCTGACCTATGAAATTCCTTAAATTTTTTTTTCCCTTGGCCATCTTAAGTGTGAATTTCAAAGGAAGTCTTAATGAGGGCTTCTTGTTAGTTTGAAACCTGAACTTGAGAATTCCCTCTAAGTTCCCTTTATATTGGTTTGCCAGTGCTCTAAAGGATTTATGTCTTACTGATTAAAAAATAAATCCCTGGCAAAAGAAGAGATTTATTTAAACTTTAATTCTTCCCATATTCAAAAAGAGTTTATGTTGTACAGCTTAGCTATGAGAGGTCTAAATTTCCTGGGATTTAACCTTCTGAGGGTTTACATAGAAGCAGATCCTTCAAGTTCAACAGTACCTCAAAGGTCATTGAATGCAACACCCTAGCACAAGAATTCCCTCCACAACCATGGTGTCAAACTGAAATAGAATGGGATCAAGTGGGAGCCACATGCAAGAATCCTTGCAGGCTATGCATATGATTTAGAAAACTACACAGCAACATAATCTATCCTTAATTGTATTTTTATTTATTTTGTCAAACTCTACCAGGGAGTGCTGTGGGCTGAACACACACACATACTCTCTCTCTCTCTCTGCTTGGGTGTTAAAGAAAGCAGGTGAAAGACCAAAGGAAATCATCGGATTAAGACATGTAGGAGGGGAACCTCAGAGATCATAATTCAGGGTTTCAGTGTGTGTTGTCAGGTATAACTTTTTCTTCAGGTGATTATTCACATTTAAAGTTTATTTCTCCATGTTCTTGTTTAAAAACGATACATCTATAACACTTACCTGTGCTGCGCTAGGCAGTAGACGCAGCTTGATGGTACAATGGATAGCAAAATAGTCTTGAAGTCGAGGAGACCTGAGTTCAAATCTTGTTTCAGACACTCGCTATGTGACTCTGGGCATATCACTTAACTTCTTGGCCTCAGTTTCCCCAAATGTAAAATGGGGATAATAATAACATCTACTTCCCCTTTGTTTTTCTCATTTGTTATAAGGAAAAAATGAGATAGTAGCGCATATATAGCAGAGGGATTTTGTCGTTCAGTGGTTTCATTTGTGTCAAACTCATGACCTCATTTAGGGTTTTCTTAGCAAAGATACTGGAGTAGTTTGCCGGTTCCCTCTACAGCCCATTTTACAGATAAGGAAACTGAGGCAAACGGGTGACCTGCCTGGGGTCACCTAGCTATTAAGTGTCTGGGATCAAATTTGAACTTAGATCTTTCCTGACTCCAGGCCTAGCGCACTGTGCCACCTAGCTGGCCTTTATAACAAAGCAAAATGCTATGCAAAACTTAAAGCCCTATATTTTAGCTCTTAGTGGTTGTAGTGGATCTTGAGAGCTGACTGTGGAGCCAGGAAGACCAGAAGTTGAAGAACTACCTCTGACCCATAGTGGCTCCATGACCCTGGAAAAGTCATCTAACTTCTCTGTGCTGTTAGGCAACTAAGACTAAGTTGCAGAGAAGGTGCAGATCTGCATTAACTAAGGGAGGTTCTTCATCTGGGAGTTTCCCATGCCAGTGATTTCACAGGCCCCTTCCTTATCCTTATTCCCTCTTTTATTTTTAGTATTATACAAAATATATGAAATACAGTCTCTGCCCTCTAATATCTTGCAGCCCAAGAAAAGTAGCATTATATTTGATGTTATGTCCTGGATTTTTAGAAAAGATTAGGAAGATCCTTTCCCCATTTTCTGTAGCTTTTTTCTTAAAACACAGGCACCTGAAAGAATGTAGCCAGGCTACAAGCAAATGAGTTTGGAATTTGGAACCAGTGTTTGCTGGGCCTTCCTCTGTCAAGACAACATCTTTCAGTAAAAGATTTTTTTAAGAAACCCAGCAGCTGGGTTTTATATAACTCCACTAGCAGAGCATGCAGCTGGGATCTTACGATAAATAAATCAGAGCAGTAAACAATGCATCTTTATTAATAAAAAATCTGCATAAAATACGAGCTAAGCATTTCAAACATTCTTAAAATACACTCTGATTAGCACAGCATGATAAAAAAACATGTAGCAAAATCAGCATAATATGTAACTCAATCAACCAATTGCACAAAATTATACAACTATGAAACATTAACTGGTAAAGTGGGCAAATTAACCATATGCATGGTAGCTTGCCTATTAAAGAGGAAGAATGCCCTAAGCACATTCACAAATTATATTTTGATTTGGGAAAACTAGAGACCCCTTTTAATCTCCCATTTCCCTTCTGTGTTGCAATGCCAAGATGAATGATGATAGCTTAGGTTTGGGAAAGAAAAAGCAGATCCACTCCCCCAACTCCACCCCCCCCACCCCCCCACCCCCACCCAGCCCCCGCACTGCTGCCTCAGGAAGTGATTTTCTAAGCTGGGCTCCCTCGTCTACACCTCTCCTAACCGCCACGCCCCTTCCCTTGACAGGGGATGCCCCCTTCCAGTGCCAGATGTGCAGCGCCAAGTTCAAAATCAACTCGGACCTGAAAAGACACCTGCGCGTGCACTCTGGGGAGAAGCCTTACAAGTGTGAGTTCTGCGAGGTGCGCTGCGCCATGAAAGGAAACCTCAAGTCGCACATCCGAATCAAGCACAACACGGAGAACACCTTCAAGTGCGCCGAGTGTGACTTCCAGTGCGGGAACAAGACCAGCCTCCGCCACCACACCCGCACCCACCAGCCCGAGCAGCCCGTGAAGTGCCCCGAGTGCAGCTACTCCTGCGCGCACAAAGCCGCCCTCAAGGTGCATGAGCGGATCCACTGCGAGGAGCGGCCCTTCAAGTGCGACTTCTGCAGCTTCGACACCAAGCAGCGCAGCAACCTGACCACACACGTGAAGAAGATCCACGGCGACAAGGTCAAGGGCAAGAAGCAGGCTTTGGAGAAGAAGGGAGGGGCAGGAGGAGGAGGAGCGGGAGGAGGAGGCGGAGTCGACAGGCCCAAAGCCAGCAGCTCCCGCCAAGTGGCCAGACTCGACGCCAAGAAGGCTTTTCAGTGTGAGGCTTGCGAAGCGTCCTTCGTGCGGGAAGATTCTCTCCGGAGCCACCGGAAACAACACAATGAATACAATGGCAATAAAAATGCAGAACTGGCTGTTTTGCAGCTTCAGATGGAGCCCGGCCGCCAGGTGGGCACACCTCTCACCGTCAGTCCTCTCCAAGTGCCCCTCCAGCCAAGCCAGATCCCCCAGTTCAGCGAAGGAAGGGTCAAGATCATTGTGGGTCACCAAATGCCGCAGACGAATGCCATCGTCCAGGCCACTTCTGTAAACATCGTGCCTCCGGCTCTTGTTGGCCAAGGTCAGGAAGACCTCCCGGCCAATAGCCGGCTACAGATTCTGCGCCAGGTCAGCTTGATCGCCCCGTCTCAGCCATCTGTGTGCCAGAACGAGGCTGGGCCCATCGGCCAGTCGGCAGTTCTATTGACCACTCACGATCAGACTGAAGGGGCTGCTTTGCACCAGACTCTAATCCCTGCGCCCTCGGGCAGTAATCAGGAAGGCCCAACCAACCAGACTTTCATCACGAGCTCGGGCATTAGCTGCTCCGACCTGGAAGGCCTCAATGCTTTAATTCAGGAGGGGGCAACAGAAGTGACTGTGGTCAGTGACGGAGGCCAAAATATCACTGTATCGACCACTGCCCCTCCTATCTTTTCCTCTTCTTCCCACCAAGAACTGCCCAAACAGACTTATTCCATCATTCAGGGTGGGGCTCACTCAGCTTTGCTCTGCCCAGCAGATTCCATACCGGATTAATTTTTGTAAAAATATCTTCTCTTCAAAATAATCTCTTTCACGTCTTTAAAACATCAGTAGAATTCTGTGAAATTTTCTCATGATGATTTAAGTACTTCCAGGTTGGCTCCTTGAAAAATAAATTATAATTTTATACTGTCATATATGATAATTTTTTTCACATTGTAAAAACCTTGAGAGCAGATCATTTCTGAAATGCCATATCAGAACCACCATATATGAAATGTTTCCAAGACTCTAGTGATTAGATGAAAAAAAATAATAATAATAAATAATAATTAAAGTGTTCTAAGCAATAGTAAACGCAAGTATTTTTTGGTTTCTTTTCTCATATTTCTTTACCCTGATATGGGTACCTTATGCCTTCATTACTGGATGACAGACTTGGTCCCAGCACCATCCTAGAATTCACAGGAATTGTTCAGCACTGCAATAAAGTTCCAGGTACAGGCAAGAAACTATTTTCTCTCACATCTCATGTGACTTTTAACACAAAATTCAGTCAAAACAAATTATTATTTGTTTGTTTTTCTTATGGAGCTCATTTTCTAAAATCAGCCAGTCCATGACCTGGTTTATATACATTTCTGATTTACATATGACCCTGACATGTGAAAAGTCATATATACATTAATTCAACTAATGGTCTTCTTACCCTGATAACACCCTTTGGGACTTTCTTTGCATTTTACCTCCCCTAGCTCTTGCTTGTACATACCTGTCCACTTTACCTATCTGTCCACTTTACCCCCCTCTCCACTTTTTAACCCAACTTTAGACCTTTAGGTGTAAATGACTCGGCTTTAGGCCTTTGTGTAATTTTGTGTCACCCTAGGGTGACATCTACAGAGGGAAGGGAGATGGGAAAAATGACTTTTGCCTGTCCCACCACCTCACAGCCGCATCTCAGCCGTCTTTTCCATTCAGATGCTTTATCCCATTCTACCCTGACCTGCATCAGCGCCTATAAGGAAATATACTTGAGTGTTTGCATACAGAGACTCAACATCAGACTTAGGAGCAGCTGTCCTTCCTTATAGGGTCTATCTAAATGAAAATTGGGACAAATGAACTTAATCATCAACAAACATGAATGTTTCAAGATACAAAGAACAGAAAGGATTGTATTCAAACCTGGATTTCTGTTATATTCAACTTTTTTTTAAAAGTCTATTAAATTTAATAGGAACAAAGGTGTCCTGCTTGTCTGAGTCCCCTTCTGAACTTCCTTCTGCTCTCAGTCAGTATATTTTTAAATATTTCATTGATATTCTTTTCTTTTTTTTTTTTTTACATCACAATCACTTTCTACTAGCTCACTGTCAGCTTATAAAAGAAAACATTTGCATATCTGTTGTACTCCTCCTCAGTAAAATGTAAATTTGAGAAAAAGGTCTTTTGGTTTTGTTGTCTTTAGATTCCTAGAATATGGCACATGGTAGGCACTTAATAAAAGTTTGTAGAATATTTAGGGCTAGACCTGCTCTTTGTTGGTCTAATTTGGAATACTATGTTTAGTTCTGGGCCCCTTATAGGAAGGATATTGACAAGCTGAATCATAACTGGAAGAAGTCAAGATAGGAATGGAAGGGGCCTAGAATCTATGTCAGAAAGAGACCCATTAAATGAATTAGTCCTGGGTAACCTAGAGCTTGGGCATCTAGGTTGGACCTGGAGGTAGGATGGACCTGGAGTAAGGAAGACTCATCTTGGCGAGTTCAAATCTGGCTTCAAACACTAGGATGTGACCCTATTTACCTCAGTTTCCTCACCTGTAAAATGAGCTGGAGAAGGAAATGGCAAACTTCTCCAATATCTTTGCCAAGAAAACTTCAAATGGGGTGACAAAGAATCGGACAAGACTCCTCCCGGTGAGGAACAAGAGTTAGAATTAGAGGTGGCTTTGGTTTAAATTCAGTCACTTTGGTTTAAATTCTGTCACTCACCTGTGTGACCTTATCAATTAGCACAGTCCCTGGCACCTAGGCACTCCGAATAATATAGGCTGATTGATCAACCTTGAACAAATCTCTTAATCTCTATAAAAGAGGAAGGTGGACTTGGTAAAGTCCTAGCTCTCAGCCTACAATCCTATGAATTCCATCTCTTCCCCCAGCAGAAGCCCTCCCTTCTCACCAATAAGTCTAGTTAGGCAAAATGAGTCAGCACATTGGCCTGTCTTGTAACCTTTAGTTCATCTCCCTGCCCAAGAGGTGGGGAAACATGGCTCATTGGTCTTCTGAAGTCAGGATTAGTCACTGTACCGACCAGACCTCTTAAGTCTTTCAAGATCATTTCCCTTTGTGTTAGTGTGGGCCTCACGGAAATTGTTTTCTTGGTTCTATTCACTCTGCTTAAAGTCTCAGGTTTCTCAGAATAAGTCATATTCCTCATTTCTTCGGATGCAATAATACTCTATTCCATTTGAATAACACCATTTGTTAAGTGAAGAAGACAGGCTTTCCCCCTACTCATTTCCTGCTAGTTAACTAATCGGGGGAGGGGGTGGAGTAGCACTAGAGAGGAGGAGGATGGACTTCAGAAAACCTGGAAAGGATTGTATATGCAAGATCATAGAGAGACACCCTGGTCAGAAGCAAAAGGTACTGGTGATGAAAAAAGGAAAACAAGTGAGAAGACTGTAGGGAGTGAAAAGGAGTTTTCTAGATTGAAAAGTGGTAATCCCAGGAGCTCCACAGCAGTAGGAGGCTGCCCCCACCCCAGCTCCTTCCTCCCCAAACCCCTAAGAGCTGCCCCACCCAGATTCTATCCTATAATGAAGAGGCTGGTTGTGGTGTCTCATGATACAACAAGCTAACAGGAAGAGGCAGATGTTTTACATGCAGTGGTATAAATATTATGAGAACTCTTTACTTCCTGTTAATTCTGCATTGAAATTCTTGCATCAGCCACAAAGATTACAGCTCTTATTTGTTTTGAAAGCTTAGGCCCACAGCATGATTTTTTTTCTGCTGGCAAATTCTTTTGGAAGCCCTAAATAATGGTATCACAGTTTTTCATGGGATAAAATAAGTTTCCACTAAAAAAAAATTCGGTGTGAACCCTGTTTACTTCTAAATCAGTGGTTGTTGGTATTTTATTTGGGGGGTTTGAATTAGAGAAACTAGGATTTTCCAAAGCACAATGTGAGTGGGAAAAAAAAACTCAGAATATTGGGGGGTTCATTAATAGAAGCTTTTATAGAATCTCAGGGTTAGAAGGAGGCTCAGAAGACATTTAATCCAGTGCTTACCTGACCAAGAATCCTCTCTACCTCCTTTCTCACACAAGCAGTCATCCAATCTCTGCTAAAAAAAAAAAAAAAAAAAAATCTCCAATGCTAAAGAACTTCTTCCACTAAATACTTTGGGACAAATTGTTACTGGAGTTTTTTGTGGCATCAAACATAAACCTGTCCCTCTGCAGGACAGACAAGTGGAACAAAGCCTACTCCTTGTCCACATTTTTCTTGAAAGTCTCTACAGACATGTTTGACTTTCCATACCCAGTCATAAGGAAAAAAAGTTTTTGAGAAGTTGTACAACTAAAATATTTCAGGGGCCTTAGCGGCTATGTAACCTTAGACAGCTCATCTGATCTCTCTGAGTCTCAGTTTCTTCATCTGTAAAATGATAGGATTGGACTAGACAACTTCCAAGATCCTTTCTAGCTCTTAAAATTCCATATACCCGTCCTCCAGAACCCGATTTCTTTTTTGCCATTGTCTAAGTCGCAGTTAAAAGGTTTAGCCTGTAGGTGGTGCCAGAGATCAAGATAAAAGCTTCAACTCTCTAAGAGTTTGTAGCATTATTGAAGGCACATTTTTACATTCTACCTAATTTTTTTTCCAGCCTGATTTCTCCCCTCTGCAAGTACTAAGTTATAAACTAAAATACTTGTTAAACCTCAAAATTTCTTTAAAAAAAACCCAAATGTTAAAATTTTTTTTTAATGTAACTGGGGAAAAATAAAATACTCTTTTTTTTCTTGGTTGCCCTTACCAAGCCAAATGTTGATGCTTTTACATGGGAAGAAATTATCTATTTGGTTTGGTAGGACTGAGTGATAACTGAAAACTGGGAGATGGGAAAGTTGATGGCTTGAAAATATGTCTATATAATCACTCATATTTCAATAGCCCTTTAAAGTTGACAAACATCCAGTGATGTAGGCAATACATGGAATAGTATTCCATTTTACAGATGAGAACACTGAGGCTCAGAGAGAGGAAGCAAATTGCTGGGGACCATACAACTGGCAAATCGCAAAATTAGGATTATCTTGTAGATCTCTCTGGATTCCAAGAGGAGACAGGGTCCTTCTTTCTTATTTCATCAGCCAGCCTCTCACAGGAACAAGATGGGACCAATCATTTTAATTGCATAATTTAACAGATATGAAGTGGCAAAGTAGGAACTCGGGAAATAAAGCCATGTTTATAAGTAAACACAACTCTCCTGATGACTCAGTGTTACTTCCCTGATTTTCCAAGTGAAAATGGTGCTAACAGGTAATTAAGAGCAAGATTGCCTTGAAAGATGAATAATGAAATGACTATAACACAAAGAAAATCTTTTCAGATACTAGAATACAACTTTTGGAAATTATATTCAACTCCCTTCACAGAATATGTTTTCTACATTTAGCTTCCAGATCCATTGACATTTGAAGCAAAGAATAGATTTTTGTCATAAATACATGTGTGAACAATTCTTGTTTAATCTGGTATATAATTCTCAAGACAAATAAATAAGATATTAACCTGACTAGGATAGAGGGCAGTAGAAACTGTCAGATTTGAACCCAGAGGACCTGGGTTAAAATCCTAGTTCAGTCACCTGTGTGACCTTAGACAAGTCACTGCCTCTTGTGGCTTCAATTCTCTCATTTATAAAATGAAGGGGTAGGACCAGATAACCTCAAAAGTCTCTTTCATATGATTCTGTGAATTAACTGTTTGGGAAATTTATTTTTAAGTCACGATCTTATATTGAAACCCTTGGAACTACATAGGTTTTATGATTAAGAAACAACATGATTCAAATCTGACTTCAGACACTAATTGGGTGACCCCTGGGCAAATCACTTAACCTCATTTTGCCTCAGTTTCCTCATCTATAAGATGAGCTAGAGAAGAAAATTAATAGCAAACCATTCCAGTATCTTTGCTGAGAATACCCCAAAGGGGTTCATGAAGAGTTCGACACTGAAACAACTGAACAACAAAATATGATTAATTGGACTAATCTGAGGAAAGGTATTAAGGTGTGTTATAGTGATTTTGTTAATGTTCTATTCCCCTAACAGACTAGAAGCTCCTTGAAGACAAGAGCTAGGTCTGACTTGTCTTATTTAACTGTGCGTCTTCTCCAAGGGCCCAGAATGGTGCCCATATGGGACACATAGAATTTGGAATGTATCTTTGAGGTTGTCTAGTCTAGCCACCTCATTTGACTGATGAGGAAAATGAAGCCCAGAGAGAGGAAGTGACTTGCCTAAGGTTACAAACCTAGTGAGTGGCAGATAGTGCTAATTTCTCTGGGTCTCAGTTTCCCCATCTGTAAAATGAAGGGATTGGACTTGATGACCTCTCTTGTTCTTTCTAGCTCTAAATCAATGCTCTTCTAATCCTAAATGAATACTGAATTGAAATGAATTTAAACTGAAGGTCAAAAATCCATCTGAAATGGTGAAAAATATGAACTATTTAATATTTTTAAATATACTTCAAAATCTTTCAAGCAGTGTATAATTAGGCTAACTAGGATGTAGTCAGTTGATAAACAGCTGTGGCTTATTATATGCCAGAGGGCAGTATAAAGCCCATTTCCTAACAAGAACAGCATTCTCAACCCATTGTGTTAAAGCACAGAATTACAAGTTTAAAAAAAAAACTGTTCTTCCTCCAGTTCTTTTTCACCTTTGGTGCAAATTATTTCACTTCTGTGTGACCTACTGTCCCCATTTGTAAAATGAGAAGAGTAGACTGAGGTCTAGGGGTCCTTGAAAAAATTCAACTTTTTAAAAATATTTTACTAGCTTTATTTCAATATAATTGCATTTAAGGGCAAATTTGAACTCAGGTCCTCCTGTCTCCAAGGCCAGTGATCCATCTACTGTACCACCTACCTGCCCGCAATTCTATGCATTTAAAAACATTATTCTGAAAAGGAGTTCCCCCAAACAGTCAAAGGGGCTCTTGACCCAACAAAGACCCTATAAGGTCTCTGTTAAGTCTAACTGAGGCAGTGGCATGTTAGACTTAGAGCCAAGGAGACTTGGATTCACATCCCAACTCAGACATTATCTGTGTCATTTTGGACAAGTCAAACAATTCTCATAGCCTCAGTTTCCCATCTGTCTCACAGGGCTATTTTGTGACCCATTCAAGTGAAATAATGTATATAAAATGCTTGGCATCAGCCATTGGTATTATGAAATTTTATTCAATAAGCCTTCACTGAGCACTTGCTATATGCCAGGCACTAGGGATACAATGACAAAAATAAGACAGTACTATATTGCTTTGACCCTGGAGCTGGATCAGTGATTCAGCATGGATTGAGGCTGGGGCTGATCCAGGGTTTTTAGGAATTTTGCATGGATGGGGTCTAAGACTGTGACCTGCACAAGAATCAGGAACAGAAGCTGGTGACAGTTGTATGGCTCTAAGAGTCAGGGTCACAGATTCAGCTCACAGACCTGTGGTGGGGCCTACAATTAAATGACCCAGGTGAAGAGCTCAGCCCAAGGGTGAACATGAAATTCTGTTGCAGGTGAACCTATTTCTCTGAATCTTCAGTCTTTTAGCTAGATGACAGGGGCTGAGATTTCACAACTCTCAAATGGAACTTTAACTAGTTAACAGGTTAACTAGTTTAACAGTTGTGTCACCCTGACCCTAACTGGGGCTGCAAAGCCCAGACCTAGAGGGCAACAGTCAAATTTCACTATAAATCAGACCACTTACAGCATATACTGAAAGTTGGTGGGTCTGCAGCCTGAGCCATCCCCGAGAATCCTGACAAACATAAACCTGGAAGAAAGGAGCTGCAGAACTCCAAAGAACACTGAACATAGCTTAATAGGGCTGTGACATTCCTCCCAGAAGTGCACAGGTGCCTCTCCCTAACACAAAGTCCTAATTTACAAATTAGGGTTAGAAAAAGAAGTAAATTTAAGACACTCATGATAAAGATACAAACCCAATAGCAATGAATAACTTCCTTCAAGTCTTAGCTAAAGTCCCACCTACAGCAAGAAGTTTTTACCAGTCCTCCTTAATCTAAGTGCCTTCCCTCTGAGACTAAGTAACATTTGTACATTCTTGTTTGCATGTTGTTTCCTCAAATACTGTGAATTCCTTGAGAGCAGGAATTGGTTTTTGTACTGTTGTTTTTTGCAGGAGGGGGAGGGCTGCCTTTCTTTGTGTCTGACACATAGTAGATGATAAATGCTAGCTGATTAACTGAATAACTCCATGATATCTTCAAGCAAAGCCTCAAAGAAAAACTCAACTTGATCACAAAGTCAACTAAAATTTCTGGAAGAAATGTAGCAACAGCTAAAAAACCACATGCAATAAATGATATATGATCTCTTGAGGAAAGAATTTGAAAAGAAATAAGTGATATAGAAAAACCTTAGAGAAAGAATTAAAAGGTTAATACAAGAGGTATAAAACTTTTCCCAAATAACAGTTCTTTTTAAATTTATAATGAGCTGAACAGAAATTAATGACTCTATAAAATAACAAGATATATTAAAACAATGTCAAAAAAGTTTTAAAAGTAGAAGAAAATCTAAAGTGCCTCATATCAAAAACAACTGACCCGGAAAACAGGTGATAGAAAAAATATCAATGCTCATTGGACTACCTAAAGGCCATCATCCAAAAAAGAGCCTGAATATCATGTTTCAAGAAATTATGAATGAAAACTACCCAGACTGGAATAGAAATAAATTTAATTCAGCAGGAAAACAGGTAGGAACTAAAAGAGGTAAGAGGGCAAAAGAGAAGGCACATTCAGGGAGAAATTATTCATAAACAAGAAAAATCCCAACCTCGGAGGGCAGATCATGAGGGGTGATGGGGAAGTTTAAAGGAAAGAAAGAACAGGCAACAGCCTGCAATTATTGTCTGAGAAAAGGGATAAAAAAGTGGAGCATAAGTAGACTACAGCAACCGTAGATACCTAGAGTTGTGCATATTTCTCACTACCTTTTTCTTCTTTGCAAACGAGAGGGGAACCCCATTTTCCCTACCTTCCCCCCTCCAAAAAAAAAAAAGATTTTTAAAAAAGAGAGGGGAGCAAAGAGAGACAAAAGTATAAAGAAAAAAGAACAGAAAGAAATATGCAATTAACAGTCATAACTCTGAATGTAAATGGGATGAAATACACATAAAACAGCAGAGTGAATTAGAAAACAGAATCCAAAACTTGAAAGATAAAAATTCACAAAGTAAAAGTAAGTGATTGGAACAAAGTTTATTATGCTTCAGCTAAACTAAAAAAGGGGGGAGGGGGAGATAAAATGATCTCAGACAAGACAAAGTAAATAAACAGAATTATGCTTAAAGATGCTATAGACAATGAACTAATATACATAACATACGGGCATCAAAATAATAATTAAAATGACAAAATTAAATTATTAAAAATAAATATTATTAAAATAAAAACAAGTTGCAAGGATCAGTATAGAGTAAAACTATAATGGTGGCTGACATACTCCTATTCACACTAAGACAAATCTAAACCAAAATGTAATTTTACAAAAGTAAGATATCATAGATTTTTTTACTATTAAACATCTGAACTATGAGACGCGTCTTTTAATGACTACAATGAAATAAAATTATACTCAGTAAAGAGCTGTTGAAGAAAGGATTGAGTTAATTGGCCAGGTCATATGAGCAATAAAGGGATCATCATGACTACTCAAACCTCTCTAAAACAGAAATTGTGTACTAGAGATAAAACAACTTCAGCAGTCTCCATAAACTAGGACACGCAGAATTCAAAATAAGGTTAAAAAGAAAAGGAAATCCACAAACTGATGCTCACTCAACACCCCTCCTCTACCTCCCACGCTATTGGCAGGGAGCCTGCACTAGCAGTCTCAAGGGCCTAACAAAATTTTACAATAGCATATAATCCATTCCAGCATCCTGGTACTCCTTCCTTCTTTCCAGTTGTGTGGAGTCTGGGCTCCAGGCTGCAGACATTTACCTGAATCATGACAGACAGACAGACAGCTGCAGCCCTTCAGGTGCCACAACTCCACAGCACCAGCATTGCAAAGCTCCAAACTGTCAGAGCCAGAACAGACACCTCCACAGCACCAGTGGGGCAGATCTCTGAACTGCTGATTCCAGACCAGAGAACTAAGAAACAGAGGAAGGACAACTAGACACTGTCAGTGGTGGGGACTCTGGGGACTGGGGAGGAGGGAGCAGAGCAGGTGCACAGCATTCCACCAAACCTGAGGGAAAGCACACGCTTCTAGGTAGAGTCGGTTCTGAACACCCAAAAGTCACCTGGGAGCAGAAACCTGGGCAGGTGAATCATGAATCACACAGGGTGGGAGGCGTTTGAGGTGCTTTGAGATTAGCCCCAAGGAAATCATTGTCAGAGGGAACAGAATCAGAAAGTAAATAGAAGAAAATCAGAAGGGGGAAAGACAAATGACCAAAGATTCCAGGAAGAAAAACTTCAACATAAGGAGATAAATCAATAGGGGAAATATTAACAACAGAAGGAAATATGCCCTCCACATACAGTAAACGAGTTCAGGTACTTATGAATAAATACTATAAAACAAAGGAAAATGATCCAGCACTTAATGACAAAGAGGGCCTTGTGGAAGGTGAGGAGAAAGTGGAACCACAACAGACCATTCCTGAGTGGTTCAAAAGAGACATGAGAATTATGAAAACAACTGATGACCCACACAGCAAAAATAATGGGTGGGATAGGAAAACTGGATTCTGAGATGACAAGTCTCAACAAAGAAATAAAAGTGAGAAAAATAGGTTGGGAGTGCAAATATATGAAAGTAAAGGAGAATCTAGAGGAGAAAACCAAAGAAAAATGATAGCATTAAAAGAAAACATGCTCATGATGCAAGCAAAACATACTGATCTCAAAGTCAGGCTGCACAGAGACAACCTAATGATTGTAGGTCTTCCTGAAGAACAGAGCAGGACCAAAAACAAAAACAAAACCAAAACAAACCCAAAACCCTTAACACCACAATGCAGAAAATAATAGAAGGGAACTGCCTGGAACTTTTGCATATAGAAAATGAAATGCCAATTGGAAGAATACACAGATCACCTCCAGAGGGGGGAAAAATGAAGGTTGCCAACTCCAAAACATACGGTGATTAAATTTAACGATTCAAAAACAAGTTATTTATCAGGGAAAAGACCCTTCATATACCAAGGAAAGAAATTTTGAATAATACAAGATTATTCTGCACCCACCAGAAAACATAGGAGGGAATGGAATGTGTCCTGAAGAGCACAATTTGAGCTTGGCCATGCATGGAAAAAAAAAAAAAAGACAGATGTTCAATAATAAGGAGATGTTTGAAACACTTTTAGAACGTAAACCAGAACCAAAGAGATTGCTTGCTTTTCAAACACTCCAGACAACAGATAATGCAGGATGATTGAATAAATGCAACAGCTGAGGACAGCAAGAGCAAAAATGATAGCAGAGGCATCAGTAAGAAGCTTCCTAAAGGTATACAAGGAGATGGGGTAAAGGTGGAGGCTGGTGGAGGGAACAGTAAAGGAGGCAGGGAGCATTATGGGCAGAACCTGACAACACCCTCCCTATAGGTAAGTCACTGTTTCTGATTTTGTTTTTTGTTTGTATGATCTACTAGATTAAATCAAGGGCTAGTTAGAACCAATGAAGGGAAGGTAACCTGTAGTCTTGGACAGAAAAGAGCCTACAGGAGAGTGGATGAGGAAAAGAGGGAAAGATGAAAAAGGGAAAGAAAGGAAGAAGACCCTTGCTTTGGTGGTGGGAGAGGGTTCCACTGATGAATGCTCCTATGAGTGAAGAGAGAAAGTCTGTAAAGGGAGATAGGAACCTTATGCTAGATGTGGCCTGGAGGATGGATCTGGTGCTTGAAAAGTCTACTCATCCCACCTTGGGATGTCATAGTTGAAACTCCTTGAGATAAGTGGCACCTGATGGAGTGAAAGATCATGGACCCAGAGAGGAAATTTTGAGACAAATGGGGAAAACAGTAATTGGGGGAGGGTATAGATCAGTGGTAGGCTGCATAACCAGAGACATGGTAAAGGAGGGGCTCTACCATGGGACAGAAACTTGTAATAATTTGCATTGTTCTGGGAGTGAGGAACAATGGAAAAGGAGAGTCCACCTAAAAGTACAGCCAGGTACAGGGCCTGTTCCTGGCACAAAGCCCCAGTTTAAGAACCAAAGCCAGAGATAACTAAATCAAATAAAACAATATAAATATTACTGTAGATCTAAAATTCTCCAAAAAAATCCAGCAAGTATATAATAACAACTTCCAGAAGAGAGTCAAAAGAGAAAAAAAAATGGATTTTCCACAAGTACTACATGAATACTGTGCCTAGAAGAAACAAAGCAAAAGACTTTTTAAAATAAAATGAAAGCTCTGAAATAAAGAATTTAAAAAGAGAATAAACAGTTGAGAACTGAAAATGGTAAACCTTACTCAGAGAACAGACTCCCTGAAAATTAGAATAAACCAAACAGAAATCATTGAGAGGCAAAATATAAGAAAATGTAAGATATCTGATATTGGAAACAACAGGTTTGGAAAACTGGTCAAAGAGAATAAATGTAAGAATTATTAAATTGCTTGAAAACCAAGAACCCAAAAAAAGCCTGGACACTATATTTCCAGAAATCATAAACTATTTTCAGTTCTATTAGATCCATTGGACAAAGTAAAGATAGAAACGATCCACTGAACACCTCCTGAAAAGAAACCCCTGAAGGAAAAGTTCCCGGAAGGCTATAGACAAAATCCTGAGATCCTATTTCAAAGAAAAAATACTGTGTACACACACACACACACACACACACACACACACACACACTCATTACTATTTAAAAGGAAAAAAAATGTACTGTACACATCCAGAAAGAAACAGTTCAATTGTAAGAGAATCACAGTTGGGAGTGTTCAAGACCTGGCAGGTACATACAAAACAAACTTATAATATAGACAAATTGCACAACATACACTTCTGTTAAAAACAAGAAGAGATTATGGCATAAGATCTACATAAGTCCCAGAAGTCGAAAGAGGCAGGCATAGAAATAACAATTAACTTATCTAGAAAATCGGAGAATAGAACAACAGGTGGGAAATGGACTTCTAATGGACTAGAGAACTTTTACGTATTTCTGATTTAAAAAAAAAAAAAGACCTGAGTTTAGTAGGAACTTTGAAACACAGACACAAGAATCCAAAGAAAAGTAAAGTTATTTGAGCAATTGGAAGGAATTGTATAATGATGTAGTGTTAACATGTATTCTATTGGAAAGTCACCCTTTTCAGAAGGTATTGAGGGAATTAAGTAAGAAAAAAAAAGTGGGTAGAGGGGAATAGATTTGCTATATTCTGAGGTTTAAGAAGAAGAAAGAGAAGGAAGAGGAAAAGGAGGGATACACTAGAGAAGAAAGAAGGAAGTAGGTAGTGGGACTTTTTCTTTCTCATAATTGGGATGTGTGAAAAGAAGAGTATACAAACGAGCTGCAGAGGATGAAGGGAGAACTTCCGATAAGCTTCACTTCTCTCTGAAATGGGCAATGAAGGACTGAATATATATATATATATATATACCATTTGATAAAGAAATACATCAAATTCAACAGGAAAACAAGAAGGGATGGCTGGGGGGAGTTTAAAAGGTAATATAATACCAAAGAGGGAATAGCTACAAGCAAAACAAACTTCTTGATACCCAAAAGGGATATTAAAAGGGAAAAAGAGAAGAACTAAAATCTAAGGAGGTACACATCAGTTGAGGAACAGCTACAGAAATAAATGTAATAGAAAACTATTGTGCTGGAAGAAATGACGAAAAGACACAATTTCCAAAAGTTCTATGAGGTATTAATGGTTCTAGACTGAAATAAGCAGAACTGAAAGAACAATTCATACAAGGACAACATTGTAAAGAAAAAAAACCTTTGAAACGCTGCTTCAGTGCATTGAGTAGCAATGTCTCCAGAGCACATATATTAAAGCATGTTTACCTACCTTTGGAGAGGGAGGTAATGGATTTATGGTGCAAAAAGAGACACGTATTTTTGGGCATGACCTACATGTGAATTTTTTAAAATTTAATTATGCTTATTTGTTATGAGGTGTTTTTTTTTCCTTCAGTTTTTAATGAGAGTACTGAAACATTTTTTAAAATATAAAGAATATTTTTAAAAATACAAATATTTATGTATTTTAAAGCAAGTGATATGAAATAGAGGTTCAGTTTAATATACAATTCCTTTTTTGTCCTGTTTATATGGAAATACTAATTTCTGGTTTTTAAGTTCAAAATAAAAATAGAATATTAAAATATTTCTAGCAGCTCTTTTTTCAGTGGCAAAGAACTGGAAACCAAGAAAGTCCATCATTCAGGGAATGGCTGTATACAAAATGTGATATATGAACATAATGGAATATTATTGTGCCATAAAAAATAATGAAAAGAGAAGTTTCAGTTAAACCTGGAAAGGCTTGTACAAAAGAGCAGAATCAGGAGAAAAATTTATACAGTAATAATATTGTAAAGACAAACAACTTCAAAAGACTTCAAAACTCTGATCAGTGAATGACTAAATAGGATTCCATGGGACAAAGGACGAAACATACTACCCATATTCTGACAAAAGGGTGAGGGACCCAGGATACAGAAGGAACCAACTGTTGTTTTTGCTCTTAAGTAATTTCAGGCATGTCCTATTCTTCATGAGCCCATTTGGGGTTTTCTTGGCAAAGATCCTAGAGTGGTTTGCCATTTCCTTCTCCAGCTCATTTTATAGATAAGGAAATCGAGGCAAACAAGGTTAAGTGACTTGCTCAGCGTCACACAGCTAGCGTCTGAGACCAAATTTGAACTCGGGTCTTCCTGACTCTAGGCACAGTACTCTATCCACTGTGCCACCTAGCTGCTTAGAATGAGCTATACATTACAGCCAATGTGGGAATCTGTTTTGTTTGACTGTGTATATTTTTTACAAGGATTTTTCTTTTTTTCATTTTGGCATTGGAGAGGGTGGCAAAAAGGAGGAAGAATAAATGCTCATTAATTGAATTTTTTTAAATTAAAATTAATAAATGCAGCTCAGGAGTTTGAATTAATGAGATTTGGGGAAAAGGGAATAGAAAACTGTGAGGCATTCATAAGGAGGGAAATTAAACTTGACGTTTCAGGATGTTGGGCTTTGGGGAGAACTCTGTGACCAATAAAACACTGGGGAATAAGTTTCTCAGATGTTTGACCTGTTTGTCTTTCAGTTGTTGCAAGACACATAAGGAGAGCTCTGAGCAAAGTCGAGGTAGGGAGGGACTCAAGGGAGGAAGAAAAGGAATAGGGTTAGTGTACTGTGGTGGCAATTACTTATATCCTTAATGGAGAATTAAAAAAAAAAAACATTAAAAATACTAAACATATACACAGAGAAGGCACAGAAAGAGAATGATCTGGCATGGTGAAAGGAATTCCCATACTACCACGCTAAAAAAGGTTACTGCAAAAGATAAAAAAATTTAAAGTGAAAGGTTGGAATCTTTTGCATTCTCTTTTTATAGCTATTTTTTTCATGAAGTTAAGTCCTTAAAAATGTTAAGTTCTATGTGTATTTTTTTAAATTATCTGTTTTTTCATACTGTGGGAAGCAGCTCTGGTTAGCTGTATCCATTATTGGAATACCTTAATTTTGATTTCTGGCTTAGCCAATGTTAAGCTATGTGACAATGAGCAAGTCACTTAACCTCTCTGAAACAGTTACCTAATCTGTAAAATGGAGATAATCAGTATCTATCTCACAGAATAGTGGTTAGAACTGAGATATTACACATGCAAAATTCTTTATAATTTATATATGCATATATATTATATATATATATATATATATACACACATATATTGGTAGATAGGTAGAGAGAGAAGAAGACAGGGATGGATAGACAGACAGATAGGTAGACAGATAGACAGACAGAGTTAGATAGCAAGGGCTATCCAAGACATGTAGTATGGGGGTGTTGTGGGGCTCCAAGGGAGGCAGAATAGATATCTCTAGCTTCTTCTCCCCTAACTTTCTCCAAAGAAGACTTTAACTCCTGCCAGGAGAGGAAACAAGAAGTTGGGGCAAGAAACTTGGCCACTCTGTTCTCCTCAGGGAGAGGGGATACCAGGCTAGTATATCTTCAATTTTATTCAACTATTCACAGATGGGCTAAACCAGGTTGAGGGTAACCTACAGGCCTCATATCTGTTGATGAGTTAGGGAAATGTCTATCCCAAGTATGTGAAGACTTCTCCCTGGTGGACTGACAGATAAGAACAATTTGTTCAAATGGCCATGAAGGTGACTGAAGCAAGCACTGTGGAATGCTTAGAGCTTGGTTTGACATGGAAGATGTCAAGGTCATTCACTGCATCATAGGCCATTGACAGTCTTTTTGACTTTTGTCTTGTGACTGGACTTCAATGACTCTGAAAGAGAAAGTGAGGCTGATGAGTTTGTCCAGCTCTTCCTCACTTAAGTCCAATTTATACACAAGTCAAGACATCACCCGTGATGTAATTGGTCTTTTTCAAAAACAAAGGACAAACAACAACAATGCACATGTATATGCCAGATTGTATTATCATTATTGTCCCTTTATGAATAGAGAAACGCTTAAAAGGGAAGTGAGCATCAGTTCTCCATGATGCATGTACATGGAACTTGGCTTACGCAGCTATGTCAAAATAAGTAAACAATGATATACATGGAACTTGGCTTATGCAGCTATGTCAAAATAAGTAAACAATGATATATCCTTCAGAGTTTCATATGTGGCATGAGCCCTTGATCTGGGCTACTTGCCCCCACCTTTTTTCCCTTCTCAGGGAGCCCTATGTCAGTCCTAATATAGTCTACCTGCCTCAGGGGTCTTGGTCTTCCCACCTCAGGGGTCTTGGTCTTCCCCCTAAGGCCTTCTCCAGTGCTCAGAAGGTTGATCCTAGGTCATACCCAACTCGAACCCTACTCAAACAGTTCCTGCCTCCCATACCATACCTTCTCCTGTTCCTGCCTGCTATGAAGCAGGCCTCTTGGGCCTTGTAAGATACACCTTCATGGTTGGATGGGGAGGGGCCTGAACAATCTAATCAACTTACCTTTCTCAGTGGATCTTTCTCCAGCCACTGATACTCTGCTTGGATTCATTCCTCACTGGTTAGCATATTCTCACTGCTATATGTTCTCACTATCCCAGTGGTTCAGAATCACCAGTTATTGTTATACAAACCACATTCCACAGCCCCCACTACCTACCCCCTTATTCTAGCCCTCATTGACCCTACCTCCATAATATCCCATTCTAAATCTATCTACCTTTTTCATTGTGCTCTCTGGAATGCCTACTCCATAAGTGACAAACTTGCTTTTATCTTAGATATTTTCCTTTCTCATTCCTTCCATTTTATCACATTCAATGACACCCAATTCCATCCTGTTAACATTGAATCCCTGGCATACCACTGATTACACTTTCACTTGTAAGAGTAAAGTAACTGAGTAAATCAATCAAATCACCCAATATCAATTAATATAAGTGATAAAATGCCTAGATATCTTAACAATGTGAGAACAAATATTAATTAATCTCTCAAACTTGGGCTTTAGTTTCAATAAATCAATCATAGGTTTTAGACTAAAAGCAAAAAAATCTTTCAAATTCTAGTGATGTTATGCAGGAATCATAGTCAGATTGACTAAAGAACCTTGACCATGCCCTCAAGGTAATCTAAGAAATATCAAGCTACTTTAGAACTGCCATTATTACAGAAACTGGAGCAAGTGCAAGGCCTGGGTGCAGGTCTCCCCTACAACCTTTTGAGCTTCAGAGGATCTGAGGAATTTGTTACTTCTCAGCTTACCATCTATGCCCTGTGTCCTGACCATATACCCAAATCAGCTGAAGGTAGTATATGTATTGGGAGCCAAGGACAAACTGCATATAGATTAATAACTCCTCACAGTACCCAGCAAAGAAATTACACCATGCCTAAGGTGAGCTTCTTTAGCACCCCAAAGGAAAGAAGAGGACTGAAAGCAAACAGGATCTGTGAGTTAATCCTTTGCCACATATGTTCTCTCAATCATATATGTTCTCTCAGCTTGAGCCCACTTTCTTCTGCACTCTATACTGGTGGGAGAATGTGTCACAGACTTTTGGTAGGAAGTTTAATACCAACTCTACTACCTTTTAAAATAGCTCTTTCGAAAAGATACTTACGGGGTGGCTAGGTGGCACAGTGAATAGAGCACCGAGTCCGGAGGACCTGAGTCCAAATCCAGCCTCAGACACTTAACACTTACTAGCCGTGTGACCTTGGGCAAGTCACTTAACCCCAATTGCCCTGCCTTCACCCCTCCAAAAAAAAAAAGCAAGAAAAGATACTTGTCTGTCTGGTTACAAATGATTCTCAACTGAACATCTTAGAAAAAAGGATAACAATGGGAATTCATAAGCTATATAATTTAGAAAAGACATCTCCACTGTACCCCTCAGGGATCCAGCTGGCAGGTCTTCTTCTAGATAACTGGTCTTGGATGAGTCAGAACATTCTTTGCTCCCCACTGCTACATCCAGAATCTCCCTCTACTACTATCACTCAGTAGTAACCTCTTCTTTGATATCCTTTCAATTCAACTTTTATCTCACAGTTGAGATACTGTCAACTGTTATCAACCAACCTCAAGGACAATCTCAATTATTTCAGAGCCTGGCTCATAGTCTTCTCTCAACCTCAATTCCTGCTCTCATACTAGAGGACTTCAAAATACGTAGTGATATTCCTACAAGCACTTCTTCACATTCCTTCTTCAATCTACTTGATTCCCCTGACTTCATTACACAGAAATGGTCATGCCCTTGGTGTTGTCATTACCCACAAATATTTTCCCATGTTCATAAACTCTTTTATCTGACCATTATATTTTATTATTCAATCTTTCTCTCTGGCTTATGGCCACTAACTTTTTATCCTCATCATGACTTCTATCTAGTCCCTCAGGTTCCTAGGTCATCACCAATGAATTGGCTATACTCTCTTATCTTCCCTATCTCTACTTCATAGCAAAGTAGTTTAATTCTATGTTATCCTTTATACTCAAGTATCTTGTCCACTTATCCTATCACTTATTATGCCCTGCAAAACCAAACCTAGGATTACTCACATAATCCAACTCCTTCTCTCCTATTCAGGTGCTACTGAACAGATTTGGAGAAAAATCACAAAGCTATGTTTACCAATTACTACAAATATGTTACATGCTCTCCAGCGGGCCCTCATTGCATCAAGGCAATCCTTTTATACATCACTAATCAATTCCTATTCCAACTCACCACAGCAGCTATTCCAAATCTTTTCAGCCCTTCTCAAGCCTCCTATATAACTGTCTACCGCTGCCCTCTCAGTTGAAGACATTGTCTCATACCTCAACACTCACCAAGAGCTCCCTCTTCTTTCCTCCTCCTCCTCCTCATCTCATCTCACTCAGATGTCTTCTGCCACTCTCTCACATGAAAAAGTGGCCCTTCTCCTTACTGAAGCAAGCCTCTCTGTATGTACTCTTGATTCCATTCCATCCTGTCTTCAACTGATAGTACCTTCTACCAACCCCACTCCCCACTAATCTTCTTACTCCTCTCACTTGTTAGTCTTCTCACTCTTCTTATCTACTGGCTTTTTATAAACAAGCTCATATCTCTCCCATCCTAAAACAATTTTCAATTGATCCAGCTATTCCCTCTAGCTATTGATATATTTGATATGATACATGATATAAATATATCCTCCCCTTCATGGTTAAACTTAACAAAGCCTATATTTGCTGCCTCCACTCCCTCTCTTCTCATTCTAAACCCTCTACAATCTGGCTTCTATTCTCATTGTTAAAGTAAAACCACTACCTTCAAAGTTACCAAAGATCTCTTAATGGCCTTTTTTCAATTTTCATTCTTTTTTATTTCTCTGGAACCTTTAGTGCTGTTAATCACTCTTCTTGTTCTTCTCATACCTGTCTAACTGCTACTCCTCAGTCTTCTTTGCTGAACCTTTATCCAGGTTATACCTACTAAATGTTGGAACATTGTTCTCATGCGCCCACTCCACCAGGGGAAGTCTTCACATGTTTGGATTAGACATCCCCCTTACTCTGCTGAAGCAGGTGCTGTGAGGGCATTTAGAGTTTGGTCAGACATCAAAGATGGCCAAGGTCATTCACTGCATTCTGTGCCATTGTCAGTCTTCTTGACTTTTGTCTTGCCATTGGACTTCACTGACTCTGGAAGAGAAAGTGAGGCTGATGACTTTGAGCAACTCTGCCTCACTTAAATCCAATTGACATACAAATCAAGACATCACCCTGTGATGTCATTGGTCCTCTTCAAGAACAAAGAGCAAACAACAACAATTAACTGTGGCCTCGGGTTCTGTCCATAATCCTTTTCTGTTTTGCCTCTATAATATCTCACTCAGTGATGTCATTACCTCCCATGGGTTCAATTATCATCTCTATGAGGATGATTCCCAGATCTTTGGACTGTTGCCTTGAATTCCAGCTAGGCGGAGCAGTGGATAGAGCATTGGGCTTAGAATCAGGAAGACCCATCTTCATGAGTTCAAATCCAGCCTCACACTGACTAGCTGTGTGACCCTGGGCAAGTCAATTACTCCTGTTTGCTTTATTTCCTCATCTATAAAATAAGCTAGAGAAGGAAATGGCAAATGAGACCTGTATCTTTGCCAAGGAAACCCCAAATGGTTTCACAAGGAGTCAGACACAACTGAATAACAAATCACCAACTGCCTCTTGGTCATCTCAAACTTTTTTTCTTAGTGTCCCCAGTTTATAGTTGATGTTCAATAGACGCTTGATGACTGACTGATTATTTAAATCATTCATTAAATACTTATAATACAACTCTAGAACCAAAACCTTCCCAGATCTCTTCTGCCTATACTGACTATCTCCCTCAAGATCCTCCAGAACACATTGTTCTGTACCTTTCGGGTGCACTGATCATGTAATATCTTATGTTATTCTTTCTTGTGTTTGCATCTTTTTCCTATCATGACACTGTGAGCTCCAACAGGACAGATACCTGCTCTTACCTAAATTTTATATCTTCTCCAGGGCCTCACAATAGGGCAATAAATATCAGTTGAACTCTGAATTGGATATCTTGCCCCATAGGAGAGTAGCAGGGAAGGGGATGACAGGAGGGATGATGGAGGGGAGGGCAAGTTGAGAAGAAGGGTAGTTAGAAGCACACACTTCTGTAAAGGGACAGGGACAAAGTAGAGAATAGAACAAGGCGGGAAAAGGATGGAGGAAAATATAGTCAATCTTTCACAATACAGCCACTATGGAAATGTTTTGCATAACTATACACGTACAACCTATATTGAATTGCTTACCTTCCCAGTAAGGGTAGGAGATGAGGGAGGAAAGGAAAGAATCTGGAATTTTAACATTTTAAAATAAAATGTTTTAAAAAATATATTATTATTATTATTTACATGCAACTGTGAAATAAGATATACAGGCACTGGGGTAGGGAGATCCATCTTGTCCTAATGGAAAGTTGGAAGGGGGATGGGGGAGGAAGATATAGGAGAGAGCAGATTGGGGGAGGGGGTATTCAGTGGGATAAGGCTGTTTTGGGGTGGTGGGTAGGGGAAAGACCGGGAGAAAATTTGTAACTCAAAACCTTGTGGAAATGAATGATGTAAACTAAAAATAAACCCAAAAGTTAATTTTAAAAAAATAAATAAATATCAGTTGAATTGAATTAGTAGCAATCTTTTCTGTGAAAAGTATAGTGAGGGATAAGAATAAAGATAAAATCCTCACATAAATGAACTTAAAATTTTAATACAGGAAAAGTTTGCAAAGTATTTTATGCGTTATTTCATTTGTGCCTCACAATTACCCAGTGAAGTAGATGATACTATTATCCCTATTTTGTAGATTAGGAAAATGAGGTTCAGAGAGATTAATTACGCAGAAGGCACAGTACTAGTAAGGATCTCTGGTAGGATTTGAACCTAGATTTTTGGTTTTTTTGCTTTTTGGAGGGGGGGGGCAGGGCAATTGGGGTTAAGTGACTTGCCCAAGGTCACACAGCTACTAAGTGTTAAGTGACTGAGGCCACATTTGAACTTAGGTCCTCCTGACTTCAAGGCTGGTGTTCTGGTCACTGTGCCACTTAGCTACCCCAGACCTAGATCTTCCTGACTCCAAATTCACTATACAATGCTGCTGTTCAGACAAGCCATAGTCCCCCTCCCCCCCAAGCCCTATGTTGCCACTTCCTAAACTGCTGACACATTTAAGCAATTTTATACAATTTACTTTTCTCTTTTCTCCTGATAGTCTTAATCCATTGCATTTTATGAGCTGTGTTAAACTTTTCCACGGATAAGAAACTTCCTTAAAGAACTTTACCCACAGCCTCTGGAAAAAAGAGGCAAAGGAATGTTGGAGGCCCAACGGTCTCTGTAGAATGTTATAATGCTACTGGTTCAGAATCCTGTCAAGAAGCCAGCGGCTGAACCTTTTTGTTGTTGTTCTTAAACCATACCATGTTTCTTGGGGGATGAGATCCTTGACCAATCCCTCAAATCTAACTCCATTTTAGGACCAAACTGTTCAGTCCGATTATGTCCCAGCGAGGAGGATTGATTATTTGAGGTATCCCAAAAAACATACAGTGTAAAATTGTCAAATGATTTTAATTGGAGTCATGAAAAGTAGTCCTCCCTTTTAGAGAATATTTTTCCTGAAAGGCCACAAATAGCTTTCTGATTGGTATTCGACTCATTCCAGGTGCAACTTTTGCACTTCATTACAAGATTCAACTGCATGTGGGAGTAACTAAAAAGGATTGTAAATACATTATGACCAAATTCCTAT
Organism: Pseudochirops corinnae; assembly: GCA_028646515.1. Classification (NCBI taxonomy): domain Eukaryota; kingdom Metazoa; phylum Chordata; class Mammalia; order Diprotodontia; family Pseudocheiridae; genus Pseudochirops; species Pseudochirops corinnae. The sequence continues at coordinate 188,797,392 of CM053585.1, read as the reverse complement.
CCCTCCCTTCCTCCCTGACCATATGAATTTTAAAGAGACGCACTTCTGGAGAAATGGTTTTCTTTTTTTTTTAATACACTAGGAAATTTAGATTGCAAATATTTTTTAAAATTTAGATATTCACAGTAAGCATCATCACCAAATCTCCCATTTATATAGCAATTTACGGTTTACAAAGTTCTTTCCTCACCAAAATCCTGTGAGGTAAGTAGTAATTAAAGCCATGTTTTTCCTTTGGAGATTTCAATAGATTATTCCCTTTAAATTTGAGAAAATTTTATTCCCTCCATATGCAACTCATTTTGAGCATATTTACACATATTTGGATTTTGAAGGGAGAGTCTAAACACAACTGGTTTTCCCTCTATCAATTATCCGTTTGACCCTTTGGTATAATAAGACAATGGTTTCTACAGAAACCTCAAGGAAATAATGTCTCAGATATCAATGTGAATTAAAAGACTTCATAGGGAAAGCTTTTTTCTCCCACATATCCATTTCTTTCTCAGTCTTTATGCTAGACACAAAACATTCAGAATGACTTATGAAGCACAGTATTTAATTACAAATCTATCTTTTATGTCTTGAAAAATTACTGACAGCATTATGAACATAGGAAGTGTTTGAATAATGAGTTTCCTAATTATATAGTGGAAACTCAACCTTGGCCACATAGGTCTAAAATATGAAAGCTTCCCCCCTTCTGCCCCCCATCATTTTGATTTACCAGAATTGACCAATTGTGAGGCCAGAGTTACACAAGTCTCTAAAATTAAGTGATCTGAAACACCAATTTGTGAGCCTTCTAGCTATACAAAAAAGTTCAACAGAGTCTGGGACATTTCCCACCTCAGAAAGATAATGTAGGGCCTACTTTTTAAAACATAAGCAAACAGAATTATTCCTATGTTTCAGTGGATAGTGGAAATTAGAGAAAAATCCAAAAGGTACATTTCACAATGTATTTTGAAACTGTGAATTCTACTTTTTTGCCTCAGAGCATAGACAAAGAGCCTCAAACTTCATGAAAATCAATGGACACTGGTTAAGTGACCACTAAGAGGTCTGTGCTGGAAGTGGCAGAAAGCAATTCCTTTCTATCCTTGTCCTGAAAGCATTGCAATCTTATAACTTTACAGGTTGTGCTTTGGATCCATTATATTATATCCAATATCCAAATTATATATACGAAGGACAAAGAGTGCAATAGTTGAGACAATATCCCAATTTATTTATGTTTGGCTTTGGAAGACATTATAAACTTGCTTTTGCAAGCAAATTTATCTTCTGAATTTCTTAAATTTATGGTTAAATTTCTCTGTGTCCACTGGGCAAATCAAGAGAAATCCTGGTACTCTTCCTCCCCCACCCCCTTGTTCTCTGCAATTAGTAGATAGTTTGAAGCAGACGGAAACCATTGACAGGACAGCCACTCCCTACAATTTCTACCTAGCTCTGCCAGTCTATAATTTGATTCTGGCCACAAAAAAATGACTTGAATAGCCACTCTGGTCCATTATTAAATGCAGTGCCGATCATTAATTTTTTAAAAAGCCAAAGATGAAATGACATTAGTAAAAAAAAAAAAAAAAAAAAAAGCCCTATCAAAATCTTAACTACCTTATTTTAAATTGCACAAGGGATGGCAGTGAGGAAAGGATCAACTGCTCAGTTCCCTCTGCCCAGTCTGGCTTTTGTGATATTTTTAAGTCTTCTCTTCCCCAAAGTATTTTCTTGAGAATGCAAATTTTTTAAATTGCCTTAATGATATAATTTAGAAACTGCCCAAGCCCCCAGCCTTCCAAATGTGTGTCTGTAAGAACTATGTTGAATTGATTGACTTTATGTGTTTTCTTTGTTATTCCTTGGGGATTATAACTTCAGGGTGAAATAGGAGCTTATTCAATTAGTACAATGGCCCTGGCAGTAGCAAACCTCATTTTTGCAAATTTTTTTCTTCCTTAGTCTTAGTAAGTCATTAGGTTTGAGTCAGGCTGCCTGCATCTAAAGCTTGCTTTCCACTTCTATACTCTCATCATAAGAAAGAGTCCCACAAAACCATCTGATCATTTTTTGGCAAAACAAGCCAGGATAGTATCTTGAGGAAAAATACATTTTTGGAAATGAAAATCAAATTATATTTTGTTTCATTTGCTCATAAAAATGACACCGTTTATCTTTTTTTTTTTATTCCAAAACTCCTATTGCAAGTTTCAGACCTGACACTCTTTTTGTAAGTTTAATCATGTTAGCTATTTTTTGGTTAAACACAAGTATCTTTTAATAACAGCTCTGGACAGAAATATTTAAGAAGGATCCCTATATATCCCTCAATTTTCCAAATTCTAAGTGGTACTAATGTGACATTTTAGTAAAAGATGAGCAGCTAAAGTGAAAGAAGACTTTGTACTTATTGTATTTATGAGGAAAATTTGCTACTTGAATTCCTTAAAAGCAGAGCTGTTGTTGGTGGAATAAGGGAAAATATTGAAAATCTCTCTTTTTTCACCTCCAGGATATGATGAATTTATCACTCACATCAATTTGTGTAAGCAATATTAAATGCTGCCTGCATTGTAAATCACGTAGCTCAGCAGCGGATATAACTTCTAATTGGATAGTGATGTTCATGATCTCAGAAAGCTGCCAGCAAAATTGGTTTTTGGGGATGACTTTGCTTGGAAATTGCCCTGCAGGGAACCATTTCCAATTGATTATCCTTCATTGCTAATAGCCTCAAAGACTCTTCTGTGGACAGTCCACTTTTACATTTAAATGTAAATCTTCATAGCCTGACAAAGTGATGATCAAGAAAAGGGAGGGAGAAACACAATAAAATAAATGTACAGCCTGCAAAACTTAAAGGAAGTCGGAGGGCAATCTGAAAATTAAAATGCACCCGGCTTGACAAAGCTGCTTCTATCAGGGAGTGAATGAAATCTCTTTAAGGAAGGGGTCCATGAGGAATAGTCACAGAATGGTTACAGCTTTCAAGGCTCAGCACAATGCAATCAACGGGTATTTACACCCCATTTATTAATGGGTGTTGGGGGGAAGGATTCAGAATATTGGTGCAGGCACAGCTTATGTGGACCGCAGCTGGACATATGTAAGGCTGACAATTGAGCCCAGACACTGACACTGTGAATGCAGTTTTTGTTAGGTTTCAGTTTTTCAATGGAGAATGGCCGAAACAAGGGCTCCTGTATTAATTTGCACGTGTTGGGTGCCTCTGAAACTGATATAGAAAATGCCCCCGAACAACCTAAAAGCTCAGTGTTATAATCTGACAAAAGCCTGTTGTGATAGAGCAACCAACTGATTACAGGAACATAACTAGAAATCTATCACTGGGCAAAAACCCTGTTAAGTTTCTGAATAAAGTAGGCATCTCACTTTGGGGGTTTGTTTATTTTAAAGCAGTGAGGCATAGTGGAAAGAGATCCAGATTTGAAGTCAGAAGTGTGTGAATCCTGGCTCCCAGATTTCCCAGCTATGTAACTGTGGGCTAATTACTTTAACTCTCTGAGTTCTACTCTCCTCTTTGGCTGAACTGGGGAAATCATAAAATCCGTGCTACCCCCGTCACTGGATTGTTGGGAGGAAAGCATTTTCCAAACCTTAGATGAGTACTAAAGAAATGGGAATTCTTTTGGAAAAATGGTAGCTCCATTATCCATCTGCCCTCCCAAGTATCTAGAGAGTTAAATAAATTATACTAACCTTTTTTTCCTCCTTTTTCCTTAGCATTAGATGATAACAATAATTCAACTACTTTAGCATTTTGCAGTTTACAAAGTTCTTTCCTCACAATAACCCTTATGAAATAAGTAATGTAAGAGTAAACTAATTAATTGATTTAAAACTTTCATTTTAAAAGTATATTAGGTGCTAAGAACTCTGCTAAATTCTAGGGACACAAATAGAAAAAAAACAGTAACAAAATAACTCTTTCTCCCAGGAAGCTCATTCTCTAATTATAAGATGCAGAATATATTTTTAAAATTCAGCTGTAGGATAGATGAAGAGGCCCAGAAATCCTAAGGGTTCAGAATCCAGGTGGATGGCAAGGTCCAAGGGTCCTGAGAGTACACCAAAACATCAGATCACAATGCATCGGGATCTAGAGGGCTGGCAAGGTAAGGAGAGCTGGCAAGGCCCAGAGGACTTTTAGACAGTGCTAGCCAGGGCAGATGAAAAGTTCCTGTGGTGCCCCATGTAACCAGAAGGTTTACAGTTGGTGGGTGATTCCCAGCATGTTCAGGTGTTATGAACAACTATGTCATTCTTCCCACTTGGAAGTACTATTGTCTCCCTTTCACAGACTTGCCCATACTCGGCTTATAAGTACAACATAAAATATTGGTTGACCAATTAAAGTAGGTAATGATTTTCTTCTAGGTTGCCCTAATTGTTTTTTATTCCTCCTGTGTCACAAAAAGTATGCAATAAATTGGAAGAATCACTGCCATGTTTGAAAAGAACAGACATGGGGATTTCACATTAAGTTTCAACTGTGCCACTTTGGCTCTGAGACCTGGGGCAAGCCCTTCCACTCTGTGAACCTCAGTTCCCTCTTCTGTAAACTGAAGGGGCTGCATTAGATAATCTCAAGGGGTTCTTTCAGCCCTAGAATCCAAAGTATGTGGTATAAGAGTGGGTCAAAGTTATATCTTCTAAACTAAAAAAAACATAAGGTTATTCACATATGTTTACAATAACCTCGCCTCATTAAGCCAGACAGAGCTGGGCCTACATACCCATCAAAACCTTAGAGAAATGAAAGATGTCTCTTAAAATAAAACAAAAAATAGTTTCCATTTCCTGAGGGCCCTCCCAGTGCTAAAATTCTGATTCTATTGTGTTTCACACTTTGTTTTAATTTGGATATATGCTGTATTTGCTTATTTGGGAACACACCTGTCCCACCATCCAGTAGAATATGTTTCTCAAAGGCATGAAACACCTTGCTTTTGTAATCAGTAGACCCAGAGCCTAACAGTGCTTGGCACATAATATATGCTTATTAAATGGTTGTTGATTGACTGGTACAAGTAACTCATGCAGGGCTTGGAAATTCCCCAAAAGAAAGCCACTGATTGGTGAATGAAGAATATACTTCTTGGGGTAAGTAGGTTAGAGTTTAGGAGGAATTCGTACAAGTTGTTGACTTGTGGAATCAGTCTCATTATTTTATACTGACATTTTACATACGTTTCAGAGATCACTATTAAAAAAATACTTCTCAAATGCTTGGAATAAATGTCCAAAGAAGTAGTTAGTGTTAGATTACTCTGATTTCTACTCAGAGTAGAGAACTGGTCATACAAATAGGTTCAGGAGTCAAATAAGTGGAGCAGAATGTCATTTTCTCAGTTCTGTATATATACTGCGTAAAGAGAAAAGATCTTAGGAGAATACAAGGAGCAATGGATTTTTCTTTTCTTTTCAGTTTAAAATATACCAGATATTGCCATTTGAGTAAGGTAGTGTCCAAAATGAATAATATATTCTCCAAGCATGTTTTTTTATTGTTCTCCCTACTGGTGGAAGTGATTCTTTGGATAATCTCTGGTGCTGAAAAGCAATGAGATCAACGATGACCTAATGTTAGCTTTGAAGAAACCTCTTCTCATTTATACCTCTGGGTTGGGCAGTCATTAGCCTTCCTCCCTCAGCAGATGTTACTATCACACTTCTCTAGTATGATTGGGGAGTGAAAATGGAAATTCATGGCTTGATGACCTGAGCCATACACAGACGAATAATTCCTAAAACAGCTGCAATTTGGTAGCAGAAAACACCAGTGTGTGTGTTATGTCAACATAATAACAATATCATTCAGTTTTCCTATGAGTTTTTGTAACTAAAGCAGAATTTTGCAGTTTTAATTTTTAGCAAGATGAAAAACATCTGTGAAGCTTTCATTTTGAGAAGTTTTTATCCAAAAATTGAGGAAAGGGGCGGCACCAAAAACTATTCCTTTCAACACTGAAAGAGATATGTAGTAACACCTTGTCCTTAATCTTTCAGAGCTGGGAAGCCTAACTCTCCAGCTTCTGGGGTAACCCTAAGGGATTGGGGACGTCTTTTACCAATGCTATGGTTGGATACCCTACTGCTGGTGTATTCCCCCTCCTCAGTGTTAATTAATGATTAGAACCCAAGTTCCTTTTAACCAACATTCGCTTTACAAAGAGACATTTATTCCAAAGATAAGGTAAGAACAGAAGTACAAATATTTTCCCCAACACCTGGGAGCATACTCTCCCCAATGTGACTTTGTTTCCTGGGGAGAATAGTTTGTCTTAACACTATTTCTACATAGCAGTTACCTTACCAAGTTCACTTCCAAATGTGGCATTGCTGATAGATGGATGAATCTGCATCTCTACTAGACTGACATCTGCTACTCACTCTTTCTCACTTCTGGCAAATCCTCGTTTGAGTTACTGCTCCTGCATTTCTGTTACCTCACTCTTCTGACATTTTGAAAAAGTTGGTCATAACCAATCTCTGATCTGCTTCACCTAAAAACAGGGAAAAAAAAAACAGCTGTAACAAGGACAGAAGTAACAGCACATGCTCTTGGCTTCATGGCTCCTGAAGGGATAAAGCTTTGGAGTCTCTCCACTTACTCTCTACCTCCTCACTTCATCACAGCCAGGTAGTAAAGATGGAGCCACAGGCTCACTTTAGGCTCACTTTGGTGTTTTGAAAGAACATCCAGGTTAGGCTCGGTAACCAATCAAAAAGGATACTCTTCTTTGTTTTGTTTTGTTTTGTTTTTTGCTTTTTGGAGGAGGGAGGGTAGGGCAATTGGGGTTAAGTGACTTGCCCAAGGTCACATGGCTAGGTTTTTTTTGTGTGTGTGTTAAGTGTCTGAGGCCAGAAAAAAAGATACTCTTCTTGACAGAAATAATACCTGTGTCTGTTCGTGTATGACAGAAACAATACCTCAACATGAGGACTCCATAAGGACTGGGCTCAGTGGCCAGTTCATCCTGTTATAGACTATGAACCCTCTAAATTAATGTGTCCATCTTACATTACATGTAACACATTTTATATTACATGTTTAATTTACATAGTAAAATTCATTTTTTGTATACAGTAACAGACTGGGTATTATCAAACTTGCTTTCAAAAACTGACACATTTTCCTTCTAAATGTCTCCCCTAAAGGCCTGGGTTTTTTATGTATCAAGTGAAAGGATTGCATTAGAAAGGGATTCTGGCACTTGTTGTTTTAAGCCCCTCTCTGTTTTTGTACCCATAATACTTTGCAAAGTACAGAGTCTCTGTTCTATAGGAGTTTTCTAAGTTCAACTTAGACAAGCTGATTACAAACTATTCATTGAAGGCTTACTGTGTGTCCAGCAATGTGCTGGGTTCTGTGAGAGACAAAAATAATTTCCTGCCTTCTTTCAAAGACAGAATAAAGGGATAAAGGTGAGTGGCTAAAAGTAACATCCTTAACAATTGTAGCTTGTAGCTGACACTTAGTTCTTTTATAGCATGTTTTACAGAGAGGGAAACTGAGGTACAGACAACTTAAAAGTTTTACCATTCTCTTCTTTTACATCTTTTGCAGAAACCTTTCTGGATCTCCTCAGCCACTAGTACCCTTCCCCCACACTCCCAGAATTTACCTTGTTATCTGCCTCAATAGAATGTAAGTTCCATGAGGACAGGAAATGTTTCATTTTAATATATGTATCCCCAATACCTGCACTGCACCAGCTAGTACAGATTAAAGGAAAAATCTGAACCCATATATCCCCAGACTGTAGGTCCAACACTCTTTCTACTACTCCTTATTGCTCCCAGTAGAAGCAACAATTAATATGTCAACGGATAAACCAATTGCTAATTTTTTTTAATGTAAATCCCTTAGGAATTGAGAGAAGGGAAAGAAAGATCACTGTGGGTGTGGCAGTCACAAAGGAACAAGAGACAAATGAACACACATTTGAAATGTATAGAATTAAATGCTGTAAGTAAGCAAATGAGTCTGTGGATCAACTCCTCAACTCATTTCGGGTAAACAGACATCTTTGTGTCCTATTGGCAAGACACTGTGCTTAGTGTTAAAAGGGTTGTAGTGATGAAGAAGATATAAGCTTTCAACCTGGGGGGGAGAAGACTTTAGAATTCAGCGGTTCTCAACCTGTGGACCACGACTCCTTTCAAACAACCCTTTCACAGTGGTCCCCTAAGACCATCAGAAAACACATATTTCTGATGGTCTTAGGAACCAAGACACGGCTCCTCTATCTGTCTCCAGGCAGGTCCACCCACATGCAGATACACCCACATACAAGTATTAAAGGGTTGCGGCATTAGGAAGGTTGAGAAAGATGCTCATAAGATGTGTCCAAACAAAGTACTCTGAGAGTTTAAAGAAATGAAGGATCCCTTCTGACTTGGGATGAGATCAAACAAAGCAGGCTCCACTAAAGAAACAGCATTTGGCTTGGGCCTTAAAGATTGGATATCATTTTGACAGTCAGAGTTGCAGGAATCAGGAATTACATGAACAAGGACATGAGGAAAAAGTACTAGATGTATTCAGAAGTCAGAACTAGACAGCTTTGACTAGAGCACCAGCAATCAAACTTTTGGTCTCAGGAGTCAAAAATTATTTTAAAATTTTACAATTAATAATCATGTTATATTAGATATAACTAATAATTAATTAATAATCTTTTACATTATTAGGGATCTTCAAGATCTTTTCCTTATGTGGATTATATATTTGTTGCATTAGAAAATGAAACATAAATTTTTAATTTCTTTATTAATTCATATTAAAATACTACTAAACGTTAACATAAATAACATATTTTCATGAAAAATAACCGTATTTTCCAGAACAAAAAAAAATTCAGTGAGAAGAGAGGCTTCATTTTACATATTTGCAAATCTCTTTAATGTCTGCTTTAATGGAAGACGGCTGGATTCTCATATCTGCTTCTGCATTTAATCTGTTGTGATATATTGTCTCGGTGGAAATGGACGAAGAAAGTCCTGCCCCACAAAGATATGTATTTGGAAAAGAGAAGATTATTTTAATAGACAAATGACCACTTAGTATTATTATGAAAATAATTTCCAAGTGAACTCTCTGAAAAGGTTCTGGAGGCCTCCCAGAGTTGACAGACCACCCTTTGAGAATCCCTGGGTTAGAGCATGGGACAGAGACTGTTTTTGTCTTTGTATCCCAAGTACCTAGTAGAATGGCTCGCACACAGTAGGAATTTAATAAGTGTTGACTTATCATCAAATGAAAAAGTTAATCAGTGGCTGGAAATATAGGGCTGTGCCAGCTTTTGGAGGGCACTGAGTGGCAAGAACTTTGAACTTTGTACAAAAAAGCACCAAAACCACAATTCTAGAGGAGCAAAGAGGAATCATGCTGCCTACTTCCAGACAGAGAAGTGACAGAGTCAAGACATAGAAAAAGACATATTTTGGACACAGTCAATGTGGGAATTTATTTCGCTTGACCATACATATTTATTATAAGGGTTTGTTTTTTTATTTCCCGTTTCTAACAGAAGTAGGAATAGTGAAAGGGAGAAAGAATAAAATTCTGTTAATTGGAAAAAATAATAAAAAGGCTCTGAGAAACCAAAGATCTTTAAAGAGGGGAAATGCCATGATCTAATTTGTGCATCTTGAAGACTAATCTGGTAGTGAGATACATCATAGATTTCAAAGGGGAAGAAACCAGGTGGAGAAACATTAGGAAGTTATTATAATAGTCCAGATAAGAAATAATGAAGACTTAAACTACAGTGTTCTCTGACTGGGAATAATAATGATAATAATACAGCTTGTTCTTCTAAGGTACTTTAAGTTTTACAAAGCAGTAACCTCAAAACTCTCCAGGACAATATCCTTGAGGGGAGGGACTCTTTTTATCCCCTCCAGTGCAGTGCCTGGGGCATAAGGTACTTCTAAATACTTATTAAATCGAGTTGAACTGAAACAATCCTGGGAGGTCAGTAGCATAAACCCAAAGTCCCAAATTTAACAGTCTTTAAAGAAGCTTTATCAAGTGAGAAAGCAATCACAACAGGATCATTTCTTCTATTTTAGCTATCAAGTGTACAATAAAGGGTCAAGTCTGTATATAGACACCAGCAGTTGTTTATCAAAAATATGTATCAGTAATTCCAGTTCTTGTTATTACTCAGTTTTGTGTCATCATTCCAAGCCAGTCTGACTCACCAACTGTTAGCCATGGCCAGATTTGGAAGTAGGTTGGAGAAAAGATGGAAAAAGGGAGAAAATTAATTCATCCTAAAACACTGCCACTCTAGGGGAAATTGCATCATTTTAGAAAGGCCAATGTTTTCTCATCAGTCCTCAGTCTGTTTTCTCAGGTGTGTGCCATGATGAAATGTCTTATGATTTCAGTATACATCCTCTCCTCTTTCTGTTCCACACTATCTCTCTGTTTGGGGATTTCAAAAATACACCCATAGGTCACTTACTTCTCTGTCTTGGACTATTGTCCTGTCAAACTTGACTGTCAGTAAGTAATACCTTTAGCTTTATAATAGGGTAAGACTCTTCACAAAACACATAGCCAATTGTGTGATGTGGCATGAGTGGTTAGAAATGGAGAATTCCTTCCTTTCATTTCATTCCATTCATATTATATATTAGCTTTGTCTCTTAGCTTCAAGAAGATGAGTAGAAACTGTTGAAAAAGAAAGGATTATAGAGGGATACATCTTAAGAAGCCCTAGGGAAAGGAAAATTCATATAGGAATTGGAAACAGAGAAAGAACCTAAGGAAGGGAGGATAAAAGGGGTAATTTGGTCATCTTTATTTTCATCGAACCACAGAATTTTAGATAAGGGAAAGGATCTTTGAGATTATCTAGAATCTAGGGGTTCTTAACGTTTTGTGTCATGGAACCCTTTGGGCAGTCTGATGAAATCTGGTGGGCCCTTCTCAAAATGATATTTTTAAAAGCTTTAAAAAAATTCATTGGATTGATTAGAAAGGAAACCACTTATATTCAAATAAAATTATCAAAATATTTTAAAGCAAGTTCATGGTCCCAGGTTAATAACCCCTGATCTAGGTCAACCTTGTGGTTTTACAGAGGAGAAAACCAAAGTCATAAAAGAGAAGAATTGCCAAAAGTCTCATGGCTGGTTAATGGTAATGAGGACAAAAGCTCAAGTCTTTCAGCACCCAGTTCAGTTCTTTTTATGTTGTACTGTTGTTCTACCTCTTGTCCTCTTATAGGAGAGAGACAGAGAGAGAGATTTCCATAGGAAAATATACTATGTATACTCTCTGTCTCTTTCTCTCTTTCTCTCTCTGTCTTTTTCTCTTTCTGTTTCTCTGTCTCTCTCTCTCTCTGTATATATACACACAATGTATCCTATATTCCTCTGTATAGGACTATTATATATACATGCTATACATATATAATATAGAATGGAGAAGGAAGACCCACTTACATTAAAAAAATAAAAATCTGCTCTCTATGTCTGGGAAAAAAGGCAGTATCATAGAATGAATAAGAGAATCAAGGAGACGGAGGCTCCAGTCCTGCCTCTGACAGATACTGTACCTCTGGGTGAGTCAATTAACCCCTTTACGTAATATATATTTTATAACATATTATACATAGTATGTATACACATTATATATGTGTGTTCTATATATGATATATAAC
>CM053585.1:188691646-188785187 GCA_028646515.1 Pseudochirops corinnae | reverse complement strand
GTATAGTCTATAATCCACAAATCATTGCAGTTTGGCTTCCAGGTATACTTTCCTTATTTTACTTTACAGGACCAAGGTGTCTGGTCTCCTGAAGGACTCCTGAAACTTAGAGTCTTAGAGAGTAGCCTGGATCTCAGGGGTTAAGTGATTCACCCAGAGGTGCGGTACCTGTCAGAGGCAGGACTTAGAACCTGGGTCTTCCTGACACTTATTCACCCTACCATGCTGCCTTCCTTTCTGGACACATAGAGCAGACTTATCTTCCTGATAGAAGCCTGTCTTCCTTCTCCAGTACATGTGGCTGTGTTTTTGTACATAGCAATAAACAGCATCCTACGCTTTTTGTTAGATAAGTTTGCACTCCCTAAGTCCATGCTAACTGAAAGCCAAGGGGTGTGACCCAAATGTGGTGAGTAGCAGAGAAAACTTTTGCCAGCGATGAGTCAGAAAGTAGATAATCCACACAGGCACAACCAAAGTTAGATCTTCCAGCTGATTCCAGCCAGCATCATGACAAAGAGCCAAAGGTAGCATTTCAGACAGCTGTTTAACTTGGTCAGGAGCCAAAGTCTTTACGAGGTAATGTGGCATAGTGGGAAAAGCAGTGGGCTGGAAGTCAAGAAACACAGGCATTATTAGTCCCCACTTTTACACCAACTAGTTTTTGTTTCAGGCAGTCAGTCTTTTTTTATCTCAGAACCCCTTTACAACTGTAAACCATTATTAAGGACTCCAAAGAGCTTTTGTTTGTGAGGGTTAGAGATCTATTAACATTTACCAAACCAAAAATGGAAAATGTTAAATATTTATCTATTTAAACATAACAATAAAAAAACCCCATTATGTGTTGACATAAATAACGTATTTTATGAAAATAACCATATTTCCAAGACAAAAATATTAATTAGAAGAGTGACATTATGTTACATATTTCTGCAAATCTCTTTAACATCTGGCTTTATAGAAGACAGATGGTTGGATTCTCTTCTCTAATTAGTCTGTTGGGAATTACTGTTTTGGTTAAAATGTGATATATATATGAAAAAAATCTAGCCTTACACAGGTATTTGGAAAAGAGAAGAGTATTTTAATAGGCAAATAACATCCTATTATTATGAAAATAGTTTTGAAATTGCAGACTCCTTGAAAGACTCCCAAGAATCTGCAGACCTCTGAGAATGTCCTTTCAGCATATGCCCCTTTTATTTAAATGACAGTTTCCTTTTTTTGAAAAGGGGATTGCACTAGAATCCTTTCTACACTCCCCTTTCAGAGCCTCATATACCTTGCCTACAGTTTGATGTGCAGTGAGACGGGGTGGTGAGGTGGGGGAGCTAAATTTCACTTTCTGAATGACCAAAGAAAACATCTCAAATCTCTCCCCCGCCCCCTCCCCTTTCCAGCCTCTTCATCTTTTGTTCTTTATCTTTTGGTTATAGGTTTTGGAAAAGAATGCTCTCTCTATTAAGAGAGATTGACAGGCAGGTAACATTGCCACTCTTGAGCACTGTCAACAGATGAGGGGAGAGAAACTGGTTGGAGGCAATCTAGATAGGACATTTTTCTGGAGGGAGGTCTAGCTGGTATATTTTATACTCCACAAATTGTATTTATAGCTCCCACAGACTAAAGATTTAAGCACAAATTAATAACCCAATCCATTCATTCAGAAGTTCAACAAACATTTACGGAGCAATGTCTACAAAAAAGGCTTTGTGCTTGGACTGAGGTACAAAGATGAAAAGTAGGAAGGTCCTAGCCCTCCAGATGATAATCATAACAAAAGCAAACATTTATATGTTGCTGGAGGTTTACAAAGCACTCTTATTTAAGCCTCATAACAATCCTGGGAGGCAGGGACTTTTGCTATCTCCATTGTGCAAATAAGGAAAAAGAAGCTTAGAGAGGTTAAGTGTCTTTCTTACCTAGGATCACTTAGCTAATATGTCTCAGAGTTGAGATTTGAACTTGGGTCTTCCTCACTCCAAGCCCAGAATTCTTTTTTTCCCCCAAAATTTTATTTTAGACTCAAACACCAGAACACAAAGGGAGAGTAAAGAAACAAAAACGTATCATAAACTTCAATATTGGAATTTAAATACAAAGTTATAAAGGGAAAAAAAAGCATATCATGTGCAAAGCAGAGCATAAGAGAGGATTCAAAATATATAACTATAAATTTTCATTTCAAGAAAGCCTTTATGATAAATGATACTGGTGTTGAGAACTATCCATCTTTTCTTTGCTTCCTTGTGAGTTTTCTTTTGTTCTCTGCTGTGCACTTTTTTACCCCAAACTCCCCCAGAAGGCCACAATAAAGTTTAGATATGTTTTTTCTATAGCTATAAATATATACATATATACAAGCCCAGCATTCTTGCCCACTGCCCCACCTAGCTGCCTATAATCTACTTGGAGGGATAATACTACTCTGCTATAAGAAATTGTAAGCTTGTTGATTTTAGAAAAACATGGATAGAGTTGCAGGAAATAATGAAGAGTGAAATGAGCAGAACCAAGAGAATGCTGTATATAATAACAGCAATATTGTTTTAAGGACAGCTTTGAATGACTAAGTTATTTTGACTATTATCAGTACCCAAATTAACCACAAAGAACATACGATGGAAGACACTCTCTGCATCCAGAGAAGAAACTGAAAAATAGAAGTATATATACAATGATTTTACATATATATATATATATATATATATATATGTGTATATATGTGTATGTATACACATACAGATTTGTGTCTAATGGTAGCCATGGGGGTAGGGAAAGAAAAAATAGAAATTTACAAGATAACTTTATTATATATTTTCAAGGGGCGGCTAGGTGGTACAGTAAATAGAGCACTGGCCCTGGAGTCAGGGGGACCTGAGTTAAAATGTGACCTCAGACACTTGACACACTTACTAGCCATGTGACTTTGGGCAAGTCACTTAACCCCAATTGCCCTCCAAAAAGCAAAAAAAAAAAAGATGAAGTAAATTATACATTTTCAAAGGATAGCAAGTGGTACATGATAGATTTGCAGTTTCATATACAATCATCTTTTTTTATTAGACTATGTTATGGAAATGCTTGTTTTATTCTATAAATTTAAAATTAAATAAAACAAGTACACCAAGAAATGTGACACAAGGTAGAATGAGAGAGAAAAGAAGCGTCCAGGCAAAGGACTCTTGGAAAACATTGGGAGGTAGATACCACATTCAATAAAGGAAATAGGAAGGCTTCACAAAGGAGGTGGCTCCTAAGCTGATCCTCGAGGGATTTTCAACAGTTGGAGATGGGGAGGGAATACATTTGAGGGATCAGGCAGGGCCTTTGCCAGAACACAGTCAAATGCCAGACAAGGTCAGGGAACAGCGACTCGTCCATTTCTCAGTGACTTCATTCCTAATATTCAATGTTGACACTGTTTTAGATAAAGTGAAAACCAGTAACAGTACCATCGTCCCTCTTTCATCCACCTGGAAATTTAGAAAAGAGAGTCAACACAAGCCCTAAATGGTATAACCATTTTCTTTCCCTTCAGGAAATCCAGGTACAAGGATATTAACCCTTAAAGTTCTTCTTTGTCTTAATTTCATAATTGAGTGGGGGGTAGGGGGGGAGGGGACGCTTTTTAAAAAAAATCTGTCTCCACTCTCTACTTCTTATCTTTGTGGAAAACAAATGAAGCTGTTGTACTTTACAAATCTCACTGTATTACATGTGAAGTACAGTAATTATTCTCTGAAGCAAAAGAATAGCATAAAATTACCTTTTAAGATGTATATACTGGTAAAACACAGAAATAGAGCTTTATAATCCTTATAAACTTGATGACTAAACATGAAAGTACTGCATGACCTACACAAGTCATTTTCCTGCTCTGGGCTTCTGTTCTCTGCTATTCAAAAAGGCTGCGAGTCTGGAATCAGATGTTCTCCTATATCCTCGATCTCTGAAGTCCCTTTCAAGATCAGGACTATTTATTGTAGACTGACAGTTCTTCTCCTCACCTTAAGATGTCACTAACTGACTTAGCTTGGGCTTCCTCATTCAGTTCGTGAAGACATTTGGAAGTCAGACCAGAGAAGAGGAAATGACCTGTTAAGAACACATTTTCTGCTCCCTTTGGTGACTGACAGCCCAAAAATCATTGATCTAGAGTTGTAAAGGACTTCAGAAGCCCATTTAGGCCGATCCCTTCCTTTTTCAGATGAGGTAACATAAGCCTAAGGAAATTAAGGGACTAGCCCAAGATCACATAGGTAATCAGTATCAGAGGCAGAACAGCTGGCAAACTGTTCCCTCACCCCTAAAATCCTCCAGCCTCAGTTTCTTCAACTGTAAAACTGGAATAATAATCCTAACAGGACCTTGCACTAGAAAATTGTTATAAGGAAAGTTCTTTAAAAATGAAAAAGTGCTACATAAATATGGACCATTGTTATTACATATTATAAAAGCCTGTTACTACCTAAGGACTCTGCCTTGTACATCTTAAGGGCAGCTAGGTGGTCAAGAAGACCCGTCCAGACACTTAGTAGCTGTGTGACCCTGAGCAGGTCACATAACCCTGTTTACCTCAGTTCCTCATCTATAACATGAGCTGGAGAAGGAAATGACAGGATTCTTGTCAGTATCCTTGCGAGGGAAATCCCAAACGGGGTCACAAAGAGTCGGATGTAACGGACACGACTGAATAACACCAACAAAACCTGTACATCTTGGTATCCCGGGCTCCCCCGCATAGCGCCTTCCACACAGGAGGAGCTCAATCATTGTTACCTGATCTGCTGCTCTTACGTCCCTGCCCTCTAATGTAGGTGTAAGGAAGCCGGAGGTACAAAGATATTCAGAAGGAAGAGAGTAGGAGTAATGAGCAGCGCTGCAAGGCAAGAAACCTACCCAACAGGTGCTCTGGAGGAAGGTGGGGAAAACATAGAAGACTGTTGAAGACAGAACTCATCCAGAGGACTGGGCAGATGTCATGAGGTTGGCAGAGCCAAAAAGGTTCAGAGGATCAAAGATTTTGAACTTGAAGATATGACAGACGTCATCCAGTGTAACCTCCTAATTTCTCCGTTGAAGAAACTGTGAGAGCCTGAATATTATGCTTTCCAGAGCTCAGAGCTGTGGTTTAGTGGAAAAGCAGTGGGAGAAGACTTCTAATCATTTTCAACATGAGAGTTCTGCACTGATTTCCATGTTCTTTCCTTGAGCCAATGCTCCCCACCCCAGGCCACTTAATATTAAAAAGGATCTCATCACTTCCAGAGGTCTAGTCCCAAACTTGATACTTTTCTTCTTTGTCTAGAGTTATTGGATATACAAGGAGTCAATAAATGTAGTTCAGGATTGAGTTGTTCTCCTAACGACAAAGACTACAAAATGTGGGTAGAAAGGGGAATAAAACTAACTGGTAGGTCTCAAGGCCTCACCATCTGGGAAGAGGAAGCTTGTTTGGTCTGCCAGATTCTTGTATACATGTTTTGCACGGCCAAACTTGATATCTGACACCTAAGGATTCCCCCAGGAACCGATGATGATCAGCTTCTCATTTACAGAGTGTTCTATGTGTATCAGACCGTTCCTTCCCCTCAAGGAAATCTCATTCTAATGGAGAAGACAACAGGTAAGTGACTAGATATGTAGGAAATATATACAGAGTGGATGGGAAACAATCTCAAAGAGAAGACAACAGTAGCTGGAGACAAAGAGAAAGACCTCCTCTAAAAAGTGACAAATAAGCTAAGTCTTGGAGAAAGCCAGGGGAAACTAAGGGGCAGAGGTTAGGAGGAAGTCACCAAGCGTGGGAGACAAGGGGCTGGGAAATGCATTATTATATGCAAGGAATAGCAAATAGGCCAGTATGGTTCAATCTTAGAATGCATGGAAGGGAGCAGAGGAGTAAAACATAAGAAGACTAAAAATGCAGGAAGGGGCCCTGTTTGGAGGAGCTTTAAATGTCAAAAAACACGGTAGTTTATATTTGATTCTGAAGGTAGGGAGCCAATGGAGCATATTGAATAGAGGGTGACATGGTTAGAAAAAACTTTAGGAGAATGAAGTGGAAGATAGAGCAGATTGATGAGGGAATAGGGGTGGGGAGATCATTTAGAAGGCTATGTCAATAGTCTAGGTAAGAGATGATGAGGGTCTGAATTAGGATAGTCAGGCAAAAACAAGATGTAGTAGTGGATTAGGTATGTAGGATGAGTGAGAATCAGGCATCAAGAATGACATGAAGGTTGAGAACCTGAGTGTCTGGGGAGGTGGGGGTGGTGCCCTCAACAGTAATAGGGAACTTGGAGAAAATATGATTTCTATTTTAGATGTGCTGAATTTGAGATGCTCAGAAGGCATCTTATAATTCAAGATGTCCAAAAGGTTAGTCTGACATGACCTATTCTTGAGGAAAATATGCTGGCTCTTTTTAATCAACTCTTCATTTTCTCCATGTATTCCCAGCAATAAAAATTAAGCTCACCAGCCTAAAAGTAAAGATTCTATTCTCTATTGTTTTTTGAAAATTAGGACATTTGTCATTCTTTAGAAAAAATAAAAGATCTTGAATCTCAAAAGAAATAATGAAAAAAAGTATGAATGATAGGACCATGGTATTACTGGGCTTTATAAAGCATTATAAAGCAGTACTCGCCAAAATTATTTGGTACTTATTTTTAAAAAAATAGAAAAGCAGGTCAGTGGAATAGACAAGCTAAGCAAGAAACATAAACAAATTAAGCTTGTAGACCAATATCCAAAACATAAATCACTGGAAGAAGGATTCTTTTTTCTCTCTTTTCTTTTTTTGGTTACAAGAACTACTAGAAAAACTAGAAAGTAGTTTGGAAGAAATTAGAATTGCACCAATATCTTAAACCATATTCTACAGTAAACTTAAAGACAACCTGAAGAAGTCACACTTTTAAAAAAACTTAGAAGAGAACAAGATTAGGTATGGCACACAACCTTGGGCAGAGGGTGAATGCTTAACCCAGCAAGAGAGAGATGAGACTAAAAAAGATAAATATGCATAAAACGTTATATTTCTACATTAATAAAATCAATGACATTATTATAAGAGAAAAAGAGGAAAAGAAAACAAGTATATTCAATATCACCAATATATGTCTGGCATCCAAAATATACAGGAAATCATCACAAGTACATGGCACTAAGAACTATTGCCAAATACCATTTTCAAAAGATTGGCAAATCATAAATAATCACATAAAAATATGTTCCAAATCACTAAAAGTAAGAGAAATTCAAATGAAAAAACTGATTTTACCTTATTTGCTGGAAATTGGCAAAATGAAAAGGAGCAATTGACTCAGTTTCACCAGTTTTAAAGATACAGGCAGTCCCACCAAGAAGACTCCAAGTTAGGCAAACAAGGCATATTTCAAAAGGCTCCTCAGTGGCTTCTGTGTGTTACCACAATTGGGCACGCCGACACCAGCCATGGTTACACAAATAAAAACAAATAAAGGTCCAATAGATGTCAAAAACATTCATACAATAATCTTTGTGGTAACAAAAACTAGAAACAAAATGAAGGCCCATCAATCAGGGAATGGATGGAAAAATTATGGTAGATGAATGGAACACTTATGTAGTAAAATGGCAAATATTAAGAATATTACGCAGTAACATGGAAATGTGCAAATGTTAAGAACGTTACGCAGTAACATGGAAATGTGCAAATGTTAAGAACGTTACGCAGTAACAGGGAAATGTGCAAATGTTAAGAACATTACGCAGTAACAGGGAAATGTGCAAAGTAACAGGGAAATGTGCAAATGTTAAGAATGTTATGCAGTAACAGGGAAATGTGCAAAGTAACAGGGAAATGTGCAAATGTTAAGAACGTTACGCAGTAACATGGAAATGTGCAAATGTTAAGAACGTTACGCAGTAACATGGAAATGTGCAAATATTAAGAATATTACGCAGTAACATGGAAATGTGCAAATATTAAGAATATTACGCAGTAACATGGAAATACACAAATATTAAGAATATTACGCAGTAACATGGAAATATGCAAATATTAAGAATATTATGCAGTAAACTGGCAAATAGGAAGAGTTGCATGTTCCAATAGAGAGAAAAACAAGCAGATCCAAGAGAAATATATACATAATGACTACAATGAGATAAAATAAAATATTGCTAAGAAGAAGTTGAATTCTCAGTTTGAGAAAAATTAATGAAAATCCTGGAGAAGAGATAGCAAACATACCTCTTCTCCATGACAGAAAAAGAAGGACTACTAGAACAGAGTGCTGTATATACACTGTCAGGCAAGATTTCAGCATCAAATGTTTTTGATCAACTTTCAAAAAAATATGTCAATAGGGGTGACTAGGTGGAGCAGTGAACCAGCCCTGGAGACAGGAGGACCTGAGTTCAAATGCGGCCTCAAACACTTAAGATTACTAGCCATGTGACCTCGGGCAAGTCACTTAATCCTGATTGCCCTGCCTTCCCTCCTCCAAAAAGAAAAAAAACAAAAACAAAAATTTTTTTAAAAATGTGTCGCAGAGGAAGGTTTACTGGGGGATGGGTGACTAATATTTTAAAAACATATTAATAAAGTGCATTTAAAATATACTTTATAAAGTATATTTTTTAAAATTAAAAATTTTGCCTTACCTTAGAGTTCAAATCATCTTCACAAGTACAAGGTAGGTGAGGCAAGATTAAATAGTTTATATGAGGAGTTTAATGTATTATATAAACTCATTATTAGTCTCATTATTAGTCAAAAGAGTGACATGGAAGTAAAAAAAAGGCACACGTAATCTTGGGCTCCATTAAAAGAAATATCATTTACAGGAATAAGGACGTGGCAATCCCGCTATAATCTGCCCTGTGTACTGGGGCATACTGTGCTCAGCGCTAGGAATCACTTTTAAGAAAGGTTGATAAGCTAAAGACTTATTCAAAGAGAGCAACCAGGATAATAAAGGTCCTTAAAATTATGTTACAAGATGATTAACCGAAGAAAACAGTTGTAGTTAGCCTAGAGAAGACTCAGGGGAAACATGAAAGCTAAAATCAAGTACTTGAAAGCAAACATGTGGAAGAAGAACTAAATTTGTTCTCTTTGACCCTAGAGAACAAAACTAACGTCAATGGGAAGAAGTTGTAAAGAAGCAAATTTAGGTTTCAAGTAAGGAATCAAACCAATTCTGCAAAGTCAGCGCAAAGGTGCAGCGATGGAACATGTATGGGAGAAACAGAAAGAAAGCCAGTTGGGCTGGATCACAGCGTATAAGACGGGGAGTCGTGTATGATGAGTCTGAAAAAATGGATTGTGACCAGGTGATCAAGAGCTTTAAAGCCTAAACAAGAGTTTATATTTTTATTCTGGAGACACTAGAGACTGGAGTTTATTAAGTAAGAAAATTATATGGTCAGATGTGGGTATAAGGAAAATCACTTTGGCAATTATGTGGAGGTGTACTGATGTAAGAAGAATTTGGGCTGGTGAGAACTAAGGATAAATGACTCGCCCAGGGTCACACAGCTAATAAGTGTCTGAGGCCACATTTGAACTCAGGCCCTCTTGACTCCAGGGGCAATACTCTCTCCACTATACCACCTAGGGGCCCTGTAAGAAGAAATGTGAGGCAAACTAATTAGGAGTCACTACAATAGTTTAGAAGAGGGGAATCGAGGACCTGAATTTAGGTGGTAATTGTGTGATTGGATAGAATGCAAGTGATATTTCTATAGATGTGAGAGATGTTAGGGAGATAAAAATGGTAAGATTTGGCAACTGTTTGTACAGGAAGTCTGAGGGACAAAAATAACACCAAGGTTACAATGCTGGAGACTGAGAAGACCACAGAAATAGGGAAGTTTGGAAAAGGGATGAATTGGAATAATATGACAGATAATGAGTTCTGTTTTAGACATGCTGAGTTCAAGATGTCTCTGGAGCATCCAGTTTTAAATGTTCAGTTGGCATCCTGGTGACCCAAGAATGAAACTCAAGACAGGAGTCTGGGGGTATATATACAGGATATACAGAATTTGTGAGTCTCCTGCACAGGGATGATGATAATAGCCATGTAAGCTAGTGAGGACCCCAAGAGATAGCGGGGGGAAAAAGAAAATAAAAGAAGGCCCAAGATTGAGGCTTTGGGGAATGCTCATATTTAGCAGATATAATATCATAATAAACCAGAAAAGAGACTGAGGAGCAGTCAAATGGTTAATTGGTTGGTTGTTGTCCTTTGTTCTCAAAGAGGATCAAAATGGCATCACTATGTTGGGGTCAAGGTACAGTGTGTCTGCCTGGCTGATCAGACCAATGAGCTCGGAAGGCATAGGTCAGGCACAAATAACCCACATGAATATTTGGTGTGGTCAGATGGGAGAACTAGGAGAGAGTCGTATCATCAAATAAAACGAGAATGGAGTATCCAGGAGGAAAGGGCAAAAGATAGTGCCAGATACGACAGGCGAAGAAGCATGAGGACCGAGAAAAGACCATCAGATTCGGCAATTAAGAGATCACTGATAACTTTGGAGAAAACAGCTTCAGCTGAGTGATGAGACATTAATGAGAGGAGAGGAAGTGAAGACTGTGAGGCTTTTGCTAGGGGTTTGGATGAGAAAAGGAGAGAAAAAGGATGGCTTGAAAGTTTTTTTGTGTTCGGTTTTTTTTTTAATCATGGGGTAGACTAGAGAATGTTTGAAGTCATTAGACAAAGAAACAGAAAATGGAGAGAGGCGGGGTAATGAAAAGGGAAATCTAATAAAAAGACAAAGTTTAAGTGGGTTTTTTTAAATTAAAATTGCTTTTCTGATATATCTTCATTTAGAGTCAAATGAACCAGGAGGAAATTTTATTATTCCCATTTCTCAGATTAGCAAACTGAGGAACAGAGAAATTAATAACTACCCAAATCAAACTACTCATCAGTAGCAAAATCCCAAACAGGCCCTGTATTTCCACACTAGTACTTCAATTAAATGTCATAAAATGAAACCCTTCCTTCTCATAATTGTAGGATGCGAAAATAAGTCATGAGCAATTCATTTTGTCCTTTTATTAAACTGCAAATTGGTCAGTTCTATTTATCTCAGCATGCATATATTTAATAATCACTCAACTTTTAGGGCCAGATTGCCCATTAAGTATCTTTTAAGAAGACCTCTTTTTTTTTTTTAAACATAATACCTGGAAGTCAAGGAAGGGAAATAGAAAAACTTACATTTTTTGTGAAAGAAATTGCCCAAAGGCTAGCAAAGACTAATAAAAACAAAACCAAACAAAACCCCAACTCGGTGCTGGTTCCCTTTCTGCTAGAAACAAAGGAGAGAAATCAGAAGATTGAATTCTTGCTTCTTGTGAATCTGCCTTCCCTTTTTTTTACTGTCTTCCTCTTGGGATTGTATTCGCCAGTTACTTTCTTCTTCCCTAAAAGGAAGGCAGAGGGTTGCTTTCACAGCCCCCTTTCAAGGTTCCTCTCTGCCTAATTGGAGCATTTGGCTCTTTCTACTGATTAGAAGCACAGCTGACTTCAGTGCTGGCCTGTTACACCCCATCCACCATAGCCTTAGCGTGAGGTGCAAACAGATTAATGGAAGGAATGAAGTTGCTAAAAATTTACAACACATTTGGGTTCTTCTAGATCAAGTGAGTTTTGGAGATATTTTCAACAAGCCGGGAATTATTTACTGGTTTTTAAAAGGGGCCAGTGGGTTTTTTGCACAGCAATGTGTTGTGTGTGATTTTTTTTTTAAGTTCCCCCTTCTTTTCCATGGTTTGTATACAAGATGGCTTCAAAGAAGACCGATTGTATTTTAATAAAGGCATTAGAAGACTTGTCCTTCACACATTTTAATCAAGGTCAGCATGTTTGACAAGCACTACATCCTGAGTTGTAAACTCCTTAAAACTGCCTGACATTTCCCTGTGTGCAAACTAGCCTGTGGCTTTCAGGTTACCACCCTTTGGAAAATCTTTAACATAATAAGAGGCTCCCAAACTCATTTATGCAGCCGCTTACTGGTGGTTGTGACAGAACCGAGTGTTGCTTTCAGTGTGAAAGAGAGGGAATAAATGCCCCCTCTCTGGTCTGCAAAGCCTTAGAATCAAAGTTGCAATTTTTATGGGTATGAGGAGGCAATCCATCTTGGGGAGGATGAAAAATCAGCATCACAAACATCTTTTTTTTCTTTTTAACCATCAAAGTAGGACTCTCATATGTTATCTTTCTGACAATCTTCAATTTGTCACCAGCAAACAACGTAGCTGTTTGTTTTGTTTTGTTGCCTGAAAGCGTCACTTTACTTACAACTTCCATCTTATTCTAAATTAGTGCCTAAAATTTGTGCTTGGCCAGCCACATCACTGAACCAAGTTTCACATTTCTGATAAAGGTCTCCCTGGAAAAAAAAAAAAAAGACACTTTGGGAAGTTTATCATTAAAACCGATATCAAAAATTCAGAGCCAGTGCCCCCAGGACACCAGTTAGTTTTTCCCTAATTTCATTGTTGACATATTTTGATATCTATAAAGTGAACGATTTCAAAATGGTCACAAAAGAGATCTTCACTTAACCAAACAGAAACTGAGTGAAGAGATGAGTTAGGCATCCTGGGGACCTGAAACCTCTTCAGAACCAGACTGAAAAGATTAGCCATTGATAATTTAAATCTTCAATGCTTTATCTCTTTGTTTGCTTCTGGGAATGCCATTGATACCTTCTTTGTCTTTATAATTGTTTTAATTAGCCACCCAGCAGGAGACCCGAACAGAGCTTGTGATAGAGTATTATGGCCAGCCCAGCAGGACAGGGCAGCCTGGTTAAAATGAAGCACAGACATTATGGCTGGCTTAATTTCTTTTATTTGTGTCAAATTTCTTCTTTCCACTCCCTCTGTTTTCATCCTTTTTCTGCTGCTTCTTCTTAAAAAAAACAAACTCAAAACTTTTCTTTGTGGAGAGTAGGGGAAAATGCTTGAACTCCTCAAATGGCTTTTGCTTTTGAAGAACGAATGAAAAGTATGAAAAGATGCAATTGTAGATATTTATCAGTGGTTCATATGGGGAGGGGGGAGAGAATCCCAGATGGGCTAATCTATTGCTCTTCTAGCATGGCCGAGACATCAAACATGATCATATCTTTGGTGATTAAGCTGAAAGGGAAGGGATGTGAGTAGCCAGCCTTGGCTGGGGGGTGGGGTGGAAGTTTGTTAAAAGCTTCTCCTTGGCTCTCTAGCTGTTATTTGTCCTTACTGACGACACCCTTCTTTTGTAAATGGAAATCTGGAGCTGCAATTATGATGCAGATCTCAACTTTAATACTATTTCCATTTGTGTAGGCTGCTAGGCCAACAATGTGAAACTTTTGGAAAGTCTTGCACTGTTTTGACCCCCTTTTTTTTTGTCCTTTGAACTAGATGCTGATTTTGGTGAAGCCATAAACAAACTCTTTAATGGCCCTTTCATAAGAATTAAGAGGAAGGGAGTGTGTGTATTGGGCCTCTCAACTGCATGCACGGAAATCAATGAGCAAGCTTGAGTCCACTGATTATTATTTCACTCAGCTTTTGAGGGAACAGCATTTTTAAGCTAGCATTTCTACACCATACTGGAAGGAATCTCAGTGTTATGCCTCTTATCTATGATAACTCGAGTGCCTAAAAGAGGCGAAAAAAACGTCATCTGTTCAGAACTGGCCGGGACAGTCCAAGTGATACTGTTGGCCGAGAATATCATCATAAACAAAGGAAAGCCTTCAGGTTATTGGGATTCCCTATGGAGAATTTATGAAAATACATGAAAAAGAAGAGGATGGGGTGAGGAGGCAGGGAATAGTTGCTATCTGTAATTTGGGAAGGATTATTATTATTGTTTTTATTATATTATGGTATATTGTGTAATATTGTTATATAACGCATTATATTTATTTAATGTTATATACACATGCTATATTATATAAATATATTATTTACATATTTATGTTGTATATCACATTTATATGATATATTTATTATTATTCCTTATATTTATATACCATTTTCAGGTTTGCTAAGCACTTCATATAAACTATATCTTTAGCCTTACAAAAACTCCATTTTATAGATGAAGAAATTGACACTCAGTCAATAAACATTTATTAAGTCCCTACCATCTGCCAGACTCTGTAAACAGTGGGGATACAAAAAGGAAGGCTAAGGCAAGTCTCTGCCCTCAAGGAGTTTATCATCTAATAGAGGAAGACAAGACACGAAAGCTGAAAAGTGAGAAGGAGATGGTGGAGGGAAGGTATCCAGCCAAAAAGGCTGGAAGAGGTTCAGAGGAGTGCAGTTGAGTGGGTAATGAGAAGGCCAGCCTGGGAGTCTCTTTAAATGGAGGTTCTGGGAAGCGAGCTCTGCTGCCCACGCTCCAGGCAGAAGAAAGGAGGGTCCCCAAGGATACGGGCTACCGATAGGTCTGAGTTCCTTGGGCTGAATTCATCTTGTAAAGTGAAGAGGTTTCTGGGTCACAATGAAGTCCAGAAGTGTGCAGCTGGTTGGGAAATGAGAAGCATCTTAGCTCTATTCTTAGCTACTGTGTCTGAGTTGGAATCTGAACCCAGGTCACCCTGATTCCATCCAAGTTCAGAGTTCTAACAACTATACCACATGGATGAAATCTTATCTACATCATAATAACAGCTGACATTTATGTGACCTTTTAAAGTTTAGGAAACACTTAGCTCATGGTAGGTACTATGGATATTATCATCCCCATTTTAATGGCAAAGATACTCAAACTCAGAGAATATGAGACTTGCTTACGTATGGTCATAGTGGGAAGTTAATAATAAGCATTTATATGGAGCCTACCATGTTAGACACTGAGATAAACATTTTTACAAATACTTTCTCAGTTGATCTTAACAACTCTAGATGGCAGGTGCTATGATCTCCATTTTACAGTTGAGGAGACTGAGGCAAACAGGTAAAGTGACTTGCCCAGGGTCACCCACCTAGAATCTGAGGCTGGATTTGAACTCAGGTCTTCCTGAGTTAGACATCACTCTATCCACTGTGCCAGGTAGCTGGCTGGACTTCAGGTCCAGGATTCTATCCCCTCTGGTACAAAACACTGTTTTTTCCAGTCCTTTCCATCAAAATATTTATCTTCATTGCATGGAAAATGTTTTTTCTCATTAATTAAAATGTATTCAAAACAATAGTTGATATTTATGTAGCTTGTCCATTCCAAAGTGATTCAAAGTCTCTTTTGATCCCAGAAGCAGCTAGGTGAAGCAGTAGATAGAGCACTGGGCCTGCAGTGAGGAAAACCCGAATCTAAACCCAGCCTCAGAAACTTATTAGCTGTATGACCTTGGGCAAGTCATTTAACCCATTTGCTTCAATTTCCTTATCTGTAAAATGGGGGTAATGATTGCCCCTACCTCACAGAGTTGTTGTGAGGACCAAATGAGAAAATAATTGTAAAGTGCTTAGTACAGCGCCTGCCTGACATCATTAGTGCTATCTAAATGTTGGCTATTTTTCCTTTGAACCTTGTGCAGTAAGTTGACCAAGTAGGCTCCTCTTTTTGCTGGTAAGGAAATCAAAGCCCACAGCGACTTAACTAAGCTCACCTGGCTTGTAAGTGGTAGCGTTCAGAGCTCCAGGTGCTTGGCCCAGATCTTTGGACCTTAAACCCAGTGCTCTCTCCACTCACCAGTTATCGATTTGAAAAACACTTTTACTGTCTTCTGTATTTGTTAGGATTGACAGACCCAGCATAGCTTTATGTGGAATGTGGAATGTCTACAAGACCCTAAATATCCAGATAAAAAGTGAAAGGCAATCATTGAGAAAGTTTAAAATGTTCAGATAATGAATATTGTAGACACAAAGCATGTGTATAATTGATATTCCCCACCCCTTTACCTAGAAGTTGTAATGCCTACTTATAGGCAGCCAGAGATTCACACATGCACACTCTCTCTTCTTAATCCAGTCACATATCAAGAGAAAAGGAATAAGTACTGTCACTAGTTATATTGAATCTGTTGTAAATCACTGAAATTCAAAGACTAGGAAAAGACTGGAGTGCCACCTGGAAAAGCCTCAGCAGGTGAATTAGATAAGGAAGGTGACCCCTGGGCAGAATGGCCTGGGGCCAGGATACTTTACCTACTTAGGTAAAGGAGAGAAGAGGCAAGACCCGGACACAACCTCTGGGGGAGTGTTTCAAGAGCCAAGGTAGACAGCCCCCTGGGGTTCATTACGGGGTGGAGGCACTGTTAGTATAGTGGATAAAGAGCTGGCCTTAAAGCCAGGAATGCTTGGGTTCAAATCCTGCCTCTGGCAAATACTGACTGTGGGCCCCTAGCCAAATCCTTTAACTTCTCAGTACCCTAGGTGACTCTCTTGGGATTCTAAGTTGCAGAGAAGGTGCAGGTCTAGGTTGGTAAGAGGAATTTCATCAGCTGGAAGTTCCCTATGTCAATGAAATCACAGATTCTGCTCCATCCTTTTTCCTTTTTTTGAGTAATATTAGTCTTTTAGGTGAGGTAGTGAAGCCTGTTCATTATGAGTTTTCAAATAAATATTTTTATCAGCACAATGTAATAGAAAGATGAATGAGTTTGGAGTCAGATGACTTGGGTTCAAGTACCAGACTCATTGGTGCAACTCCCTAGTGAGGGAACTGTGGCCAAGTCAATGCCTCTCTCTGGGTCTCAATTTCCTCATCTGTAAAATAGGAATGCTAAATATATGACTAAATGGGGTGACTAGATTGGCGCAGTAAACAGAGCACCAGCCCTGGAGTCAGGAGGACCTGAGTTCAAATCCAACCTCAGACACTTAACACTTACTAGCCTTGTGACCTTGGGCAAGTCACTTTACCCCAATTACCCTGCTTTCCCTCCTACAAAAAAATAAATATATGACTAAATTCAGTGTCATTTTAAAGATAAAATGAAATGATATACTCAAAATTATGTATGTATTATAATCTTAAAAATATGAAACCATTAATATTAGATAACATTTTTCCATAGCTTCATTGCTTCAGTGTACCTGTGATCACATTGTTGTGGGTGCAGAACACAATTCATCTACATCTTTTCATCTGGCTCATCTCCTTTTCTATATCTTTCCATGAATCCTTCATTGGGATCCAACTAATGGTCTGACATCTTCTCCTAAGTCTTCTAAGGTGTATATGAGTAGCACTGCCGCTGCCCATCTCTTATGTTCCACTTTCATTATATGACTTGCCCACCTCATCTTCCAGTCCTCTTTGATGATACTTGTTACTTGAAAGTAGTTGGTCATTTTTAACATTGTGACCTATTTATACACATATGTGGTATGTCAGACTACATAAGGCAGTTTTTAACATGAAGACTTATTATCTGAATATCTTGAAGACTACAATTTGATCATCTGAATGGAGTAGAGTTTACCAAGAGAAACTTTAGGCTCTTCAAATAACAATGGGACTGTCCTATGGCCTTCGTACAGCATTTTTTTTTTTCCTTCTTTAATGTACATCTTATACAATATTATGCATTATTCTTATCTCTTTGTTATTATCCCCCTACTAGACTGAGAGGGCAAGGAGTCTCATTTATATAAATGCTGTGTATCC
The DNA here is from genome assembly GCA_028646515.1 of Pseudochirops corinnae. Taxonomy (NCBI): domain Eukaryota; kingdom Metazoa; phylum Chordata; class Mammalia; order Diprotodontia; family Pseudocheiridae; genus Pseudochirops; species Pseudochirops corinnae. Next base: position 188,767,554 of record CM053585.1, on the reverse strand, counting down.
CTCAATGGACACAGCACCAATGCTCTTCTTATTGCTGACACTAAATAAATGTTTGTTAAAATTCAATAAATGAGGTTTGGACAGTGGATAGTGGACACTGGAACCTGGACTTACAGGAAGTGCTCAATCCAAATCTGGCTTCACACATCTACTAGCTGTGTGGCCCTGTGAAAGTCAATTAACCTGTATCTACCTCAGTGTCCTCATCTGTAAAATAAAGATACTACCTATCTCCAAGGGTTGTTATAACAATCAAACATGACAATATTTGAAAAACATTAAAGCACTATATAAATGCTAGTTATTATTATTATTATAATTAGTATCATAATCACTATGAATACAATTATTCCCATTTTGCAGATAAGAAAAGTGAAGATTAGAAAGGTAAAGTAACTTTGGTCACATAGGTGGTAAATGGCTTAGTAGAATTTGAACCAGGTGTTCTATTACAACCAAAGATACATGGATTATAGAAATACCTTCATATGTGCCATGCATTTTTAAGTCTTTTCAGCAACCAGTTCTCCTGGATCATGTAAGATACAATTCAGTTTACACAAATTTGAACAAATATGCCTCTATAAACAAACCAAAGTTAATGGTTATGTTTTAATTGATTTCTTACATTCACTCCAGTAGACTGGATAACTGAAAATCTATCACACATTACTTTAAAATTCAGTGCACTGGAGAGTAAGGAGCTGAGCTAACTCCCTAAGTGATCTGGAGGCAAATCTCTTCTCCCAGAAGGCCCATTTTTCTCTAACTTTACAAGGGATTTGGATTAGATGATCTTTCAGTTTTCTACTATCACTAACTGTCTGTGAGTCTATATATAACGGCAAGATTCAAATGATTTAGAAAAAGAATTTCACACTTGTATATGGAAATGAAATATCAGGAGGTTTTCATAGCCACGGGAAAATTAAAACAGAAAAAAAAATACTAGAGCATCTTTAACCTGCAACTTTTTTAGGGCAGGCATAAAAGTGATAAGGATTAAGATGGAGGAGATGGGAGGGTGAGGACATGTAGCTATAAATAATTCTGAACTTCTATGATTCTAAATAGAGAGGCAGTGTGCTACAATGGAAAGATAGACTCGTACCCAGGAAACCTTTCTTCAAACTACAGCTATAACACTTAACTAGCTTTTAGAAAGTCATTCCATCCTTGAGCCTCAATTTCCCCATCCATAATATAGGAACAATAATCCTTGCACTAACTACCATTCAGAACCATTGTATAGAGAGTTCTGACTGCAAAACCTATAAAAATATAAGTATTTATGAATATTATATTACTACTAATGGTAATGATAAATGATGCAGACCTTTTAAGTATTATAACTTTTTAAAAAAATCATTCTGTGATGATACACTGGCCAAATTTCATATGAGTCAGATTTTCCACCTTGTTTGGTTTTTTTTTTAACTTAAAAAAAACTGGAAAAAAAATTTCCCCAGCCTTTATTTAGTAGTGGTTAAATAAGGGGAACTCTCCAAGATTCTTAACACTTCCAAAGAAGAGAAGAGTTATGTTTTCCTAGGGTTTTGATTACATTACAATTTTCAGAGGGTTTTCTATGAAAGATTAATGAGCTCCCTCCTCGTTACATTATAATGTCAAAATTTAGTGTTTGCTTTCTTTGAAAACAAATTGAAATTAAATGGAAATTTTATTATATACAATAATTGGCAATGAAGTCATGTAAGTAAAACTGCTTTAATATTTACCTGTGAAAGTGTTAGTAAAATCCATGATTTCTAGTCATTTATTGTCATTAATGAAGGAAGGGAAGAAACATACACTTTAAAAAAAAAAAACCTGAACATAGGAACTATACTTGTGATTTCTTTTTTTTTTTAACTCCAAGAAATGTTATTAGCATTCTTCTATGATTTGTTTACAATATCTTTTCTCTTGCCTGATCTGAAGCTAAATTAGAATCTTTTTGTTCTCTACTTTCAAAAATGTACTGCATTCTTCTTATAGGCCAAATTCCCATTTTCTTATCTGCCTGCTTCAAGGAAACTATGTGCTTAACATGTTTGTTCAAAGTTTAGTCCATACCAAGTAATTATTTAATCCAAATATCTGAGCCACGAATTGAGCTCTTTCCTCAAGCGTAAGTACAGTTTTAATAGCTAAGGCCAGTAGGTTTTTGAAGTGAGTACTATACATCCTAAATTCCCCAATTAGGTGTAAAGAGAGGGTAGCTGACTTCTGGATGTGCAGTGTTACTGGACATCATTGGTCCTAAACCATTGCCTCTGCCAACTACTGCCACAAATTCAGTAGGAATACCATCCCCTTCATACTCTGCTTTAATCTTTAGAATTTCATGTGGTCCCTTATGGGCAAAAATGTTACTCAAAGATCACAGGGAGTACTATAGTTTCCACAAATCTTAATTTTTTCACAATGACCGAGGTCAGAAATTGAACCCATCAATACCACAACTCTGCATGGATTTTATACTTTTCGAAGAAATTCCACTCTTTCAGTAAGCCATTCAAAGTCTTTCTTCACCATCTGGAGGCCTTCCTAAGGTCCCAGTATGACTACTTATCTTTCTGCTGGGTTGGATCACCAGATGGCCAGAGCCACTAAGAATAATCATCAGTAACATTGACAAGAACAATTTCTTTTGTTGTTTCATCAACACCAAATTCAATCTTCCACTAACGTACAGTTCTTAGGTAATCAGGATTTTTCCAGTACTTCAAAAACAGCATGTGTGGAATGACTCCTAATATCCACTTCAATCCAACCTATATTGTCCAGCAAAGAACGATTTTCCAGCAATGAGCTGTTCTTGAGACCACTGTGGATCATTTTTTGGCATCATCCTTGAAAAACAACTCTACTTTAGGTAGACGGAATCCTCTGTCACCAGGATTTCTTTTGAGAAAAGAATCAATTGTAATTCTTCCTACCCATTCAGTTGGAATCATTTCACTTTAAGACACAATGAAAGCTATCTCATCAAATGTTTTGAAAAAGTAGTTTTGATACTTGCTTCCTGTAACAACTTGAAAATACAACTGGTAATTTTGTTTGAGATTACCTTCCTGGTGATTTTTTTTCTCTACCTATATTGCCTGCTGTCATCTGGACTCTGGGACCAGGACTTTCCCAAAGGCTATATACAAGAATTCACAGACTTCTTTTGTTTTAGTCTCATAAAGTTTCTTACCAATCTTTAGTACTTTCATGGTCACCATTTCCCTGGCTGCAGCATAAGGGACAACAGCAGAAATCTGGGAAGGAGAGATTAGGATTTTTTTGTTTTTTTAGTTAGAACTTCCAAATAACGGAACTCCCTCCACATCTTCTCTTCAATTTAGAGAGGTTAATTGACTTGCCCAGGGTCACGTAAGTCGAGCATTTATTAAGTACCTACTACATTTCAGACACTGTAGCCAGTGTGTGTCAGAGCTGGGACATAAACACACATCTTTGTGGCTTCAAGGCCAGCTTTCTCTCCACATTTTAAAAAATATTAAACCTAATTCCCTGGAGGTTGATATGCTAAGAGTTACAGTAAACAATAGGGCATATGTGACCTGCGATAGTAGAGCAGGGATTCATTTTACAAGGAAATATTTTTTAAAAGAAAATATGATTCTATTAAAACATCAGTCTTCAAGAAGAAAGCTATAAGGAACTAGATTTGCTTTTTGAATAATCATAACCTGCTCATGCAAATGATTTTTGAATGTCTTTAAAACTATAATTTGATTATCTGAATGGACCAATATAACTTTATTAGGCATTATTAATGATCCTGATCTTTCCCTTCGATCTTCCATTCCTATTTTTCTTGCACAGAGACAGCCCCCCCACCCCCACCCCAATGAGAAGGAAGACAAGTCAGTAGGAAAGACAAATGCTAAGAGGGAGAAATGTTCTCCCCCTCCCCCACCCCCCCAGTGGCCAACTCCAATCAGGTATGTTGGTCGCTGTGCTATTTGAATTCCAAAGGGAAGGATTAATTTTATGACTATCATAAACATTCTTTTTGCATCAATGATTACAGATTTATTATATAACATTTATCCAGAAAAATAAGACTAGATCTTGCTCTCCCCCAACTCTCGGAAGTGAATTTTTCATCTCCAGGGTTTTTGGGGGGAATCACATGCCAATTCCAGTAAGTCCTATAGAATTCTAAAGCTCAAGAATACTCAAAGTGGCTACATACCAGACAAAGTATGACTATTTTAAATGTCTGTAGTACTGAGTTTATAGACAAGAACACACCTATTAGGCATGTCCAACCATCATTTACAGAGATGGGGGGCTATGGGTGAAGAAGGCTGCACATAATTAATGTCAAACTTTTTCAATGTGTCAGTTACTTTTGCCGAACAACTTATTCTTTGTTACAAGCAATGACAAAGCAACTCTCCACGAGGTAAGAAATGTAGGTGGTATAAAAATAAGAGAAATTAAAATTTATTTTTAAAAAATAATCTCTTAATATTTTATCCAAGAAAGCCACGGAAAATAAAAGTCCTTTTTTTTAGGTTAGATTTTTGTTCTAGTTTTTATTTCAAACTAGATGGCAAAGTGTTCATGTTTCCTATAGAAATGATTGATGCAGGAGCCAACAACAAAAGATCTTTTCCTGGGTCAAGAGGTTATTCACAAACGTGCAGAAAGTTTAACCCTAAAGCTTCTGTCCTTCTTACAGGACCACTGTTATTTATGTATTCATAACCCTGGAAAAATCATAAAGACCTTTCACTCCCAAGCCCTCCCAACTCCAGAAAGTTAAACATATACCTTTACCTGTTGCAAATAACTAATTCAAATAATCCTCAGTTTTTAATAACACCTTCCCACCCCACCCCACCCCCTTCACTTCTGAATGAGTGTTTCAACCAAGCACTAGAAAATATTATTTTCTGCTCAGGTGTGACTGAAATCCTGGCCGCCTACTCAAGAATGTTGTTGCCTGTGAGATATTAATTGTCTCTCAAAGCTTGGAACTATTCTTCCTAACTGAGCTTAATGGACCATACAGATTTAAGGGAGATTTCTAATCACACCAGCCTCCAGAAATATGACACTCTCGGAGATGGGTCATTTGTTTTCACTATTTTAAAATTTAATGGAGCGACAACTTTATAATGTACTTGTTGGGAACTTAAAATTTCTGAAAAAGATGGCAGTGTAAGGTAATGGCAAGACCACTGGACGGCATTCTCTTATTTTCAGATTGGGTTTTATTTTACTTTAGGGATCTGTTTATTAGTAAAATCAATTTTTTTTTTCCCCACTGAAAAAAAATACAGTTTGTTTTCCAGATGAAACAATCTGTATTTCAGAGAGTCATAGAAACCTAAAGAGAAATCAAAATTTGTCCAGATCTGACTTCAAAAAAAAACCGAAACACTCACTCAGATCTTCTGATTCCAAATTCAGTACTCAGTGATGCAGAATGGCATCTAGAGATAGTAGGGATGATTCCAAATCCAGGTTCCAGCTGTGTGTACATCCTTTTTCTGGCCCTTGGGTTCCTCATCTATAAAACAGTAGCATTTGATGGTGCTTAAAGTCTCTGCCAACTCTAAATGCCAATGGAATTCAACCAGTGTTGTTAAGTACCTACTATGTACAAAATTCTGTGGTTATCCTACACAAAGGAGGGACTGAATAAATGTTGGCTAAGTTCCTAGAACCCCAGTTCCAGTATTGAATTTCCCACAGCAACAGCATTAATTCTTCACGTGAACTTCTTTAAAACAGGGACTGATTTCCTATTTTTATCTCATTTTCAGATGCACTTAATTCTAAACAAATGTTTGGTTTTAAGTACCTGTTACACCCATGTAGACTGCAGACCCTTTGTCTCAGTTCCGGTGGTACTTCCGGGCATAAGGCCGTGAATGGATGCATCTGAAATTTTTATTTAAAATAGCTATCTCTGCCTTTTTAAAAACGTATTTTAGTGACTGTTTGGGTAGATACACTTTAGGTCTATTTCGCTTTTTCAATGTGTTTTACATAGAACAGTTGGTTATTTGATTTGTTTTTGCTTAAAATAAAATGTGCATTTGACCATTTCCCAAGTATTAAACAAATAAGAATCAATCACAAGAAAACGTTATATACATTATATCTCTGTGTTAATGACATATTAAAGTGTGTCAGTAAGCTAGTCAGGTTATTATAAATGAATGAAACACCACTGGAAAAAGTGTTTTCAATTCTTAAAGTAAATGAAATGTTTTCTTAAACTCTCTGGAAATTTTACAAGATTGGCATTCCACTGTCCTTACTTTGTGTAAAAGAGAAAGAAGGCTTGGTTGATAATTTTGCTAAATGTTTTTCTTTTTCCTCCCTTAACAAATTCTTTGTTATGAGGGTTGGCTTTCCGGGAGGTGGACACAGCAATATAAAATCAAAATATAGCAATAAAAATCTTCTTTTAAGAGACACTGACTTGCTCAAGGGAATAAGGAAAGGACTTAAGCAAAATGTTACTGGTTAGATCCTTAGCGACTTGAGCCACCTTATATCTCTCATTCCAGTTTCTTCCATGACATTCTTTGTTGAGGGCAGATGTATAAAGTTGCCTTTGGAAGGTGGAAGAATTCTCGGTCTAGATCTGCATAGAAGGAGTTTGAAGTTTTACTGTTCATCTCCTGAGCCAAGGAGATATGCACAAGGTTTAAAACTGAGATAGAATTAAAAGCAAATCTGATGGGTGCATGGTTGGGTATAGGGAAAGAAGAGGAGGGAAAACACACACTCAGAGGGAAAAGGTAGCTTCACCATTGAATAAACAATGGTCATTGTCATCAGTGGCAATGTCCCTTCCTCAACCCTGTATGAGAGAGAGAGAGAGAGAGACAGAGAGAGAGAGAGAATTGGGAAATAATGCAAGTACTGGTAGTCTTTATTCCCTTCCCCTGCCTGACTTCAGCTGGGTGTGCTTGCCTGTTGTGATTTGCCATTCCCTTCTGTAGCCAACTCATTTTACAGATGAGGAACTGAGGCAACAGCATTAAGTGACTTAACCAGGGTCACACAGCTAGTAAATGTCTAAGATCAAATTTGAATTCAGGAAGATGAGTCTTCCTGACTCCAGGCTCGGTGTTCTAATCCACTATACCACCTAGCTCTTAGCACCAGCTTCTAATTGTGTTCTTTTAATCCTTTAAAGATTGAATCTGATTGATTTAATCTTATTTCTTATACACATTTGTGATTTTATGCATTTCCTCATGTCCCTCTGTTTCCAAGTTAAAGGCACAAGCCAGTTCAGAGAGCGAATGACCTTTCCTCTGTAGGCTGAGCTTCCCAATCCTCCAAAGCATTCCCAGAGTTTTTCCCTTCTAACTGGAGGCACAATCACAAGCCATTCATAAGTTTCATAATTACACTTTCAAGGGTGGAGTAACTGTGAACTTGGGCCTTTTCAATAGGATCATAAGCCTCACCAGTTATGATACCAGTGATACCAGATACACGTCTCATATGCTATAATGCCTTTCTTTTTATACTTGTAGAATTGTATGCACCTAGGTCATTTATTGTACTAGAAACAAATAAAGACATACTTGCTTAAGGTCACATAGCTAGTTTATTAGCAGCAACAGAAACTAAAGAGAATTATCATATTAGGACCAAGGCTTGATCTGTAGTAGTTGTTGGGCTTCCATAACTATGGACGTTTTCCCATAGTCTTCTGAAGTGTTATATTTCCATCATGTGCAAGTTTATGTCCCATCTGGGAAGATTACACAACATTCAAAAAATGGATAACTTGGAAGATCTGTTTCCTTGAACATAAACTATTTCAAATAATATATTTTAAGAATTAAGGTTCTTCTCCATTGAACTCCTACCATGATATCTCTTCATGATGTGGACAGGACCCTGAATTTTCAAAGACTAGGCCAACAGATTATAAACTCTAGCACAGGGGTGAAGAACCTATGGTCTCGAGGCCACATGTGGCCTTCTAGGTCCTTGGGTTTGCCCTTTTGACTGAGTCCAAGTTTTACAGAACACATCCTTTTATTAAGGGGATTTGTTCTGTGAAGCTTGGATTTAGTCAAAGGGCTACACTGGACCTAGAGGGCCACATGTGGCCTTGAGGCAGCAGGTTCCTCACCCCTGCTCTAGCAGATTGTTATGGGAATCTGAAGATCTTCCCTGCCACTAGGCCCTTTGCTGAAGTGGCTACATGACTCTGAGGACCCTTGGATATTTGAAAGTATACTCTGTTCCTTAATAGGCTGAATGTGGTCACATGGAGCCTGTGGTGCCAGGCTTGTTTTCCAGGAATGCCCGTGCCTTGTAGCTTTGTGATTGGGCAGTGGGTCCAGAGGGCTGTGACACTCTCCAATCCAGGAGAAGGCTATATATACGGCCTGATGTGAAGTTTTGGTTTGGAGCTCACTTTGAGAAGAGTTGTGTGATTTGGCCAGAAGAGACTCTGGGCAGCCGTTGAGCCCCCCGGCTGTGAAAAACCCAGATGTTGGTGCTTCCCTCTCTGGTGACTGACTAGGTAACTGATGCAATGGTCAGACGCTGGAAGCCATCTGCTGATGTGTTTTTCTGTTTGTTTGTAACTTCTGTTTGTATTCTCTGAAGTTCAGGGTGCTGACTTTTCCCCCTGACTAGGTAAATGATATGTTTGATTAAAGTAAAATTGTTAACCCATTTTGAGTTGCTTTCCTTTAGAAAAGCAGATCTAAGAACCTGTGCTAGTAGCCGCCCTAGGTATGCTAGGGTGCTTGCTGTTACACAGATCAACCAAACCTTAAAGATTTTGAGTATATGAAACCTTTTCTAAGCCCCTCCATTTCTACAACTTCTACCTTCTGCCCAAATTTCCATAAACCTACTTTGTACATATCTATATATACACAGGGAAACAGCTTTGTATAGTGGGTAGGGCAGTAGACTTGTGGTCAGGAAGAGTTGAGTTTAAATCCCTCCTCAGACACTTACTAGCTGCAAAATCTGGGGCAAGTCACTTAATATCTTTGTGCCTTAGTTTCCTCATCCAGAAAATGGGGGTAATAATAGCACTAACTTCATCAGATTATTGCCAGGATCAAATTAGATATATCTTCCACACATACACACATACACACCCACCCACCCACACACACACACACACACACACACACACACTCACACACACACACTCGTGTATACTTTGGAGATATTGTGGGTCAATGTTCCAGGCCACTGCAATGAAGCAGATATCACCATGATGTGAGTCATGAATTTTTTGGTTTCTTAGTGCATATGAAAGTTATGTTTACCTTATATGTCATCTATTAAATGTGCAATAGTATTATGCCTTTAAAATGTACATATTTTAATTAAAAATACTTTACAGGGGCAGTTAGGTGACACAGTAGATACAGCACTGGCCCTGGAGTCGGGAGGACCTGAGTTCAAATGTAACCTCAGACACCTGACACACTTACTAGCTGTGTGACCACGGTATATCAGCAACTACCCTAGCACACCCAGGATGGCCTGCTAGCACAGGTTCTTTGACCTGCTTTTCTAAAGGAAAAATAACTTTAAAGAGGGTCAACAATTTTACTTGAATTACAGATAAGTAGAAAATAACAGAGAAATGAGCACAGAGACTCAACAGAGAGGGCTCCTACTGTCTGAACAAAGTAATACAACCACCTACATACTCTACCGGATCAGAAGAGCACAAACCTCTGAGTAGTTGGGGTCGGGGCTCCTAGCAAACAGTTACTCAGAGTCCTGTATAAAGAATCAAAATGTCCTTCTGATAAGTGAACCCCAAAGTAAAATACCAACCTCCCAGTATATGTAGTTTAAAACTAACATGACTAAGTGCCTAATTAGTTTAGTACCAACAGGTGTGAAAGCCTTCCTACAAGTAAGCCTCCCCCTAAGCAAGCCCCTCCCTAGGCAAGTTCCTCCCCTGATGGGCTCTATGTGACTCAGGTGGGATCACAGCTGTGATAGAAATACCTGTGTACCTTTAGACTTGGGAATACGGCTTTTATTCCAAGGGAAAAGGGGATAGATGCGGTCACATGGACCTATTAATGGACGGGGAAGATCTTCATATGCCATTAACATTACACCTGGGCAAGTCACTTACCCCTGATTGCCTCACCAAAAAAAATATCAAACTTCGTTGCTTTAAAAAATGGTGACCATCATCTGAGCCTTCAGAGAGTCATAATTCTTTTTGCTGGCGAAAGGTCTTGCCATGACATTGATGGCCGCTGACTGATGAAGGTAGTGGTTACTAAAAGCTGGGATAGTCACAGCAGTTTCTTAAAATAAGACAACAGTTTGCCACGTGGATCAACTCTTCCTTTCACTTGAACACGCAGAGGTCACTGTAGGATTATTAACTGACATAATTTAAATATTGCTGTGTCTCTAGGAATAGGGAGACCAAAGGGAGAGAGGACGGGATGACTGGTCAGTGGAGCAGTCAGAACACATGCAACATTTAGCAATCAAGTTCACCATCTTATAGCGATGCAGTTCTCATTACCCCAAAACAACTACTATAATAACATCAGAGATCACCATAGTGGATATAAAAATAATGAAAAAGTCTGAAATATTATCAGAATTTCTAAAATGTGACACAGAGACATGACATGAGCACATGCTGTTGGGACAATGGCATCATAGACTTGCTCAGTGTAGGGTTGCCATAAACCTTTAATTTGCATAAAAAACCAATGCAACATTAGCAAAGCATAACAAAATGAGGTATGCATGTATGCATATATATGTATTGTATGTGTGTATATAGACATACGTGTATGTATATACATGTGTCTGTGTATATGCATACATGCATTTATACATACAGGCATTGTGTGTGTGTGTGTGTGTGTGTGTGTGTGTGTATGCGCGCGCGCGCACCGTTCTTGATGAATATAAGTGGACTATTCCACAGACCTACCCCTTCTCTAGAAGGACCCTACCTCTTCCCAGATCTTCAACAGGAATAGTACTAGCTGCTTCAGTGCTGGAGCAGAGGACGCCTGGCTCAACCCACAACTGGGCAGCAGGACCCACGATGTGATTTTACATGAAGGGAGAACTATCTGTCTGTCTCTCTCTCTAGTGCTTTGCCAACCTTAAAATGCCATTATAACTATTATTGTCATTATTATCTATATTATATGTTATATATATATTATATTATAACTATTATTGTCATTATTATCTATATTATATGTACATCATTATTTACATAAATTTACATTTATCCTATTAGAATGTGAGCTCCCTGAGGAGAGAGGCCACATTTTTGCCTTTTCTTTTTTATTCCCAACACATTCCCTGGCAGCAAGCATTTACTAAGCACTTACTTGTGTCAAGCACCTTGCTAAGCATAGGCCATACAGATATAAGCAAAAAGAAGACAATCTGTTTCCTGGAGAAGTTTCCATTCTAATGGGGGAAGACAAGCCACCAAAGAGGGTTGAAAAGCAAGGGTTGAAGGGAGAGTGGAACACTATGGAGGGACGGTGTCAAAGTCCCAAAGGTCAGAAGCAGAGCCAGGAGGGGTTTATAAATGCTTCCCGATTGATTCATTAATTGATCCTTATGATGTCCCTCTAAGCTAAATTGTAAACTCCTTGAATCCTAGGGCTATGTCACTTTTGTCTCTGCATTCTCAGTGCCTGGCACAAGGTAGCTACTTAAAACATGCTTAATGAAATATTAATTATAAACCCAGAAATGAAGTCAATCTGAGACCCAATCTACTACAGTTCCAAGGGGCTCAGATCACCAGATTACCCTCAGTGTGATTATAATGTCTCAGCCACAGCAGCCATAGAAGATCATCTATTAAGGTGCAGAAGGATTGCAATCTGTGTCATGGTAGGTATATCCACCATGAAAAAAATTAGTCTTGATGAAGAAAGGTCCTTAAAACCAGACACCTTGCTGCAGGCTGAATCATACATTAAGAGTTTAGTTTCTCCTAGGATTAGTATCAACTTTGAGAGAATTAAATCATTAGTTTATTTGGAACTCTGATCACGTATTCACAGTTACCAAATACTCTCAGATTTTCTCCCAGCCCAAATCAGATTTCATAAAGAAACCAAAGGGCTCTTTGTGTATAGGGCAACACATACCATACTCTTAAACACAGGAAGAAAATATCTTAAACACATTTCCATAAAAAAAGTAAAAATGAACAAGCACATCTTAACTTTCTGTCATGAAAAATGTTCTGCCCTATCGATCACAGAGATGAGTTCCAGAAATGATATTTAACTGAGGACTCAGATTTTCTCTGTGGGCAGGGAGGGGTTCTTTAACCTAACTCTGTGAATTCTGGGAATTGTAGAACTAGACAAACAGTATCTCCTGGGGGTTTGGGGAGGAGAGGGGTCAGATACCTCAGTCTGGGAAAAGGCAGAGTTGAAGTGGCTAGATGTGAGATTCATTTGGAATTTTGGTTTGTAAAAGAGCAGACACATCACTAGTGGTACATTGGCATTTGGAGAAAGACAGAGAAAAGCCCCTGAAGTGATTCTGTGATGTGAGTTCAAAGCCTAGATTCTAGGCACTGAAGACTTGATGCTAGCAGACATACCAGCTAGGTGCAGAGTGGTTAGAGTGCTGAGCCTAGAGTCAGAAAGACCTGAGATCAAATCCAGCCTCAGACACTTAACAGCTTCATAGCTCTGGGCAAGACACTTAACCTCTGCCTACATCAGTTTCATCAACTATAAAATGGGGATAATAATAACACATACCTCCCAGGGTTATTATGAGGATCAAATGAGATTTAGCACAATGTTTGGAAGACAGTAGGCACTTAAGAAATGCTTAAAAAAAAACCACCCAGCAGTCCAGCTTTGTTGTTATTTGGTCTTACCCAATTCTTCCTAACCCCATTTGCAATTTTCTTGACAGAGATACTAAAGAGGTTTGTCATTTCCTTCTCCAGCTCATTTTACAGAAGAGGAAGCTGAGGGTTAAGTGACTTGCTCAGGATCACACAGATAATAAGTGTCTAAGGCCTCATTTGACCTCACAAGGATGAATCTTCCTGACTCCAAGTTGGCTGGAGTGGATTGAAGCTAAAAACTATTATTCCTTGAGATTAGGGAAATGATAGCATGAAAGTTTAACTACCCTTCCCCTTCCTGTTTTGCCTGCAAACGTCAGGCATTTTCTACATGATTTCTTCATTTCCTTAAACTATTCCTAATTCTCAATTTGTTCCATATATAACTATGATTTAATCATAATTTCTCTGATTCATTTCTGTATATTAATTGTGTTTATGGTGATTATAATAGAAGAAGCCAGGAAGTATCAGGGAACCAACCAGGCCAGAGATTTGCACCTCAGTCCAAAACTTCCTAGTTGGAGGCTGAGTTGAAGGAAGGAGAATGTTACATTTTTAATTTTATTAACAAATCATATAAGCTCCTAAATAACAGACAGATAAACCACATGACTTCAAACCATTTACCCTTGGACTATTAAGTCATATGTAAGTAAATAAAGTAACTTAGAGTGGAAGGAATTTCATTGAAGCTTTCAGCCTCTGGAGTGAAGAATGTGACTGAATTACGGACCAAGGCAAGGTCACTCACATTTACCCTGAACCTTCTGGTGAGAGGAAGGTGGTGTGGTCTGGGGAAGAATGGCCACACTTTGGGACAACCCCAAAACGTTCCAAAGGATAGGGGGGCATTTTCTCACCGGCCTCACAGCACTATCTGCTGGTTACAGGTATATACCAAGTCCACTTTAATCCTGTCACTGCAATGTATAAAGGAGCCATCAGAAGACCCTTGAGTAATCAAACGAGAGATGCAAGGTTGGCAACTACATGTTGGATTAATGAAGGCCCATGAAATGCCTTATCAGAAAGACCTGTCACATAAGAATCCAGATAATCCAACTCAAAGGTCCTAAGTGCAAAAATAAGTACCTGAACCAGGCCAAGATTATAGAAGCTAAAACTACTTTCCTAATATGAATGAATGCATTTTCCCTAGCACTTGCTAGGGAAGTAATAGTGGCAAATTAGTTTTTTAAATAATGCGACCATTAATAGTAGTAGAAAAGAAACCCACAAGTTTAGAATGGAAGTTGTAAATTAAACTACAAAGTACAGTACTTAATTTGTAACATATTTACCTTTGTGGGTCTCCTAATTACAATGCTGAGTCATCTCCTGGTTCATGTAGGAAGCTTTGACTAGGCCAACAGTGAAAAAGGATAAATCCAAGTTAGTGCTGGCTCACTGAAATCTTCTTCTCAGAAGACAAAAAAACCACCCTGAAGGATCCAAAAGATCTTTATAGATGAATGAATGAATGAATGAATGAATGAATGAATGAATGAAAAAGTATTTGTTAAGCCTTACTATTTTGTAGACAGCAAGATGGCTCAGTGGATAGAGCTCTGGGCTTAGAGTCAGGAAGACCTGAGTTCACTTCCTAGCTTTGTCATCTCTGTTTACCACTAGAGAAGGAGATGGCAAACCACTCCAGTATCTCTGCCCAAAAAACCTCATGGACAGAGGTCCACAGGGTTACAAGGAGTTGGACACAACTGAAAAAAAAAAGCAAATTCTGTAGGCACTCTGCTAAGCTCTTGAAATACAAATATAGCAAGACTGTCTTGCTATAAATTCCTGACCTCAAAGAGTTTATATCTATGTCCCTATTAGTACAAATTGCATGTATTCAAATTAGAGCTATTTGAAGTTATAATTATGCAAAATATGGTAATTGGGTCCAGGTCCATAGAAATATGCAGCATAAAATAGAACTTAAATAATGGAACCACTTCAGGGGATTCATTGTTCATACTAATTGAGACCTAACTACATTCAAATACCTCGATAAAGGTGAGCTAGAGTTGGCAGGGGAGGGAGCTGTGCCCAAGGATACAAGTGGAGTACTCTGGTGTGGAGCTAAAGGCGAGATAAAGTGCAACCTCCCCCACAGGTGCTTAGGGTCCCTGGATGAGTGACTGCTTACCCTCTGTCTGCCTCAGTTTCCTCCCTTCCAGTTCTAAAACCATGATCTTATAACTCTATGCACTTGCTGTAGAGATAACTGGAGCTGCTTCAGCTATGTGCTGTGCTATTTATCAAGAAAAGGCACTTACAATAACATTCAAAAGAACTATCCCATTCATCCAGTGATAACAGAGATGGGGAGGTGGAGGTGAGTAGAACAAAGAGAAGAACAAATGCTGTATATGGTACTTACAAAATGAGTTTGGCCAGGCTAAGAGGCCAGATCTGACTAAGGCCAGGCTGTTAACTCAGCTGTGAGATGGGAACAAGACGCTATACTTACAAAATATCTGACAGTTAATAAGAGGAGATTTACTTAGACTTAGAAGAGAAAGGTTATTCAGATCAGGGAAAGAATACTCAGCAAGTATACAGCACTGATTCAGTGGGGCATGGCCAGGGGTGTGCTGGTAAATATTTAACAAACCATCACGTACCAGGACACATTTTTAAATTCAATCTGCATTTTTAACATTTTCTCTACCACTTTCTTAGGTCTAGACAATCAACAAAATAATAAATCAATTTTCAGGCATAAATGCTCTCAAGAGCCAGTTAGAAGTGACTCCAGTATGCCTCTGGGTGTAGCTTCCCTGAATCTTTGTTGCCCACGATGGTCTGTTGATTAGAAGCCTAAAGGGCATGCCAGTTGACTCCCAGTGACCTGGTTTTTCTATTCCCAATTCAACATAAAGCTAAATCAATCACTAAGGTTTTAGTTCACTGAGCCAATTCAGTCTTGAGGACAGTTTCAATACCTTTTAAGGAAAAATAGCCTCGCCTGCATGGGGTACGGTCTTTGGAAAAGCTAGCTAAGCCTGTGTGGCAGGGCCCTCAGATATATTGCTCTTACCATAAAAGGAAATATTAGGACTTAAAAATTAATATTAACAGAATTCATAAATCCGAAGATTGGTAAAACTGGGGGGAGGGGAGGAAATAAAGTATATTAAAACTATTTTCATACCAAAAAATTGCTTCACATAATAATTTCTGATACATACAAAATTTCATATAAAATATTTTAGAAGGGAAAATACGCTAAAATTTAAATGTTATCATGGAAGCCTATTTATGTCATAGGAGACACAAGGGTTCCCTTGCTCTCTGGGAAATGCTGATGCAAAGTAAAGCATTTAAAAAAATCAACTTTCCTATGGTCACATTGGGTCCTGGAAGGATTTCAAGTCAGAGGTTGTAGATTCAAATCATAGCTCTTTTTACTTACTACCTATGTAACCTTGGGTAAAGTCATCTAACTTCTCTGGGACTCATATTTTGTCTCTGGAAAATCAGGGGTTTGATCAAGAAGATCTCAGTCCTCGTTCTAATCCATGATTTTGTGGTCTTGGGGTCTTCCTTTGATGGACTTGACGTTTTATAGTGTTCAGTCATTTTTTAGTGGTGTCTGACTCTTCATGACCCCTTTCAGAGTTTTGTTCAGCAAAGATATGGGGGTGGTTTGTCACTTCCTTCTCCAGCCCATTTTACAGAGGAGGAAACTGAGGTAAACAGGGTTAAGTGACTTGCCCAGGATCACATAGCTAGTAAGTGTCTGAGTCAGAATATGAACTCAGGAAGAAGAGTCTCCGGGTCAGCCACTCTGTCCACTGCCCCACCTAGCTGTACTTCACTATGGGCTGGCGAAAAGAGAATTCAATACATTTTTAAAAATATTTTGTCATTGCCTTTTTCTACATTGCTGTTGTTTCCCAATATCCTCTCCATACCTACAGAACCTTCTCTTGAAATAACAACAAAAAAAGTCACACAAAACTAGCCGTTATGTTGACCTTGTCTGATAGCCCCTCATTCTGCACCTGTACTCTATCACCTCTCAACTGAATGGAGGATATATTATTTCATCCGCAGTCCTCCAGAGTCCTTTGGCCACTACATTTATCTGAGGTCTGACGTATTTTAGCATTATTTTCCTTTATATTACTGTAGCCACTATACATATTGTTCTCTTAACTCTCTTTTTCAATTTTTTATTTTTATAAATTTAGGGAATAAAACAAGCATCTCCAGAACCTAGAATAATAAAAAAGATGAGTGCATACCAAACTGCAACTCTATTATGTACAATTTGCTATTTTATTTTATTTTATTTTTTTTTGCTTTTTGGAGGGCAATTGGGGTTAAGTGACTTGCCCAAGGTCGCACAGCTAGTAAGTGTTAAGTGTCTGAGGTCATATTTGAACTCAGGTCCTCCTGACTCCAGGGCCAGTGCTATGTTCACTGTGCCACCTATGCGCCCCCCCAACTTGGTATTTTTTTAAAATATACAATAAAGTTATGATGTAAATTTCTTTTTTTTTTTCCTTCAAAAACTTTTAAATGAAGAAATCAGGAAAGACCTTATAAAAGGTGGCACTTGACCTGAATTCTGGAAAGGGCTATGGATTCCAAGAGACAGAGGGAAGAAGAAGAATATTCCTTCCAATGGGGACAGCATGGGCAAAAGCAAAGAGATAGACAGGAAATGAAATGTCTCATATGGGGGGACAGCAAGTGGGCCAGTCTGTCTGGAAACTGGAAGGCATGATTGGGCAAACAGCCCCTAGAAAGAGAGTTCAGAGAGAAAAGGGCTTTAAATGCCAGCATCTGTATTTGATCCTAGAGGTAATAGGAAGTCATTGGAACTTCTTGAGCGGGAGAATGAGATGATCCTATCTGTGTTTTAGGAATATCAATTTAGCCATGGACTGGAGAAGGGAGAGATCATTCATGGGGAGACCAATCAAGAGGCTGGCTGAATAATATCGGGAAAGAAGGGATGAGGGCCTAAATCAGCGTAATTGTGGTATAAGGGGAGGGAAAGGGACAGGTGTT
Source organism: Pseudochirops corinnae (assembly GCA_028646515.1). Lineage (NCBI taxonomy): Eukaryota > Metazoa > Chordata > Mammalia > Diprotodontia > Pseudocheiridae > Pseudochirops > Pseudochirops corinnae. The sequence continues at coordinate 188,749,664 of CM053585.1, read as the reverse complement.
TGAGATGCTGTAGCAGTTGAATCCACAAGACAGCTGATGAGATATGTGGAGTAGGGGAGAGCTAGGAGTTGAGGGTAACTCCAAAGTTGCACTGTTCACCTTAGTGATTACAAGTATAGTGGTGTCCAAAAAAGAAATGAGGAAGTTAGTAGGAGGGGTGGGGTCCTACAAGTTTCTCTCCCTAAATTTTTCTGGATTTTCAATATCTTTTCTAAAATAATCTCAACCTTGAGAAAAGTCAAAATATTCCTACCATAAACTGCTATGGCTTTAGGAACATAGGATCGCAGATTTCGAGCTGACAGAACTTTAAAAGTTACCTAGCTTCTCATTTTATGGATGAGGAAACTGAGGACAAAGAGAGGTTAAGTGACTTACTTAAGGTCACACAGGTAGAAGTAGAAGAGACAGTGCTGTGCTGTCTCACCTTGACAAAGATCAGGTTTTCTTATGTTTCTGATAGCAAAAGCAGAGTTAAAACAAACGACGAAGTAAGTCCCCATTGTCCAATGTGAGTTATGAAAATAGGAAATAGTTAGGGGAGGGGTAGGACCAGAACCCAGACTTCCTTACTCCCAGTCCAACTGCTTCCCTACCTTATAATTGTTCCCTAGTTGTTTCTATAGGCAAATAGTATGTTCCCAGGGGAGGCTAGGTGGCCAGTGAACAGAGTACCCACCCTGGAGTCAGGAGGATCTGAGTTCTAATCCAGCCTCAGATACTTAACACTTATTAGCCATGTGACCTTGCGCAAGTCACTTAACCCCAACTGCCCTACCTTCCCCCCTCCAAAAAGCAAAAAAACAAAACAAAACAAAAAACAGTATATTCCCAGGTAGACTGTAATCTCCTCAAAAGTAGGACTCTCTTATGGATAGTCATAATGATAGCTAAGCAGCAGGTACTCATAAATGCTTGCTGAATGACTATAAGATACGTGTTTGGTTTTTTCTAAGGTAGCATTGCCTCAGATTACTAGACCTTTAAAGGTTTAAAAAGTCTTCCTGACTACCTTGTTAAGGGAAGTAGAGCAAATAGTGTTATTCCCATTCTACAGATGAGGTAAATGAGGATGGTATTGATAAACTGATTTCCCCGGGGTCAGAGAACAGAACTAGTCAGGGTCAAAACTCAGGTACTTTGCACAGGTGTCCTCCAAACTGTACCACCTGCCAGAAAGGGGGAATTAAGGACTCAATCTTGTGATTTTAAAAGCCTGCCTTTAGCTCCTCCTCCCTTTCTCTATATCTTTCAAAGATTCAGATAATATGGATAAAATATGATCAAATAAGATACAGACACGAAGTACAGCTATTATCTATTTGAAAGTATATTGTGATGTTTATATCTAGTTTTTATTATAAAATTCACACATGACATTTATTTAGCATCCTAACAGCGTAAGACATTATGCTAGGTTTGAGGAATACAAAGACAAAATGAAAAACTGAGTCCCCGTTCCCAAGGCGATTAAATTCTATTGGAGGGGTATATTTACAGAAATAATTTTAACCACAAGCATTTATATGGCATTTTAAGATTTACAGAGTGCTTTACGTACATTATCTGATTTAGTACTTGAGCCTCCCTGGGAATGAGTTGCCATTCCTAGCCCCATTTTACAGATGAGGAAACTGAGGCAAACTGAGGTTAAATAAATTGCCATGGGTCATACAGCTTGTGTTTGAGGCTGGATACTTTTAGCCAAGTTTTCCTAACTTGAATCCAGCATTTTATCCACTGTACCACGTAGCCATCTCTAAGATGGAAAAGAGAGAGTTGGAGCAAGAAGTGAAAGCATTAACAATTAGGAGACTCAGGCAAGGCTTCTTGGTGCCAGCAGATAGACCACTGGGACTGGAGCCTATTCACAGCCAGCCTTAGACACTACCGGCCGTGTGACTCTGGCTAGTCAGCATGAGACTTTTCAGACTTGTAACATGGGATAATGTAGTGAGGATCATATGAAATAATATTTGCAAGTGCTTTAGCACAGTGCTTGACATATTGTAAGAGCATAATAAATGCTTGTTTCCTTCTTCCTATAAGAGACAGCACCTACCTTGAGTCTTGCTAGAAACAAAAAAAAATATTTTCACATGTGTTTAGAGGACGTGGGTACCGTAGGCAGAGAATCTGGGTTCAAACCCAATGCTTATTCTCCACGTGACCTTAGGCAAGTCACAACCTCTGTGGCCCTAACTTTCCTCATCTATAAAATGACTGAATTAAAAGGGCACTTGGATCTATGATCCTATGACCTTAGCCTCATACAGTTCAAAGAAGTCAGTATAGCATAATTGGTAACTCTTTCTCCAGAAGGGAAAACTGAGACCCATAGAGCTGAAATGTCAGGGTCCCATGCAGAGGCAGATCTAAGACCGGAATGACCTGATAGTAGTGTCTTTTCGGTAAACAGGGCTTGTCTATTTACATATACACAGGGCATATTTACATATAGGACTATCCTTTGGTCAAATTATAAAGTCAGGAAACTTAATGTCTTTGGTTTTCCCAACCTTCTCTTCCTGAACCTTTGGTCAAACTCCCCTTCCCCATCCCCTTTTTCTCTCACTTCTTTTAAGAGACTAATCGTCTCTTGCTGCCCCCGTGTCCCATCCAACACCTTGCACAGTCCCTGGTCCCATAGTGCTTAGTAAATATTTGTTAATCAATGTATCATGGAGGAAAGGAAATTCATCACCCTAGTCATACTAAGCCATTTTCAGGAGTAAGTCAAGTATAGTCATGTTTAATACAGAGGGGTGAATCACCAAAGGACAGATCGTTGGGGTCAGTATCTCCAAAATCCTATCCAAGGATGCAGGGTGCCTTCTTTCCCCACCTGAAGGCTGTCCCCAAGCATCTCTATAATCCTGGCTACAGCCACAGGGGCAACACCCATCCTCCCCCAAGCCATGAATAAATGACTGAGGAAAATCCCTTTTTACTTACCTCTGCAATCTGGGCATTTTACATATCAGCCCAGAGCTTGTGCAGTTCAAGTTGCAAAACCTTTAGGCATTCTTATGTGAATAAAGATTCTTTAGATCAGATAACTTGTCCAACCCATAAAATATTTAAGCTTCTGAATTTATATCCATCCCTCCCCTACATAGTACTTAAACAAAAAAATCTTAGCTAATTCTAATTTTAAATAAAGGAAATTACTGTTTGCTATTTTTTCAGCTTGCATTTCCTTATCTAAGATATATATTTGGAACATTAAACCAGTGGCTAAAAATCGCCATACTGTACTTTGGCTAATAATAATGATTTGCTCTCAAACACCTCATAAAACAAAGTTATTCCCCGGTTTTTCTCCAGCCCTCTAAAGAAAATGACTTTTCATCTCTTTTTAGATCTTTTCTGTTTGTGATCACCACTTAGAAATAAAACAGTGAATACGGTTAGTTATGCTGACATGCACACAGGAAATAGCACCAGGCTTACAAGTGTAGTTTCCTTTTCTATTTGATTACAGAACATCAAAAATAAGAGCAGTTGAGGGTATTCGGGTTTTCTTTAGGGTAATTCGGGCAAAAAAAAATTTTTTTGTTTGTTTTAAAGCATTAGGAAAAAGTCTGGTCCCACCAACTTCCTGGGAAAACATGCTTCTGAACACATTGATATTGCCCAGAGCACAGAAAACATAATTAAACTAAATGCTTAGAATGTGTCTGCAGGTATGGGGGGGGGGGGGGGGGGAGGAGGGAGCACATAAAGATTGGCAGCCTATATCAAGATTGGGAAAATGTCTTTTAAACACAGTATCTTCCCCTCCCCCTTCCTCTGGCCTCCTTTCTCCTCTCTCCCAACCCCCCACCCCACCCCCCAGCAAAATATCAACAACATTCCTGGACACTGTAATCAAATACTTTCCCCAAAAAAGTCTTGGCATGTGTAATAATTTGTCAGGGATCCTTTTAGTAAAGTCCACTCTAGAGAACCTTCTTAGGCCCCCTTGACCCACGAAGCAAATGACCTTTCACCTTATTTGGGCCTCTTTTATGAGGCTCTTTCACTGTGACCAGATGGCTAAACTATCAAAGGATTTTATGAGTAAAAACTGCTTTCCCAACTCACAAGTTGTATATTTCTTTCCATGTTAATGTGAACTACCAACCAAAAGACATTAAATTGAAAACACAAAAGGCACTTTGCAGCTGGTGCAGGGAAGGCTCCCAGCGCTGGGTAGCCACCAAAGTTATGGTGTTAGCAGAGAAAACAGCTGATGTCCAGATGAAGACAATTTAAGCTAAATATTTAAAATACCCATCAAGAAACTAATGATTGATTTATTATTTTTTCTGTTGTTCCTGGTCATGGTCTTTTACCAGGCTGCAGATAAGCACCATTTTCTTTCTTTTGCCTTTCCTCAATTGTCCCTACCTCACCAGAGGCCCAGTTTAGTGGGCTGGGTTGCAAATTATGAATCATTAGATCAAACAGTGTCAGGAATTCGAGAGAAAAAAAAAAATCAGAGAACAATTTCAGTGTGGGTTTCAAGCCAAGCATTTCCCAAAGCACCAGGATTCTGCTCTGAGCAGCTGGACAAATGAACTATATTTTGTATCATTATCTTGCAGGCTACGCTACAAAAAACCTACAATGGACAAGGTAGTAAGAATCATCTGTGTCTCTGTGGCCCACTGGACTGAGTCCTGTAAATTTCCATGTGTAAAATTTGGCTCTTATTACAAAATAACGTTGGAAAGACTTGCAGTTATACACATTTATATTTTATAGTGTTCTCATGACGATGACCTGCTGATAACTTCCCATTCCTGGTCACTCCTGATAGAGATCGGAACTGGAGAATAGTCATGGATTCTATATTGTTTACTCCTAGCCGTGCAATGAAAAAGTGGCTAGCTTGGTTCACAGATTGCATGAAGGTCTTCCTCTGTAATGCTGGAAAGAAGCGTTAACCCTTTCTTCACTTCATAAAGTCATCATGGTTTGGGTTTTTCCGGCTCAGAGGGTTTATGTCTGGTGCATGGAGGGTCAGCATGGAACAGTCTGTAGCCCTGATGTCAGGGAACACTGATCTCCCTTCAGAGTCGGGAGATTTGGGTTCTAAGCCTCTACTGGGCTGGACCTAGACCCGTCAGTGTGACCTTGGGGTGAGAAGTCTGGTTTAGGACATTATCTCCATGTTCCCTCCCAGCTCGAAAAGGTAACATGGTCGATTGGATTGAACAACTCTGAAAGAATTGACTGGAATTGTACATAAAAGTATTTATTTGGCTGTATGACCCTGCACATACAGAGAGACAGAATCGTGAAAGAAAAAGAACACTGAACTTGCAGTGCTGAACTTGGACTCAGAGGGCCTGAGTTCAAATCTCCACTAGTCCACTTACTACCTGTGGCCACTAGATGGCACTAGAGCGCTGGGCCTGGAAAAAGGAAAACCCATCCACCTGAGTTCAAATCCTGCCTCTGACACTTCTTAGCTATGTGACCCTGGGCAAGTCACTTACCCTCGGTTTCCTCATCTGTAAAATGAGCTGGAGAAAGAAATGGCAAGCCACTCTAGTACCTTTGCCAAGAAAACCCCGAATGATTTCACAAAGTGTCAGACAAGACTGAAAAGACTGAACCACAACAAAAGTTGGGCAAGTCACTTCCCCTATTTGGGCCTCAGTTTCCTCATCTGTAAGATAAGGGGAGAGGTTGTACTCACTGATCTTTAAGATCCCTTCCAACTTGAAAACCAAATTCCTCTAACCTATGGAGACTTTGAAGAAGATGCAGATAAAAATCAAGCTATTTCCACCACTGCCAACAGACAAGAGACTCTGAACAGTTTCCTCCTGGAATGGTCCGCTGCCTGTCACACGAGAAACCTGTCCAGTCTTCCAGGGCCAGGAGTCCCTCTCCTCCACAGCGCTTCTTTATAAACTCCAGTCATTGAACCTGCCAAGCTTCAGTTTCTTCATTTTTAGAACGGGTATGATAACTTTATTATTGTCATTTAGTTGCTTCCGTTGTATCCAACTCTTCATGAGCCCATGTGGGGTTTTCTTGGCAAAGACACCGCAGTAATTTGCCATTTCCTTCTCCAGCTCATTTTACAGATGAGGAAACTGAGGCAAACAAGGTCAAGTGACTTGCCCAGGGTCACACAACTAGGAAGTATCTGAGGCAGGATTTGCACTCAGGTCTTCCTGACTCCAGGCCCAGCACCCTATCCTAGCTGCCCTCTGGTAAAATAATAGCATTGCCTAATAGTTCAAAGTGGAGATCAAATGATCAAATCTTAAAAGCCCCATGTGGAGATGAGTGATTTTTTCCCAAGTCTACGACTATTGAACATGAACAAAGAAAATTACTTCTGATTAGCCTGGAGAATAGCTTCCCACCTCCAAACCCCCCTCCCTATCCCATACCCACCCCATCTCTGCCCACTGGCATCCTGCTCCTCTGCCAAGGCCTAACCAGCCATCTCTCCTTGACGTCTGTCCTGATCTCCCAGAGCTAAAAGGGAAGCTGCCAGCCCTCCCCCTTGATCCTCTCCTTCTTCTCTGGCCTTTCCTCAGAGCTTAATCTGTTCTTACTGTCTCGGGGTCATTCCTGGATATGTTTCATCCTCCAGACCGAAAGCTCCTTAAGGGTGAAGTCTGCTTCTTATTTTAATTTTGTGTCCATTTAGGCCCAGGGCCTAGCATACCAAAGGCACTTACTTAATAAGTGTTTGTTGAAACTGGAAATTAAGCACAACTTTCTTAAAGCCACATTCCTGGGTATTTAAGTGTCTAATGTTTCCTTTATTTTTTTTTTCTTAACAATCCTATGAAAGTTGGTGGGTAGAGTTTTGGGGTAACCAGTGGGGGAGATGGGGAAGAAGTATATGCTGAGAAAGGACCTGATGCTTTTAAGGCTGGGAACACCATCATGGTCAGCTCTAGGTCAATCAACTATGTTTCTCTTCCATACAAATGCTGATGTCCTCTGCTGAGTCATAAGGCTATTTGTTATAGAAAGATGTAGTCAAATGCAAAATCAATACAGACTCCAACAAATCCTTCTTTAAAGTATTTTCAGGCACATTTTCACCTCCTGTTTGGAGCTTTTCACTTTCTCAGATTTCTGTCCATGTTACTTGTTAACCCATCAGTCTTGTTTATCCGACCAGGTTTATTAATGACAAATGTTGCTGGTCTTGTTGAGTTATGACTGTAAACTGAAAGAATATGAGGGCCAAGGTGAAAAGGTGATTTCTTTATAACAGCTGTAATTTATCCAGGCCTTTGATTTGGGGACTGGTTCTGGATATAGTATTCCTACTGATTGCATTAGAGCAGCCCTTAGGGGTCATGCTGAATTCCAAGGTCCTGGAACCAGTTAGAAGAACGGAAGATGCCCATGTACATAAGCTGTGGATAGAGAATGATGACACCGAGAAGCAGTAGGGCCCAAAACCCACCCAGAAACACTCGCCACTTCTTGCCTCCCCACACTAAGTGAGACAAGATGCTGGCTTTCACATTACCATGATGTTAGAGAGCACAGAAAAGAAGGTTGTATTTAGGACTCAGATTCCTAAAGTTCCTGTTTTGCTGAGAAATAGTTAATGTGAAATGTTAGATTCCATAAGAACAGGGATTTCTAAGATCCAGCCAGACTGGACTGTATTCAATGTAGTATCATACAATGAGTTTTGGATTTGGAGTCAGATGAGTTGGGTTTTAATAATAATGACAATAGCAAGTATATGTGTGTGTGTATATCTGTATGTATATGTATGTGTACATACATCTGTGTATATGTATATGTGTGTGTATACATATATATATTATATATCATCTTAAGGTTTACAAAAGTGCTTTGTTAATATAATTTCATTTTATCTCCACAATAACCCTTTGAAATACTGTGCTACTGTTATCCCCACGTTACAGATGAAGAAACTGAGACAAAGGTTAAGAACCTTGCTCAGGGTCTTACAGTTACTAATATATGAGGCCATATTCAAAGTAGGGTCTTCTTGACTCCAAGTCCAGCACTCTATGCACGGCTGCCCAGCTGTCCCTACCATCTGTGGGACCTTGGTTGGGTAAGTGACTTCCTCACACAGACCTCTATTTCTTCACCATAAAATGAAGGGGTTGGAAATGATGATCATTAAGGTTCCTTTCAGCCCTTCTCATCTCCCAACTCCACGCCTTTGCTCATTCTAGCTCCCCATAACTGAAACATAGACCCTGCCCCCATTCTCATTTATTATTAATCAATTGAGAAGCATTTTAAAAGCACCTTTGTTTCTGATCAGTTGTTTCAATCATGTCTAACTCTTCATGACCCCATTTGGGGTTTTCTTGCTTAAGATACTGGAGTGGCTTGCTATTTCCTGCTCCAGCTCATTTTATAGGCAAGAAACTGAGGCAAAGAGGAGTAAGTGACTCACCCAGGGTCACACAGCTAGTAAATGTCTGGGGCCAGATTTAAACTCATGTAAATGTCTTCTTGACTCCAGGCCCAGTGCTCTATCCACTGTGCCACCTAGCTGCCCCTTAAAAGCACCCATTATATGCCACATATACTGTACTAGGTCCTTAGTACATAGAAAGACAAAAACAAAACAGCCCCTGCCCTCAAGAAGCTTATAAGTTACTGGTAATGCTGGAATAACAACATATGCACCTCTGGGTAGATATAAAATATATAATTTGGGGGGTGGGAGCACTAGAAGCTGAAAGAAAATTACAGGAACCATGCAGGAGGCTACATGAGCTGAGCTTTAAAGGATGCTGGGAATTCTAAGAGTCAGAAGTGAAGAGGGAGTGTATTCCAAGCATGACGGACAACTGTGCAAAGACATGGAGATGACAGAGAGAACATGTATGATGTACAACACTCGGCCAGTCTGGCTGGAATGCAGTGTGCGCAGGGGAGTGATTTTTAATAAGACTGGAAAGATATGTCAGAGCCAGCTTTATATGTATTAGGAGCCTATATTTAATCCTAGGTAGAGGGAACTTCTGAAACTACATGTCCAGAGCTACCGTTACAAATGATCGCTTTGCAGCTATGTGGAGTATGGACTAGAGGAGGACAAATCTGAAGGCCGGGTGACCAATCTGAAGACTATAAGTCTAAGCAACAAGTATCAAGGGCCTGAAGTACAGGGGTAGCCACTTGAGAGCAGAGGAGAAAAGCTGGAAAGATGTCAAGGTATAATAAAAAAATCTTGAGAAATGACTGGCTATTGATGGTGATGAGTTCAGGATAACTCTAAGGTTGTAAATGTGGGTGACTGGAAGGACAGTGGTGACCTTGTCAGAAATGGTGACATCAGAGGAAAAGTGGGTTTGGGGAAAGGGCAATGAAGTCTGTTTTAGATGTGTTGGATTTGAGATGCCGGCAAGTCATTCATCTCAAAATATCTAGTGAGTATTTGGTGATGATATACAACTGGAGCTCAAGGGGAAATAGTATGTATGGATCTGGGAGACATCAGCATTGAGATGATAATAGAATTGGTGTGGTTGCTTGGTTGGTTGTCCTTGGTTCCCAAAGAGGACCAAAATGACATCACTACACTAAATGTGCTCAACTGTGGCTGATCAGAGCAATAGGAGCTCAGAATGCTCTACCATAGTCAGGCACAGATAGCCTATGTGAACATTTGGAGTGGATTCTCAAAATTTATGCCTACTGCATTTCCTTTGAGCTATTTCAATTCTGCTTTGCTCACAGCACAGCACCTTCTCTGATAAGGGCCCACCATGCTGGGTGGTCCTGTACCAGCATCTCCCATATCACATAATCTATTCCAAAGTTCTTGAGAGTGTCCTCGTATCGCTTACTCTGACTACCATGTGAATGCCTGCCCTGTGATATAGTCACTAAGAGAAAGAACACCCAGGGAGGAGAGAGAAAGAGGGAGCCTTAGGGCTGATATGAATGATGAGTCAACAAAAGAAATGAGTACAACATCAGCTGACATTTGTAGATCTCTTGAGGGGTTTACAAAGTACCTAACATACATGATCTATTCTGATTCTTACAACTCTGGCAGGTCAGCACCACAGGGATTATCCACATTTTGAAGATGAGCAAAGAGATAGAGATATTAAGGGGGTTTGTCCATAGTGAAACAGCTAGGACATCCTGGAGGTGGGGTTGGAAACCAAGTCTTGGCTGACTCTAGGTCCATTATTCCTTCTATTAACAGTCCACCAATTCCTTTGGTGATGAAGAATCTTCCTTCCTCACGGACCAACTTGGATATCACCTCCTCCCTAAGTTTAAGGTTGGAAAAGACCTTCAAAGTCATCTAATTCAACTTTGTTTTCCCTGCCTGTTCTGATACCATCTTCCATTTATACAGTGTGTGTGTATATAGATAGATGATGTCCCAATCCAAAAGTCTTACTGAAGTTTTAAGCTTTAATTGTTGAAAATAAACAATGCTTCATTAGCTTAAAACTACACTAAGACTTTTGAATCACCCTGTACCCACACACACACACACACACACACACACACACATGCGCACACACATGTGCACACACATGTGCACGATATATATAGATATGTATATACACACATAGTTATTTGCTTGTTGTCTTTCCCATCAGACTGTGAAAGTCATGAGGGCAGTTACTGTGTTTTTGCCTTTCTTTATATTCTCATCCCTTGGCACAGTGCCTGATACAGAGCAGATATTAATAAATGCTTGCTGATTTGTCGACTCCTCTCTCCCCTCTCATCAGGTAAAAATGACTTCTCCTTAAGATTTCTCTTCAAACTTTGTTGGGACCCCTTCCTTAGACTTCTCTTTCTCTTCCTTGAACCATAATCATTTCTGCCTCTCCCCTTCCTCCCAATGAATTGTGAAGGCACGGTCTAAGGCACATCTATCTAAGTATCCCCATTTCCAAGGACATTTCTTGAATCGAAAGTTCAACAAGATTCTGAATCACCTAAGTGCTTAATAAATGATTGTCAAACATTGGGAAATCTTTAGCAGTCTTACCATTTATTCACATAAGAATAAGCCTTTTAATGCCAAATGGATGAGAAAACCAGTTTGTGGATCTGGGGTAAATATACCTTTTTACATAGGACATGATTGTGATTATCCCCCACAGTGGGCTGTTAAGGAAAAGTATGTGTTTAACTGAAGATACTCCTTGAAGTGCTATACTAAAATGTGAAGAAATGTTAGTGGGAAGATCCTTAACCTAGAATTCTTCTTGTTGGTTGCTAAAATAGCAGATTATCTTGGGTTTTTCTCAAAGCCTGAAAAAATTGTTCTTGTTCAGTTATGTCCGAGAAAAATTTGTTCTTGTTCAGTCATTCAGTCGTGTCAAAAAAAAAATTGTTCCTGTTCAGTCATGTCCAACTCTTTTTGACCCCATGGACCATACTTTCTTGGCAAAGACACTAGAGTGATTTTCCATTTACTGTTCCAGTGGATTAAGACAGAGTTAAGTGACTTGCCCAGGGTCACACAGCTAGTAAGTGTCTGAGGTCACATTTGAACTCAGGTCTTCCTGACTCCAAGCCCAGTGTTCTATCCACTGAGTCACCTAACTGTCTCCTACCGAAAAAGTATATAATTTAAAATCCAAAATAAAATAGCAGGTTTAGTCTTATTTTAAATTCTCCACTAAATTCCACTTAATCCCATCTGATCAGCTCTAACTGCATTGTTCTTTTTAGAGATAACTGCTATCCTATCAGAGATGTCTTCATATAATGATAAGATTTAGAGAAGAAAAGGACATTAAAGATCATCCAATTTATTTTATAGATGAGGAAACAGAGGCCCAGAGAGGGAGAGAGAAATCTCAAGGTAGACATGCTTATAACTATGAGCTGATAAATTCATCTCTGGTTAACAGTGGGATGAATACTAGGATTTGTAGTTTATGACTAAAACGTGTTCATACTTATCCCATCATTTTATAAATTACAGAGAGAGAGAGAGAGATTGCAGAACTTGCACAGGATCATGCAGCTAATTTTTTGTTGTCCAGTTGTGTGCAACTCTTTGTGATCCCATTTCAAGTTTTCAGGTAAAGATACTGGAGTGGTTTTCTATTTCCTTCTCTAGCTCATTTTACAGATGAGGAAACTGAGGTAAAAGGGTTAAATGACTTGCCCAGGGTCACACAGCTAGGAAATATCTGAGGCCACATTTGAACTCAGATCTTCTTGAATCCAGGTCTGGCACTCTATATACCATGCCACTTAACTGCCCTTATACAGCTAATACTGGAAGAAAAGTAGGTCTTTTTACTCCCAGGCTAATACTATTTTCACCATTACTGACTACCTCCCTAAAGATAATCAGACAAGGGCAGCTTGGTGGCACAGAGGTTAGAGTATCTGTGTTCAAATCTGACCTCAGACACTGAGTAGCTATGTGACCTTGGCTAACACCTAATCCCAACTGCCTCCAAATAATAATAATAATAATAATAATAATAATAATTAAACACTGTGTCTTTTAGTTCATAGCCAAGATTTACTTGTAAGGCCTAATTTGAAAGTGTTAGTCCTGAAGGAGTTCTTTTATAACTGCTAGGAAATAAAAGACATTTCTTCTATCTAAAATAAAACATTCATTATCTGAATCAGTGATGACTTTGGAGTATAACCTTGTAAGCTCCTATAATGGAGTTGCAAACTAATTAAAAGCAGGAATTCTGTGGTTTTTCATCTTTACATCCCTAGCATCTAGCACATGGCCTTAAAAATATTAGTTGATATTCAGTCATGTCTGGCTCTTCATGACCTCATTTGGGCTTTTGTTGGCAAAGATACTGGAGTGGTTTCCATTTCCTTTTCCAGCTCATTTTACAATGAAGAAATTGAGGCAAACAGGGTTAAAAGACTTGCCCAAGATCACACAATTAATAAATGTCTAAGGCCAGATTTGAATTTAGGAAGTTGAGTCTTCCTTACTCCAGGCCTGGTGCTCTATCCACTGAGCCAGCTAACTGCCCAATAGTAGACATTGTGATAAATGTTAGACATTTTTATAAATGTTTTCTCAATTATATGATTAAATTTAAATTTTTTATATAATAAAAACATTTTTATCCATTTGGAATCATAGAATTTCAGAGCTGGCAGACATTTTAGAGACCATCTAGTCTAATCTGACCCCTTCATTTTACAGATGAGGACATTCAGACCCAGAGAAATGACTACACTGGCATTCTAGGCAGTACTTGCACCCAGGGTTCTAGCCAGATGCCTAGTCCATGCTACCTTCAACTGCCTCCAGACAACTGATTGCAGGCCAAAAAAATAATAATAATTACTGGGAAAGTCATTCCTTTGGAATTAACCTAATGGAGTTTTATCTGCATAGTTCAGTGTTCTTTTCTAAAATGAGAGTATTAGGCCAGAGCAAATGAAAGAAAATGGAAGGGGGAAAAGAGAATGACTAGAGAACCCTCTCAGTAGTGAAGCCGAAGAGGCTGATCTGGCATATCAGCACTGATTACAGAAGCTGGGCATGGAGGTTTTGGGCAGGGGGCACTTGCTGGTACAGGGAGGCAAGTGATTCCAGAACAAAGTTAGCCCTGACTATGTTACTGTAGAATCAATGCTGGCAGAGCATTTGCTGCACTTCTCTCCCCACCATACTGCTCATTTTTCCCCCACCCATTTAAAGATAAGAAGGCAGTCTGCCATACTGGGGGAAGGTTACCAGCCTTGGAGTCTGAATGCTTGGGTACAAGGACTGGATCATTTACTTCTGTGACCATTGACAAGCTGTCTGCCCCATCTCTCTATGTCTTAATATCCTTTTTTGAAAAACAAAACTGAAAAAAAAAACTCAAAAACTGGGATGATAATAATTACACGTTATCTCACAGAGTTGTGACAAACATACCTCATACATTTAAAACTCTATATGAATGTAACCAAATGACTTGGAACTATGGTTCTGAATTCACACAGACCAGTTCTTTTTTTTTGACAGAGGGAGTGGTGATGGATGTCCTTCACAATAATGTCATTAGTTAAAGCCTCCTTTAACCTCAGTTTCTTCCTCTGAAAGAGGAGATTGGACTAAATGCTCTCTTAAGTTACTCCTAGTTCTAAATCCTATGATCATACAACCTCTCCAAAAGCATATACAAATCCTACTCATTCTTCCAGCTCAAGTCCTGCCTCTTCCATGAGCAGATGATCATATGAACATGGCATCAACCTCTACCTACCTCAATTCCTCTACCTGCCTTTCTTAGCCTTTCCTGCTGAGTGTCCCATCCATCTGTGGGGCCCTGGTTGAGTCATCTAACCTCTCTGAGTCTCAGTTTTCTCATCTGCAAAATGAAGTGGCTTGGACTGGATGACCACTGATGCACCTTTCAGTTCTTAATGTATGATCCTGTGATTTGTTCAAGATCATGCAGTTAGTCATTGGCAGTGCCTGAATCTGAACCTAGGAAATAGGAAAATATTTCAGGTAAGTAAACAAAATAAAGGCCAAACGTGACAATAAGCATGGCATGTAAAAGGACAATGTGAAAACCCTTCTGTCTTGAGGCAGAGGATTCTGATCAGGAAGCAGTGGGAAATTGGATGGAGCAGCTAGGAGAAGGCCAGATAGTAACAGGCTAAGAAAGGTAGGCAGTATGATTGTCTTATTTTATCTTCATTGTAACCCTCAGAGGTTAACAGGATGTACGTTACTACCCATGTTACAGATTATTAAACTAAAACCCAGAGAGTATTAATTAGTCAAGAGCCTGTAATTTCTAAGGTCTGGAAACTCCCTCTACTGGTCTATTTATAACTGATAGTCTTAGAGAGTTGCCTGTGACTCGGGTTAAAGAACTTGTCACACAGCTAGTAAGTATCAGAGGCAGAATTGGAAACCTGGTCTTCCTGATTCTAAGGCTAGCATTCTACCTAGGACATGACACATAGTCCTTAAAGTCACAGACAGTTAATGGTAAACAGGAGATTAGATGCCTGGTATCCAAAATTCCACATAAGGGCTCTTTCCATTACCTGCTGGTTCCTATATCCAGAGAGGAGCTCTAAGGCTAGACTCAAATAACATTTTTGCTTTATTAGAATGCTTCTGAAATGAATCTTTGGGAAAAAATGCTTTTTCCTTGATTAATATGGTCATAATTATACTTGATAGAGATATAGTGGACAGAAAGCTGCCATGGAGCCAGAAATACCTGAGTTTAAGTCCTTCCTCTGACACATATAAGTTGTGTCTCTGGCCAAGTCATTTAACAGTCTTAGGCTTCTAGGCAACTCTTTTTTTAATTTTTTTATTATTGATTTGTTTGTTTACTTTTAGTTTACAAGATTCAGTTCCACAATCCCTTGAGTTTCACATTTTCTTCCCTACCCTTCCTCCCCCATGTGGCAATGCAATCAAGTATAGGATCTGCAAATACTTTCACATTAGACATTAGTCTCGTTATATAGAAGGGTTGTAACTGTTGGAATGAACAATGGGAAAGAGGAAACAAAACCAATCATGGAATAGAAAAAGAGCATGTAGTTGGCTTCAGTCTGCATTTAAACTCTGTTCTTTCTAGATCTTTCTCTGGATGTAGATAACTCCTTCCATCCTGAGACTTGTAGAGTTGTCTTATAGCTGTGCGTTGCTGAGAAGAGTCCAGTTTATCAAAGTTGGTCGTCACACATACGCAGTGTCTGTCACTGTGTACAGACTTCTCATGGTTCTGCTCTTTAGGCAACTCTTTATGACCATAATCTGCAGAAAGGTTACCAACTGGATGGGTGGAGTTTCCTCACCTGGGATTTCCTTATATCAGTAAAATGACGAGTCTAGTTCCTATCCCTAATAAAAATGTATATTTTATATAATTTATACATAATTGTATACTTCATATATATTATAATATAAATAATAAATGTAATGAATAAAATATTATATGACAACATATAATATATAATATTTAACAGTAGAAATCTAGGGAAAATATTATTAGAAGAGTTGAACAATTAGTATCTATTCATTTCCAAAATATATATGCAAATGAGGACATCAACTGCCACATTTGAATGAGGAAGTTTTTTGTGGTCAAATTATGTCTGCAAGTGAGATCTGGAGTTTAATTTGTATGATATCTGTATTGGTTCTCTACCCATGGTTATTTGATGTTTCATGTGATCATGGCATCAAACTTGTCTACTTGGGGTCCAAATCATCTGTTTAGTAAACTACAGAGCTTGAAGTAACATCAGCCACCATCTCATCCACTCCCCCTATTTTATACCTAGAAAGATGAAAGACATTTGGCATAGTGGAGAGTCAGCCTTGAAGTCAGAAAGATGAGAGTTCAAGACCCCTCTTTGACACAAAACTAGGAGTTATGTAGTCACATCTCTTCTTCCCTTAAATCGCCGAGGTGTGCATCTGCATCCATTGAAGGAGGGGGCTTCTACACTGAGAATTCCCACCCAACAAAATCACAAGATGAAGGGCTCCCCAAAAGGAAAACCCGGACCCAAAGACATTTAGGAACTTAAGATCACCGAGTTCAGGCCTCTTGATTCTAGCAATCAGTATGGTTTTGCAACCCACAACACTGCCTTCCTTAATTTAATCCAAAAAATATATATTCAATAAAGTAACATGTTGTGGAAGAGGCAGCATTATGTAGTAGAAAATAATGGATTTGAAGTAAGAGGAACTGGATTCCAATTTAATCTCTGCCATTTAATTTAACAGTTGCATTTGATAAATAGTGCTTTCTAAGTCTTTACTAAGCAGTGTGTTTATTGTTGAGTCCTTTCAGTCCTGTCTGACTCTTTGTGGCCCTGTCTGGGGTTTTCTTGGTAAAGACACTGAAGTGGTTTGCCATTTCCTTCTCCAGCTCATTTTACAGATGAGCAAACTGAGGCAAACAGGCTTAAGTGACTTGCTCAGGGTCACATAGCTAGTAAGTGTCGAGGCCACATTTGAACTCAGGTCTCCCTGACTTTGGACCCTGTGCTCTATCCACTGTGCCACCTAGCCACCCACTTAAATGCTTTCCCAGTACCAAATGCCAGGGATATAAAGGAAGACAAAAAAAAAACCCTGCCTTCAGAGAGTTCACATTCTAAGGGAAAGACAACATGTGAAAATTAGGTACTTATAAGATATATACAGAGATCTGGATAATCTCAGAGGTGAAGACACTGGGGACAGCTGGGCAGCTGGGGTATGAAGGGCCCAGGAAAGGCTGCTGCAGAAGGTGCAATCAGGAAAGTTTTGTTTCCTCTGCGACCTCAGACAAGTCAGAATACCTCCCTAGGGCTCGGTTTCCTTTTCTTCAAAATAAGGAGATGGGACTAAATGATCTCTAAATTTTCTTCTAGTCCTTGGGCCTATGATCTGGTCAGAAAATTAGTCAAATTCATTTACTGACTTCATAGGGGGAAAAAAACAGGTAACTGACTGAAACTTTTTACTTTCCAACTGACTAGTATTGTGTTATGTCCTACATAACGCAGCATGAGTAGTCAGTGGCTGATCTATGTTTATCTTACCTTCTTTTCAGCAAGTAGCCCATGTGGAACCAGAGCTCAGACAAGACCAGAAGTGAATATGGCCAAATTTTTTTACATGACAAATAAGCTGTATTGGCATCATCAGCGGTGGAGAATATTATGATTTCTACACATTAGAACAGGGTACTAAGTTCATATGAAAAGAATGCAAAGAGAAAGACATTCTTTATTTCTGGGGCGTTATAAGAGGCCAAGGCTCACCGTATCACAAGCAATGGTATGATGTTGTCTACTTCCAGGTAATTCTTCTCTTTGATTGCTTATGATGATAAATTCTGCAGGGTTTTTCCCCCCTCCCCAATTTTCCCATCTGATACTACACCAGCCTTGTTTTTGGAAAGCTGACCTTGGGTTGACAAAATGATCAGACCACCAGTTTCTTTTCCTGGAAATGATTAATCTATTTATGTATATATATTTTTAAAAGTTTAGCTAGGAAAAGCCTTGACATTTTTGGCTCCTTTTCAGCAATTCCTGAAAGATTAGGTTACATTTTCGGTTTGCTGTAAAATGATTAAAGATAGACTAAAGATACTGTTATCTATGAGTTACAAAGGACAGAATGCATTCAGCATTGATTTAGTGTCTTTAGGTTGATATATTTTGACCCAACTGATATGAAAATTAAAATAGACTCCAATACTACAGGGTCAGAAATAAGCCTGGGGCTTTTCAATGCTCAATTTTTGCATAAGTCATCATTGAACTGTGTACCCAGTTGCCCAATCCTGCCTGCTTAATGCCTGGTAAGCTATAGCCTGGATGATTTAATTTGTTAACTGACTAATCACCTGGAGCTGGAATTTGATTTAGCAATTGTGTGCAGAATTTAGATCAGGGATGCTTCTCCTCTTACCAGAGCAAGCACAAGACTGACTGTTGTCAGTGACAATGGTGACTCAG
This sequence comes from Pseudochirops corinnae, assembly GCA_028646515.1. NCBI lineage: Eukaryota > Metazoa > Chordata > Mammalia > Diprotodontia > Pseudocheiridae > Pseudochirops > Pseudochirops corinnae. The sequence goes on along the minus strand of CM053585.1, from coordinate 188,731,238 downwards.
TTCCTTTGCATTTCATCTGCAGAATCATTTGATTAGATTTGCATAATGTATGCAGTGATCTGGGCTCTTCTTATGCATTTTGTCTTCAGAACATTTCCTGTTGTCATTTCCTGATTTTGTATTTTGTTTTCATTGCTTAACACAAATGATTCGGTTGTTTGCTACATGAAATTCCTCTGATCTTATTCAATCAGATTTGCAGTTTTTTAAAAATAATATACAAATAGGAAATCATATAGAATCCAACTTTTTAATTAATTTTCATTCTGTAATTCCTTCTCAGCATTCTCATTAATTATACGGATAGATGTTCTGGTGTATGTGGCTTTGGGGAGGGGGGGGTCATTTTCTTGTTTAAATTGTTCTTTTTAGTTTGAAGGTGTAGTGATTGGGGGTATTTTGTCCCCTTAAATCCCCCCCCCTTTTTTTTAAAGAGGGATATATTTTAAAAATTAAATTAAATTTTAAAAAGAGGAATCTAGGGATAGGCCTTCTAATATTTTACAAAGCTCTAACTAGCTGTTTACTGGTGGTGTTTTTGTTGTTACTGGTCTGCTCTACACAAAGATATTCTTTAGAATATATTTTCCTTTTTTGGTATGTAAGTTTCCACTTCATCTGATAAAAAAAGATCAGTCACAAGCATGTCAGTAAGGAGGAGTAATGCAGACCCATAATATTTGTCATTGTTACCTAACACACCCTTGAAAAATAAACAGCCAAGAATGCAGTTTTTCATGCTTTATCAGCTATAACCAAACATCTGGTTACCAAAAAATAAATCACTCCAAGTTAATGAAGCTTTAGTTATGATTTCACATAATCCTCTTTAAACAAAAAAATTCCATTGAAAGAATATAATAGATCAACTATGTAGCTGAATCAATTAATGATTTAACTTCAGTGTATTTACCACTCATTCTACCTTCTATTTTGACTCTAACTTGATGACTCCTTTTATCAGTGTCAGGAAGATAGCTTTTTTTTTAAAAAAAAAACAAACAAGTTTTTAGATTATATGAGACAATACACTAGCTAAAAGTTCAAGCTGTTTGAATTATTCTAATATTCTATACAGTAGATTTTTTTTTAAGTAAGGCATATAAAATGCAATTCTTTTAAAAGATCTAGAAGGGCACATATAACAAGTAGCTTATTTCTTAATATCTGAAATAACAATTTTGGCAAAGCGTAAGGCTCTGCCCCTTACCTGCTGTGTGTCCTTGAGCAAATTGCTTTCCTTCTCTGAGACTTAGTTTCTTCTCTCAAGGGAGACTTGGACTGGATTTCCAACATCCCTTCCAGACCTGATAGTTTATGCTGCCCTTCCTAAAGTTTTAGACAACTAAAGTAAAAGTCAAGTGCTGAACCAGAGAATGTTTTAGTTTAATTCCTTGATGCTTGAAATAATGGTTTTTTGAAATGATAGTACCCTTTTCATTACTAAAGATTTAAATTTTAATAAAAACTTTCAAATACCTTGGATCCTCCTATAATGTTTTTTCCCAAAAAAAAATTTTTTTAAAGAGGTGGGTGGGAGACAGGGCTTAAGGTCCACTGCATTCTATGTTTATATGGTAAAGCCCTGGGGTATTCAAAACAGTGTAATATCTGTTATAAAATACCATACAGTCATATATTATGCCTTATCTGTTCATATTTTTCCCTTCCTCCTGACTATACTGTATTGCAAGAAAATACCAGTCATAATAAGGAAATAGGTTCATGTATTAGAAAGCCTAAATTTTAGTCATTAATCCCTATTATTTCAAATGAATAAAATCTGAATTATCTTTTATATCACCAAAGTATTAAATTTTTAACATTCGTTATTTTTTTTTAATTTTAAGTTCTAAATTCTCTCTCTCCTTCCTACTTCTCCCCCACCACTGAGAAGGCAAGCAAGAGGATATTAATTATACATGTGAAGTCATGCAAAATGTATTTCCCTTTTAGCCATGTTAAAAAAACAAAAACCCACCACCACCAACAATAATGAAGCAAGAAAAGTAAAAAAGGATGTTTCAAGCAGCATTTAGAGTTCATCACTTCTCTCTCTGGAGATGAATAGCGTTTTTCATCATGGCTCCTTTGGAATTGTTTTGGATTATCCACGATCAGAAAAGTGAGTTTTTCACAGCTGATCATCCTTACAATATTGCTGTTATTGTATGCAACATTCTGGTTCTGCTCGCTTTGCTTCGTGTGAGTTCATATTTGTCTTCCCAGATTTTTCTAAAACCATCCTGCTCATCATTTCTTACTGCACAGTAGTATTCTCTCACAATCATATACCACCACTTGTTCAGCTATTCCCCAATTGACAGGCATCCCCTCAATTTCCAATTTAAAGTCTGATTTCTGATGATTAAACTGGAATGAGAGTGAATTAAAAACCAGTCTGTGTTCTAATATTTAAATATTAGGATATCTAAAAGGTTTGTTTTATGGGAAGAAGAAATGCCATCAAAAATCTGGTAAAAGGTGCCTCATGGAGTGAAAAGAGAACTAATCTGGAGGCAGAAGAACTAGCTTTGAGTCTCTCCATATAACTCTGGTCAAGCTATTCTTGGAGGCCCAGTTTCTTCATCTGCAAAATGCAAATAACAATTTGACCTGATAGGACTGTTGTAATGGAAACATTTTGTAAACTGTGAGGTACTATATAAATGTGAAATATTATTATTAAGAGACAACTTCTTCTTAAACTATCATTTGAGTGATTACTTAGATCTAATCAATCACTTTGACTTGGACAATTTCCAGGACACCATGACAATAATAACACATAGGAGGCAGGCTATTCATTTTCTCTATCCTAGAACAGAAAAGTAAGCATACATTGCCAGAGAATGAAATGAAATTAAACCAGGTCCATCTTTAATATGTCACACATTTAGGTAGAAAAAGAAAAGTTGTCATAAAAGGGCTCTAGGGTGGCAACTTTCATAATTAATGGAAATGGAAAAGAGAGAGGAAATGAGAATTATTTGATTTTAGCCACATATTAATGGGAAGAGGAGAGATACTAATTATTTCCATAATTGACTTTTGAATGGTTCAGAAATGAGAGAATGTATGTTATTTTTTAGAATCTCCCTATAACATCTTGAGATTTGGGGCAGACTTATAAAAATTATAATTTTTGTTGTTGTTCCTCTGGACTTTCACTAGAAAGTTTATGGAGTGTGACAGTGGAAAGAATATCGGATTTGGAGTTAAGAGGATCTTGGCTCAAATACTGAGCACTTATTACCTGTGCAATCTTAGGAAAGTCCCTTGGACTCTCTGCATTTGTTTATTCATCTCTAATGAGGAGTTGTACCCCTAGTGTCCTTTCCAGCTCCAAATCCTATAATCCATAAATTGTGTGTAGAGTGAACAGAGGAAATAAGCCAGTCGGTTCATTTTTTAATATTTTGCTAGTAATAGCAAGAGTATTAGAGACAGGGCCTGTGATTTCATGGGGATAGAGAAGTCCCAGGTGAAGAAAGTCCCATTACACTGGTAGTTATCAATGCAGATTACCCCCTTCTCTACTCCTTATGGCAGACTCCCCACTCCTCTCTTACAGTCTAAGAAGTTGTCTAAGAGAGGTTAGGTGACTTGCCTAGAAACACAGCCAATATGTTGGAGAAAGTTTTTGAACTCAGGTCTTCCTGGCTCTGAGAGTTTCTAGCTTTCTATCCACTACTCCATGCTGCCTTCTTAAAATAGAGACCTATATTAACCATGTGTGTGCAGGCACAATGGTGATGTTTGGAGAACAAGCTTCAGTTTGGGAATCAGGTAACTGAGACCCAGATGGGATCTTTTTCTGACAGGAGCCATGTGATTTTGAGTAAGTCACTTAACTTGTTTGAGACTCAGTCTCTTCATCTGTAAAAGGGGATTATAGTTGTCTTATTTGAGGAAAATACTTAGTAAACCTAACCGAAGCACTATGTGAGTTATTACTGTCTATCATTAAATATCATGGTATTTATATTTTAAATATTTTGCAGTTTTAAATACAAGGTGCTATAATGCATTACCTCCCCCACCCACCCCAAATAAAAAGTCACACCTCCGAGAAGACTACTGGGCTGTGACATATTTACATGGAAAATGCAGAGCTCAGAAGCTGTTTACTTCCTGTAACCAAAGGATAACTCCTAATGAATCACTGACTCCTGGGATTCCCAGTGTGTAATTTGATCCCCAGAAAAGTCTTATCAGATCAACAATGATTGCTGTCAAAAAAAAGGAGAAGGAAAAAAAGAAAAGTAAAGAAAAGAAAGGTCCCCTTCCCCCTCTGAACCAGACTGTCAGTCCACATACATGGATTCTAAAGCATTTGGGGGGCTTGTCAGGCAGAGTAGTCATGGTGAGTCTGAAGGGATAAGGAAAGATAAAGTGTATCAAAGCAGGATCTGACATTTGTGATGCTATGCAGGCCTTTCTTTCCAAGAGCATCTCTGGCTGGACTGACAGAGGGGATTAATCCATGTGATGGCACCAAACAATAGCTGAAGTGGGGTTGAGGCCTAACACCTGGTTGTTATGTTACCCTTAGTCAAGAAGCCTGCACCATGCTGGGAGTAAATCTATATGGTTCTGACACAGTTTTAAACTAGCCCTTCCACCCCTTCACACATCCTCCAATTCCTGATTCTCTCTCTCCCTCTCCCTCTCCCTCTCCCTCTCTCTCTCTCTTCTCTCTCTCTCTCTCTCCTTCCCCTCTCTCTTTCTCTCTCTCTCAATTTTTTAAAAATTCTAAACTTAGTAACCATTCATGAAAAAGAACATTCGAATAAACAAAATAAAAAATGAACATACCTAAAGACTCAAACTCCAGATTATCTGTGATTTGTTGAAAGATGTGTAGTTTCACTTTTAAAAGAACAATAATTTTTAAACATTCTGTTTGCTTCTGAGCTTGTACTTCTGTGTAAGATTATGCTACTGAAAAGGACAATGCCTCAGTTGTGTACTTTGTATATATTGTTCTGATAAGGTTTTCTTCACTCTGTGTCATGTCATATAAGTCTTCCTATGTTTCTTCGAATCTTTGTGTCTATCATTTCTTAGGATGCAATAATATCCCGTCACATTCGTATGCTGTCTATCCTTTCTCTCTGAAATCTATGTAACGATTTAGTTTGGAGTTTAATTTAGTTTAGTTTTGGACCTGAAAATCTTAGGAATCTTGTGATTTCATCAAGCCCCTGTATTCATTTTTTTTTTAAGTTGACCATTATAGAGGTAGGGGTGCGAGGGTTGCTTACTTGCTGCTGGAGTATGGCAAGAAAGTTAACAGAATAATCACTGCGTGGGTGGTGTTACCTTGTCTGAGCATTTTTACTAAGCCCATCTGAATCAGCAACATAGTGTTATCTGCCCTGGTAAAATGGAAAAGCTGTTTGCAGTGTTCTCTATCCAGAAAAGCCAACTGCGTACTTTAAAAGGCTACTGTGCTCCAAAAAGAGACTGTACATACTGAATCCTTTCTTTAAAAAGAAGCAAAGAAGCCATCCTTATGCCATGGAAATAAGCTGGTCACATCTGTTCAAGCATGGCAATACCTGACAACGGGAGGGAGAGGGAGGAGGGGGAGGGAAAGGATGAGAGGGGGGAAGAGGAGGAGCAGGAGAAACAGGGAAGGGGAGGGGAAGGAGGAAGAGAGAAGATCCGGAAGCTATTTTCCTCTTTCTCACTTTAAATGTTAATGATTGTAAAGAAGTGCTAGCAAGAAAGGGGTCAGCTGATCCAAAGCTGCAAAGAGCCAGAGTCTCTCTCATAATTCACTCAGCAGGATCTCACTCAGGAGCCATAATAATTTTAAAGGCACTAGAAGTGTAATTTTAAAGAAATTACACTTCTAGCCAACTGGGAATGAGGAGATCTGAGTTCTATCTAGTTATGGCTCTACCAGTAACTAACTGTATGACCTTGCATAAGTAACCTGGCCTCTCTGATTCTTAGTTTCATCATCTATAAAATGAAACGTTGCACACCGCCACAACTAGATGGTCTCCATCCACCTCTAACAGTATGGGATTCTAGATCCTCTAGATGGAGATGGGGGGTAGAAACCTTTATGAAAATTGTGTCCTACTCAGTATAGTCATTGTAGCCCTCTATGGTAAATATCATTTGTACTATATAGGGTCTGTTGATGTTGTTCAGTTGGGTCCAATCCTTTGTGACCCCACTGTGGGGTTTTCTTGGCAAAGATACTGGAGCATTTTGCCATGTCCTCCTACACTTCATTTTTACAGATGAGGAAACTAAAGGAAACTGAAGTCAAGTGACTTGCCCACGGCCACACAGCTAGTAAGCATCTAAGGCTAGATTTGAACCCAAGAAGATGTCTTTCCAATTCCAAGCCCTGTAGTCTATCCACTGCACCACCTACCTGCCCAGAATAGTGTCTAAAAGAGATGATGAAAGAGAACTTTTTACTAATAACAATAATGATAATGATTCATATTAGGCAGAATCTTTCCCCTCCCTGTGCCAAGTCAAAAACAAGCTACAATAAGAAAAAGTCACTCAAAAAGTCACTTTGGTCATTCAGACCAAAAAGCAGTACTAGTTTAAATTGTTTTGGAAATGTTACTCCAGAGAGACTTCAGGAAATCAAAATAATTCAGTGAGGGAGAAGAATTCAATTAAATCAGTTATCTAACAACATAAATCTTTAAAGGGGGCCTAGACTATCAGAAAGCATTTTTTTTTTCACTTTTTCAGTGAGATTTACTTGTGGCTAGAATTAAAGAAATAACTGAGTCTTGTGCCATTCTAGGGTCTTCCAGGTTGGTCAAAACTCTAAGATGACTCTTTGTCAACTGCTGATTCATGTCCTTCAGGGACCACACTTCAGAGAAAGTTTTCATTCATTACTCAGACCTTTTCAAGTTTTCCTAACTCCTACTGAAGTTACTTTAACATTGGCTATAGGACACCAAAATCACACCCACAAAAATGTTCAAGAGAAAAATTCATCATAACTAGGAAATATGGCCATACTGTACTCTCATTGCCCTGAATACACTTTAGTCATTAACCTTAAGGAGTTTTCTACAGGAGAACACAGTAGTTGGGCTTCATAAGGTCATCCTCACAGGTTAGAGGGTATTTCAATCAATCATCCAACAAATATTCCTGAAACAGGTATTATGTTGCAAATACTGCTAGGTACCAGGTTCTTGGGACCAAAGACTTTGAGATCGATGGGACCTATGAGGACATCAGACCACAGGTTCCCCATCCCAGATCTAGACCAGTCCCACTCCTTTAGAAGTATAAGGTCCAATTCATTTCAATTCAATTCAACAAACATTAAGTTTTTCAAATGTTTAAGGCATTGTACTAGTCTCTGAAAATACAACAGAAAAAAAATGGGCCCTGCCCTTAAGGAGCTTACATTCTACTGGGAAATCCAACATTTTACAGATGAATAAGTACAAGGTAATTTGAGAATGCAAAAGAAAGTGCAGTAACACTGGAGGATCATGAAAAGCTTCCTGCAGTTAAGTAGTATGAGGTGAGCCTTGAAGGAAGCTAAGGTTTAACAGAGAGGCAAAGGCAAGGAGGAAGCCTCGTTCAGCCTCTGTGCAAGGAGGACCTGTATGGTAGGCCATAAAATACACGAAGGAGAGTGATGTAAAATCAGCCTGGAAAGACGGACGGGAGCTCACAGAGGATCTTAAATGCCATTCTGACACATCTGTGGGAGTGGTTAGGTGACCCAGACCTGGAGTCAGGAAGACTCATTTTCATGAATTCAAATCTGGCCTCAGATTCTTACAACAAAACAGATTAGGGAAGAAGTCTGAGCACGAGTGACATAGTCTGAGGGAAAATAATTTAGTCAGCTATGTGGAGGACAGACGGAAGAGGGCCGAGGACAGCAGCAAGGCGACCAAAGAAAACGTCATCCCTGCCCTCCTGAAGTGCCTTGATTAGCAGAACCACTCAGTGGAGTGGGTCTCAGAGGCAGGAAACCTGAGTTCAAAGCCCATCTCAGACAGTTACTAGCTGAGGTCTCTTTTAGCTCCAAATCGGTGATAATGTATAAATGGAAGCCTTCATGATTATGAAGCACAAACATGATGACTATGCACATTACACGATAATTCAAGATTTAAATACACCAACCTTGCCCAACACTGTACCTCAAACACACTAGGCAATAAGCATTTGTTGAACTGAATTGAAAAACTATATAATCTGAGGTCTAAGGGGGGAAAGTTAATTACCAACCAAAGGGATCATGGAAGGTAATATTTACCAGATCAGAGATTCAGAGGTGGGAAGGACATCTAGTGCAACTCCCAGATAAACATCTTACAAATGAGGAAACAGAGGCCCAGAGAGGGGAATGGCGTGCCCAAGGTCACAGAAGCAGTAAGGAGCAAAGACAACATTCGAACCCAGGTCCTCTGACTCCCAATCTAGCACTCTGTCTCCTACCCCTTCTCTGATGCATCCAAGTCGGGCTTAGGTAGAATTTCAACACGTCAAAAGGAAAGCAGTGTGAGGCATAGGTAACATCACTTGCAAAGTCTTGGAGGTGGTCAAATGCGGGTGAATGGGAGAGTGCAGGCAGAGAGCAGTACAGTGATGATGGAGCTTAGTAATGTAATGAGTAATTAGCGAGTAATGTGAGAGAAGAATGGAGAAGGTAGGCCCCAGATTGCGCAGAGCCTTGAATGACAGGGAGAAGAATTTAAACTCTACTCCACAGACAAGAGGGAGCCATTGAAGCGTTTATGGAACATGATAAAAATATGACTAAATGTGATCACTTAAGTAGAGAAAAGGAAAGTGACAACTAGCCAGAGCAAATCAGCCAGTTGTTTTGTTCTATGTAATGCCCCTTGTCTATCCCCCATGGCATCTGTAAGCTAAAATCATAAACAGGCTTCAAAAGAATTCTGATAAATTCATAGATTCCTAACTGGTTATTAGAGCGAATCTAGGGAGATTCTTTAGCCTTAATTGCCTGGTGATCTGGGTGCTTTATACAATAGATATCTCCATTTTAATACACTGAATGTGCACAAGGCAAGGCCTGGGTGGGGTAAGGAGAGGGGAGAAGGGTCAACATTTTCATAATGCTCCGCAAAAGTTTTCTTTCCATTCAGTGAAAGTAGTTGCACAAACAATAGCGGGACTCCAATATATCAGCAGAGGGACCCCCTTGAACTCCAACTTTACAGAACAAAGGATTTCCAAGATGCATCCGAGCAGCAGATGTTTAGTTATCTGAAGTGTCAGAATGCCAATTAGATATTGAACATGGCAGGAGGAGGGTGGAGTTTCCAAAACAAATGGATGATGAATAGGAACAGTTCCCGAGTTTAGTCTAAAGTCCTGCTGTTCTTTTGTAAAATGATTTGTGACAAATTTGTTTTGTCACTGAGGCATAGTTCCCCCTGGGCTTTCGTGTGATTTTATAATCACCCAAAGGAAAGTAAATTTTTAAAAACCATGGGGAAATAATATATGTTTTCTAATTAGAAGTTACTATTTTAAAATTTAAAAATACCTTTAAAAAGAGTTGGGTAGTAAGCCATGTTTTCTCCACATGGAAAATATATAATGAAAACTAATCCTGTGTTGAAAAGCAGAAGACATGAGCAATGGGTGGGAGGGGGATGTATAGTTTAATTCAGCATTTTTCTGGCTACAAATCAGAAAGAATTTAGAAGATTCATGTTTTCACAATTCACAGAATTACAGAATCTCAGTTGGAAGGGACCTCAGAGGCCAGCTACTTCAACCCCTTTAATTCCACCACTTAACAAAGGCCTTTTTTTAAACATTTCTTTTTCATAAAGATAGGCTATAGTTAGAGATCCTGTAAACCGACAAAAGATTTTAAAAATAAAGGAATCGCATTTATTTACAAGATGTTTTCCTGCTTAACTTGCATTTTTATTGTCAGGGATCTCCATAAATCATTATTAGGAAATAGTACCACAGTTTGGGGAATGTTCTATTTCAACCATTTCAATTTGGCTCAAGACATACTTTTGACTTTTTAAATGTTTTTTTTTCCATCTCCTTAGTTAATCATCCACACTGAGTAAAATTTTTATCAGTGAGTTGATTCATTCTCTCTCTCTCTTTTCTCTTCACTTATCTTAAGAACTGGACGATATAATACCCAGAGCAAAGCAGCAGAGAGGAAATTGGGCTCGTATTGATTTAAATAACCGAACTCTGTGACAAAATTATTTCGTTCCCTCTTGACCTTTGGAGGTCAAATTTGACTATTTACGCCATTTACTAACGCGTTACTTCTCCTTGCCTGAGAACAATTATGCTCTGTGCTGTTCTTGCCTTCCTTGTTGGAATATTAAACAATCGCTAATTATGGTATGAAACAACCACTCCTTTTTAAAAATATATACCTTGTCCAGAAACACAATAAAATTCACTAAATGACTATATGTAATCTATCTCTCTCTATATGTATATATAATTATATAAATATACATTTTGTTGTATATATATATATGCATATATGTGTATAAGTATATGTGTGTGTTTTTTAAAAAGCGCGTGAGACATGCCAGGACAGCATAGAGTTTGGAGTACTTTTGAAAGAAATAACAATGTCAGGTTAAAGAGTTATATATGGAAAATACTGTCTCCCTCTGGTAGAATAAACACAGGGAATTGTAATAAACAGTGAATATCCACTGTTCTGAACCTTTGCCTATAAGCTCCATTGTCAGACTCTTCTCTGTGTGCCCAAGACAAAAAAAGGTTCCTCCTCTTTCTCCCCCTCCCCCTCCTCCTCCTCAGTAAAAAAATCTTAAATGTAAATAGAATGGGAATATGTTTTCTCTAGCTTGTGCACTGTTACGAGTGGAGATGACAAAATATTTTATAACCTTCAAGGAGTCAATAAGTAAACTGATTAAGTCTACCTTCAAAATACTTTCAGAAGCAAAAAGGAAAATGTTATTGAATATCTATTGTAGAAACCAAGGGTGCTGCCTATTTAGACACAGTAATGAGAATGCTTATAATGTATCTGTTACTACAGAATGTCAATAAAAAATGAAGAATACCCTTAGTAACTCCCTTTAGTATATTGAAACTGCCAAGAAAAAGCCTTCCTGAGGTTTCCAATGTGTCCCACGGAATGAACTGAGTTCAAAGTCCTGTATTTGGTATGTGGTTACTGACTTTTAGGGATTCTCTTCTATACTATTTTGGACCAAAAAACCCCCTATTTTATGATTGTTAATTAAAAGAAAACAAGATCAACCCTCCAATTCACATCAAAGGAATCTGAGAGAAGGAACTGAAGCATGGTGATTTAAAATCAAATTTTACCCAAACCATGCAATCCAGATTTCACAAGATATTTCCTTTCAGTGAATTAACTTGTATTTTCATGATGGTGTTGCCACATGGTGCAATGTAGACAAGAGTGTGACATTTGTTATGCCAACAGAAATGGACAGAATCACAGCACTCAATGATGCTGCCCTACGTAAACTAGTGACCCACAACACAAAAGTAATTTCCCAGGCTATTTCCTGATTACCCGTTTGCAACATTCCTACACACATACCTCTAATTCAGTTCAGAAAGCAAAGGTCATGACAATTAAAAAAAAACAGGGGAAAAACAATCTTGTATCAAACAGAAGGGTAACAGATTTTTTTTTTTAATGAAAATGCAACCCAAGCTAAGTGTTTCACATATATAGCATCAAGGTAGGTATATGAATATTAGTACATTTGTGGAAATGAATATTAAACAGGAAGGTTTGGGGGGTGAGAAGCACCAAATAAATTATCTTGTAACAAGATGAATGAAAGGCATTCTATTTGTGGGAGGAGTCAGCGTGGATCTGTTTCATAGGATCTGGAAATGGAAGAAATGTTAAAGGTTAGCTCATCAAAACTTGTGGCCCAGAGAGGTTAAGTGACTTGTCCAAGGTCACAAAGATGGTGAGTCACAGAATTGGAATCCAAACCCAAATATTCTAACTCCAAATGTAGTGTTCTTTCTACAGTTAGCTCACATTTTCATAGTGCTCTGAAATACAAAGCGTTTCGCAGAGAAGTAGGTTTTATAAGCACAATTAACTTCCATTTTACAGAATACTAAACTGAGGCTCAAGTTAAGTGCCTTGCCCAAGGTCACACAGCTAGGAAGAAGATATCAGAGGTGAATTTCAAATCCAGAACTCTTGAACAGAAATCTAGCTTCTTTCCAATATTCCATGTTGCTTCCTTTATTGATCAAATGTGGGGTGGAGCGGTAGGAGCTAGGAAGGAGAGGAGAAGAAAAGAATGTACATAAATTTAAATTGAAGTCATATTTATCCTCTAGCCCTCTACACTACTTATACAATTTGTTTGTTTATGATGATGTAATAAAATACATTATACTCAAATGGAAAGAAAAAGCCAAGAGGAAATAGATTTCCAGAGGGAAGGTAATCTCAAACCATCTTACGGCATTTTAATGACCTTCAAGACCTCCACAAATGCACAAATGCTTGCCCAACTATCTTGGGAATCCACCGAGAGCACAAATGTAAACTTGGAGAGAATGTCTTTGCCTGTTCGGCATCCCTGTAAGTCTCGGGGAGGGCCAGTCATTTTTTTTGTCTGTAAGCCAACATTCTGTGCCCATGAGGGGAAAAACTTGACAATGAATAAGCAAGAAAAGGAAAAGAGTAATGCTACCCATATTGTCCATCGGGGGGAGGTTCACTCATTAAATGTTTCCTGCATCCTTTGTTTAAGGGGGAAAATGAGATTTTTTTTGAGCTGAAAGTGAATTATGTACCTCAAAGTAAAGAAGCTTCCTTTCCTTGGCTGTTTTTAAGTCTCAGTGGCATGTATTTTTACCAGGAGGTCACTGACCAAGAAGCAATTTTGGTTCTCCCCCTGCCCCTAAAATTAACTTAATTTTCCCTGAAGCAAACTGCATCCCTGTATTGTCCAAATTCATCCCCTACCCCATCTGTTCCATATTTGTGTTTAGTGGAAGTTGGAAACCATATCCTCCTCTTCGTCGGCTCATACTTTTCTTGATTGCCTTTTTGTTCGTTCCATCGTAAGGAGATTTTTTTCCTTTCTGTTTTTACATTCCAACCACTCTAACCAGTGCCACCCCTGGGTTGTTGTTTTTTTTTTATTAAGGCATTTTGGAATTTTGTAGCACATGTCCCCTCTCCCTGAGATCCCAGGCATAGTTCTCAATAGGGAATTAGGTTGGGATCCTTATAAAGAAACATTTCTATAGGATTGTAAGGTATAGAATGTTTTCTTTATAACAAGCCTGTGGGGTAGGTAGTCAGGTTATACCTGGTTTAAAAAAATCAAATCAAATACACTTTAAGAAGCCAGTAACCATGCACTGCAGTTCATCTTAGATGGGATCTCCACCAGTTCTGTACCCAAACCTCTGGATGCTTTGTCAGTAGACCACATTAAAACGACTAGGGTCAAGACTTTTCGACTAGAACAAGCTGGAGACCTGCTCCTAAGGCAGTTCATTGTGCCTAGAGCAGTTACTTCTTTCAGAGCCGGCCTCTCTCTCTCTCTCACCCTGCACCTGAAAATCCTTTCTGGGGGAAATAGAATGGGACTTTCCAGAGTAGGTCTCTTTTAAGTTTACATGACAGCATATGGCCCAGACGTTCTTAACCTTGTTTGTGTCACAAACTGCCTCTCCCCAAGACTAACGGAGCCTCTGGACCCCTTCTCAAAATAGTTTTTAAACACATAAAAAATAGACATAGAATTACAAAGGAAATCAAGTCTTTTGAAACAATGTTTTGTTCTGTTCTTAAAACCTGTTCACAGGCCCAAGTTCCTCTTGTCCAAGATGAGCTGATATTCACTAACATACTTGTGATGATCCGGGATTTAACAGGAATGTCATAGAAACCCATCATAGCTCTGCTCTTTATTAGCCAGAGTCAGGTAGTAAGTCAAACTAGGTCTCCTGAAACATTATGTCTACACACACTGAAAGCCTGACAGCCTAATAAGGCCAGACTAGAAACATGAAAACATCCTCCAAAGGGCTGGGTCCAAAAAGAAAAGTGGCTTGGTTAGTGGAAAGAGCACTGGATGGGCCTAATCCTAAGGCTCAATTCTTCCCCTAGCTAGCAAGGTAACCTTGAACAAGTCACATCTCCCCTCTCTGGGCCTCACTTTCCTCTCCTATAAAATGAGGGTGATTGGACTAAATGGTCTTTCTCCCAGCTCAGACACTGTCTGTTCTAAATTCTCTTTCAGTTTTAAAATTCAGTTTTGAGTTCCCTTCTGGCTCCTACACCTTTCACCTCTTGCACCCTACAATTCTGTGATATAAACATAGGATCTTCCCTCCCTCTCTTCCTTCTCATAAACCCAACAGGCACTTAATAGTTCCTCTTCCTTATAGCTATTTAAAAATACGAGTTCTGAGATTCTGTGAGATACCATCCTGAATTTTTCACAAACAGCTTCTGTACTGGTTCTAAAAGGGGTCCTATAGTATCTCGGAAATTGCAAACATAACAGTAACAATAGTTAGCATTGACATAATGCTTTAAAGTTTGCATAAGTCAAGGAAGCCAAAGCGTTTTCCAACCCTGAGCTTCTGATTGGAACAAAAGTAACATCCTCAACACCCATTTGAGGATAATGTAAACATCAGTTTAACCTATAAACATATAAACCTGTATGTTTACCCACAATGTAAGTCCTATACTATAAAGTCTAAGGCATTGTTCTAGACTCCACTTGTCCCTATTGACTTAATAAAGTAGGCATGTTTGCTAGATTACATTATTAATAAGGCAGAACAGTGCAGAAAGAGAACTGAATTTGGTTCCAGAAAACCTGAATTTATGCCCACCACGGGGTGACCTCGGCTCCTTGTGTGACTACATAAACCTCCCCTTTCAATAAATTCCACTGGCTCCCTATTATGTCTAGGGTTAAACTGAAGTTCCTATCTTTCCAGGCTTCTTATAAACTACACTTCTCCATGGACTCCTCAGCCCAGATGTCCTGGACTGGCCCATCTGCTGTACCTCACAAATAATGCTCAATTTCCCATCTCCAAGCCTTTGTATTGAGCATCCTCCATGCTTGGAATGTTCCCCCTCTTCCCCTCTTCCTCTTAGAATACTTGGCTTCCTTCAAGATTCAGTTCAAATGCTGCCTTCTACAGCGGGTCTCTCCTCTTACCCCCAGCTGCTAATATCTTTCCTTACAAGGCTATCTCATATCTATCTTTGTATATAGTTTGCATATACCAATAAAGGGCCCCATTTATTGCCCATCAAAATATAAGCTCCTTGAGGGCAAAAACTGTTTTTGCTTTGTCTTTCTATCCCCAGTGCTTAGGACGAGGCTTGGCACACAGTAAGCACTTAATAAATGCTTGTTGATTGATTGGACTAAATGGTCTTTCTCCCAGCTCAGACATTCTCTGTTCTAAAGTCTCTTTCAGTTTTAAAATTCAGTTTTGAGTTCCCTTCTGGCTCTTATACCAAGAGTCATTCTCCATTTTGGCACCTCCCTATCCTCGTCCATGAAATGTGAGAAAAAAAGCCTTCAAAGTCTTTCATGTGTGCACCTATGATCTATGATTCCTACACGATTTTAAATTGTTTTTAGTGTTATTAGTTTATTAGTGTTTATTATTATTTAGTTATTTAGTGTTATTAGTATATTACCCAAACAAACTTTTAAATTTTTCATTTGACACATTCATGCTGAGAGCAGCAAATAACTTAAAGACAAATATTTATGTCTTCTGTGCATCCATCTTTTTAACTTCCCCTTCTTAGATATGTCTGTGTCTATATAAAAGTAGAATCAGCTGAAAGGCAGGGATACTCCTTGATTAACCTCCACATATCTTTCTTCATAGAAGGAATCTGTTACTAAGTTGGGGGAAGTTAATCAATATTAGCCCTTGTGATTACTATTTACCAGTAGAATTTACATACTAACACAGTTTTAAGGGAGAATACTAAGTTGTGAAGCCAGTAACTGAAACATGGAATTTCAGAACTGAAAAGAATTTTTATGTTACAAGGAGGAAACTGAGACCTACCTTACCCAATGTCACACACTGAGTTAAATAGCAGAGTAAGTCCTAGAACCTGGGATACCTGATCCCCAGTCTAGCATTCTCACAACCCCAGGTTGTCTCCATGACTTGACGACAAAGGTTGATCAGTTTCACACTGAATCTAAAAGCCAACATAATCTTGCTTTGCTAGCTCACTGAATCATAAACTCTTAGTAGTGTATTATATAAGATTAGGGAAGGATAAAGAAGATAAGAGTCAGAGATTGGAATAGAATTGTGGAGCAACTAGTTAGTTTGAGTAAAGAAAGCAGGGAGATGACAGTGTCGTTCTGTGGATAGGCATTAGACTGAAAGTCAGAAAGAACAAGGTTGTAATTATGTGTTTGCTATGTATTCTAACTGTGTGACTAGACAAGTCAAACAAGACCCAGTATCCCCATCTATAAAGTAAGGATAATCACAACTTTATAACTACCCCACAGGGTTGGTGATTGTTACACATGAGATAGTGAATTTTAAAACCCATGCAAAACTTAATGTGCTCTAGAAGTCTTAATTGTTATATTCTTTACATTTTAGACTATCTCTTGCTAAAAGAGGAGCATTGTACTAGAAGAGATAGAGAACAAAATTTGTGGTCAAAGGACTCGGGTTAGAATCTCATCTTGCTGGTTGTTAGTCAATTCAGCACTGTGCTAAGTGCAAAGAGTTCAAAGAAAAGCAAAAACCAATCCCTGCTCCCAAGGAGCTCACAGTCTAAATGCGCAAATCACTATGTCAAACAAGATAGATACAGGATAAAATGGAGATGAATGGGAAAGGGATGAATGGGAAAGGCTTCTTGCAGAAGGTGGGACTGTTACTTGAGTAACCTTTGGAAACTCACTTAATCTCTGTTTTCCCCTTTGTAAAAATGAGAAGGCTGGACGAAAGCATTTCTAAATGTCCATCCAGTCCCAGATTCTACAGCCTTTTCTTCTTCCCCCATCAGCACAACAGGGAGAGTAGTAAAGCTTAAATTATAGAAAGAAAAGGAGTAGATATGTGTGTTTCATACTTACAGCTAGTGTTTTTTAAGCTGGGAACACTCTACAGTCATTTGTTGGTGTGTTAGAAATTGTCTCTTTGGGGCACTATAGACACTGAAGATAAGAAAAGAAGAAAGTAGATTAAAGAGCCACTGAGTGGAGAAGCTGCCCTGATTTGGATTTCAGTTGAGTTGTTCATGTCTGTCTGCTATGCCTGCTACTTTCTAAGGAAGCGGCCAATGGAGGAAAAAGTACCCAGTGTGCCCCACCTCTACCCCTGGGTATGTGTATCTGGTACCAAGCTAACTCACTGGCCTGAGATACCAAAAAAAAAAATCTGTGGTGGCTCAGTATTAAGTGTGTAGGTGTGAACATTTTCCCTCCTATCTGACAGAATTCCCTCTATTAGGGCATTCCCCAGGGGTGTAGGGGCCAGATACCCTTTGCACTATCCCTATATTTCTTCTTCCTTTCTTGCTTCTTTTTCCTCCCTTCCTTCCTTTCTTCCTTCCTTCCCTCTCTCCTTATTTTCCTTTCTTCCTTTTTCCCCTTCCTTCCCTCCTTTCTTCCCTGACCTGCTTTGGGTTACTGAGCTCTGCATCAGTTCATAATAACCAGTACTATTAAGCACTTTACCTATGTTATAGCACTGGACCTTTGTAAACATTCCTGTAAGGCAGGCGTTGTGATTAGCCCCCATTTTATGGACGAGGAAACTGAAGGTTAGAGAGGTCACAGGACTTGTCTAGGTTCATATAGCTAGAAAGTATCTGAGGTAGGATTTGAACTCAAGATTTCCTGACTCTGGGCCCAGTGCTCGTTAACCACTGTGCAACTTAGCTGCCTTGTGAACGTCATATGTTTCCCCGAGTTTTTCATATTTATAATTTTCTTTTGGACTGGACCTGTGATTTCTAACTATGAGGCCAGCTCTCTGTTCACTATGTCATGCTGTCTCTCCGCCATTTTTTATTCCATAGTCTGACCTACCTATGAGGAAAGTAGGATTTTTTTTTTTTACAATAACCATAAGAGGTCAGTATTATATTACTGGTACATATTATTATGCCCATTTTACAGACAATGAAATAGACTTGTAAATGTAAGGTGATTTGTTTATTTCTATATACCATCACACAAACCTATGCAGTTTAGGGGTAGGAATCTGGATTCCAAAAATAAAGGAGTCAATATTCTGATCTCTCTTAATGGGGGAGAGTAACCCTTTACGAGGTTAGTCACTCACTTCCCACAAAACTCTAGTTATTACAAAAGATGATCATAAATAACAGTTTTTTTGTCTACATTGTTAAGGTAACAAATAAGGCAACACAGTAACCTATCATTCATAAAATTATGGTGGAATGGCTCTCATTCCCTTACAAGGAACAAATGAGATCCTTCTGCAAAAAAATGTACAGGATTTTGCTGGAGTCACCCCTAAATGCATTTAAGGGAAAACAAGACTTGGGTGAGGGAAATAAACTACCATTCTGACTTAACAGAGCTTTTGGTTTCCAAAATAATAGGTAAGAGTAGTACCAGTAATATTCCGTTCCCCCTCAGAAGATAGGCAGTGAATAAGTACTAAGGAATCTTTAACAGAATCTAGGATAGAACCCCAAATTCATTACGTGGCGTAGGTATTAAACCATTACCACTTACACACTGTACCAGTTTGCACTCAAAACTATTTCAAGGAAATATTTTCCTACTTAGCATCGTTATTTTGCAAGTTAATCTGGGTTCTGAAGAAAACCTTTATGATCAAAGCATTTAAGTGTTCTGTGTTATATATGAGGGGTGATGATAGTAACAGATGCCATTATCTCAACATAAGATTGAAGAATAAATACCAACTACACTTTATAAACTCATGTTTGGACAACTGGGCATAATTTATGCAAGTTTATAAGCACGTGACAGTATTCTTTTTCTTGATATGAATTCTCTTCATCAACAAATATGGTCAGGGCGAGTAGGTGGCACAGTGAATAGAGCACCAGCCCTGGAGTCAGGAGGACCTGAGTTCAAATCTGGCCTCAGACACTTGACACATGAGCCGTGTGACTTTGGGCAAGTCACTTAACCCCAACTGCCCTCCACAAAGCAAAAAAAAAAAAAAAATACAACAAATATGGTGCAGTACTGTCATAGCACCCTCTTTGACAATGGAATGAAAATTAGGTAAGTCTTACACATAAAAAGATATGAGCTCTTCCTGTTATCTGCCAAGTAGTTACTCATACCTTCCTTTCTCAAGCTGCTAAAATGTTTTTATTGTCACTATTTAATAATATGTAGGGGTAAGAACATTTTCCATTCCATTGTGACATATCTGTTGGTCTATAGGAAAAACAGTCAAACACAATTAGCTTAATCTAGTTTACAACTTCAAAATTTTTTCTAATGCTAAATTTTCATTCATTTCTTGGATGATATGAGTAATAAATATCAAGGAAACCCATTTATCCAAGCAACAGAGCAAACAGAAATTGTAGATGTTTTGCAGACTAAAATATATAGAAAAATAAATACATAAGAGTGAATGTATTCATCAACTGAGAGGTAAGATCTCAGTTCAAATAAGAAGAGGGAATGTTCTCACCAATAATGAGAAGGTCCTCTCTAAGAGGTTTCTAGAATTGTAAGCCCTGGAGGTCAAAGGACATTATGTGACCAATTTCCAAATATGTCTTCTGCTCTGAGGGCTCTGGTCCACCTTTCCAAAGCCTCTCTCTTAATTGTCCTCTGTCCACAAATGTCTCCAAAGTCTCCTCAACAAACTAGAATCAAGTCCTTTAGAACAAGTACTGGGCATCATTCTCAGCATTAGCCAATCAAGACTGACATCTCCCTCCCTATATGGGACGGCTCGGCATAAGGCTGACCTTCTTTCTACAAAACTGCCCCAGGCTTGGGCGGTGAAAGGAGGGTTATGTACTATTACAAAAATACTGCTATACATATCTTATGCAAATTTGAGGCATATATGTCAAGTCATGCCGTCACTGAGTCAAAGGATAAGTACAGTTTAGTGATTTTTTTTTAGTATGATTCCAAATAATTTCCAAAAATTGCTGGACCTCCCCCAACAGTGCATTAATGTGGTATAGGGTAGCTCCCTTGCCACGTCCCTTCCCATATGTACATTTTTGCCTTTTTTTCGTTTTTGCTTCTCTACTAGGTATAAAATAAAGCTTCAGGTGTTTTAATTTTCACATATTTTATTCTCTACTGCTGTGTAATTTTCTTTCACGAAGTCATTGGGGTAGCTGGGACACCAGCCTGGAGTCAGGGAGACCCGAGTTTGTATCTGCTCTCAGACACTAGCTTTGTGACCCTAGGTAAGTCATGTAATCTTTGCCAGCTTCCGTTTTCCCATCTGTAAAATAGGGATAATGACAACACTTCCCTATCAGAGCTGTTATGAGGATCAAGTGTGATAATAATTTTAAGGTGCTTAGCATAATGCCTGGCACATATTGGTGCTGCAAAAATACTAGCTACTATCAGCTGAGTTGTTGGTAGTTTTCATTTCTCCTTCTAAAAACTGCCTCTTTATTATATCCTTTGACTATATATATATCTATATCAGGTCTAGATGTAACCTCATCCTGTCCTTTCTACTGAAGCTTTTATTTTCCTTAAAACAGAATTAACAGAAAAACTATCTTCTTAATGAAGATGATGATGAGTCACACTTACCCCTTGTTTCTGCTCATGTCAACTCTGAGAGGTAAATATTATGTCACTGGTACATTTGATTACATGCCCATTTTACAGATGAGGAAACACACAAGAGTTAGAAAAGGAATTGTTCCTGGTTACATAGTTAGTAAACGTTAAGAGCTAGGATTCAAACCCACTACTATTTACAAATACTATATAGTACTTTCAGGATCCTATTCTCCTATGTCTTTATAATTATCTGACCTTCTTAGATCAAATTTTTTTTAAAGTTACAGGGTGGTACACTCAGAGATTTGCTGACATCAGCTTAAACCAGCCCACAAGAACAGACTTCTATTTTCAGTGTGAGCATTTATGCTTTAGGAACTGGTGAACACTACAAATCAGTGCTTGACTCACTGTTCCACTGATTGTCTAGACGGAATAAAGTGATGGTGAAAATGTTAATAGTGCAGATTAAACCTAAAAGTGTGTTTGGTAGACATTTTTTTCCTCAGCTAGCCAGTTGTTAAACATTCACCAGAACATGCCTGGTTGTAGCAGAAAGAATACTGGACTGATTGGCTATCAGGAGACTTGAGTTCTGATCTACTCCTATTTTCTTACTCTGTAACCTTGGGCAAATCATTTCTTCTCTCTGTGCACTATTTCTTTTATCGATAAACTTCAATATATCAACTAATCAACAAACATTTTTTCCATATATTAAAATAAATTATTTCAATTTCCCAACACACAGTTATGATTAAGGATCTGATTTCCTAGATCACAACTCCATATGACTTACTATATCTATATCTAAATCTATATATGCATGTATGTATATATGTATATCCCATATGTATGTATATATCCCATATAACCCCAATAACTTATTTTTATAATTTATATATTTTAAAAGATTTTATTAATGCATTTTGCTTTTTATGCCACAATTACTTTCTTCTCCATGCTCTACCCCACCCCACCCTCATGCTCTGCAACATATGTAACTTGTAATAGTTACCTGGTACACTGACTTACCCATGGTCACACAGCTGGTGTCTAAGGTAAGACTCAAACCCCGAACTTCCTAACTTGGAGCCAGAATTCTGGTCACTATGCTAAACTGCCATAAAAATGTACATGATAATTGTCCTTGTAATACCTACCTCAAAAGTTTGTTGTGAAGAAAGAACTTTGCAAGTTGCAAAGTGCCTTATAAATATAAGCTATTATTATTGTTGCTACTATCCATATTAAGTATACCCTTAATGTAGCAAATATTAATTTGTGGAGTATTATTGTATTAAAAGTTTAATAATGATGAGAATAGGGTTCTGTTTAACTAGTGATGAGAAAAAGAACATTTACTTTGAAATAATGAAATATCTTATCAGAACTGATGACCCCAAGGTCTTATTAATAATTACAAAAGAAAACTTGTGTAGGAATAGTTAATCTCACAGCCAGGTATCTTAGACTTTAGTCATTCCTTCCTGCCTTGGCGCCTAACTGATAGCCAGTTAGTACACTGGATATCAGCTAGTTGGTGGAATGCTCATTCGTGTGCTGAGATAACCCAATGGTAAGCTGGAATAACTGGCCAAACTGTGACTCTTGCCCTCATTTTAAAATTGTACTTTTTATTTGCATAATTAAAAAGTGACTTATAAGCAGGAAAAACCAGTTTGATTAACTCCAGAAGCATAATAACTAATGATGCAGAAAGCACTTGTCTTCCTTCCAACATGGCATAAGACTCATCAGACTGGTGTCCCAGATTAGAGAGGTTTCTCACAGGGGCATGGCCAAGACTCATCACTTTAAAACTGATGTCTCCCAAAGTACAGAATACGCAGAATAAATATATAATAAGATGACATATATAATAAGTATAATGAAATGTTTAAATGTTTATGAGGCCTTTGCAGATTCAAAGTCTGCAGAAATGTTTATCCCCAGCTATGGCAACAATAAAATTGCTGAGAGTCAAAGGCTATAATAATGAACAGAACTGCGAGAGAGCATGGCACAGGGAAGAGGGAACTGGCCTTAGAGGCAGGAAAACTTGGGTTCCATCCCTCCTCTACCATATGCTGGCTGTATGACAAGTTATTTGACCTCTCAATATCCACTGGTAATGATATGATTAAAAACTGCACAACAGTTGCATATCTGCATTGGTAGAGGGGGTTTCTTTGACAATAACTTCCTATATGAATGAAATCACAGGTCCAGACCAAATACATACATATATGCATTTCTACATATATGAACATATGTGTGTGCATGTGTGTATAGAATGTGCATGTTGCATTGTATGTGTTTAATACATGCATACAGGGGTATCATGATATGGAGTATTCATTGATTTGGTAATGAGAAGGCTTAGGTTTCAGTCAAGTTATGCGAGGGCAACTGGGAAGTAATAGTAGAGAGAATGCTGGTTCTGAAGTCAGGAAAAATCATCTTCCTGATTTCAAATCTGGCCTCAAATGTTTTCTAGCTCTGCGACCCTGGGCAAATCACTTAACCCTGTTTGCTTTAATTTCCTCATCTGTAAAATGAGCTGGAGAAGGAAATGGCAAACCACTGCAGGATCTTTTCCACAAAAGCTCAAAAAATGAGATTGTGAAGTCAGACAGGACTGAAATGACTGTACACCATCACCGGCATCTATTGAATTAAAATGCTTTTTGAAGTGATTTTTGAAAATGTCATCTTGTTGTAGGCTAGTCTAAATACAACTTCCCCCCCTCCCCTTTTTCAAGGGCACACCTTAGAATCTTTATCCCTCCCCATTCAGGATAAATCTTGATATGCAGATAAATAATAAGTAATGGCAAGAAAGTAAGTTCTATATAATTATGCATCTCCTGCAAAAACTAGCCTTTCCTGATTTTTCCCACCATCATAATCTAAAATCTTGACATAGGATCATAGATTTCAGCGCTAAAAAGAATCTTCAAGATCTTAGACCTACTCCCTCATTCTACAGAGGAAAAAATCCAAGCCTTAGCAAGGTTAAGTGATTAGAGTAAGGTCATGCATCAACAGTCTGGATTTCATTCCATGCCCTCTGATTCCAGATCCAATAGTCTTAACTTTGGTGCCATAGTCACTCAACTCTCTGCTCCTGAGATACAAACAGGAATGACTCAGAAAGCATTTGTCCAAACCAAAGGTACAACACATATTTCTGTGGTCTCCTCCAAAGCCCTAACTGAATAATTTACATGCAAATAGATTTTGTGTCCCTTCTTTGTCAGAATAAGTACATTTCCAATTTATCAGCAAGTAAATATCTTTCCTGGTACCAGTTGGAAAATACAAAGAACAATTTTAAAAGTGCACTCGACTAATGCTTAATAACTCATTCATTCAAAAAAAATACTCATTTATTAAATGTCTACTGTATGCTAGGCACTTGGCTAAGCACTGGAGATAAAAGGAAAGGCAAAAGACAGTCCCTGTCCTTGAGGAACTCACATTCTAACGAGGGAGATGACATGCAAACAAGCTGTATACAGGAAGAATAGGAAGTAGTCAACAGAGGGAAGAGAAGGCACTATAATTAAGAGGGGACAAGGAAAGGCTTTCCCTAAAGGGGAGAACTTGAAGGAAGCCAGGGAAGCTAGGAGATAGAGATAGAGGGAGACAAGGGGGACGGCCAAAGAAAATGTCCTGAGCCAAGACATAGAGTGTGTTGTTCAAGGAACAGCAAGGAGGTCAGTGTAATTGGATCATCTCTGGGATATCAGGGTATAAGATGGGAAGACTGTGGCATAAGAAGCCTAGAAAGGATGGGGATGGGGGCAGTGCAGCTGGGGTCTGAATGCTAGAGAATTTTGTATTGGATTGTGGAGGTAACAGGAAGCCACTGGAGTTTATCGAGTAGGTGAGGAGTGATGCAGTCATATCTATGTTTTAGGAGAATCACATTAGTGCCTAAATGAAGGCTGTAGTGAGGATGGGGCAGGCAGACCAAATGGTAGGCAACCGAGGGCAGTATCAAAGGAGAGAATGAGGCATATCTGAACTCTTGTTAATTTGAAAGTCTTTAATTTGGTATTTTAACTTCTTTTCTTGTTTTTAAAAAAAAATGCATAAAACTTACTTTGCATGTGAACTGATCTGAGTGCCTATTTTTAGGGTTATCTCCAACTTATCATTTATGTATCTTGTTTGGATAATGTTGTTTGAATGTGGTCTCCTCCATTAGATTGTGGGCTCCTTGAAAATGGAGACAATCTTTTGCTTTTCTTCATGTCCCCAATACTTAGCACAGTGCCTGGCACAGAGTAGACACTTAATAAATGCTGACTGGCTAGGGCAAATTACAGGCCCACTACTTAGATTAAAGGCAACGCAGCCTATAACTGATGTTGTTCTTAAGAGCCATATCAATGGCATTACAGGAGATCTCAGACCTGGAAAAGACTTTGGAGAGAATACCTAGTCCAATACTTTCATTTTATAAATAGGAAAGCTGAGATCCAGAGAGGTATTCTGTTGACTGACCTCTATATTATCCAAGATTGTGAATTCATATGCCTAGTCAGATCTATAAGCAGGTGGTTGCTTTTGGTGGGAGGTGGGGTAGGGTAGTATGTGGAAAACACTATGAACTTTCTTCCAGAAGAATCTAGTAAATTCCAGATTATGTGTAAACATTCTGTCTTGGACTATCAAATGGTTAGGTGGAGTCTTTTCCCACTGGTTTTTTGGCCAGAACATCCACCATCTTCAAACATCTTCAAAGAATGGATCTTCTTTGGATATTCATCTTCTAAGGATATCACCAGCTGGGGCTTTTTGCATTATGTGTATCTGAGAGAGGAAGTGACTCTACTCACAACCAGCATTACTGTGTGACAAAGTAGGATGGGCCCCAGGGCTTCCTTCCTTCCCCTCCAGAGCCATGTGGTCGCCAAGAAACAGCCCAAGGTGTTTCAAGTGCAGGGAGTGGAGTATCCAATCTGGCCCAGAAGCTTGAGGCACTAGGATATCAAAATTCAAGAATCCAAGCTGAGTGCTACATCTAGATAGAAGCAGTCAGTGTTACCTACTTTGGTCATGAACTTGGTAAGACCGATAATATATAGGAACTTAAGTTAAACTGTGATATGGTAAGAGCGAGGTGGTATAAAGGGGACTATATCTGAAGTGTTGGCAGAAATTTTTGTACTTTGTTCGTGCTATATTTTTAAAGTAAAATATTCTTTTATTATAGCCATTCGGTGATCAGTGGTTAAATGGAACTGGGGTACTAATCCCTGGGCTCCCCAAGATGTGAGGTATACAAGTAACAAGGACTTGAGCCAATGGCAGACAAAGAAATAATCCCATACCCCATAATGTCTGAGAACCCACAGGAGAGGAAAATGTAACAGGCCTGTCCCTGTGAAAGTTGGGTCAGTCGACCATGTTACACAGATAAATATGGCCTCACTTAGAGAAAAGACCTACTGACTGACTTAAATTTCTTTTTTACACGTGCTAATGTTGTCTTCCCAACTCAGTGCCCGAAAACATTTTCAGACATTAGACAATATTATTTTCAAAGAAAATGACAACAATGACACAAAATGCTAAAACTTTTGGGATGCATCTTAAGTAGTCATTAGGAAAGTTTTTTTTTTTAAATCTCTAAATGCTTTCATCAATGAAAAAGAAAGAACAGCTCTATTAATTTGGCGAGCAACTAAAAAAAACTAAAAATTTTTTTTAAAAACCTAAACACAAAACTAGAAATTCTGAAAGTCAAAAAAGAGATTAACAAAATTGAAAGCAAAAAAAGTGGAATTGATAATAAAACTAGAAGCTAGTTTTTATACACGACTAATAAGACAGTTAAATAAATGGCTAATCAGAGTTTTTTAAAGAGAGGAAAACCAAACTGCATTCAAAGATGAAAAAAGCAAAATTCATAACAATTAAAAATAAAATGAAGGAAATTTGCAGGAATTATTTTTCCCCAATTATATGCCAACCAAACTGATAACTTAGATGAAATGGATGAATAATTACACAATTATAAAATAGCCAGAGTAATAGAACAAGGAAAAGATTTCATAACCTAATATCAGAAAAAGAATTTGGACAAACTTTACGTGAACCTCCAAAGGAAAGAAACACACTTCTAGGCTCTACTAGTAGACTGACCACTCATTGGTACTGACTGAGGAAAACTGGCACTTCCAGGCAGGCTCTGCTTCTAACTTCACCACAAGACCATAGCATACAGGATCCTACATCGATAAGCTATACCAGTACTGGCTGGTTCACCTTAACATGTTGCCACATCCTTCCACCCTACGTAGGGTAATTAACTGCATCCTCTCTTTCTCTTTTATCTCCCCCTCTATCTTTATCATGTAGTAGTAGAAAGACTAGAGAAGAAAAAACTAGGAAACTAGAATTCGAACCTCACCTTTATTTCTCACTAGATATGTGACTTCGGACAAATCACTTAATCTCTCAATTTGGGCCTTAATTTTCTCATCTGTCAAATTGGAATGGTGTTACCTGGCTTACCTATTTCATCAGGATAGTGTGAGGATGAAATGAAATAAAAACTTCAGGAAAGTAAAGAAAAACAGACAAATGCAAGCTATCGCTGCTGGTGTTTTCTTTGTTTTATATCATCATCCTTTGATTCTAAATAGTTTGTTTTCTAAGATATATTTCTAATCTAGACTTGTGTCACTATAGATTTAACTTTAACCAAATCACTTCACTGGAAAAATCCAATGGATGAAGAATTCCTATTGTCTAGACTATGATATACAGTTGCATAGACAATGTATATATATGGCTGGTCCGTCGACAGATGGAAAGACAAATCTATAAGACATATATATTTATTGTATGCATATGTATTTACATGCACATAGATACAGATTTAGATATACAACAAACTGGGCCTAAAATTGAACAGGAAGAAAAAAGGGTGGATTGCCTCTGGCAAAGTACACAATGGTCCTAATGACCCCAAGCTTCCCCCTCAAACAGAAACCTATCTTTTTTAGAATGAATATTCTTCTATTGATGTTGCATTACTATGAGCAAAGGAATACGTAGGCTCCAAAGAAATAAAGTTATGAATTATCCAAAAGGCAATAGAGAGAGAAGGATAATGGAAAGGCAGGCATGAGTAAGCTTAGAACACAGGATCCTTGCAAATAGGGATTGCTTCATTCTTTGTACTTGTGTCTTTTTTATGCTTAGTACAATACCTGACATAACACAGACACTTAATAAATATTTAGTGGTTGGTTGGGTAATTTGTATTATGTTACCAGCAAATAAGTGCACAGTAGAAGCTATCAAGATATTTTATATGATATATTTGCAATTACATGCACATATGTCATACATACATGTATCTATATGTTATATGCAAATGTATATGTGTGTATCTATACACACATGCATATATATGTAATATGTGTATATAATACAAAAGCTATCATCAGAAAGATGTATGACCTCAAAAGGAGGCTGGCCAATAATGTAGTGAGAACCCAAGAGAGAGCTTTTCTCTTTATTTTTACTCACATATAATCTCAAGAGTTATAGAGGAAGATTCCCAGCACATTGTATGGGAACACCCTGTGCAAGATAAGGACAAAAACTTTGTGTTCATGGATGGGTTTCAATCTGTACCACTGGAAGGGCATCATTGACATGACACATCCAAGTACGGAAGTATAGCTTGTTAAAGCTGGAAATGATCTTAGAACACAGAATGAACGTCTGAGTGGAAAGAAACTTAGAACATAAAATATCAGAGCTGGAATGGATGTTAAACCATAGAAACTGGAGGGTCGAAACCGAAAGGAACTTTAAATATAACACAGAATGTCAGAAGTAAATGGAACCTTAGAACACAGAATAGCATACTTAGAAAAATCTTTGGAGTACCAGTGAGGCCTTCATCTTGCAGAAGAGGAAACTGAAGCCTAGAATAAAGAAGAATTAGAGGAAGAGCTAACTACGAGAACTTAGGTCCCTTTCTTCCCAGCCAGGGCTCTTCCAGCTCCCCCTGCTTAGTCTCCCATAACAATTCCCATATTTAGTCTCTCACAGGTTAAGTGGCCATAATAATCTTTGCCACCTCACCTGAATATTTTGAAGACAAAAGAGATAATGAGAGAGATGTGTCCTTCTTGTAAGGAAGTAACAGTTTAAAAAAAGGGATGTTTCAACCAAATGTCTTTGAAGTAAACCAGTAAAGTCAAGTACAAACAAGCCTACGAAGAAAGTGTTGCCTCAGCTTTCTTGGTTTGGTTAAAAAGAAGGGGGAGGGGAATAGCCTTGCTTTTCAGCTGGAAAAGATGCTTTCTCTTGGGTTACAGTCCTCCCCTGGTTAAAAAAAAATTTTTCCCCTTGGTTAAAAGGAAGAATCTTTTGGAATGCTGGAGCTCCTACAAGTTAGTACTTTACTACAAAGTTAAAGATAAAATAAGAACACAGATAGGTGGGGGGGGGAAGAGCGAAGAGTGACAATATGGTCTAGTCTCAGCCTCACGAAGATAGGCAGGTAGATGGCTTATTGATTAAATATCATCTAACCCATGTGACTTGCTGTTTATCAGTGCCCTAGCAATGGAAATGTTATTTTATCATTTGCAATGCCTATTAAATAAAAACTGCAGACTATCTGCACATGAATAAACTCCACAATCTCCCCCTTTCTCCTCAAGAACCAATCAGGTTGGGAGCAAGCCCATTCACAGGAGGGCAGTTAAACTAGATGATCTCTACAACAACCATTAATGCACATGCAATGCACATTATGTACAATGCAAACTGCTGCATTTAGAAAAATTAGGATATATCTTTCTCTGGAATGCCTTCCAATCTCTTCTCTGTCTCTCTAAATCCTCCCCATCCCTCAAGACTTCCCATGGATCTTTCCTTGTTATTGTCTGTGTCTGACATTTAGCCATTAAGTCAGGTATAATGCCACATCTCTTCCATTGTTACCATAAGCACTATTTAAATCTTAGCTTGTTCATTTAGTTTTCTCACATTTATAGTTTATCTCCTTGGGAAAGAAATTATAAACTCCTTGAAGGCTAGGACCCATCATCATTCTATCCCTCAAGGTACCCAGAACAGGAGCTCTGGTACAAAATAGACATTTGTTGGTTTAAAAAAATTTACTCCCCTTGAAAGAACAAGTAGTGCTTTTTCATATGACGATAAAAAAAAGATGTTTCTCTTAGTTAACTTTTTAAAGACATTGAATTTGCCCCATAAATAAGTTTATATGTCAGTCTGACCCCCAAAACAATTCAATGCAAGTCAAGGGAACAAACATTCATTATTATCAACATAGTACCAGAAATTAAAGAACTCTGAGTCTATTTCAAGAATTTTTATAAGATTTATATTATATTACATTGCATCCTCTTTCTTTGTACAATATTTTAGTGATTGTTGTTTTTGGAGGAGGGAGGGCGCATTCAGACATGATTTCACCAGCTTTTAATGTCAAAACTCTTGTTTTGTTGAACTCTTGAACTCTACTTGTTCAAAAGTAATTCATGATTTTTCAAAAAATCATGTAAGATCCTATACCACAAAAAAAATCTGAGTTTGACTTTTCACATTATAAAATTAGGAAAATAGGAGTTGTGCTTAATTAATCAAACAAGTATTTGTTAAATATTCCTATATGCCACGTACTGTGCTAAACACTGGGAATACAAAAACAGAAATGAAGCATCCCTTGCTTTCAAGGATCTTACATGCTAACAGATAGCATATTGCATACATACATATATACATATATGTATATATATGTGTGTGTATATGTATGCATGTGTATATATAGTTACATACACATAGAGTACAAAAACAAAATCACCTTGGAAGGAATGCCTAAGCTGTAAAGCAGTGGTTCTCAACCTTCCTAATGGTACAACTCTTTAATACTTGTATGTGGACGTATGTGCATGTGGGTATATCTGCATGTGGGCAGACCCACCTGGAGATGAATAGAGGAGCTGTATCTCAGTTCCTAAGATCATCAGAAATATGTGTTTTCTGATGGTCTTAGGCGACCCCTGTAACCCCTGTGAAAGGGTTGTTCAACCCCCAAAGGGGTCGCAACCCACAGGTAGAGAAGCACTGCTGTAGAGAGAATGTTATGAAATACAAGATTCCTTGAGGGCTCACCTCATCCATTCCACTCCCTCCAGATAAGACTTTGATAATTTGATGAATCTGTGATCTCATCAGATTAGGGACTCCTTCCCGGAGAGCACTAGGGTTATACTATCTGTGTAACCATAGGTAAATCACATAATCTCCATCTGCCTTCATTTCCTCATCTGTGAAATGAGGGCAGGCCTAGCACCTACCACCCAAGTTATTGTGAAAATTAAAATGAAAAAATATTTGTAAACCTTTGCAAATCTTAAAGTACCATATAAATGTTAGCTGTTATTGTGCATGTAAATGTCTTCCTGTTATTCCTGTATCTGCAAATCCTGTAACTACAAACAAACCAGTTAGATATGTTATAGCAGAACTGAAGCACTATACAGATTTGATCCACTATGGTTATTATTTTGTTATATCAGTGTCTACCTCTGTTTCCTTTGTGTGTGTGTGTGTGTGTGTGTGTGTGAAGTACACAACGTGGTTTTCTTGCATAGTTGATGCTAAATCATATGGGGTTCATTACTTTTTAGTATAACGCTAGAAATTCTACCTATAGCAAAAGGCAAGAAAAAAAGAAATCAAAAGAATAAACAAAGGCATATTGGAAAAAATTATGTTTTTTGAACATTTATGATGCTTTACTTAGAGAACCCTAGAGAGTTAACTAAAAAACTAACCAAAGCAATTAGCAACTTTAGCAAAGTTACAGGATATAAAATAAACCCATACAAATCCTCAGCATTTCTGTCAGCTAGGGCACTGATACCAACAAAGCCAGCAGAAAGAGATAGAAAGAGAAGTTCCACTTAAAATAACTATAGACAGTATAAAATACTTTGGAGTCTACCTAGCAAGACACACACAGGAACTATATTAACACAATTACAAAACACGCCACACAAATAAAATAAAAATAAATGGAGAAATATTATCAGTTGGCTGAGTCAATATAATAAAAGTGACAATACTACTTAAATTAATTTACTTACTTCAGGACTGTAAATCAAATTACCAAAGAATTACTTTATAGAGCTAGAAAAAAAGACCATAACAAAATTCACCTAGAGGAGCAAAAGGGCAAGAATGTCAATGGAATCAATGAAAAAGTTGGCCTAGAAGTGCCAAAAAGCTGTAAACATCAAAATAATTTAGTACTGGGTAAGAAATAGAGAATGGAACATATCAGTGGGACAGATTCAGTACACAATACACAGAAGCAAATGAGCACAGTAAACTAGTATTTGATAAACCCAAATATCCCAACTCTTAGGGCAAAAACTCAATATCTGACAATAACTATTAGAAAAACTGTAAAGTAGTCTGGCAGAAACTAGGCACAAACCAACATCTCATACTACCTACCAAAATAAGTTCAAAGTGGGTACATGATTTATACATAAAGGATAATATCAAAAGCCAATTAGTAGAGCATAGAAGAAATTACTCAAATCTCTAGCCTAAGGGAAGAGTTCTTGAGAGAGAGAGAGAGAGAGAGAGAGAGAGAGAGAGAGAGAGAGAGAGAAGTTCACTGGAAGTGAAATGGATAATTTCGATTACATAAAATTTAAAAGTACATGCACAGATAAAACCAATGCAGCTGAAACTGGAAGAAAAAATGAGAAACTGGGGGGGGATATCTTTGCAGAAATTTCTCTGATTAAGGTTGCATTTCTAATATATGTGTATATATACACATATATATGTATGTGTGTGTCTATATACATACACACACCTATATGGAATTAAGTCAAATTTACAAGAATCAGGGCCAATTCTCAATTGATAAATGGTTAAATAATATGAACAGGCAGTTTTCAAAAGAAGAAATCCAAGATATCAATAGTCATATGAAATTCACTAAGTAATCAGAGAAATGCAAATTAAAACAACTCTAAGGCACCACCTCACATCCATCAGATTAGCTAAGATGACAAAAGGAGGAAGAAAAATGAATAATGCTAGAGGGGATGTTTGAAAACAGATATACTAATGTACTTCTGGTAGAGCTATGAACTAATCCAACCATTCTGGAAAGCAATTTTTAATTATACTCAAAAAGCTATTAAATTGTGCTTACCCTTTGACCCAGCAACTATTACTATGTTTATACCCAAAAGAGCTCAGAAAAAGAAGAAAAGGACCCATATATACAAAAATATTTGTAGCATCTCTTTCTGTGGTGGCAAAGAACTGGAAACTGAAGTTATGCCCATCAACTGGGGAATGGCTAAACAAGGTGTTCTATATGAGGGCCATGAAATACTACAGTGCCATAAGAAATGATGGTGGAGATTATTTCAGAAAAACCTGAGAAGACATCTATGAACTCAGCCAAAGTGAAATTAGCAGACCTGGGGCAAAAATCTATATAAGTGCAGCAATATTGTAAAGATAATCAGCTTTAAAAAACTTACTGACTTGTCAACACAATGATCAATCACAAATACGAATAACTCATGATGAAACATGTTACTCACCTCCAAAGAGAGAGCTGATGGACTCAGAGTATAGACTGAACATTTTTCTTCATTTCTTTTAATTTTTGTTTTAGACATGGATAATACAGGAATTTGTTTTGTGTGACTACATAATTGTAAAGGGTTTTGACTTTCTTGCTTTCTCAAGGGTGGAGGAGGAGAGAGGAATGGAGAGAATTCAGAACTGAAAATAAAGTTGCATTAAAAAATGCTTATAGAATAAATTTGAGATGATCTCAAAAAGAGAAAAATAAATAAAGCATGTAGTGTTCAGCCTTGTAAAAGCTCTTTTACACAGAAGGGGATGCTTGAAAGACTGAAATTATAGAAGCATGGATTTAAAACAGGAAGAAACCTTAGAGACTATCTAATTCAACCTCCCTATTTTAGTTAGGAAGCTGAGGCCCAAAGAGGTTAAGTGCCTTGACCAACAAGTAACAAACTTCACACTCAGTAAATCAGCAAAGAGGGAAAATATGGGGATAATCAGTGCTGGAGGGGCTGTGGAAAGATTGGCACATTGATGAACTGCTACCAGAACTGGAAAGTGGCCCAACCATTCTGAAAACCAGTATGAAGTTATGCTAAGGAAGTGACTAAAATGTCCATACCCTTTGACCCAGAGTTTTCACCACTAGACATATTCCCCAAGGAGGTAAGAGATATAAGGAAAGCCCTCACATACACCAAAGAATTGATAACGGTATTTTTTTTATATTAGCAAAGAACTTAAAAAACAAAGTATACGCCCTTTGATTGGGGAACGGTTAAATAAACTGCATACATGAATATAATGGTATGTCACTACATTGGGAGAAAAGACGACTATTAAAATAGAACTCAGAGAAGCATGAGAAGTCATTATGAACTGATTCAGAGTGAAGTTTGCAGAAAAAGGGAGACAATATGTACAGTGACTACAACAATGTAAGTGGAAAGAACAAAAAATAAAGCAAAAACCTGAATTCTGCATAATGACTAACATTGGTCCTGAAAAAGAAATGAGAAATGCACTTTCTCCCTTGTTTTCAAAGTCACGGGATTATGGAAGCAGATCATTACATATACTGTCAGATTCAGTTGATGTGTTGGTTGATTTTTATTGAATTTCTCTTCTTTCTCTTTTTTATTCTCTGTTACAGGAGATAGTTCTCTGGGCAAGAGGGAGGAATATATTTGAAAAAGGAGGTGACATTAAAAAGAAATCAACAATATTTTTAAGGAAGGAGGAAAATTACCTGAGAGGCAATGAATACTATGATAATTTTAATAACTAAGGAAAATGTACTTTCAGGAATTATTCTCTAGTTTCTCTACTGCAAAAACAGATCCCCCAGATCATTTCCCAGTTAATGTTAGGAACCTATAAAAGCTCACTCTATCCTAGACTGATGAATTCACATCCAGTTAGCAGGGACTCATAGCATTTATATTATATACTTTGGTCTTTGATAATATGTGAACTAATATATTGCATTTCTAGATGAAAGAATCTATGTTAGGCCATGTGGTGAGGAGGGGGAGGGGAGACAAAGGATGGTGTCTGTGAGAAACTACTAGAAGCCTTCTGCTTTTCCAGCCAACCTCAGTCAAGAACAACGTTTTCTTCACTATAACCTTGAGAAGTTGTTATCCTCACTTTAAAGATAGTGATTTGACCAAGATCAAACAGTAAGTGACAAGTATCTGACTCAAATACTAGTTTTCCAAAACATTCACTTGACTCTACCATCCCTTCAAGTTATCTTTATCTCTCTTCCCTTTCTTAGTCAAACTCTTAGAATGAGCCATCTATACTTGTCACTTCCACGTCCTCCCGCACCCCTTTGTAATCTGGTTCATAATTCAGAAAGCACCCCTCTCTCCAAAATTATCATTGATATCTTGCCAAATGTAATACTTTTCTCTGACCTCAATCTTGACCTCTTTGCTACTTTTGACAATGTTTACCTCTCTCTCCTCCTGATTTTTCATGACAAGATGCCCCTCCCACCTATTTGACTTAACCTCAGTCTCCTTTTTCTGTATCCTCATCAGGATCACACCCCGTAATTTTGAGTAATCTCTAAGACTATATCCTAGATCTTGTCATCTTGTCTTCTCTCTCTCTCTCTCTCTCTCTCACACACACACACACACACACACACACACAAACACACACACACACACATTTTCTCTTGATTACCTCATCAGCTCCCATCAATTCAATCAGCAATTATGTGAAGATAATTCACATATCCATATATACAACCTAAGCCTCTCCCCTGAGCATCAGCCATGCATAATCAACTGCCATTTCTCAAACTCAGGCTACCTAAAACAACTCATCTTTCTCCCCAAACTATTTCTCTTCCAAACTTCCATATTTCCCTCTAAGGCACCACCATTCTTCCATGGCCTCAAATTCATAACTTTGGCATTATCCTCAACTCTTTATTTTTCCTCACCACATGTACAATTAGTTGCAAAATCTTGCCATTTTGATCCCTGCCTGTCTTGTTCATGTTTCTTCCTCTCCATTCACACAGATGAAGCATGGAAAGAAGGAAGTAAAGAAGGAAGGAAGGAGTAGAAAAAGGAAAGAAAGGAAAAAAGAAAGGAAGGGAGGGAAGAACAAAGGAAGGCGGGGAGGGAGGAAGGAAAGAGGAAAGGAAAAAATGAATGAAAGGAAGAGGAAGGAAGGAAAGAAAGGAGCATAAGGAAGGAAGGAAAGATGGGGAAAAGGAAAAGAGAAGGGAAGAAGGAAAGAGGGAGGAAGGAAAGGTAAGAAGGGAGAGTAGACAGAAAGAAGAAAGGAAGGGAGAAAGGAAACAAGCACTTATTAAGCATTTGCTATGTACTAAACACTGTGATAAGGGATAAGGATAACAAAGGCAAGCAAAAATACAGATCCTCTCCTCAGGAAGCTTAAATGTTAATATGGAAAGACAGTATACAAAAGGAAGACTAAAGGTGGAGAAAGTGCAAGAATAATTAAGGTACCTGCATGGGAAGATGATTTTGAAATCCAGAAAGTCAGGCCCAGGCCCAGAAAGGAATGAGGCATAGTAGCTTAGACCCTGTCACAAAATGGAGGATGCAGGAGAAGCTCACAAGTGGAAGAAGAAGGAGGCGGGCCTTGCAGGGGGATATTACCGAGTGAGAAGGCCACGGGCGTGGGG
Source organism: Pseudochirops corinnae (assembly GCA_028646515.1). Lineage (NCBI taxonomy): Eukaryota > Metazoa > Chordata > Mammalia > Diprotodontia > Pseudocheiridae > Pseudochirops > Pseudochirops corinnae. The sequence goes on along the minus strand of CM053585.1, from coordinate 188,694,662 downwards.
GGATATTCCAGGGCAAGGAAACCCCTGAGGCTGAAGAAATTTCTGCAGTATCTCTGAAGTCCAAAAGTTCAGTAACAGGGCTGGAAGAGCTTCAGGTCTTCGTTTGCCTCTTGACTGGATTATTGCCAAGGCTTCCTAATTGGTCTCCCCACTTCAGCCTGTCTGCCATGCAGATGCACAACCATGTCACACAACTACACATTAAATTCCAGGACACCTCTATTTCCTCTAGGATCAAAAATAAATTACTCCCTAGTTTTAAAGTAACATGGGACATGTGCATAGCTATGGCGGCCTTTCCCTCATTCAAGAAGCCCTACTTCTGCATCGTGACTCAGTTCACAAAGACTGTTATATGCTTAGTTGGATCCATAATCTCACCTGGCTGGGCATTCCCTCTCCCAATGCAGATCACAGGCCCTATACTTCTCCCCGACCCAGGAAAGTTTTCAGTTGTGGAGCTCTCAATGGTATTTCCCCATAAATGTCACAGACTATCTATAGCTATGCCATCTAACCTCGAGTCTTCATCTTAGCTTCTAATAGCTTGAAAATGCCAATGTACCACTCCACCTGCCCATGCACAGTCCAAATATTATGAACTGAGAAAATATTATTTTAAAAATTAGCATTTAGCACCAATAGGTTTTCAAATGATACTCTTTTTTTTTTTTAAGAAGCCAGATTTTCCCTAGATTCCTTAAAATTCTCTAAACCCTCTCTAATGAGAAAACTGATTTCACTCTGAGAAACATTTATTAATTGACTCTTATGTGCTGGGCATTCTAGAATTTCTGGCATATTGCTTTCCAGTTTTTCCAACCATTTTTACTAAATAATGAATTCTTATCTCAAAATCTTAAGTCTTTATACTTCTCAAATATAAGGTTACCATATTTATTTGCTGCTCTAAATTGTATGTCTACTCTGCTCCATTGAGCCACCTTTCTATTTCTTAGCCAGTACTAGACAATTTTGATGGTTACTGCCTTGTAACATAGTTTAAGATCTGGTACTGTTAAATATCCTTCCTTTATGTTTTTTTTTTTTCCATTAGTTCCTTTGATATTCTTGACTTTTTGTTCTTCCAAATGAATTTTGTTATTTTTTTAAATTCAGTAAAATAATTGTTTGGTAATTTAACTGGGATGCCATTGAATGTATAAATGAGTTTATGTAAAGTTGTAATTTTTATTATATTGGCCCTTTCTTCCCATGAACAATTAATATTTCTCAAACTATTAAAATCTGTTTTTATTTATATAAAAAGGTGGGTGTTTTTTTTTTTTTTTATAATTTTGTTTATATGGTTTCAAGGTTTGGCTGGTGCACTCTTAAGTATTTTATGCTATCTAGAGTTATTTTAATTTAATTTAATATTTTATCTCTAGCTACCTCTTCTTGAAGGTTTTTGTTTATAATATATAGGAATGCTAATGATATATGTGGATTTACTTTATATCCTGCTGCTTTGCTAAAATTATTGTTTCAACTAACTTGTTAGGTGAGTCTTTAGGATTTTCCAAGTATATCATCATATTGTCTACAAAAAGAAATAATTTTATCACTTCATTCTCTATTCTGATTCCTTCTATTTCTTTTTCTTCTCTTATTGCTATTGCCAAGATTTCCAATACAATATTTAATAATATTGGTGACGGTGGGCATACTTATTTCTTACCTAATCTCACTGGGAAGGCTTCCAGCTTATACCCATTACAAATAATGCTGGCTGATGGTTTTAGATAAAACTTTTTCAGATAAGCTTTAGATAAGGCTTTTTAAAAAAATCAACTTAAGGAAAAATCTATTTATAACTATAATTTCAAGTGTTTTTAATAGAAATACGTTGTACTTTATCAAAAGCTTTTTCTGCATTTATTGATATGATCATATGTTAAAAACTTTTACTATTAATTTAATCAATTATATTAATAGTTTTCCTTATGTTAAACCATCCTTGCATTCCTGGTATAAATCGCACTTAGTCATAATGTATAATCTTTGTAATATATAGTTGTAATCTTTTAGCTAGCATTTTGTTTAGGATTTTGCATCCATATTCATTAATGAAATTGGTCTCTAATTTCTTTGTTCGTATTCTTCGTGGTTTAGGTATCAGTATCATATTTGTTTAATAGAAGGAGTTTGGTATGATCCCTTCTTTGCATATTATTCCAAATAACTTATTTGATTGATTTATTTTAAAATTAAAGAATCTCATCTTTAAAATGGGGGGTAGGTTTGGACTAGATGGCTCCTAAGGTCCTTTCCATTGCTGAATCTACAATCCTCTTAAATCTACTTCCCTATGGATTTTTTGTAATGACAATTATTTTTTAATAGTTATGATATTTTAATATTTTGAAACTGATGGAGCACATTGTCTTTCATAAGCTTCTCTTTTTTTTTGTAGTTATACTTGTTATTCTTACCCATTTGTTTCTCTGTATGTCTCATTTTCTGTTTTACCCTATTCTATAAATGTACCCTTTCGTATTTTTATTGTTATTGCATAATATCTGTAAATTAAATGAAGGAAGTTTTTGACATTTTTACTATACTGGATATCTCTAACCATGTCCATGTTGCAGCCTTCCACTTGTTCAATTATTCCTTTATTTCTCTCAAAGCTATGTTGAAATTATCTTTATAAAGGTCTTAGATTATTTTAGTAATATCCTGAACTCTCACTGGCCAAATTATTTTATATGCACATATAATATACATACACCTATGATAAAAATATACATTTACATTTACATATACATACATGTATGTGTGTGTTATATGTGTATGTGTACACACAAATGTGGAAAGTTGTTTAGAGAAGTCAGAAATTAAATGATTTGCTTAAGGTCACATAGCCAGTATATGTCGGAGATGGGATTTGAATGCATGTTTTCTGAGACTGACTCTCTATGCACCAATCTGTGCTGACCTGTTTTTTTTTTGTATGTGACTTATCATTTCCTTTTGCAAAAAAAAGTTAATAATCATGCTGAGAAAAAAAGTA
>CM053585.1:188633796-188691146 GCA_028646515.1 Pseudochirops corinnae | reverse complement strand
TCCATAAATCTGACAGATAAACTATTCCTTGCTTTCCCAGATTGCTTACAGTATCAGCCTTTATACCTAGATCATGTACCCATTTAGCTTTGATTTTGTTATATGGTGTTAGATAATGGTCTATGCCCAGTTTCTGCCATACTATATTCCAGTTTTCCCAGCAGTTTTTGTCAAATAGTGAGTTCTGATCTCAGGAATGATTATATTTATTGTAGCATACTAATGTAATAAATTACTGTAATGACATTAAAACTGGTATGTATGTATGTATGTGTGTATATACATATATATATATATATATATATATATATATATATGGAATACAGTTAATTCTGGGAGGACCTATGCAAAATAATTAAAAGTGAAAGAAGAGCAGGCAGAACAATGGAATGCACACCAAGACCATATAAGAGAGGGACAAAGAATAGGGGAGGTAGTATGGAAGAATAGACAGAGCACTCACCAGTTCTGGATTCAGAGAACACAGATCCAAATATTGTTTTTGATCTTCATTACCAATGAGACCTTGGGCTTCTGTGCCTCAGTTTCCTTAACTGGATAATAAGGAGTATGGATTAGATAGATAGCTTTTGAGGTCTCTTCCAATTTTGAGTCCATGACTCTGAGATCTATGGTCCAAAGAATAGACAAATAATCTTGACAGGAACTTACAGGAGGTAGCCAAAAAGCAATCTTACTTTATGCATTTAAATTAATTTAGATTTAAATAGTTGCTTTCAAGAAGAACAGGACTAAAGAATGTCATAATGTATGATGGAAAAGAAGATGATCTGACCCCTTGATACAGATGAAGGATAACAAATGATACTCAAGTGCTCTCCTGCTGTCCCCCAAAAGTTCAAGAGACCAAGTGATAAGTGGTCAAGGGATATGAACAGGCAATTTTCAGATGAAGAAATTAAAGCTATCTATAGTCATATGAAAAAAAAATGCTCTAAATCACTATTGATTTAAAAAATACTCATCAAAACAGCTCTGAGGTACTACATCACACCCATCAGATTGGCTAACATGACAAAACAGGAAAAATTATATGTGCTGGAGAACATGTAGGAAAATTGGAACATTGATGCATGGTTGATGGAGTTGTGAACTGATCCAACCATTCTGGAAAGCAATTTGGAACTATGCCCAAAAGGCTATAAATCTGTGCAAATGCTTTGACCCAGCAATACCACTTCTAGGTCTGTGTCCCAAAGAGATAATTAAAAAAAGGGGAAAGGGCCCACATGTACAAAAATATTTGTAGCACCTCCTCTTGCAGTGGCCAAGAATTGGAAATTGAGAGGATGCCCATCAATAGGGGAATGGTTGAACAAGTTATGGTATATAAATGTAATGTAATACTATTGTACTATAAGAAATGATGAGCAGGCAAACTTCAAAAAAACCTGAAAAAACTCACATGAACTGACACTGTGTGAAGTAAGCAGAACCAGGAGAACATTATACACCAGTGGTTCTCAACCTTCCTAATGCCATGACCCTTTAATACTCATATGTGGCCGTATCTGCATGTGGGCAGACCCACCTGGAGATGGATAGAGGAGCAGTGTCTTGGTTCCTAAGACCATCAGAAATATGTTTTCTGATGGTCTTAGATGACCCCTGTGAAAGAGTCATTCAACCCCCAAAGGGGTTGCGACCCACAGGTTGAGAGCCACTGTTATACACAGTAACAGCAACATTGTGCAATGACTAACCTTGATAGACTTCACTCTTGTCAGCAAAGCAAGGGTCTAAGACAACTTCAAGGGATGCATGACGGAAAATGCTATTCACATCCAAAAAAAGAAGCATGAAGTCTGAATGCAGATTGAAGCATACTATTTGCTCTCTTTTTTGTTGTTGTTGTTAGGTTGCTGTTTATTGTTTGTTTCTTCTTTCCCATGGTTTCTCCCATTGGTTCTAATTCTTTAAAACATGACTAATGTGAAAATGTGTTTAATGTGAATGTATATGGAGAGCCTATATTGCATGCCATCTTGGGGGGAAAAGGGGAGAAAATTTAGAATTCAAAAATCTTATGGAAGGGAACATTGAAAACTAAAAAGAAATAAATAAATTTATTTATTTTTTTAAAAGTCAGGAGAAAGCAAGGAAGGCAAGTTCATGGATGCACATGGACAAGAATGATATAGGATAGGGAAGCCGTGAATGGGTTGTAATTTACATCAGTGGAAGGAATATCCAAATGGATAAAATCATTTGAGTTCCTGAACCAGTTTGGTGCAGTTGTATTGTGTTAAACTTAAGTTTTTAAAATAAAACATCTAGCTTTTTAAAGTAGCCTAAATCCCCATGTAGAACTGAACATCTCTCCTTGCATCTACAAAGCCTGTCCCCTATCGTGCCTAGATTCTACACCCCTTTTTTGACCTCTGCTCCTTAAACTTCCCTAGTTTCCTTCAAAGCTTAGATATAGAAACACATGAAACCTTTCCTAATCTCCCCATCTCAGAGTGCCTCTCACAAATACTTTCTATTGATTCTATATATACTTTATATCTATCTATCTATCTATCTATCTATCTATCTATCTATCTATATCTATTTATCTATCTGTCTGTCTGTCTGTCTCTCCTAGTAGAATGTAAGCTTCTTGAAGGCATAAAAAAAGTTTCATTTTGGTCTTTGTATCCTAGGTGCCTAGATTGATTCATTAATTTACATACTTTTAAATTTACACACTTTTTATAAAAGGGATTTTCTGACTTTTTCCTGCTAGAGTCCATTTGATTAACACATTCCACAAAAGTCCTTCTCAGATGCCATATGGGGGTGAGTGAGCTGGATATTGAGTTCTCAATGACTGTACCCCACTGGAGTACAAGCTCTGGTTGTTTCTAAGAAGATGAAAAGACCAAGAGGAATCAATTCTATGTATTGTGCCTGAGGGTCAGCCTACCCTAGTGGTTTGGCTGCTAGTTGATGAATTCTTTGGCTATGAGGACCATTCATTTACATACTGGATAAATTTGATTGAATCACCAACTCCAGCAAGTGGTGAGGTAGGGCTCGGTTTGTTAGCAGGAGTTTTGATGATGCTACCACAGGTGTTTGTGGAGAAAAACTGCTGTTACAGACATGGCAGGGACCTTGGGAAGCATTTTTTAAATGTCAGATAGAGAGTTGGAGAAGATGATCTCTAAGGTTCCTTCTGGTTCTAAATTCTAAGATCTTCTGGTACCCTTTAGCTTTCCCACTGCATGTGACTGCATTGTATCCAAATGTAAATGACTGTATCTCACTGGGGCTCCCTTCCATCCTCCGTTCCATTCATCCTTCTCTCTATAGAGACATTTTCTAAAGTTAAACAAAAAATTCTTCAGAGAAACTAAAAGATCTCTGATTTCTCCCAGCTCTGTATCCTATGATCTTACCAAAACTGCATTTCTAAAATATATACATGTATGTGTACATATGTGTGAATGTATACATATATTTGTATATATAGGGGTATATAAATAAACATGCACAGGCACACATATGCACCATTGTCCTAGGGACTAATGGAAAGAGATAACCCACAAATGTGATGGGAGAGTTTATTGTATTTTCAAACTAAAATTTTCCAAAACCCTTTCCTCTCAATTGTTTAATGCTTTTTTATACTTGAAATGAAATTGGAATGACAGCTTTGAAGTCCAGAGGGAAAATATCCAGAAATATGTATTTGAGGGAAGAAGGGAAGGGGTGGACCCTGACAGGGTACCATCCCTCTACCAGTCTTAGTGATGGCTTTGACTGTAGCCAGGAAAGCTTTCGTCACCATAATACAATTTTGTATGTTAAACAGATGCCAGATAGAAGAAAGACACCAGGGCTTTTCTTTTCTTATTCTGAGGACCTTGGTTCCCCAAAGTAGCCATTTTTTTCAGTTGCCATGACAGTGTTAATAGGAGTTTATTGTTTTTCCCAAGCCTGCTGCATGTTAATGTGGAATCAATTCATGAATGTTATCTGTTAGACCTAAGAGATTCCAAACCATAGCCTCCAATTGTATTAAGGGAAGAGAGAGAGAAAGAGGGATGGAGGGAGAGAGAAAGAGAGAGAGAGAGAGAGAGAAGGGGAGAGAGAGAGAAAGACAGAGAGAAGGAGGAGAGAGACAGAGAAAGACAGAGAGACAGAGACAGAGAGAGAAACTGTCCTTTTGCCCTTCCATTTCCCTTTCTCTTTCTTACCAACAACTGTAGCTATGAGAAAGTACATATTGGTTGGATTTTTTTTAAATTCATACTATTTATTAACCCATCTGTAACAGTAGACAAAGAACAAGTATTCTTTTGCTTTGAGTAACCAAAAGCCTCGAATGGCTAGTTAAAAAAAAAAACAAAACAACTCACCTAGTCCAGAAGCTGTTGGGACAAATGAAAGAATGTTTCCAGGATGATTTTCTGTCTTACTTTATAAACATCAAACCAGCCTGCTTTCTAAAAGGAAGAGGCACTACATATGACACAAGCAATTTTGGAGGATGTGGGAATCTAGCAGGACAGCTGACTTCAGAGAAAAGGAGAATTAAAAAAATTTTAATGTCTTCAAAAGTATCATTTCCTATGTTACAGACTAGGGAGCAAAATTAAACCAAAAAACTATCAAGGAGCAACTTTTGTCTCCTAATCTAGTTTATTTCTATTATAACAAAATATCCATCTATAGCTGTTTTCCGTTTTGGCTGCTGGTGTTTACTTGTTAATACACTATTTTTTAAGAGTGTAATACATTGAGGAGCTGTTGAAATGATTTACTCAAATTGTTACTACATTACTACATTTAACAAAGTCACATTTTTCATTGAGGGAGAAGATCCTTCTGAAAAAACTCAGCTTATTGTGGTCATTTTTATTTGCAATAGATTTTTTCCCCCCTGGCATCTGGAGTATTTGATTCCTTTTTTTGTTATTTGGAGTTGTTCTTTTATCATTATCTTCAGGAAGCAGCATTAGCATGCTACAGATAAGAGCCGCATCCAGATGTGCATATCAAAGGATGAACAACTGCTTATTAAGAAAAACTTTTTTTCCTTTAAGCAAAGCAAGGTTCAAAGGAATAATAAAAACCTATTTTTTTTTAAAAGTGACAACACTGGTAATTCTGGGTATTCTTAACATAATACATTGAAATTTTTTTTTTTAATTGAAGTCCAAAGAAAAAAAAATAAAAGATGGAAAGTCAGAATAAATGGGTCTCTCTAAACTTTCCCTTTCACTTAATGCCACGTTTTATACCTGTGTTTTTTTTTTTAGCAGGGGGAGGGTAATATTTAAGCCACAAATATGATTCAATTAATTTCTACTATCTACTATAATCATAAAACTATAGGGAAACTGGGGGAGAGGGCATATGAAGAAAACACACTGTGCTCATGGTCTGATAGGAGGATTAAGCTAGAAGGAATTTAGAAATGATCTAGCCCAACTCCCTTATTTTTCAGAAGAGAAAGAGCTTAGGCCATGAATGGTCAAGTGATTTGTCCAAGCTCACATGAGCAGCAAGCAACAGAGTCAGGATTCAAATCCCATTCCTCTGACCTTAAATAATAATAGCTATTACTTTAAGGTTTACAAAATATTGACAAATATCGTCTCATTTAATCCTGATAAGAACCCTAAAAGATAAGTACCATTATTAGTCCCATTTTATAGATGCTGAAACTGAAGTTAGTGACTTGCCTAGGGTTATTTTGAGGCACATTTGAACTTTAGGTCTTCCTGACTCTAGATCGAAGGCCCCATCCATTGTACCATCCAGCTATCTAAAACCAGTGATCTTGCTATTCTATGCTGAGGCCGTGACACATAGACACACAAATAACCATCATACAAAATTGAACATAAAAACCTAAGAATACTTAGAGGCAGCTGAAAGCACTGTGCCCAGAGTCACAAAGATCTGAGTTCAAATTTGCCCTCATTTACTAGCTATATGACCCTAGACAAGTCACTTAACTTTTGTTTGCCTCAGTTTCCTCATCTGTAAAATGGAGATAATAGTAGTACCCACCTCCCAAGGCTGCTGTGAGTTTCAAATGAAGTATTTGTGAAGCACTTAGCCCAGTGCCTAACACATAGTAGGCTCTATATAAATGCTAGTTGTTGTTATTATTATTATTTTTAGAAGGTGTTAGGTGAGTTTCCTCATTTCCCACTAAGGCAGCAGTTCTCAAACCTGTGGGTTATGTTCAATTTGTAACAATGAAAATACATCCTGCATATCAGATATTTACATTACGATTCATAACTGTAGCAAAATTACAGTTATGAAGTAGCAATGAAAATAATTTTATGGTTGGGAGTAACCACAACATGAGAAACCATATTAAAGGGTCACGGCATTAGGTAGGTTGAGAACCACTGCACTAGGGCAACATGACAGTTCTATGGAGAAAGGGGCATTTGAACTAAGCCTCAAGGGCAATGACCAACCAACATTTAGACACAGAGGATGACAAGAATCTAATAGCATGGACCCTCAGAGACTGTTCCTGGGAAAGACTAAAGGCAAAAGGAGAAGGCAGGGCCGAAGATGAGATGAAGCAATTAATACAAGCCTGGACAGACTTCAGGAGAGAGTGGAAGATAGAAGGACCTGGCATGCTATTGTCTTTGGTGTCCCAAAGAGTTGGACGGGACTGAATGACTGAACAACAACAACGACCACCACCCTCAAGGAGTTTACATTCTACTGAAGGATGGGATAATATTTCATGGTATGGGGAATTCCCAGGGAGAAAACCCCCATTAATAATGCAGGTTTGTACCTGCTTTTTACCTTAGAGCTTAAGACAGTTCACTGGAGCACAGGGGAGCTAAGTGAAATGTCAAGAGTTGTATGGTTAGCATCTATCACAGGTAAGACTTGAAGCCCTGTCTTCCTGACTCAGGCTTGAGATCCATTATAGCACACTGTTTCTCTACTTCAGTGGTTCTCAACCTTCCTAATGCTGTGACCCTTTAACAGTCATATGTGGGCATGTCTGCATGTGGGTGGACCCACCTGGAAAAGGATAGAAGAAGTTCCTAAGACCATTGAAAATATGTGTTTTCTGATGGTCTTAAGCGACCCCTGTGACCCCTGTGAAAGGGTCATTCGACCCCAAAGGAGTCACGACCCACAAGTTGAGAACCACTGCTCTACTGTATATGTATCATGACTTACTCTTATTGTTCATCATGTCCAACTCTTCATGACCCCATTTGATATTTTCTTGGCAAAGATACTGGAGTGGAGTGTCATAAAGAAACTGAGGCAAACAAGGTTAAGTGATTTTCCCAGAGTGATACAGTTAGTGTCTGAAGCCACATTTGAACTCAAGTCTTCCTAGCTCCAGGCCTGGTACTCTATCCAATGATTTATAATAGTTGATATAGAGTCATCTTTGAAGCTAGGAAGACCAGCATTCAAGTTCCACCTTGGATACATGTTGGCTAGGTGTGATCTTAGGCACTTCATTTAATCCCTCAGTGCTCAGGGCAACTCTCTAAGGCTATACATTTTGGGGGAAGATGCACTTCTATGTTGGTAGAGGGAGTTTCCTCACTTGGAAGTTCCCCATAGCAATGAAATCACGGGTCTTGTCCTTATTAGTCAATATCCTTGGTTTAACTTGGTCATAACTTTGAGGATCTCCTTCTAATGGATATTCTGTATGTTAATTTCAACCTCACTGTCACTGCCAGCAACATCAAAAGATATCTCCTTAAGTGACCAGAGAATTAAATATGTCAGAATGTCCCAAGCCCTAAAATAAAGCAGACTAAAAGGAAATATAATAAGGTAACTCCTTACTCTGCAACTCTGGATTTTTCTAGGAGTTTGTGTTTGTACATAAACTGTGTGAATAGATTTTCTTTCAATTATGAGGTAACTGGTTTTGACTCTGATTGTTTGACAGGTTCCAGGCCTGCCTTCAGGGTGGCTCTAAATTCATATCAAGAAGTCTTATGCCTCTCAGTCAACTAAGAAAACAGTGAAATCTCTCCTATTCCCTAATCAATCACAGCATCTGAAAGTTAGAAGGGACTGTAGAAACTAAGTCTAAACTTTTTTCCATGACCTCCATTACCTCCTCATTGCCACCTACCTGAAATACTGCAATCATTTTCAGTAATAACAATAATTTATATTTAATGACAATAACAACTCACTTTAAGGTATACAAAGAGCTTTCTGCCTTCACAACAATCTCATGAGGTAGATACTACATGTATTATTATACCCATTTAACAGATGGGAAAAATGAGACCCAGGAAGTTGTGACTTTCCTGAAATAAATCAGTCAACAAGAATTTATTAAACAAATACCATGTGCCAAAATGCTGTGCTAAGCCTGGAGATCATAAGTAAGACAAAACCATGGTCTCTTTCCCTAGGTAGTTCACATTGTAATAATGGAGATAGCATGTCAACAACTATGTACATACAAGATATATGCTTGTTTATGTGCTTCCATTCAAAATTTACTAACAATCTATCAATAACAGAGAAGCCAAGATGGTGTAGAAAAGGCAGTGACTTGCCTGAGTTGTCCTCCAAGCCCTTTCTAAAACCTTTAAATAATGCCATAAAACAGTTCCTGGAGCAGCAGAATCCACAAAAGGATGGAGTGAAATAATTTTCCAGCCAAAGACAACTTATAAGGTCTACAGGAAAGGTCTGTTGTACCTGAGTGAGAGTGGAGCACAGCCCAGTCCCAGCAAATCAAGAGCAGGGCTTGGAAGCCACTGAATCAGTTGTGGCAGCAGTAGCAGCAGAGGTTGCTTCCATAGCTCTCAGCCCACAGACAGTAAGGAATTGAACAACTGGTCAGAAGGAGATTACAGGGGTCTCTTTTCTAGCACTGAGACAGGATTCTGTTGCTTTGCCCATACTTGGATCCAAGTTGCAGACTTCAGTGGCAGAGGAGGGGCATTACCACATCAGAGCTTATGGCTTCAGTGGAGCAGGGACCTTCACCATAGTTTCAGGGCAAAAAAGAGTGCTTGTGGTCACTCACAGACCAGAGTGCAGGCCAGACGAGTAGTAAAAATACCTTTACTTAGATTGTACCTCATTGGAAGAACTGAAAACTTATAGGTCCCTAAAAGTATCCCTGAAACAGATATACAATACCCCTGAAGCTTGGGACAGTACTCCACACCATGGAAGCAGAACCCTACTTTAACAAAGAGTTAAAAGTAAATAGCCTGGAAAATGAAGAAATGACAGGAAAAAAATTCTGAACATAGAAAATTAATGTGGTGACAAGGAAGATCAAAGCACACACTCAGAAGATACCAAAGTCAAAGCTCCTACATCCAAAGCCTGCATGAAAAATATGAATTTGCCTTGGGCCATGGAAGAGCTTGAAAAGGATTTTGAAAATCAAGTAGGAGAAGTAGAGGAAAAATTGGGAAGAGAAATAAGAGTGATGAAAGAAAATCATGAAAAACAAGTCAACAGCTTGGTAAAGGAGACAGAAAAAATACTGAAGAAAATAAGAATTTTAAAAACAGACTAGGCCAATCAATGAGGAGAAGAATGCTTTAGAAAGCAGTTGGCCAAATGGAAAAAAACTCCTTAAAAAGTGGAATTGGCCAAATAGGAAAGGAGGTATAAAAGTTTACTGAAGAAAATAATTCCTTAAAAATTAGAATTAAACTCTAGTGAGGAAGGAAAGGGAAAAGGGAGAAAGAAAAGCATAAATGGGGAAGGGGATAGGGAGAGAGAATAGGATGGAGAAAATTATGCATATAGTAATTATAATTGTGAATGTAAATGGGATGAACTCTCCCATAAAAAAAAAAGAAGCAGATAGCAGAATGGATTAAAAACCATAATCTACAATATGTTGTTTGCAAGAAATTCATTCAAAACAGAGTATACACACAGGGTAATGGCAAAAAACTAGAGCAGAATATATTATGCTTCCACTGAAGTTAAAAAAAAGCAAGGGTAGCAATCCTCATCTCAGACAAAGCAAAAGCAAAAAGAGATCTAATTAAAAGAGATAAGGAAGGAAACCACATCCTGCTAAAAATACATATGCACCAAGTGATATAGCATCCAAAATCTTAGAGAAGTTAAGGGATTAATAGGAAGAAATATAAAGTGAAACTATACTAGTGGAGGACCTCAATCTCCCCCTCTCTGAACTAGATAAATCTAACTACAAAATAAACAAGAAAGAAGTTAAGGAGGGGAATAGAATTTTAGGAAAGTTAGGTATGGTAGACCTCTGGAGAAAACTGAATGGGGATAGAAAGGAATATACCTTCCTCTCAGTGGTACATGGCACCTACAAAAAAAATGACCATGTACTAGGGCAATAAAACCTCACAATACAATTCAGAAAGGCAGAAATATTAAATGCCTTCTTTTCAGATCATAATGTCATAAAAATTTTATGTAGTAAAGAGCCATGGAAAGATAGACTAAAAATTAATTGGAAACTAAACAACCTACTCCTAAAGAATGAGTGGATCAAACAACAAATCATAGAAACAATCAATAACTTCATATAAGAGAATGTCAATAATGAGACAACATACTAAAACTTATGGAATTCAGTGAAAGCTGTTCTTAGGGGAAGTATTATATCTTTAAATGCTTACATGAATAAAATAGAGAAAGAGGAGATCAATGAATTGGGCATGCAACTGAAAAAGCTAGAAAAAGAACTAATTAAAAATCCCCAATTAAATAACAAATTAAAAACACTGAAAACCAAAGGAGAGGTTAATAAAATTGAAATTTAAAAAAACAACCTAAGAGCTGGTTTGGTGGGAAAAAAAACAATAAAACTGATAAACTTTTGGTTAATTTGATTAGAAAGAAGAAAGAATAAAACCAAATTACCATTCTCAAAAATGAAAAGGGTGAATTCATCACCAATGAAGAGGAAATTAAAACAATAATTAGGAAATGTTTTGCCCAACTTTATGCCAATAAATTTGACAATCTTAGTGAAATGGATGAATATTTGCAAAAATATAAATTGCTGGGGTGGCTAAGTGGTGCAGTGAATAGAGCACCGGCCCTAGAGTCAGGAGGACCTGAGTTCAAATCCAGCCTCAGGCACTTAACACAAAACTAGATGTGTCACCTTGGGCAAGTCATTAACCCCAATTGCTCTACCTTCCCCTTGCCAAAAGGCAATGTGTGTGTGTGTGTGTGTGTGTGTGTGTATATATATATATATATATATATATTTTGCCCAGATTAATATAAGAGGAAATAAAATATTTAAATAAGCCCATTTCAGAAAAAGAAATTGAACAAACCGTCAATGAACTCCCTAGGAAAAAAATCACTAGGGCCAAATTTTACAAGTGAATTCTATCAAACATTTAAAGAACACTTAATTCCAATATTATATAGATTATTTGGGGAAATAGATAAAGCAGTCCTACCAAATTCTTTTTATGATACAAATATGGTACTGATAACTAAACGGAGAAGAGTCAATACAGAGAAAAAAATTTCCAATTTTCCTAATGAATATAAAGGTAAAAAAAAATTTTCTTTTTTTTTTGGAGGGGGAAGGCAGGGTAACTGGGGTTAAGTCTTGCCCAAGGTATTACAGCTAGAAAGTGTTAAGTGTCTGAGGCCAGATTTGAACTCAGGTCCTCCTGACTCCAGGGCCAGTGCTCTATTTACTGTGTCACCTACTTGCCTCTAGATGTAAAAATTTTATATAAAATATTAGCAAAATAACTACAGGAACTTATCATGAGAATAATATAGTATTACCAGATAGGATTTATACCAGGAATGCAGGGCTGGTTCAATATGAGGAAAACTATCAGCATAATTGACCCTATCAACAACAAAACTAACAGAAACCATGTGATTATCTCAATAGATGCAATAAAAGCTTTTGACAAAATATAAAACCAATTCCTATTAAAAAAACACTAGAAAACATAGGAATAAATGGAGTCTTCCTTAAAATGATAAGTTGGATCTACCTAAAATCATTAGCAAGCATTATATGCAATGCGGATAAGCTAGAAGCATTTCCAATATGATCCAGGTAGAGGGCAGGGTGTGAGGGGTGGGTGACAAGTGTGTTTGGGGTGGGGGGGGGGGTGAAACAGGGATGTCCATTATCATCACTGTTATTCAATATGGTACTAGAAACATTGGCTTTAGCAAAAAGAGAAGAAAAAGGAATTGAAGGAATTAGAATAGGCAAAGAAGAAACAAAGCTATCACTCTTTGCAGAAGATATGGTGATATATTTAGGGAATTGTAGAGAATCAATTAAAAAACTACTTGAAATAATAAACTGCTTTAGCAAAGCTGCAGGATATCAAATAAATCCACATAAATCATTGACATTTCTATGTATTACTAACAAAGCTTAACAGCAAGAGATAGAAGGAGAAATTTCATTTAAAGTTAATGTACACATTATAAAATATTTGGGAGTCTACCTGCCAAAACAAAGCCAGGAACTACATGAACAGAATTACAAAACACTTTTCACACAAATAAAGTCAGATCTAAATAATTGGAAAAAACACTAGTTGCTCATGGGTAGGCTGAGCTAATACAATAAAAATGACAATTCTGACTAAGTTAATTTACTTTTTCAGTGCCATACAAATCAAACTACAAAACAATTATTTTATAGAGCTAGAAAAATTAACAAAATTCATTTGGAAGAATAAAAAGTCCAGAATATCAAGGGAATTAAAGAAAGGAAATGCAAGGGAAGGTGGTCTAGCCATATCACATCTTAAATTGTATTATAAAACAACAATCATCAAAATTACTTGGTACTGGCCAAGAAATAGAGTGGTAGATAAGTGGAATAGGTTGGGTGCACAAGGCACAGCAGTCAATGACTATAGTAATCT
The DNA here is from genome assembly GCA_028646515.1 of Pseudochirops corinnae. NCBI lineage: Eukaryota > Metazoa > Chordata > Mammalia > Diprotodontia > Pseudocheiridae > Pseudochirops > Pseudochirops corinnae. The sequence continues at coordinate 188,678,280 of CM053585.1, read as the reverse complement.
GTTTCAAAAGCTCAAAGATTCCAGCTTCTGGGATAAGAAGTCACTATTTGACAAAAACTATTGGAAAAAGTAGAAAATAGTATGGCAGAAACTAGGCATGGACCAACATCTTATACCATATACCAAAATAAAGTCAAAATGGGTACATGTTTTAGATATAAAGGCTAATACTAAAAGCAAATTGGGAGAACAAGAAATAGTTTTCCTATCAGATTTATGGAGAACAGAAGAATGTATGACCAAACAAGAGATAGATAACATTATGAAATGCAAAACGGATAATTTTGATTACATTAAATTGAAAAGGTTTTGCACAAAGCCAATGCAACCAAGATTAGGAGGGAAGCAGAAAACTGGGAAAGAATTTTTACAACTAGTGTCTCTGACAAAGAACTCATTTCTTAAATATATAGAGAATGGAGTCAAATGTATAAAAATACAAGTCATTCCCCAACTGATAAATGGTCAAAGGATATAAATAGGTAGTTTTCAGAGGAAGAAATTAAAACTGTCTATAGTTATATGGAAAAAATGCTCTAACTTATTATACATTGGAGAAATGCAAATTAAAACAGTTATGAAGTACTACCTCATACCTGTTAGATTGGTTAATAGGACAGAAAAGAAAAGTGACAAATGTTGGAGAGGATGTGGGAAAAATGAGACATTAATGCATTGTTAGTGGAGTTGTGAACCAATTTGACCATTCTGTAGAGCAATTTGGAACTATGCCCGAAGGGTTATAAAAATGTGTATACTCTTTGACCACGCAATACCATTTCTAGGTCTGTATCCCAAAGAGATCATACAAATGGGAATAGGACCTACATGTACAAAAATATTTATAGCAGCTCTTTTTGTGGTGGCAAAGAATCAGAAATTGAGGGAATGCCCATCAGTTGGGGAATGACTGAACAAATTGTGATATATGAATGTAATGGTATTCTATTGTGCTATAAGAAATTATGAGCCTGCAGACTTCAGAAAAACCTGGAAAGATTTGAATGAACTGATGCCGGGTAAAGTGAGCAGAACCAAGAGAACATTGTACACAGTAATAGCCACAATGTATGATGACTAACTTTTATAGACTTATCTCTTCTTAGCAATGCAAGGATCCAAAGGACTCATGCTGGGTAATGCTGTCCACATTCAGAAAAAGAAGTATGGAGTCTGAATGCAGACTGAAGCATATTATTTACTCTCTCTCTCTCTTTTTCTTTTTTTGTTTCTTCTTATAGTTTTTCCAGTTGGTTCTAATTCTTCTTTGCAATATGACCAATGTGAAAATGGGTTCAATACGAATAGATATGTAGAGTCTATATGAACTTACATGCTCTTTTGGGGTGGGGAGATGGGAGAAATGGGGAGAAAATTTGAAACTCAAAATCTTATAGAAGTGAATGCTGAAACTAAAAATATAATTGAGCAAATGGAAGCTAATGACTATGAAAAATCAAGAAACAATAAAAACAAAACCAAAAGCATGAAAAAATAGAAGACAATGTGAAATATCTCACTGGAGAAACAACTGACTTGTAAATAGATCCAGGAGAGATCATTTAAAAATGATTAGACTACCTGAAAAGCATGATTGAAAAAAAAAAAAAAGCTGAGGCATCATTTTTCAAGAAATTGTTAAGGAAAACTACCCTGATATTCTAGAACCAAAAGGTAAAATAGAAATTGAAAGAATCCACAATTCACCTCCTTAAAGAAATTCCAAAATTAAAACTCCCAGGAATATTGTAAACAAATTTCAGAGCTCCCAGGTCAAGGAGGAAATATTCTGAGCAACCAGAAAGAAACAATTCAAGTGTCATCTATTCTAGACAGTCAGAATGACACAAGATTTAGCAAATTTCACTTTAAAGACTTGGAGGACTTGGAATATGATATTACAAAGAGCAAAGAGTTAGGATTACAACCAAGAATCACCTACCCAGAAAAAATAAGTATAATCCTTCAGGGGGAAAAAACTGACATTCAATAAAATAGAGGACTTACAAGCATTCTTGATAAAAAAAAAAAAACCAAAATAGAAAATTTGACTTTCAAATATAAAACTCAAGAGAAATCTATCTAACCTTATAGGAAAGAAGGAGAGGAGGGGGATAAGGAGAGGGGGAAGATTGGAGGAGGAAATACAAGCAAAACACTTTTGAGGAGGGACAGGATTAAAGGAGAGAGAGAATGGAATAAACAGGGGAGGAAATACGATGGAAGGAAATATAGTTAATAACCATGAAAAAAATGTGAAGCAAGTTTCTCTGATAAAGGCTTCATTTCTCAAACATATAGAGAACTGAGTCAAATTTGTAAAAACAAGAGCCATTCCTCAATGGATAAAGAATCAAAAGATACGAAGTTTTCAGATAAAGTAATCAAAACTATCTATAGCCATAGGAAAAAAATACTCTAACTTATACATTGGAGAAATGCAGATTAAAACAATTATGAGGTACTATCTCATACCTATTAAATTGGCTGATAGGAAGGAAAAGAAAAATGACAAATATTGGCGGGGATGTGGAAAAAATGAGACATTAATGCACTGTTGGTAGAGTTGTGAACTGATTCAACCATTTTGTAGAGCAATTTGTAACTATGCCCAAAGGGCTGCAATACTACTACTAGGTATATATTCAAAAAGAGATAAAAAATCAAAAGGGAAAGGACCTATATTTACAAAAATATTCATAAAACCTCTTTTCTGGTGGCAAAGAATTGGAAATTGAAGGGATGTCCACCAATTGAGGAATGACTGAACAAATTGTGGTATGTGATTATGATGGAATACTATTGTATAATAATAATTTTTCCACTATACTGTATTACAGAAATGCTTGTTTTATCCCATAAATAAAAAAAATAAGTAAATAACATTTTGGTTTTTTTAAATCAAGTGTCATCTCATCCAATAAGCCTTGTTTGAACACTCCAATCAATTATTGCCTTTCTTCCCTAGGAGCATAGAACTCTTTACTTATTCAATCAAGCCACCAGCTTTTACTAAGCACCTAATAAATGCCGGAAACTACTCTAGGACCAGGGGACAAAAATTAAAGAATGAAACAATCTGTATTCTCCTGAAGTGGTACAATATTAAGAGCATTGACTTTGGGATCAAATCTTGAGTTCAAATCCCAGTTCTAATGCTTTCTAGCTCAATGACCTTGGACAAGTCACATTAACATAGCTAACATTTTTGTAGTGCTTACCATGTGCCAGGCACTGTACTAAGTCCTTTACAGTTATTGTCTCATTTGATCCTCATGACAACCCTGGGAGATAGCTGATATTATTGTCCCCATTTTGCAGATTAGGAAACTGAGGCAGGCAAGTTAAGTAACCTGTCCAGGGGTCACGTAGCTGGTAAGTGTTTGAGGCAGGATTTTAAGTCAAGTCTTCCTGACTCCAGGTCTAGCACCTTATGTACTGGGTCACCTAGGTGCCCTATTATCCCCTTGGGCCTTAGTGTCTTCATCTGTAAAATGAAGCAGTTGGACTGAATGCCTCTGAGGTCCCTTCTAACTCTAAATTTATAAAGTATGAAGAAGCTAACAAGTGCATATATAACTATGCTGAGTAAATATGAAAATAATAAATATAAATAAATGCAAGGTAGTTGTGAGGGAGAGCACTAGCAATTAGAGGGATCAAGAAAGACTTTATGTAGTAGGCTGTTGTATTGCCAAGGCAATATTCACACCACCAATGGTGACTATGAATATGCCAGCATAGTTCTGAATCATAAACTATAACAGACTCTTCAGATAGAAGACAGAAGCAAAGCATTTATTCAGGCACCACAGAGCCAGATCCCAATACCAGAAAACCCTAATACCAGAAAGCCAAATCCATCATAGCAACAAAAAAGTTAATACACCTTACCACTTCAGGGAGCAACATCCCATTTAGCTGTCATCTTGCCTGTGTTCTCTCCTCCCTCCTTTCTAACTACTCTGAGTCCCAGCTTTATCCAAGCTCTGCTCCACCCTTCAGCAAACTCCTCCCACCACAGGCTCCATGTGATTATATTCAACCTATTAAGGGGCAGGGAAGGTCTTCAAATTCCCATTCCCATTATAATTGAGCTTGACCTACATCTTTTATTTTGCATTGTTGTTTTTGTTGTTGATTGTTTTGTTTGGGGGAGGCAATCAGAGTTAAATGACTTGCCCAGTCTGGATTTGAACTCAGGTTCTCCTGGCTTCAGGGTCAGTGCTTGGCCTACATCTTGAAGGAAAAGAGGTAATCTATGAGGTATAGGTGAGGAAGAAGTACTATCTAAGAACTAGGGGATGGCTAGTACAAAAGCACCAAGAGGAAAAATGGAGCATGATGTGTGAGGAATAGAAAGTTCCAATGTCTGTACATTATCCTGGAGGTAATAGGGAGTTTGGGGGACTGATATGGTCTTCTCACTTTGACAGCTGTGTGGAGGATGGATTGGAGTGATATGAGTCAGAGAGACCAATTAGGAGACCATTGTAACAGTCTAAGTGAGAGCCGATGAGCACCCAGATTGAGGTGGTTGCTGTTTGAAGAGAAGAGTTGGATGCAAGAGATGTTATGGAGATAGATGCAATAAGATATGGCAAGTGATTAAATAAGTGGGATTCAAAGATAACACCAAAGTTGTGAACCTGGATATCAGGAAGGGGGTGAAGCCATCAAAAGGAACGAGCAAGTTCAGAAGAGAGGGAAGTTTAGGAAGAAAGATGAGGACATTTCTGAACATGGTGAGCTTGAGATACCCATGACATTTTCCAGTTTGAAATGTCCAGCTGGTGGGATTAGAGCACAGCAGAGAGAATAGGACTCAATATATAGATCTGGGATTTATCTGCATACAAATGATAATTAAATTGTAGTGTTAATGCAGCTAGCAAGTAAATATAAAGAGAAAAGAGGGTCCAAGACAGCCTTGGGGTACACACGCAGTGAGAGAATGTGGTATGGATGTTGATCAAACATTTCAGGATCTGTGACCTTAGAATCCAAATGTAGTGGTTCCACTCTCATTGATGGAGAAATAGTCTCTTACAGAATGTTGAAAGATCCTCCTCTACATCTTTTTTTGTTCCTTGTCACTACCACCCTCATACCTGTGGACTTCAACATGCATATTGATCCTCCATCAAGCACCATATTCTCACAGATATTCAACTTAATTATTTTGCTTGACCTATTCTTCTATACCACATCAACCATACACAAAGATAGACATGTCCTTGATCTTGCCTTCACCCACAAATGTTCCATTTCCATGTTCATAAATTCCCTTAATTGATCACAATTTATTGTCATTCCACCTCTCCTTGTGCCCTGACACCTTAAACCCTGCTCTTTGTCCATGCCAATTCCTTCAGTCCTTTGACCCCTCAATTCTCTCCTAGGCTATCACATCTATATTTGCTGCACTCTTCTCCTTCCCCCATATTGACACCTTGGTGAACCATTTCTACTCTACAATGTCCTCTTCTCTGGAGTTCTTGGCCTTCCTCTATCACCAATTACACCTTGCCAATCCTCAGCTTTGAATCACTCCTTCACCCACTGCCTTCAGTCCTGCATACATCCTGCTGAATGAATCTGGAGAAATGTTAAAACTGTGTTGACTGGGTCCCTTACAAATTTATGCCGTATAACCTCAACTGGTCCCTCTCTGCTGCAAGGCAATCCTTTTCACCTCCTTAATTAACTCCTTATTCCATTCAATACAGCTGTTCTTCCAACCTTTCATTTCTCCTCAAATCTCCCATGACTCCTTCACTCAACCTCTAAGCTAAGAACCTTGTCTCATATTTTACTGAAAAAAATTAAGAACATTCGCCAAGAGCTCTCTCTTCATCTCATGTCACCCACATGCTTTCTACCACTACCTCCACCTTTTCCCTATCTCACATGTAGAAGTAGCCCTTCTTGCCAAGACATACTCCTCTATATGCACAAGGGACCCCATCCCAATCTTCCCAAGTAGATTGCCCCCTCTATTATTCCCGATTCTCATTTATTTTGACCCTCTCTCTGCCTACTGGCTGCTCCCATGATATATACAAATATGCTCATATCTTCCCCATCCTCAAAAAAATCTTCACTAGATCCATCCATCACTAATAACTATCATTCCATATGTTTCTGGCCTTTTGCGACTAAATTTCTTCAGAAGTTTCTTTACAATAGGTAACTCCATTTCCCTTCCTCCCAATCTCTTCCTAATTCCCTATAGTTTAGCTTCTGATTTCATGATTCAACCAAAACTACTCTCTCCAAATTACTAATGATCTCTTATTTGCAAAATCTAATGGCCTTTTTTCAGTCCTCATTCTCCTTGAGATTTCTGCAGCCTTAGACTGTCAATCATCCTCTTCTCCATGATACTCTCTTCTTTCTAGTTTTTTTTGTGACACTAATTTCTGCTTCTCCTTGACTTGTCTAACCACTCCTTCTTAGTCTCTTTTGCTGGATATCTTCCTCCAGAGCCTTCCCCTAAGGCTCTATCCTGAAGCCTCTTCTTTTCTCTCTAACAACAAAATGCAGATGATTCTAAAATCTACTTATTCAGTCCTCACCTCTCTGTTGACTTTCAATCTCACATCAACTTTTTATTGGACGTCTCAAACTAGACACTCCATAAACACCTTAAACTCACTATGTCCAAAATCGAATTCATTATTTTTCCTCCTAAATTCTCCTCCCTCTTCTCTAGTACTGTCAAGGACACCACCATTGTTTCAGTCATCCAGGTTCTCAACTTAGATGTCATACTCAACTTGTCATTATCTCTCAACACCCCCATATCCAATCTGTTGCCAATACCTGTCAATTTTGCCTTCATGACATCTCTTGATTATGCATCCTTCACCACTCTGACGCTGACACCTCTCTGGGGGCAGACCTTCATCACCTGGACGATTGCAGTAGCCTGCTAGTTGGTATCCTTGCCATAAATCTCTCTCCACTCCAGTTAATCCTCTACTCAGCTGTCAAAGAGATCTTTCTCAAAGGCAGACCTGACCATATCACTCAGTGAATTCCAGTGACTATTACCTCCAGGACGAAATATAAAATCTTCTGTCATTCACAGTTCTATTCTTCCCCTACCTTTCCAGTCTTCTTACACCTTACATTTATCTCTCCGGGTCCTCTGTGATCCAATGATACTGACTTCCTTCCTATTTTTGCACATGACAATTCATCTCTTAACTTTGGGCATTTTCCCTGGATGTCTCTCATGCTTGAAATGCTCTCCTCATCTCATGAACCCTTTCTTGATCCTTATTAATTCTAATGTCTTCATTTTGTTAATTATTTCCAATTTATCCTAACTATAGTTTGTTTTTATGTAGTTTTTTGCATATCGTCTCACCCCTTAAACTGTGAACTCTGTGAGAGCAGGGACTATCTCTTTTTAAGTCCAGCACTTAGTACCTTTCCCGTCACATGGTAAACACTTAATAAATGTTTCTTGAATGACTAATTTCATCCTTAAATCCTTTGGGGATGATCTGGCATAGTTAGATCTCCCACTAAGCTTTCTATAAATTTCTTTTTCTTTCTATTGCTTTTCATTATTTAATGAGATGATACTACTAATAATATTCTTTCATTCTTCTCCATGAGATTTCACAAGTTTGTGTTCTCTACAAGTGTTACAATTGACTGCTATTTGTTAAGGAGATTAGAGGTTTGTTGACTAAGGCAGTTCTTGCTCTCTTCTGGTCTCCTGATTGTTGTGATGATTTATACAAGTATACTTCCTTAGCAAATGATGGTATTTTGTGTCAATGCCTCTTCTTTTAGTCACTTGCTATTTGGAAGCACTAAAAGCTGATGTTTAAAAATCAGGTTGAAATTACCTCAACTGTATACCATTTCTTCTCATTTTTATTTTCTTCTAATTTGATAATTCATTTTTATCTTGATTCTAATAAGTTGACAGTCTGAGTACACATAGGTAACTGATTCAGAAATGACTCTTACAAAAGTAACAAGTCTTCTTTTCTACTAAAATAGCATTAATTTCAATTTTTGTGATATTATTCAGGGCTATCAATATCTAGCGCCTACAGACTCTCTCCTTAAAGAAGTGACTATGAGGATTCAATACAAGTGCTTCCATACAAGATGAACATGTATCCCATGAAATGACATCAATCTCTTTACTTGCCTCTCCATGGAGAACCTCTGACTCATGATTCCATTTAACTATAATTTCTCTTTTTTTTCTTGTTTAATTAATGGTGTTGAAGGAAATGTCAGAACTGATATATTTTAGTTCCTGAAGTCAAGTCATTATTCACTGAACTAGTATCTTTTATTTGGAGTACCTCTGGTGTATGGGTTTGCCAAGCACTTTTCAGGGAAGCTCATCCACTTTTGGGTGTCCACCTGATTCACCCAACTTCCACTTGTGGCTTAAGAAGCAGCAGCCACCCCTTGGTAAATCATCTCAGCAGATGGGTTAAATCAGGCTGAGGGTAATCTAACAACGAAGTAGAGGGATGTCTACCTCAAGCAGGTAAAGACTTCTCCCAGAAAAATGGGCAGATGAGAACAATTTTGTTCCAGTGGCCATTATGGTGGTTAAAGCAGAGCTTAAGAGCTTGGTCAGATAAAGAAGATGCAAAGGTCATCCACTGTATCCTGAGTCATCACCAGTCATCTTGATTTTTGTCTTGCCATTAGTCTTTGATGACTTAGAAAATGAGAGTGAGGCTGACAACTTTGTGCAATTCTGCTTCACTTAAATGCAACTCACACACAAGTCAAGACATTACCTGTGATGTCATTGGTCCTCTTTGAAAATGAAGGACAAACAACAGCTCACATTTATGATACAATTTAAATTTTTTATAAAGAGCCTTAAAATGGATCTTGTCTAATCCGAAACTCTCTCAACGAACTTCTTTCCAAACACTGATACTTTGGCCAGACTCACTGGCCCATGGTTAGCATATTCCCATAGCCTTGTACTCACTCCATCCCAGTGATCCTAAACCCTTGGTGGCTGATACACAAATGTCATCCTGTCTCCGCATCTCATTGCTTCCTCAGGCCTATCCATATTAACCCTTCTCCACAAATATCCCACACCAAATCAACATGCATCTTCTACTGTGCCCTCTGAAATTTCTGCCCCATAATTAGTAAGCTTCTTTTAATTTTATTTTTTTTCTTTCTCACTCCTTCCATTTTCTAGCACTCACAGAGACATGACTCCCTTCTGATGACACCACATCTCTTGACACCATTTCCAGTACTGACCTAACCCTCTTCTCTCATACCCCCTGAATCACTGGTCATGGTTGAGGGAGTCAGAGTATTTTTAACTCTCCTTTTCCACTTCCTCAATCACTTTCACTAAGCAACCTCTCTTCCTCTGATGTTCACACGATCCAAATTCATCATCTAATAGAGATCTGGTTGACTGATTTCTATCTCCCACCCACCTCAGAATGAGCTCCTTCCTTCCTAATTAGTTCACAGTCTCTTTACCTTCCTAGTCTCCTGCCCTCATACTAGGGGGCTTCAACATATGTACTGATGCCTTTTCAAATACCCTAAATTCCTAATTCCTCAATCTATTCAATTTTCATGACCTACTCCTCCCCTCCAATCCAATTTCAGATGAAGAAACATTTTGATTCCATGTCCTCCAGACTTCTCCAGCAAATTGTCCCCTCTATCATCCCCACTCTCACTCTCTTATCTTCAATCTTTTCCAAGCTATGAGTTCCTTTCCTACTGTCTACAAATATTCCTATGTCTCCTTCCATCCTTTAAAAAAAAAACCCTCACTTGATCCAACCATCCCCTCTCCTTTTCATCTGCTAGCTCTCCTCTTTCTTTCACCTAACCTCCTTAAGGAAGCCAGCTACAATAGGTGTCTTCACTTCCTCTTTTCTCACTTGTTTCCAAACACAATGCAATCAGTTGCCAGTCTCACCCTTCAACTTTACTTTCCTAAAGTACCAATGGAGGGGCAGAGCCAAGATGGTGGAATAAAAGTAAAGTTACCATTGCCCTCTTTATTATCAAATCTAATGGATTTTTTTTCAGTCCTGATACTTCTTGACCTCTCTATAACATTTGACATAGTTAATAACCCTCTTCTCCTGGATTCTCTCCTTTCTGGGTTGATCTCCTGATTCTCTTTCTATCTGTTCCATCACTGTTTTCAGTCTCCTTTGCTGAATCTTCCTCCAGGTCATACTCTCTAACCAAGGATATTCCCCAAGGCTCTGTCCAGGGCCTCTTCTTTTTCACTCTAGGCTACCTCACTTGTTGATCTCATCAACTCCCATGGGTTGAATTATCAACTCTATGCATATGATTCTCAGATCTACTTATGTAGCCCTAACCTTTCTACTGACCTCCCATCTTGCATCACTAATTATCTGTGAGACATCTTGAACTGGGTGTCCTATAAACATCTCACTCAACATAGCCAAAACAGAACTCATAAATTTCTCTCTAAATACCTGCCCCCTATTTTCACCTTTCCCATTACCAAAAGGGCATCACTAACCTCCTACTAATCTAGGCTTGACTCTCAGTGTCATCCTTTATCCCTCATTCTAATTAGATGTTGTAAAGACAGAAATGGCAAGATATGTCAATGGACTCTACGTGTGTATGTATGCATATATTTGTATGTATGTGTGTATACATATACACAACTAAGATTATATGTGTATATATAACATATATATACATACACATATACATGCATGCATATACAGAGAGAGAGAGAGAGAGAGAGAGAGAGAGAGAGAGAGAGAGAAAGAAAGAGCTACAACTTTAGTTCAGGTGCTAATCACTCCATACCTGAACTATTGCAGTAGGCTTCAGCTTGGTCTCCCTATCTAAAGCCCTTTCCTACTCTAATTCATATAACACTCAACTGCCAAGGTGATTTTTCTAAAGCACAGGCCTGACCATGTCACCTTCTTCAATAAAGACCAGTGACTGCCATCATCTCGAGGAGCAAATATGGGAATTTTAAGCCCTTGATAACATGGCTCCCTCCCATCTTTCCAGCCTTCATATACCTTATGCACTCTATGATCCAGTTACGCTGGCCTACCTAAGATTTTTAGAACATGACATTCCATCTCCCATTTCCATTCCTTTGCACTGATGATCCCCCATGCCTGAAATGCTCCCCATGATAATCAGTTGATACCAATAACCAGAGTAGTAGAGTAAGAGCAATTGGTACAAAACATCCCCCAAAACTGATACACTCCCAGAAGTAAATACAAAATCCAAGGGAAAGTGGGCTCAAGCTTAGGCATATATAGCAAAGGGAGAGCTGTTTGATAAAAGTCTTTAAGAAAGAATTTTTTCCTCCTTCATGGGAAACTCAAAAAGTCCCCCCCCCACCCCCACCCCCCACCCCCCCATGGACATGGGGGACCTTTTCTACCCAGTTTCCTATTGTTTTGAAGCTGCTTTTTCCTCAGAGTATCTAGTTTGTCCATAGCTTCCAATGCAGATAGATATTCCTAGGATTAGGACATCACTGGAAAATCCAAAATATCTCAGTACTGAGAAGTTCCCAAAGGTCATTCTCTGGTCAAGGAGTGAGAGGGAAGGGATGTATACCAAGGCCAAGGTTGAGACTGAGGGCTCTCCTTAGCCTCCAAACAATTTTTTCTCAGGAGCTTGGTTGGAATGGCTCCAAGGACTAAACTTCCAGACTCCAGAATCCCCTGGGTTCCAAATTAGTTTATTTTATGCAAAACCCACAGGAGGGCCAAGCCTACTCAACCAATTCAAATATACTTCCTATCAAAAGTCACTCTAATTTATCTGATAACTTCAGGGGCTTTCAAATTTATCAAGAATTTTTCTTTTTTTTTTTAAACTTTTATTTATTTTCTTGTTTACATCATTCATTTCCACGAGATTTTGAGTTACAAATTTTCTCCCCATCTTTCCCCTACCCACCACTCCAAAACAGCCATCCCATTGTATAACCCCTCCCCCAATCTATTCTCTCCTATGTCCTCCCCCATGCCCCTCTGACTTTCTGGTAGGGCAGGATGGATCTCCCTACCACAGTGCCTGTGTATCTTAAGTTCCAGTTAGATGTAGTTATCAAGAATTTTTCATATCTAGTGTGAAGCCTTGGGTTGATTTATTGATTTTGTGTTGGAGGTTTAGTTCACACCTAATTCACACCTCTGATTGATTGATTGTTCTCACCTGACAAAGGTATCAGTAAACAGCATCATGTCACTTACTGCAATTGACTTTCACCTTTACAATAGGATCTCATAATGTAGATCTAGAAAGGACTTTAAAGATTTAGTCTCACTCCTTCATTGTTTACAAATGAGGAAACTTTTTGAGACTCAGAGAGGTTAAATGACTTCTCCAAGATCACACAAATAAGTGATAAAGTCAACATTTCAACCCTGGCCTTTGAATTCCAAATCCAAGGCTCTTTCCCTGAACCATACTACATGTCTTATCCTACATGACTTCCTACATTCTTATATTCCTATATTTTAATGACGTGAAGTGTTTGGAGAATAAAATTAAGTTGCAGGGCGATCAGGAAAGACTTCATCTAGAGAGTAGTACTAGAGCAAAAGAAGACATTTCATATCTATCAGATTGGCTAAGATGACAAAAAGGAGAAGGAGAAATGCTGGAGGGGTTGTGGGAAAATAGGTATGCTAATGCACTGTTGGTGGAGTATGAACTAGCCCAACCATTCTGGAAAGCAATAACTCTTTGACTTACCAATACTAATAATAGATCTATATTCCAAAGAGAGTTTTTAAGGAAAAAAAAGAGGAAAAGGATATATATGTACAAAAATATTTATAGCAGCTCTGTGGTGGTAAAGAATTGAAAACTGAGGGAGTACCCATCATTTGAGGAATGACTAACTAAGTTATGGTATATAGATATAATGGAATACTATTGTACTGTAGGAAATGATAATGGGGATGGTTTCAGAAAGGAAAAATTTTGGCGTAATTGTATAAATTGTTTCCCTGGTTCTGCTCATTTCACTTTGCAACAGCTCATATAAATCTTCCCAGGTTTTTCTGAAACCATCCCCTTCATCATTTCCTACAGTAAACTAGTGAAAGTACTTAAAACTCAGCAGAAGCAAAAAAAAAAAAAAAAAAAAAAAAAGCAAAAAAAGGGGGCAGCTAAGTGGAGCAGTGAATAGAGAACTGGCCTTGGTCTCAGGAGGACCTAAGGTCAACTCTGACCTCAGACACTTAACACACACAAAAAACTAGCCATGTGACCTTGGGCAAGTCACTTAACCCCTACTTCCCTCCCCCCCCCAGAAAAAAACCTCAGCAGAAGCATTGTGGGAGATTGTATGAAAGCACAAATTCCTGACTAGCTGTGCCATTACTTCTGTGGGAATATGGGAAAGTCACTTCAAATGATTATAGAATTCATAGCAGTAAGGAAACTTTTTGTTGTTCACTCATTTCAGTTGTATCTGACTTTTCTTGATCCCATTTGGGGTTTTCTTGGCAAAGATACTGGAGTGGTTTGCCATTTCCTTCTCCAGCATATTTTACAGATGAGGAAACTGAGGCAAGCAGCGGTCAAATGACTTCCCTAGGGTCACACAGCTAATAAGTGTCCGAGGCTGGATTTGAACTCAGGAAGATGAGTCTTCTTGACTTCAGGCCTGGCAATCTGTCCACTGCATCACTTCTGCACAAAAATGTACAGAACACAAAAAAACATAGTTTTCTTCAAACCTCAGCTCAAACACTTCTTTTTTTTTACTTTTTAAATTATTTAACTTTATTACTGTTGCACTATTTATACAATTACATATAATTTCAATGCACCCATTGTAAAATTTGGTTTTTTTCTTGGTTTTTTGTGTATTTTTTTCATTTTCCAATGAGTGATGTGTTGGTGTCTGTGACACAGAATGGAAGAGAAACTGGAACTGCAAGGAACGTAGATTTTTTTTTTTCATTTCCACTGACCAGTAAACAGAACTACAGGTGCACCCAACCATGGACATGCATTAACTCGTCATGAGAAATCTAGGTAGGCTAAGTAGAATGAGAATGTTTGTTACTCCCAAAAATATCTGGAGAGGAAGAGTGGAGGATTGGCATTGAGAAAAAATGGGGACAGCTAAGTGGGTACTGTCTGAAAGTTGGCATTTATCCATGGCATTAAAAAAACATCAAAATAAGAAAGGCTGTAAATAAAAAAAACACAGAAAATACTGCTTCATAAAGATCTGATTGCCTTGGCACAGGCCCTGTGGGCAGAATCAAACACGTCTCTCCCAAACCCTACTACAGAAGAAAAGAGATTTTGATATATCGGTGGAGTGCATCTAACAGCAGTTCAGGTACAAAAGATGTATTGTACTTTCAGACATCCATCTTTAAAATCCAGGACTTGTTTGTAAAGTTGACTGAAGGTATGTTAGATATTTCCCCACAAAAACACTGTTTGGATTCTCTCCCCCACCTTCTCCCTCCCTCGCTTGATGGGATATCCTTTTTTTGGGGGCAATACATATCATTATTTCAGATTTGAAACAAGTTAGTATAGCTGGGGGGGGGGGAAGAGAGAGAGACTCACAGGTTATTTTTAAGTGATTATTATTATCATTTTTTTTTCAACAGGCTGTCCATGTTACTCTTTCACGGCTATGGTTTGATCCGAATTCACGGTTCGGAGCCTCAGAAGGTTTAACCTCTTCTGCTGGGTCTGCAGGTTCCTGGGCCTTATGTGTAGAGCTAGGGGCTTCCGCTGCTGCTGGGGTCTCCTTGGAAGAAGACACAGCTTCGCTGCTGCTAGGTTTTGAGTCTGATGCTGGAGCCGCTTCACTTTTAGTTTCTTGGGTGATGGGAGCTTCAGTCTTTTTTGGCTTACCCTTCCTTTTTGCTCTTGTCATCTACTTTACTAGTTGCTGTGGCTTCTGAAGACTGGGAGACCTTTGCCTCAGTGCTAGACGCCGAAGTCTTAGAAGCATCACTACTGGCTGCTGGGGCAGAGGCAGGAGCCTGCTCCAGCTCAGTATCCTTCTGGGGCTCCACCTTTCCATCAGGGACAGCCTCTGGTTTCTCAGGTTCTGATTTCGGACCCTCTTCTTTGCCAGCAGCTGCATCCTTCTCAGCTTTCTTATCTTCAGTCTTGTTAGCAGTGACTTGGGAATCTTTATCAGTCTTCTCTTCTTTGTTGTTCTCCTTCACGTCTGTGGTCTCTGCCACTGTCTGGGTCTCATCATTCTCCTTGGGAGTTTCTTCTTACTCTGCACCAGCTCCTTCAGCCTTCTTGTCTTTATCCTTGGCTTTCTCATCATTTACTTTGTACCCCTTGTTCTTCTTGCTGAGCTTGCCTCCCATCTTTGGAGTTCTGGATTTGTTCTCTTTTCCGTCCCCTCGGTGTGTGTGAGGTGCGCCCTGGTGTCACCAAGAGAGCTCTAGGGTCTGCTCTACTGGGGCTGGGTGGCGCAATGTCTCTCCCGGGCTCGCAGCTGAGACTGGAGTGAGGGGAACCTAGGGTCTGCTCTACTGGGGCTGGGTGGCGCAATGTCTCTCCCGGGCTCGCAGCTGAGACTGGAGTGAGGGGAACCTATTGGAGCTATGCTGCTCAGCTCAAACACTTCTGCATAAGGTTTTTTTCTGATTTCCCCTACCTTCAGTATCTCACTCCACTCCTCACCTCAGATAACCTTCATATATTTTGTATATACTTATATGTGTTGTCTTTTCCCCTATTACAGTGTAAGCTTCTTGAGGGAATAGCATATTTCATTTTTGTCTTGTATCTTCCATGCCTGAAATATAATAGGTGGCTTATAAGTTAACCAACCAATCAGCAAACATTAATTAAGAGCTAAGCGCCAGACAGTGTGCTAAACTCTGGTGATACAAAGAGACAAAAACAGTCTAGTGTTGACTGATTGATTGATCTGTAAAATAGGGCTAATAAGAGAGCTAATGTATATAAAGTACTTTGCAACCTTTAAAATGCTATATAAATGCCAATTATTTTTGTTTTTAATACTTGTACAAACTACTTCACACCATTGCAGAATGAGATAGTAACTATAAAGTGCTTTGTAAAGTGATATAAATTCAGCTCTTTTGTTCCTACTAGTAATACTATCTGTTGGTCCCCTCTATATTGGCTCCCTATACTGATAAGATCACAGGTCTAATTAGAAGAAAAAAAGGAATATATTAATTATAAGGCAATAAGATACTGAAAGAATGAAGCATAGGACAGTTAAGGGAGTTGTTTTTTTTAAAATTTAAATGTGCATCTGTTTAAGTATAAGGCAGATAAATTTTGACAAGGAGGGAGGACTGGAGAGCATCAGACAATATTAGCAAGCGAAGACCAGGCCAAGGCCAAGTGCCTCAAGACACTTGGGCACTGATCACTGAAAGGAGATGAGAAAGTGGAGGTGGAAGAAGGGTTAAAGGAAAAATTAGCCTATTTCATAATGCCAGAGAAGTAGTGTTGAATGAATTATAACTGTTTTCCAGGAACTTGCTGTATAGTTAAAGACATGCATCTGGGTGGTACAGCGGAGAGAGCAATGGAATGGGAGTCAGGGACTCCTTGGTTCAAATCAGGTCTCAGACACTTACTAGTTGTGTGACCCTGGACAAGTCAGTGTACTTCTCTCTGCCTCAGTTTCCACATTTATAAAATGAGAGTAATAGTAGCACCCATTTGCCAGGTTTGTTCTAAGGATAAAATTATATAATATTTATGAAGCACTATGTAAATTCTAACATTATTATTATTAGGCCAAGAATAAAATAAAGGATGTTTTCTACTAGAGAGGGAGCCTAGCATACTGGAAGCATACTTGTCAGAAGGTCTGATTTCTTGTCATGTCTCTGCCACCAACTAGATATATGACCTTGGACAAGTCATTTCCATTCTTTGAGCCTAAGTTTTCTTATCCATAGAACGTGAGGGTTGACCCAGGGGATTTCTAAGGTCCCTTCCTGACATTCTGTGATCCTAGGAGTTCATCCCCAATAACAAACGAGGTACTAAAAAAGTCCATTCATTCTTCCAGGATATTAGAGGACCCTATGAGGAAAATGTAACATGTAACAAGAAAAATTACAAATTTCAATACATTTTTAGTTTTTTAAATTGTTAGCTTTTGTTTTTATGTCACCTATACTTTCCAATATGACCTTCTGTTCTCCCCCTCCCAGAGAGCAATTCTTTATGTCAAGGAAGAAAAAAACGTTCAGTAAAACTAGCCAACACATCAGAAAAGTCTGAAAATGTCTGTAGATGGACCTTTATTTCAAGGGGAAGTTTGTAGTCCTCCAAATGACTTTGCAATTTCCCAGGACAATGCAGCCTGACCTCTTCTTGTACAGTTTGGGACCCAGCTTATCAACCCTGCAGCATCTATGAGAGCCATTCCTTAAGCCCATAAGTACAGTTGTCAAACATTCATTGATTCTCTACTGTATTAATGTGAAGTTCTTCACCTTAAGATATGTCTCCCTTGATCCTCATTCAGTCTCTCATGGGAATCAGTGCATGACATTTCGGTGACCATATATTCTGAGCCAAACATTAGGAAATATGGTCAAACAAAAGACATTCCTTTTGCAAAATCTTATTTAATGTGTATTTTATTTTCATAATGTAGCAAAAAGAAAAGAAAATCACTGGCTGGGAGGATTCCAAATAGTTTCAAATTTAGGTGTATTACTTCCTACCTTTAAGAGACACCCATGGCATGGTAGAGGGAATGCCAGACTTGGAATCTAGCTGTTACCCTGGAAGTCACTTAACCTCTGCTTTCCTCAGTTCCTCATCTATAAAATGAGGGGATTTGACTAGATAGACTCTAAGCCTTCCAGCTCTAAATCTCTGGTCCTATAATATTTGTGTGACAATAGGCACAAAGGGACCCTAAGTTTTCCCTATCTCCAAACTCATGGGCTTGGATTAAATGATCACTATGCATCCTAACATTTCACCCAGGTTATAGAATCTTCACTGGCATTTCTGGCGACATAAGAAAGATGAGACTTTTACTTTATTTGGCGGTAAATGTTCTGACAAACTTTCTGACTTAGAATACCAAATGTGAGATGGTCTTGAGCTGAGATTTTGGAGTTTTAGAGTAATGTAGTTGTTTCATTGCTTGCTCCGAGATCAAAATTCATAAGCTTTCCACTGAAAATATGAGGTTGCATAGCATCCTACATTTGAACAAATCTGTTTTTGTGCTATAATTCCTATCTCCAAGTTTCCTAACAGGTCAAATAACCCTTGGATTTCATTTAAGGTTTCCATTATTCTCTTTTGAAAGGAGCAAACCAGCTTTTATTTGAACAGCTTTGGCGATTCCAAAGGAAAAATTGGGCATTATAGGAAACACAAAAGATTCGCTTTCCATGCATTAGCTTTTCAATTCCTTTCTTAATGTGGAGTTGGACAGGATACCATAGACAAGAAAACAAGATCATTCTGTGTCTATAGCAGGATGTCAATATTGACGGAAATAAATGGAATTTCACAATAGATCTTTGCAAAGATAAAGCCTGTGGCATTCAAGTCCAGCTAAATTTTACATCATTCCCTGTGCTTGGCCAGAAGTATCCCTGCTCCAAACTGTGTTTTGTTTTCTAAGGTCAGCATGAAGCATGGAACAGGAAAGAAATATAAGGACTTGGTTTTCTTAGAATTTCATCCCCAAAGCGGGGGAGTGGATTAGTGATTTAAATCACAGTTGGTAGCTGGCTCGCCTTCATCTTGGATACTGAGGCTGCTGAATTGATGCACAGGCATAAGGATGTAAGGTTTGATTCTTGCAACTCTTAGATCTGTTGGCAGCTGCATATCAAAAACTATGGCCTGGAACTGGGCTTTCATTGTATGAAAGAAGAGTCAGGAAAAGAGGTATGAAGAGAGCAGAAATTGCTTCTATGTAGCATGATAGGATCAAAGAATGATAAAGATCTGGAAAGGGACCTTAGGGAACATGTTGCCTAGTCCTTAGAGATAAAAAAAATGAGGACCAGGAAAGTTAAATGACTTACTGTGACTTCCCCAGATGATAATAGCTGGTATATCTTGGGTATATCTTTTTCCATTATACTTTTAGATGGCATCTGATCTAGATCCCTTATTTACAAATAAGAGTACTGAGGCTCAGTGAGGGAAAGAAATTTATCAATAGTCATTATGGATAGCATGGTAACAGGATCTGGATTTGAACCTAGATCCTCTGACTCTCAGTGTTGTAATCTCCCTCCCCTTGCCTCCCACTTTGGGGTTTTGGAAGCCATGTTAAAATACATGTTCTTGTTTCTGAGTCAACCCAGAGATGTTTCATAGTATAACCACTACCCCAATCCCCCACCAGAGGCACACCATCATTTTCAGGGCCCCTTACATTGCCAGTTGTAGGTTCCTAAGCACAATGAGGCACCTTTGTGATATTTCCCATTTGGAGGTCTAATCCCTCAAGTCCTTCCAAGAGTTCCCTTCCTCTCTAGTTACTGAAATTTTTGTGCAATTATTGTTGGGACTTTGTCTGTCTAGAATTCTTATATAGATGCATGCCCCCAAGCAAAATTTTGCAGAGATAAATCCTGTTAGCCTACTTTATCCAGAAGTCCTTAAACCATACACTTTTCAGACACTTGAAACTGCATAGGCAATATCTATACTTGTGCTTTAACTCCTGAAAACATTTAAAAGTCTATATCTGGTACAAATTCCCACCAAGTATGTCCCACAAAACCATATAACCCCAATGAATCTATTCCACAAGCCCACTGTGATGAGTTCTACATAAGGAGATATGTTCCAGAAGCCTACCCACCAAGACATTTTTATAGATAAGGCTGACCTTCCCTTCATCAAAATATGCATATATATATACATATATACACAGACACACATCTGCTAGGTGGCACCCTCTCTGTCATTCACCTGGGGTTTCAGACCTATGCAAGTAGGGAAGAAAGATTGGAATAGGGCACTGGACAGTAATCCTATTTTTCTCCCACCTTTTTTTGTCAATTACACACAAACATACATACACACACAAAGATATAGACATAAATGTCAATATAGATGTGATAGGTTTATGTCAGAGATACTTGATTTGCATAGATTTTTTTGAAATTTGAGAGTTTCTCTTCATATTCCAATTGTATTAACTCTCATGCAAAAAAAATCTTTGTAATTTTATTTAATCAAAATTATTTATTTCATCTTTTATCCTTTTTTGGTTACAAATTTTTCTCCAATTCAGAGGTGTGAATGACACCTCTTTCGACTAGTGTGACAAAAGACCAGCATTTCTGATATAACTTTCTTCCTCCCAACCACAACATGAGGAGGTTTACCTAAAAAGGACAAATTTGTATCCCCTTCCCAGGGACCTGATTGGTCTTAGCCTCCCTGACCAAGCTTCCTGGTCATCTGGGGCATTAAAAGGCTCAGTCACATGGAATCAGGCCCTCTAAAACTTGGTGGGGACCTAAGAGACATGTCCCTTCGTGATCCACTGACAGATGCATTGTAACTGGAGAAAGGGGTGGGGAAATCACATTAAGAGAAGTTAAGTGGCACCACATTCTTGCATTTTCTTCCTATGATAGGGCAAAATACATCTCCTTTGTTAAATGTTCAAGGACTTATAAGGGCTTCATCTCATCTGAACATGGAATCTGGGTGCTAGAATGTAAGTCTTATCTCCAACAACTTCTATTTTTTTAAAATCATTGACCTTTTATATTTTGATCATCTATCAATTTGGAAAGTTATTGTGGAATATTGTATAAGACACTATGCTAAACCTAATTCCTGCCAAACTGCTAATTACCTAGCAGTTCTTGTCAACCAGTGAGTCCTTCCCCTGGTAGTTTGTGCTCTTGAGTTTATCAGACATTGGGCTATTCTGTTTGATTCTTTCTGCATCTTATTTTTCTGTTCCCATGATCCACTGTATTAATTTTTTTTTATCCAGTACCAAAGAGTTTTGATGGCTTCAGAGCAGCATGTTGAATATAGGGCTGAGAAGGTGGCATAAAGTGATGAGTAAAATCCCCACATGTGTCTTTGAACTACCATCTAGAACATTGCATAGAGAGACAGGAACAGAGGAATTGAGGCATAGATCCCTCTCTTCTTTGTCCCTTCACCTTTAAAAGTCTATCTCCTGAAGGCCAGTAGATAATAGCCACCAGGGTCTGAAACCAGAGTGAAGCTCTGAGGAGACATTGCTGAATGATGGTGGTAGAGCATCTAGAAGTAACACTGGGAAGCACTGAGTATGCTGATTCCCCTCCAGGACCAATGAGGAAACTGTATGAGAGGAGCTATGACCAATATTGGAAAACACAGCCAGGTAGGGATGTAGCATTATCTTTGTTAGCAAAGAATCAAGTTTTGGCTTTCAACAAGAAAATAATTCATAGATCTATTGAAAAGTGGAATAGGAGTGAGCAGAGTATAAGTATGATGGCAGATCAGAGGCACCAACCAGCTGAATTCTTCCAATATCCCCATCCAAACAACTTTAAAGTAATGCCTCAAATCAAATTTTGGAGCAGCAGAGTCAACAAAAGGTCAGGGTGAGACACTTTTCCAGTCTAAGACAACTTAGGAGGTTGGCAAAAGAGATCTGTGACACCAGAGCCGCCATGGCAACAGTAACAAGGATGGGCTCTGGAGGAGGCAGCTATAGCAGCTGTAGTAGTGGCAGCTTATAGAGTACTTAGTCAAGAGACTAACGGCGGGGCGGCTAGGTGGCTCAGTGAATAGAGCACCAGCCCTGGAATCAGGAGGACCTCAGTTCAAATCAGGCCTCAGACACTTGACATACTTACTAGCCGTGTGACCTTGGGCAAGTCACTTAACCCCAATTGCCCTCCAAAAAGCAAAAAAAAAAAAAAAGAGAGAGAGAGACTATAAAGGGAGTGAACAATTGATCAGAAAGTGATTACAGGTGACCCTCTTCTGGTACTGGGTACAGCTGGCATAGATTAGCAGCTCTACTGCCCATACACAGTTCAGGTGGCAGTTCCCAGGTGAAGAGGAATCCCTGGGGTCAGTCACAAGTGAATAGGAGTCCTGGTCACAATTATAGGGCCAAGAGGGGCACTTGCAGCTGCAGACGAGCAGGACCCTTTCTTGGATAAAGACTAGAGTGCAGATCAGAAGAGCTGTGCACACCTCTCTCAGATCACACCACCTTGGAAGCATTGGAGACTTGCAGATTTCCCAAAACTAGCTCTGAAACAGCAACATGAAGAATCCTGAAGCTCAAGGTACTGTCTCTCTACCCTAGGTGAGAAAATCCCAACTTTAACATAAAATTTAAGGGCAAGAAATAGATTGGAAAAAACAAACAAAGACAAAAAAAGAACTTAACCATGAAAAGCTACTATATTGGCAGGGAAGACCAACACATATTTTCAAAAGAAGACAATAATGTGAAAACAGCTACCAAAAAAGCTTCACAGAAAAATGCTTATTGGACCCAAACCCAACAAGAGTTCCTAAGAGTGTTAAAGAGTAAAAGAAAAATTGGAAGTGCATAGGATATGAAAGTATAAATGAGTTGTAATCCATACATGTGAAGGAAATACTGATCTGTGAGCTCACAAAGCTATTAATGTATGTTTGTATTTTTTATTTTGTGTTTTGTACAAATGTATCCTTGAGTTCTTTAGTGTAAATATTCCTATAGAGCAAAGGTAAAAGAAGGAAATCATTTATTAGTGAAGTTTTCAATGGTCTCTTTTCAGATTTGGGAAAAATCCAGGCAAGTAGGATTATGGATTTGGAGCTAGAAGGGACTTTGGAAGACATTTGTCTTCCAGACTTCCTCTCTTTTAATTTTATATTTTCAGGATGAGGAAACCAAAGATCAGAGAAGTTTAAGTCATTTGCCTCAAGTCATACTAAACAGGCTATGGCTATTGTTGAATTCCTGCTATTCTACTGAAACACAGGATATATCTTATTCTAGAAGAATAATATGGAAGGAGACCTGAACTTAAAGTCAAAGGACCTGGGCTCTAAATCCAGGTTCTACAACTAACTAGGCATGCGACCGTGTATAAGTCACTTATCTTCTCTATATAAACCTTACTTTCCTCAAGTATAAAATGAGAATGAAAATCTCTACCCCAGCCCAGAAGTGTTTTAAGGATCAAGCTAAATAATAGATGTGGTGTGAATTATATCCTGCTTCGCGCAGGTTAGGTTAGTTTTTCCTTCAGAAGCATTGAAACTACCCTTGAGATTTAATTGGTTGAGGGGACTAAGTCTCAGACTTTTTTTAAAAAAAAATAAACTTATTTATTTAGTTTTACTTTTCAACATTCATTTCCATAAAATTTTGAGTTCCAAATTTTCTCCCCATCTCTCTTCTCTCCCCACCCCAAGATGGCATGTAATTAGATATAGTCTCTACATATGCATTCATATTAAACTATTTTCACATTAGTCATGTTGTAAAAAAGAATTAGAACCAATGGGAGAAACCATGAGAAAAAAGAAGCAAAAAAAAGATAAAGCAAATAACATGCTTCGATCTGCATTCAGACTCTTTAGTTCTTTTTCTAGATGTGGAGAGCATTTTCCATCATGAGTCTTTTGGAGTTGTCTTAGAGCCTGGCATTGCTCTCAAAATTAATCATTATACAATGTGACTTTACTGTATACAGTGTTCCCCTGGTTCTGTTCGCTTCACTCAGCATCAGTTCATATAAGTCTTTCCAGGTTTTTCTGAAATCTGCCTGCTCATTATTTCTTATAGCACAATAGTATTTTATTACTTTCATATACCACAACTTGTTCAAGCGTTCCCCAACTGATAGGCAGTCCCTCAAATTCCAATTCTTTGCCACCACAAAAAGAGCTGCTATAAATATTTTTGTACATGTGGGTCTTTTTCCGATTTGTATGGTCTCTTTGGGATACAGACCTAAAAGTGGCATTGCTGGATCAACGGGTATGTACATTTTTATAGAACTTTAGGCATAGTTCCAAATTGTTCTCCTAAGGCTCAGACTTTTGACATGGCTTATTTGTCACCTGAATACTAAAAGTCATTAGCAACTCCAGCTCAGCAATGATGCTTGAGTAACAGATCACCATAAGCAACCCAGAGACAGAGAAGATAGGATCAGTTGAATAAGATGTACTCAGCTGAATATTCTTTTTGAATATCCTTCCCGTACTGTCACAATTTAAGTCTCCTTTTCTTGTCAGTTTTTTATGTTTCATTTCATTTCAATATCAAACCTGAGGTAACAGACTTGCTTGGTCAGTCTTTGCCTGCAACAAATATGAACTAACTTTGTGCTATCTGAGTGGCAAGGCTTATGTGTATCTCTTAACATCTTGAAATCAATCACTCATTAAACACGTAACAAAGGCCAACTATGCGCCATACAAGATCTATATTAGGTACTAAAAATACAGAGATAAAAAATGAAAAAGTCCTTGCCCTCAAGAAGTTTAAATTTCTAGAGGGACACAACATACATACATACATGTATACATACATACATACACACATATATATGGATAGATGTGTGGATGTATATGGATGTGTATGCATAGGTATATGTGTATGTATGTGTATATGTATATATGCACACACACGTATATGTATGTATGTATTCCACTCCTGATTCTTCATATTTCTCTGCCATGAAGAACCAGTTTTCTTACCCTAGAAGATGCCTCTGTCCCTGTACCTTTCTTATTTGATTTGTGGGTTCCTTCTTAGACCCTTCCTTTAAGGAAGTTCCCAAGGCAGCACACTCATTCTGCCCTCTCCTAACTCTGGGAACTTCTTCAACCTTTATACCCCATACTTTTCAGCTCTCTTGGATTGTCTTTTCCCATTAGAATATAAGCTGCTAGAGGGCAGGAATTGTCTTTCTGCTTTTCTTTGTATTCCAAGTGCTTAGCATAGTACTAAGCATATAGTAAATGATTAATAAATGTTTTATCTATTTACCTAAGTAAAAATGGGGTTGAGACCCTTCTATTGCCCTCACTCCACCTCCTGGCCAGGCAGGGTTGAGACTTTATCATCCAGTCCCCTTCCCTTCTTCCTCTTCCCTTCCTTTCTCTTCAGGCTGGGGAGAGGTAAACTGCCTAGCCTCAAGAAGGGAACCACATTGGGTGACCATAACCAAAATTAGTGAAAGATAAGCTTGTGGTTTCAGGGGAAAGATAGAAAACCCTAGGTTCACATTCCACTCCTGCCCTTGGAAGCTAAACTATGAACATATTGGATAAAGTAGCTCATAAAATACGCCTGCTTGGTGGTCTCCTTGATCACTAAAACATGAGTGAGATCCTAGCTAATATATTCTGTGAAATATGAAAACTTTTCAGAGCTGCCACAACAAACTTAAGTGGCATTTACATTTTTAATGCCCTGTTACAATAATTAGTTTAAGTTGGGGGGGGGGGGCAGGGAATCAATATTCTAACTCCTAAGATCTACTCGGTTCCATTCTCTTTAGCTTTAGGGAGTTTATTTTTAGAGGGACAATTCTGAGTTCAGTTATAATTGTTTGGAGACACCAGTCAAGAAAATTCATACCACCTAGGCAGAGCTCTCTTGAGCTCTCTTCCAACCTTTTCATTCACATATCTTTCTAGTTGGCCCTTAGATTCTTTGTAATTGAGGAAAAATTCAGTTTGTCAAAAACATTTGTATAGTAGGTGTCTGGTGTAAGTGCAGACTCCAACAGCTTGCCCAGCTAATGAAACTTCCATGTAGTGGAATGAAAATTCCACATAGTGGATACAAGGGAAATTGCTTCTAGAAGAATCATGATAATGTATAAGGGAGGTAACTTGGAGAAGCTATAGAACATTTATGAACATTCTGTAATTGGTTCTAGTTGGCTAATCATGTGGTTGGAAAGAGCCTTTTTCAGTTGATGGCTGTAATGATTATGGGAATCTGAAGATCTTCCCTGCTCCTTGGCCCCTTGATAGGCTTAAGTGAATCTGAGAACCTTCCCTGATTTAAAAATATACTTTGCCCCCTAATAGGCTGAATGTGGTCACATGGAGCCTGTGGCAGGAGGCTTGTTTTTTCAGGAACTCCCATACCTTGTTATTTTGTGATTGGGCAGTGGGTCAAGAGGGTTGTGACATTCTCTGAACCAGGAGAAAGCTATATATACCCTGATGTTAGGTTTTACTTTGGGACTCACTTATGAGAAGATTTGGGAAGATGAGACTGGGCAGCCATTGAGCTCCCCAGCTCTGAAAACCCAGATGTTGGTTCTTCCCTCTCTGGAAACTAACTAGGTATGGATGTAATGGTCAGATAGCTGGAAGCCCTATCTGCTGGTCTGTTTCTCTGTCTGTATTTGTTTTTGTCTGCTTTTAACTTCTGTTTGTATTCTCTGAAGTTCAGGGTGCTGACTTTCCCCCCTGAACTATGTAAATGATATATGTTTGATTAAAGTAAGATTGTTAACCTATTTTTGAGTTGCTTTCCTTTAGAAAAGCAAATCTAAGAACCCGTGCTAACAGCCATCCTGGGCATGCCACGGTGCTTGCTGCTATAGTGGCATAGCCAGAATTGTTTCCATCTTCAAAAAAGACTTGAGTCAGCTTTACCTGGGTTCTTGGTTTCATTCACTTCTGTTGGAACTCAGCAACTTTCTCATGGCATCCAGTGAGAGACCCTGGTGTATGAAGAAAAGCTTGAGTGCTTTCTCCTTATCTGAGACCATATGGCTCCCAAGAAATAGGCCTGGGTCTTAGCCATTTTTGTTTGTTTTCTTTCCCTCCTGACCTGGGGAATTTGAAAAGTTATCAGAAACACAAGCCAATATCTCAGTGTTCCAGAGTCTTGGTACCAGAACCAATGCCACATCAATATTCTGATGAGCAAAGAGTAATCTTTGGGAGTAACCTTCAGCTCAACAGAAGAATTTATCTAGCAGTAATGTCAACTTTGATTGTGAACTTGGTAGGACCAATGTTATGCAGGAACTGAGCCAAGTTTTGAACCTACTTTCCCAGAGACAGAGGAGGTATAGAGAAGGATATACCTTAGAAGTATTCAGAAAACTGTTTCTATGTTCATTCTTAGTACATTTTTAAAGTAAATATCACTTTACTGAAGTTACCTTGTATTAAATCATTACTTGGAATTGGGGGTGATTGTTAGAAACCTTGCTAACAAATTGGAGAGAACATAGGCAGTAGGGATTCTAGATGATGGCTGTAAAGAAAAGACCTTCCAATCTCACAGTTTTGCCCTTTGGAACCCTAATGGGTCATCTAGCAGGCCTGAACCAGAGAGAGTGGGGTAACCATGAATATATTACATTTTCTAATGAAAAAAGCAGATGATGTGATATGATATGATGCAATATTACAGTGTATTACACTATATTAGATCATATCATATCATGTCATGTCATATACACAAATTTCTTGAGGGGAAGTTAAGGAAAGGTTTTTCTTGGGATTTTCCTCAGCCTGGGTCTTCCTATCCACCATACTGATAAATGTAGGATGTATAATGTGTTCAGGGAGGACTACCACCTCTGATGGGAGGGCTTGCCAAGCCCATCCACTTCTGGTGTCTACCTGAATCACCCGATTCTCGTCTGTGACTCCAAGAAGCTGTAGCATGTGCAGTGATCACATTCAATAAAACCATGTCAGCAAACAAGATTAAACCAGGTTGAAGGTAACCAACAAGTCTCAAAACTGTTGGTGAATTAAGTCAATATCTACTCTGAGCATGTGAAGACTTCATCCAGCAGAATGGGCAGATGAAAACAATTTGCTTCAACAGCCTTCAACAGGAGTTCTTAGACCATGATCAGGCACTGAGGACACCAAGGTCATCCACTGCATCCTGGGCCATCACTGGTCATCTTGACTTTGATGGTTCAGGAAAAGATAGAGAGAAGGACAACTTCATACAACTCCGTCTCACTTAAATCCAATTCACACATCACTCAATAAATCACCTGTGACATCATTGGTCCTCTTCAAAAATGAAGGATGAGCAACAACAAAACTTGTAAATGTGATTGTTCCCCTTATTCTCATCATTCTCTTCCAGAGGTAGAGTCCCCCCTTTCTCTCCCCCCATTGCTCTAACAACCTCTCTCATCCAGAAGCTCAGAATTTCTTCTCTCCCTACCACGTAAGCACATCTCCCATTCTGAGATAGTTTTTCCCTTTTATACAAATTGCTTAGGATACAAACCCAGGCTTTCACAAATAGCTGTGATTGACTCTAGAAAGTATGTAACAGACCATATTAACACAGTCCTGATTGTATTAAATCAAAAAAACATTCTTAACTAGTCAAGGCACCTGAGTTAAATGGAGTGGTTTCAACTCTACCCTTATACATTCAAGGATATACAAAACAAAAGCAAAGGAATTTGTTAAAGGCACTAACATCTAGGGGTGATCAGTAAAAACCTCCTAAGAAGCCTTATTCTATATAGAAGATTTTTTTAAAAGCTAATAAATGGAAAGACAACGTTAGTCATTTGATAAGCATTTGAAAGAGCCTACCTTAATGCTAGGGAGTTTGCTAAGCACTAGAGATACCAAAAAAGGGAGGGGAGCAAAAACTCTGTTTTTTTAGAGCATGGTCAGGCATTGAAGAGTTCACCAGCTAAGGGGGAGACAACATAAAAACAAGTATGCACAAATAAGATCTAGACAGGATGAGTTGGAGATAATCTCAGAGGGAAGGCACTAGAATTAAGGAGGATGGAGAAAGGTTTTTTGTAGAAGATGGGAATTTAGCTGAGACTGGAAGGAAACGTAGGAGGGCAGGAGATGGAGAGGAAGAAAGGAAGAATTTCGAGAATGGAGGACAATCTGTGAAAATGCAGGGAGTTGAGAGGTAAAGTGTCTTGTTTAAGGAATAGCAAAGATGCCAATGTCACTAGATCACAGAGTAAGTTGGGAGGAGTAAGATGTAAGAAGTCTGAAAATGTAGGAGGATGCCAGATTTCCAAGGTGTGAGAGATGATGAGAGCCCGGACCGCGGTAGCAGTGCCACAAGAGGAAAGAGAAAAAGGGACAGTATATGAGAAATGTTGTCTACTCTGTGCCACATACTATACAAAACACTGCTGATACGTTTGTAACCAAGAAAGACAGTTCTTGTCCTCAAGGGGTTTAAGTCTAATGGGGAAAGACAACACATAATGGGGTGCCAGATAACCAGGTAAAGACATCAAACCTGAAAGCATGTCCTAAAGATGGCCCAGGACTGAAGTGAAAGCATGGATTCAGGCAAGATAAAGTGAAATACTCCCTTTGAAGGCCTAGTTTCAAGGTTAGAGTCTAAGTTTCTGTGTAAAAGGAAGTGAAGATAAAAAAGGAGAAGAAGCAATATGGTCTGAGGATACCTATAAGGATGTTTAGTGAATTGACTTATATGCAAGTAATATATAAAAAATGTGGAGGATGAGCCAAGATCGTAGAGGACTAGGAATCAGTACAATGAATTCCACTCTCCCCCCAAAGATATTCCTATAAACAGATTGAGAAAATTCACCAGACCAAATTCTGATGGAGAAATCCCAAAAAAGTCAAAGTTACAGTGAGTCATTTTTCTAGCACAAGTCCACATAGCGAGACTGACAAAGAGGTCTGAGGATACTAGGAATAAGGTCTGGCCAGGAGCATGGCCATACAGAACACTCGAGAGCATGGAGAGAGGTTGTTTGCAGGGGCAACAGTAAATCTCAGACTCATATAGGGTACCCACGACCTAATTGGGGACACTACAATGAGAATAGGTGCTACCTGGAAGTTTTGCCACCTACTACAGTTTCAGGTCACAGATCCAGGGTGGGACATGTTCTCAGGAATGACATTCAACGTGTATCCAAGTGCATGCTTCCTTGATGGAGGGAAGTGAGAGGGAGGGGGAGAAAATCTGAAACCCAAGGGACTGTGGAACTGAATGTTGTAAACTAAAAGTAAATAAACCAATTTAACAAAAAAAAAAAAAAAGGAATGGCATCCAAGGTAAGGAGCAAATTCAGAAGCAAGTATCACTGGTATCGCTTAGACCTCCAGCAGCTGAATAAGGTTTCAATTCTAGCTATTAGCCCAGATTGAAGCCTGCAGAGGAATAATCAGGGCAGAAATCCCAGACCAAAGGGAAATCTGCAATTCTGTCACACTGAAAAAGCGAGAGCTTTCCAGCTGACTGATAGAAGCTGAGCCCAGCAGCAGTCTACTGTTGCTCAGAACAAAACTCAGATAATGAATTTGCAGAGCTCAGACCAAGGAATAGCAATAAGATTTTGCCATGCATTAGACCACTTTTAGAGCACTGAAGGCTTGCAGGTCCTAAGCAGGCTAAAGAACATCAGAGCTGTTCTTGAGATCTTGAAACAACAGGACACTCAATAATCCAAGAAAGCAGTAACAGGACCAATCCCTGATCTCTCCTCCAGAAGTATAAAGAACCCAGCCCTAATATCAAATCTGAAGTGATTAAACAGGCTAGAATAATGAACAGAACAACAACAACAAAAAACTATCATGAAAAGCTACTATCATGAGAGTGATGCTTAAGACACAAAATGATAAGAAAAAAATCACTCCAAAACATCTATAAGCAAAGTCTCAAAGAAAAATATAATTTGGGCATAAATTCAAATAGAATTCCTGGAAGAGATGAAGCAAAGTTAAAAAAAAAAAAGTTTAAAATGTTTCTTTCAATGAAATGTGAGCACTAGAGGAAAAAATAGAAAGGAAATGAAAGGTATGGAAGAAAGAATTTTTAAAAAATTAACAGCTTTGCAAAAAAAGTCACAAAACCTTTCTTAAGCAACAAACTCACTGAAATTAGAATTGGTCAAAGAAAAGCCAATGATTCCATGACACCAGAAGGAATATTAAAAACAAAGCCAAAAGACAAGGGAAAAAAATAGAAGTAAGGTATCTTGTAGCAAAAACAACTGACCTGGAAAACAGATAGAGGAGAAAAAAATTAAGAGTAAGGCTACCTGAATGATATGACACCCCCCCTGAAAAAAAGATCTTAGACATCAAATTGCAAGAAATCTTAAAAGAAGGGGCAGCTAGGTGGCACAGTAAATAGAAGACTGGCCCTGAAGTCAGGAGGACCTGAGTTCAAATCCCTCCTCCAATGCGTAACACTAGCCATGTGACCTTGGGCAAGTCACTTAACCCCAATTGCCCTGCCTTCCCCTCTCCAAAAAGCAAAAAAAAAATCTTGAAAGAAAACTGCCCAAATCTCTTAGAACCAGAGGCAAAATAGAAATAAACAAAATCCACCAGTTGCCTCCAAAAGAAAACTTAAAATGAAAACTCCTAGGTACATCATAGTTCAGAGCTTCAGGGTCAAATAGAAGATACTGAAAACATCCAGAAAGAAATAATTCAAGTGCAGAAGAACCACAGTCAGGATCCCATAAGATGTGGCAATCGCCACTGTGAGAAAAGTGGTAAACTTGGAATAAGGCATTCCAGAAGGCAAAGATTATCACCTACAGCCAATAACACTAACCCGGCAAAGCTGAGAAGAATGCTGTGGTCTTGGGGGTGGGGAAGTGAGAATGGACTTTTAATGAAAAAGAGGGCTTCCAAACATTCGTTTGGGGAGGATCTGTTGGGAGGGAGGCAGGGCAATTGGGGTTAAGTGACTTGCCCAAGGTCACACAGCTAGTAAGTGTTAAGTGTCTGAGGCTGGATTTGAACTCAGGTCCTCCTGACTCAAGGGTCAGTGCTCTATTCACTGCCTCCCACCCACTCCCTGCCCCACAAGCATTCTTAATGAAAAGACCAGAACTGTGCAGAAACTTAGAAGTTCAAAAACAGAATTAAGAGAAACATAAAAAGGTAAACAAACAATTATATGGAACTAAACCAGGTTGAACTACTACATTGAATATGGGGAGATGGGACATGTGTCTCCTCTGAACACTATCATTATTAAGGATCACAGTGGGACTCTAGTTAGACAGAAGGTCTGGGAGTGGTTTCATTATGTGTGAATTTGAAAAGATGGAAGGAAAGAGAGGAAAAGAGAAATACACTGGGGGGAAGGGGAAGGCAAAAGGAATTTTAGGAAAAATTATCTCACATAATCAGGGTGTTCAAGTAGATAGCAATAGGAACAAGGAATAGGGAGCCCTTGACACTTGAATGTCAATCTTATCTGAACTAGTTAAAGAACATACACACACACACACACACACACACACACACACACACACACACACACACACATAGATGAATACAGAAACACATTTAACATAATGGGAAAATAGGAAGGAAAGTGGGAAATAGGGAAGGATTAGTCCTAAGCAAAACAAATTCTAACTAAGGACTTGAAAAAATATTTATAGCTCTTTTTGAGACATTAAAGAACAGGATCCTGAGGGGGTGTCCATAAATTGAGGAATGACTGAACAAGTTATGGTATGTAGATGTGATGACGAAACATTATTGTGCTGTAAGAAATGATGGAGAGGATGGTTTTAGAAAAATCTCAGAAGGCTTATATGAACTGATGCAGAGTAAAGTGAATGGAGGACAATTTATACAATAAAAACAATATGGTAAAGACAGACAACTCTGAGAGGGTTTGAAACTCTGATTGATGTAATTATCAACACAACTTCAGAGGACTGTTAGAACATGCTACCCACCTCCTGATAGAGAGGTGAAGAAATAGGACTGAAGAATGAGACATATTTTGTTTTGATCATAGGGCTGTGTGGAAATTTGTTTTGTTACTATACACGTTGGTAACAAGGGTTTTGTTTTTCTTTCATTCTGAATGGTGAGGCAGGAAGGGAGAGAAGGTGGATTTTTGCTGATTGAAAGAAATACTTTTCATGCTATTTGCATGAAATAGGAAATAGCTGGGCTATTTTCTCCACATAGA
This sequence comes from Pseudochirops corinnae, assembly GCA_028646515.1. Lineage (NCBI taxonomy): Eukaryota > Metazoa > Chordata > Mammalia > Diprotodontia > Pseudocheiridae > Pseudochirops > Pseudochirops corinnae. The sequence continues at coordinate 188,645,345 of CM053585.1, read as the reverse complement.
AAAATGAATTTACTGTCTATAGATATTTTGTTTGGATTTTTTGGCATAAAGGCTATGTGAATATTAAGAAATCTCCTGGAGAAATGTTCCTTTATGGAATGGCAAGGTTTATGTTGCAGGCCCATTTTTAAGAGCATTTCTTTGAAAATTTTAAAGTGAGAATGATTCTTTGAGCTCCCTATGAGTACATGGAGATTTAACATTCTCAAAAATCTGTACTTTTGTTATTTTATCTCCTTTGGAAATGATTGAATTATTCCTTGATATGATTCTGCCTGCCCAAAGCACAGACCTGTCTTACGAAATGGTTTCCTCAGAACTTACTCACCTTTGTATATTACAAAGAATTCTCCTACTAAATTTAAATATAAAACTCAAGTCAATGGTATTTAAAATAACTGGTTTGTGATAAAAACATTCTGGAGATCAATTTGGAATTGGGCCCAAAGTCTATAAATCTATCCATAAGCTTTGACCCAGAAACAGCACTACTAGGTCTTTATCCCAAAGAGATTAAAAAAAAAAGAAAAGAAAAGAAAAAGGACCTATTTATACAAAAATATTTATAACAGCTCTTTTCATAGTGGCAAAGAATTGCCAGAGCTAGCTCAGTGTTTGGGAGGTTCTGAAGGAGAATGTGGGAGAGAAGAGGTATTAGACTAAAGGCCTACAGAGTCATTGTGCTGACCTCATTGCTGTATGTCTGTGAAACCTGGATGTATATCAGCACCATGCCAGGAAACTGGATCACTTCCATTTGAATTGTCTTAAAAAGACTAAAGATCAAGGTACCAAACAGTGAGGTCCTTTCTCAGGCTTGATTGCCAAACATTCAAGCTCTACCGCAGAGAGCACAGCTCCAAATGTACATTTGCCTAAAATTCTATTTTATGGAGAACTCACACAAGGAAGGCACTCACATGGTGGTCAGAAGAAGTGATACAAGGACACTCTCAAGGACTATCTGAAGAACTTTGGAATGGATTGTGTGTCATGGGAGACAATGACACAGGACCACCCAGCATGGTGTGCCGGCGACAAAGAAGGCACTGTGTGTGCTCTACCAATGAAGTAGAATTTCAGTGGCTGGACATGTACAAATTTAGAGACACCTCCACCCGAAATGTTTATGTGGATTATTTGTATGGTAGACCATTCCAAGCAGACAGAGTCAGACACACTAAACACTGACCCCAACATAATGTTGTCATTTTAGTCCTCTTTGAGAATGAAGGACAACAACCAACCAACCAGTCGTCTTCAGTCATGTCCAACTCTTCATGACCCCATTTGAGATTTTCTTGGCAGAGATATTGGGGTGGTTTGTCATTTTCTTCTCCAGCTCATTTTACAAATGAGAAAACTGAGGCAAACACGGTTAAGTGACTTGCCCAGGGACACACAGCTAGTAAGTGTCTGAAGCCAACTTTGAACTCAGGGAGATGAGTCTTCCTGACTTTAGGCCTAGCACTCTATCCACTGTGCTATCTAGCTACTCGATATTCATTTTAACACTGAATAAACTCTAGCTAATGTTATTGGTATATGTTTTATCCCCTACATCCTGTATTAGATTGTAAGCTCCATAAAATCAGGCTTGATATCTAAACTTTTCATTTCCCAAGGGTCTAGAAACAGGGAAATCTGTGACTTTGAGGCCACATGCGGCCTTCTATATCCTTAAGTTGGCCTGTTGACTGAATCCAAATTTTGCAGAACAAATTCCACCAATTTCCAAATTTTACAGAACAAATTTGGATTCAGTCAAAAGGTTCTACTTAAGGATCTAGAAGTCCACTTAAGGTCTTAAGGCCTCAGGTTCCCCACCCCTGGTCTAGATGAATGCTCTTCACATAGCAAATAAACATTATTAGGCTGCTTAATATCACATACAGCAAAATGATAACTTGCAAGAGAAGCTTATGGTGAGTGGCAGTTTGCACCAGGTGAACCTGAGAAGGGAGTCCCTGGACCTCCAATTCCTGGCAGCCTTCTGCCTTTCTCTTTCTTTTTCTGAGCACAGTAAATGGCAAGGTTAGATTTGAGCATATTTTTAATCCAGTAATCTTTCCACTATTCTACAGCTGAGTGATTTCAGCATGGAGAAGTTTGAGTGGACTTCACCACTTACTAACTATATTAGTATAAGCTAACTCTTAATTTCCTCATCTGTAAAATGGGAGTAATATGTGTGTTTGGGAGGGAGATGTTATTGATCAATGATCCCCGAACAAGTGAGTCCTGCAACATACTTAGTGGAATTATTGCATATAAGGGGAAAAACCCAGAAATAGTGAGGTCCCTTTCAGATTCTGCATGGTGCTGTTCACAATTTGAAAAGGGAGTGAAACCTTGAGTGGCTCAGTCCTGAGTGATTCTTTCATAAATTGTAAATGGTACAACACTGAGAGTAGCCCTTTAAAGGGTTTACTCTTTAGACTTTGATGGACCAGTACAAAAGAAAAGTATTAGACTTTAGCAAGTGTGAGGCACTTCCACCATTGAGCCATGCCCCTAGTGACATTAGACAAAACAAAACAAAATATGAGCAAGCTCTGAAAAGGTTAGAGGAAATAGCATGAGGATTTCTGAACCCTGCTGTGCAGTACATCTGAGTAGCCTTGTCCACATATGTACTCAGTGTGTATGCTGATTATTCCCACTGATGCTATGTATCTTTGTGATAGGGTGCACCCCCAGTTTATTGGGGGGACTCTTTTGTTACTAGCATTCATGCTATGCCCTTTCAGTAAATGCTTTTGCCTTGAGTTAATTACGTCAGCCGGGTGACTATTATAGATGAAATTACTAATGGACACTTCCAAGCTACAATTTGGGGAGTATGAACCCACAGAATACCTCAAACCTGTGATTGAAATTTGTAGTCATCCCCTGGGGGACCCATCCTGTGACTGAAATTTGAGGGACAGTACCCCAGAGGTATTTGTTTTACAGTGTCATATTAAATATCAAATAAGCTAGTATATTTGAAAAGCACTTTGTAATCACTCAGTCAATAAACATTTATTAAGCAGGCCAATGTACCAGGCAATATGCTAAGCATTAGGGATATACACGTGAAAAAGAAAAAAAAGACAATTCCTGCCTTCAAAGAACTTACAATCTAATAGGGGAAAACAATACAGATATGGAAGCAGAAAAAGGAGGAGAGGGAGGAAGAAAGGAAGGTACCCAGCACCAGAAGGCATGATAGAGAAGTCTCAAGGAACACAACCAAGTGGGGAATGAAAAAAATGACTGGTCTGGGAGACCTCCTTAAATAGAAGTTCCGGGAAAAACTCTTCAATCCGAGAGACCCCTAGAGCAAAAGGATACTGATGGTATGAGTATCATAAAAGCTCATATCAAAATAAGATGTTGTTATCTATTAAGAGTACTAGGCTATATATCAAATTGCTTATTGTCTCAAGGAGAGGGGAGAATAGGGAAGGGAGAGAATTTGGAGCATAACTTTTTTTAAAATGAATTTTTTAAAAATAGTTTTTACAAGTAATTGGGAAAAAATAAAATATTATTCAGAAAGAAAAAATAGTACTAGGATAAGAAAGTATGACCTTGGACACCTCACTCCTACTCAGGCTTTAGTTTTCTCATCAGTAAAATGGGGATAACATCTGTTCTACCCACTTTATAGGGTGTTTGTTTTGATTACATGAGATAATAATTGTGAAAGTGCTTCGAAAAAATATCAGAAAGGAGTTCACTCTACTTAGACCAGGCTATTCTAGGGGAAAGTTGACACTGAATAGTGTATATACTTGAATTTGAAAGCTAGAACTGGAAGGGACCTCAAAAACCATCTAGTCCAACCCCATCACTTTTCTGACAAGGAAACCAAGGGAGAGAAAGATTAAATGACTTCCCAAGGTCATGTAACAAAGCTGGGACTCAAACTGAGGTTCTCTGATTCAAAGTAGAAACACAGCTGGATAGCTGGATAGCCGGATAGCCATCCTGGAAATCCAATCCAGTTCAAGGAACACTTATTAACACAAGCCTCATTCTCCTGAGCTACACTCTTTCTCTGAAGACATTTCCCCTCTCTGGACCTCAGTTTTCACATCTGTAAATTGAGTGCATTAAATAGGATCATCTGTATGATCCCTCCCTACCCTAAAACTTATTCTTTAATAGATCATTTGGTCAACAAATATTTATTAATGGGCTTATTGATTTTTTATCTTACTTTATTTTTCAAGGAAGTTATTGATTACTTGAAAGGTTCCATAGTCTCCATGGAAGTTAACTGGGTTTAGGTAGCGTTTCCAGTGTCTCAGAAAATGTTAGTGAGATTTTTAATGGGGAAGCACCAGTCTTTTCTCATGTTTGCATTGAGAATGTGTCCTGCTGTTCCCCTACCAGCCCATACCAACGCTCCCCCACCTCTGCACCCCCCAAGGAAGGCAGCACAAAGAATACACATTCCTAGTGAGCTTCCTAACAGAGAAAGGGGCAGTCCTTCCTCAGTCATCTCCAGATTGTCCTGGTGTTTCCTGCTCCCACACCTGCTCGGGCCTGAATTACTGTTAACATTTTACTAAACATTTTTATGAGAGGGCCACCTTAACAACTTCCAGGGAAATAATTCCCGCCCCCCACCCTAGGCTCCCCTTCCCCCACTACCAGGCCATTCAATGTGAACAATTCCATCTCTGGTTTTACGTATTTGGCATAAACATTTCTTGCAGCTCATAAACACCTTTGCCATTTATCAGTGTCATGAAAGATGTTTATGGCCTGAATATGAAAACGAAGAGGGAATTCATGTTTAAGTAAACAGACTGTGTTATGCTTTTTTTTAAAAGAAATATTTCTCTAAACGGGCAAACGAATGTGCAGATGTGTCCACGTTTATGTCTGTTTCCCTAGATAGATACACACACATACCTATATTCTCCACTCTGAATATAATTTATTGCTCAAACTGTTTAATATAGCTCAGTAAAAGCCCTGGTCTTGCAGTTTCAAACAGCTGCTAGCTTCCTGTTTGCCCACCTTTTATAGGAATATTCCGTTGCAAAGTGAAGGAGGGAAAACAAAATTAAAAAAAAAAATAAAAAAACAAGTTTGGGCAAGGCAGGAGGTTAATAAAAATCCAGTTTGTCACTTCTGAAGCAGCCCCCTCCCACCCCCCAGTGCATAAGCAGGCTTCCTCTGTCAAACCCCCGAAAAGTTCCTTTGTATTGACAGATGCCATTTGTTCATTTACGATGTGATAATCAAAACCTTCGGCGTTCCTGAATGTTATTCTTTTCCTCTCCTGACAGGAGGGCACCAAATGGTTTGTAGTCCACTCAGCAGGCATTTTTCATTAGAGATGATAAGTTTGAGATGAACTGTGTTAGAGAGTAGGAGTTTAAAAGAGGTGCAGTGTTAGTCAGAAAGTAAAGATGTCTCTCCGTGGGCATATCCCACCAGCGATGAACTCAGTAAATGGTATAGGGCATTCTACACAGACTTTTGCCCAACAGAAACCTTTGAAATGCTTTCATTGTATACAGTAACAGCAATATTGTTTTAAGAACAACTTTGAGCAAATAAGTCATTTTGACTACTATAAATACCCAAAGTCACTACAAAGGACACGTGAAGGAAGATGTTATCTGAATCCAGAGAAAGAACATTCTACATACATACATATATACATCTATATACACACACATATACATACATACATATTTGTGTCTAATGTAGCCATCTCTAGGGCAGGAAGGGGAGAGAAAAGAAATGTACACAATAACTTTATTACATATTTAAAAGGAATAGCAAGTTGTACATAATACATTTGCAGTTTCATGTATAATCATCTTTTTTATTATACGATGTTATGGAAATGCTTGTTTTATTCCATAAATTAAAAACAAAATAAAATTTAAAAAGAAATGCTTTCCTTTTATACATTTACACAGAGTGGAAACATGTCTTTTTTGCAGTTGAGCAACATAAATCTAGACTCTTGTTCTCCTAAAGCTGTTTATGTTTACTCTCAAGTTAGACATGCAAACATTATCAACTACTTCTCAGGGCTTCTTTGGTCCATCTTTGAGAGATAGCATGCCATGATGGATAGAGAGCTAGCCTCAGAGCCAAAAGAGTGGTTGTTGTCTTTTATTCTCCAAGAGGACCAAAATGACATTATGATGTCAGGGTCAATGTACAATGTGTCTAACCAATACGAGTTTAAAAGGCTCTACCACAAGTCAAGCATATATGAACATGAGCCAAGAAAACTTGGGTCCAAGTCTGACCTCTGATATATAATAGGTAGGTGACCAGGAGAAATTTCCTATTCTCTCAGCATTCTACCAATGGTGTCAAACTCATAAAGAAACCAATCCCTGTGGGATGGAGATTGACTTAAAAACATAAATTAACATTATGTATATTGTAAGATATTTTTATTTATTTTGTTAAATGTTTCCCAACTACAATTTGGACAACAAATTAGAAATAATCAAGCTACGCTAAGAAATCTACCAGATTGTTCCTTTTTTTAAAAAAAATATATTCTAGGTTTGTTTCACCCTACAAGTTGAGAATAATGTTTTTACACTGATCAGTTAGAAACAAGATTATCTTCCCTTCAACTGCTTTTCAATAAAGTTACATACAAAAATATATGGGCATGAACCATAAATATTGCTACCTACTAGTAGCTAGGAATAGGTTTTATATATATATATCATGTAACTCTATCCCCCCCCCAAAAAAAGTCTCATACTGTTCTTTTTTAAGTAGTTATCCTTTGAGTTTAATTTATGCTTAATTTGGAAGGTCATCTTCAACCAAAGTCATATTTCTACCAAAACAGTGACTGCCTTTCTTTAAATAGCATTGAATTAACATCTTATCAGGTGAGAGAGGAATATAATGGGGGAAGGAGAAAGGGAGAGATAGAATAGGGTAAATTATCTCATATAAAAGAAGCAAGAGAAAACTGTTACAATGGAGGGGAAGAGCAGGAAGGTGAAACGGAATGGGTCAACTTTACTCTCATCGAATTTGGCTTAAGGAGGGAGTAACATACACACTCAGTTGGGTATCTTACCTTACAGGAAAGTGGAAGGGAAGGGAATAAGAGGGGGATGATAGAAGGGAGGGCAGATTGGGGGAGAGGGTAGTTAGAAGCAAACACTTTTGAAAAGTAACAGGGTCAAATGAGAAAATAGAGTAAGTGGTGGGCAGGATAGGATGGAGGGAAATACAGTTAGTCTTTCACAATATTACTACCATGGAAACGTTTTTGCAGAACTACACATGTACAACCTATATTGAATTGCTTGTCTTGCCAGTGGGGATGGGTGAGGAGGGAAGAAGGGGAAGAATCTGGAAATCAAAGTATTAAAAACGAATGTTGAAAAAAAATAAGTTTTTTACATGCAACTGGGAAATAAGGTATACAGGCACCAGGGTATAGAAATCTATCCTGCCCTACTAGAAAGTTGGGGGAGGGGAATGGGGTAGGATATAAGAGAGAGCAGATTGGGGGAAGGGGTATTCAGTAGGTTTGATATTTTGGGATGGGGGTAGGGGAAAGACAGGGAGAAAATTTGTAACTCAAAATCTTGTGGAAATAAATAGAAGATTAAAAAAAAAGAACTAACATCTTATCATTGGTACTCTGAATTGTTGCCCCTTCCTAAAAAAAAATTTCTTTTTAACCTCAGAGCTTCTCAGTAGCCTAAAGGATAAAATAGTGTAATCCTGGGGAAATGATTTGTGGGGCACAAGTCTCAGAGGTTCATTCTCCTTTCATCTGCTCTCAGTTACTAGGAGACTTCTGAAAATCGGTTTTGTAGCTGTAATAAAATTCATTCTGTGGCCTAGCAAACACACCAAATGGTGAGCCCAATTTAGGAACCCAAAGATCACATAGAACAAAGAAGAAAATCATAAGTTTTCGCAGGGAAGAAAAAATGATAATTTGCCTTTAATAATGGACCTTAAACATAGTAGGAGCTCAATAAATATTCTTTGCATGAAATGGAATAAATTGCATCTGTTCTCCAGAGAAGGAAGGAAAGAGATAAAGAAGAAAAAGAAAATGACATCACAAAAAGAAAAATATGTCCCTATGTCTGGTTTGCTCCATTTCAGAAAGAAAATCAATCCATGAAATGTATCTTCCACATCTCATGATTTAACACTCATAAAACCCAATTGTGAACATTATTCTCTGTGTGAACATTCACCTTATAAGAAACTAAAAAGACAGAAATGAGCTTCAAATTGGAGGAGTTATTTTTAGACAGTTCTGTCATCTGGGAGTTGATAGATCCAAGGGTCAAAGGCCACTGATGGATAGAAAGAAAATTAATGCTGTGCTAGGAGCCTCTCCATATAGTTAGCATTCATCCAGACAGTTCTTTTGAGATGCTTGAGAGGATGTTCTATTAATTCAACTTGTACTAAAAATCTGGATCTCATATATTAAGGGTATAGCTATATTTTTATGAATAGAGAGGAATTTGGCATTTACTTCCAGGGTCCTACCAACAGTTTCAAAAGGACTGGCTAATTTACAGTGAAATCATCATTAGACTGTTGGGAACAGATGGGACTTTAGGACATAGAGCAGAGAATACCAGTGCTGAAAAGGACCTTAGGTATAATCCAATTTAGTCCAGTTCACTCATTTTAATGAGGGAAAGGAGGCTAGAGAGGGGAAGTAAATATTTTAAGACCACACAGTTTATCTATGTCAGAGTTAGGATTTGAACTTTGGTCTCCCATATCTCAGTAAGTGGCTCTTCCCATCAGGTGGCTTTTTGTTGTTTTCCAAGTTAACAAAAGTAACAACAACACCAACAACAAATAGCCTGTTTGCATAAAGCTTCACCCTTTTCTGCTTTTGTGATTGTTCTATTGGGAATGGCAATGGAGTACACCACATGTAACATTGAAGAAGATAAGACCCACAACAGTAGCCAGGGAAGTTTTGACATTTATTCTGGAGGCTCAAAATGGAAAAGCTATGACAGCTTAACTAACATCAGGTGAGGGGGTAGTGCTTATCAGAGCAGGTGACAAGCTTAATAGGAATCATCAATTTAAAGATTAATGTGAATTTATCCAGTCTTATTTGCCTTGAATCCTAGCTGTCTTGGCAGTGTATCACTTGAGTCTCAGCAAAGAAGACTGGAAAAGGACTTGAAAACCAAAACTCTGGGTTCAAATCCCAGCTCAGAGCACCAACCCTGGAGTCAGGAGGACCTGAGTTCTAATCTGTCCTCAGACAGTTGACACTAGCTGTGTGACCTTGAGCAAGTCACTTAACACCAATTACCCTGCCTTCCCCACTCAAAAAAAAAAAACAACCAAAAAAACAAATCCCAGTTCAGCTACTTATTACTACTACTTATTACTTCTCTGATACTGGGCAAGTGATTTCATTTAAATGGGCCTTGTTGCCTTTCCCCAGAGACATTCTCTGTTCTATGTTCTAAAGTCCTTTCTACCCCTAACAATCTATGATTATTTCACTGTAAATTGGTCAGTCCTTATGAATCTGTCGACATCTGTAAAATGTTGAACTAAGTATTCATTTAATGATGAAGTCAGCTCTTTGACTGAATTACTAGAACGTTGGCTCATTTTCAGAAGACGTACCTATTTCTAAACACAGTGTAATCAGTTTTACAGATCCACCTTACCCCCTAAATGATCCTGTACCACAGTGTGTATAAGCAGGTTCGTAGGTACCACATTAAAAGGTGTGATGTGCCTGCATTGTCTAATCCTTTCCATTTCACAGAAATAACTGTGAAGCCAAGATGCCTTCAGATAAACTCTTCCTCCGAACCTGAATGGAGAGACCTGACCACAAGACTTCAATTCCTTTTGCCCTTGATCTCCTACCTCTGAATCTTGGCAGTTTTTCAGTTCTCTGAAAAGGCCGTTATTGTGGTCACATCATCATTACAGCAAGATGATGTCAAGTACTCCAAAAGAGCCCAGGAGGACCCAGCTTTGCATCATCATAGCTATGTAGAGCCTGGAGTAAGCAGAATTTTGGGGGGCTGTATACTATGATAGAATGGGTGAGTATTGCTGAAAGGGTGCTGGACTGGGAAGTTAAGTGACCGGGTTCTAGTCCTGTCTCTATTGCTTACTAGCTGTGTGATCAGGCAGTCAGTCAATGAGCATTTATTAAGTACCTACCTATATATCTGGTACTATGCTAAGTGCTTAAGGATATAAAGAAAGGTAAAAGGCTCTCAAGGAGCTTACACTGTAATGTAGGAGACAATATACAAACAACTATGTACAAGCAAGATATTAACAGGCTAAGCTGTAGATATTCAGCAGAGGGAAGGCACTAGATATAGGGGTGGGGAACCTGCGGCCTCAAGGCCACATGTAGCCCTCTAGGTCCTCAGGTGTGGACTTTTGACTGAGTCCAAGTTTTATTAAGGGAATTTGTTCTATGAAGTTTGGATTCAGTCAAAGGGCCACCCTTGAGGATCTAGAGGGCCACATGTGGCCTCGGGGCCGCAGGTTCCCCATCCCTGCATTAGAATTAAGAGGGATTAAGAAAGACTTCTTATATAAGGTGGATTGTAGTTGAGACTTGAAGGAAGGGGGTGGAGCCAACTTGGCAGAGTAAAAGCAGGAACTTCAGTGAGCTCCTGCTCTAACCACCTCCAATACCTATAAAATATGACTCTAAACAAATTTTAGAGCTACAGAACCCAAAAAGTGACAGAGAGAAACAAATATCCTGCTGAAGGCAGCCTGGCAGGCCAACAGGAAGGGTCTATCGCACGGAACTGGGGGCCGAGCACAGTCCCACATAAGCTGTCCAGGCCCTGACCAGTGGCACAGACTGGCCAGAGCAGAATTCAGGATAGTGAATCACTGGCAGCTGTGGTAGTTTCCAGACTTCTCAACTCATAAACACCAAAGAGAAAGTAAAAGGTCAGTGGGGAACTCAGTTGGAACTGCATGACTGAAGAGCATCTGGCCCTGCCCCCGAGGTGAGAGGTGGCAGAGGCATGGCAGCTATAGCTGCTGCTATGTGGCTCTAGAGCTCCTGACCTGCAGATCATAGGGGTACCAAGTGACCAGTAAGAGGGTTATGGCTCTTGCTTTGACCTGCTTGGATCTGGGTTGCAGTCTTGGGTGGTGGCCCTGGGCTATGTGGCCAGTGTGCCAGAGCTTATGGTGGCTGTAGAGAGGGTGCTCTCCTCAGACCTCTGACAACTGCAAAACCCCCAGCAATTTGGGACACAGCTCTCACCACTCTGGAAGCAGAGTTCTACCAAAGCAAAGAGCTCAAAAATCAAGTAACTGGCTGGCAAGATGAGCAAGCAGAGGAAACACAATCAGACCATAGAATCCTTTTTGGGGTACAAAAGGGATCAAAACATAGAACCAAAAGAAGTCAAAGGTCCTGCATCAAAAGCTTCCAAGAAAAATATGAACTGGTTACAGGCCATGGAGGAGCTCAAAAAGGATTTTGAAAATCAAGTAAGAGAAGTGGAGGAAAAATTGGGAAGAGAAATGAGAATGATGCAAGAAAATCATGA
>CM053585.1:188595834-188633296 GCA_028646515.1 Pseudochirops corinnae | reverse complement strand
AAAAATGAGTTAACAGCTTACTAAAGGGGACCCAAAAAATACTGAAGAAAATAACATCTTAAAAAAATAGACTAACTCAAATGGCAAAAGAGGTCCAAAAAACCAATGAGGAGAAGAATGCCTTCAAAAGTCAAACTAGCTAGATGGAAAAGGAATTTCAAAAACTCACTGAAGAGAATAATTCCTTCAAAATTAGATTGGAGCAAATTGAAGCTAATGACTTTATGAGAAATCAAGATACTATAAACCAGATCCAAACAAATGAAAAAATAGAGGGCAGTGTGAAATATCTTATTGGAGACTCAAAGGAAGCCAGGGAGGGTAGGAGGCAGAGATGAGGAGGGAGAGAATTCCAAACATGGGGGACAGTCAGGGAAAATGCCCAGAGTGTCTTATTGAAGGAACAGTAAAGACCCCAGTGTCACTGAATGGAAGGGGATGTGTGTGTGTGTGTGTGTGTGTGTGTTATAAAGGGTTTTAAAAGCCAAACGTATCATTTCATATTTGATCCTGGAAGTAAAGGGAGCCACTAGAGTCTACTGAGTAGGGAATATGACATAGCCAAACTTTTACTTTAGGAAGACACTCTGACAGCTGAGGGGAGGATGGGACAGAGTGTAGAGACACCTATGACAAGAAGAACAAGTAGCAGGCAATTGCATAGTCCAGGCACAAGGTGATGAGGACCTGTATCAGAGTAGTGGCAATATCAGAGGAGAGAAGTAGGCATATATGAGAGATGTTACAAAGGTAAAATCACCAGGCTTTGGCAGCAGATTGGATATGGGGGGTAGGGATGATTAAGCAGTCAGTCAATAAGCATTTATTAAGGACCTACTATATGCCAGGTACTGTGGTGAGAGATGGGATCATGAACCTGGGACACTGGGAGGATGGTGGTCAATGATAGGAAGAATAATTAGGAAGACAGTAATTAGGAAAAGGAATCAAAGTGCTCAAACTCTCTATGTCAAATTTCTTAGTTTCTAATATAAAGAGTAGATCATATATGAATATGTGATGCTTTGCTGTTAAAAATAACACTGCCATAACATTTAATGTTTCATTGGTTCCTTGCAACAGCTCTGTGAAGCAGATAATTCAAGTTATGATTAGCCCCATTTTACAGATGAGGAAACTGAGGCTCATATGGGGAAAATGATTTACAAGTCTCACAGGATTTCAAATTGGTTAGGACCTCGGGGATCACCTATTCCAACTCTCTCGTTTTATAGATGGAAAAATGAGCCTATAGAGGTGAAATGACTTGCTCAAAGTAACACAGCTAGTAAGTAGTAAACTTAAATTTTAACCCACGTCCTCTGACTGCCAATCCAGTGCCTTTCCTATTCAACTGTCCTGCTTCTCCCATAGTCATGTAGCTTGTAAATGGCATGACCAGAACTCACATCTGTATCTTCTCACACCAAGTCCAGGGGCCTTTCCATTAATAATAAAAATAACAATAGCTAGAATTGATCTAGCACCTACCACATGTCAGGAACTGTGCTCAGTGCTTTAAAAACATTATCTTATTTGATTCTCACAACAACTTAGGGAGGTAGGAGCTATTATTTTTACAGATGAGTAAACTGAGGCAAACAAGAGTTAAATGACTTGCCCAGAGTGACACAGCTAGAATCTAGGGCTGAAACTGAATTCAGGTCTTCCTCCCTCCAGACCCAACCCTCCATCTGCTGCCCCACCAGCTCTTCCTACAACCAAGTGAGATGATATGTCACTCTGGAATGGAAAAACTATACAAATATCAACTCTTGTTACTAATCCATTTTTATTAATGAGGGAAAAAAATGCGTCCTTTCCACACAATGGAGATAAATATTTTGATGGAAATGGCTATAAAGTGTAGTGTGCTAGAAGATATAGAATCTTGGACCTGAAGTCCAGTCAGTTACCTGGCACAGTCAGTAGAGTGATGACTGACTCGGGAAGACTTGAGTTCAAATTTAGACTCAGACACTAGCTGAATGACCCTGGGTAAGTCATTTAACCTCTTTGCCTCTTTTTGAACTGTAAAATGCAGGTAATACCACCTGCCTCACAGGTTTTATGAGAAGATTGACATATAATATTTGAAATGTTTATCCCAGTGCCTGGCACACAGTAGACTCCATATAAATGCTTATTTCTTCCTCCCCTGCCTCTCATGATCACAGACAAGTAACTTATACTCTCTGAAGGGTTCCTCCTTCCCGCCCTCCCATCCTGATATGGCTTAGGCTAGATTTTGTATAAAAGCCAGGATTTAATTGACACAGGGGAAGGATAAGAGTCAAATCTGGCCTCCGTCATACAGCTTCCTAGTGAACTATACTTTCCTGGTCACCTAGGGACATATGGGACACCAATTGCTATGAGATCAATGTTCTTCAGATTTGGTGATTGCCTCAAGACCAGGCAAGTCATTACATCCTGCCCACATGGAAATGAGGGAAACGGGGGAGGCGTGTCTTTATCAGCTAAATGCTGCTGTATACTTGTAGTAAATGATTTCTGTTAGGACTGAGTAAATCTCCTTTTGTTTGATCACCTTTGAGTGCCTGACTTCATCCCAATGCTGAACATGAATAGAGTATAATACCCACCCCTTACAGTGGGTCTCTAAATTCTCTTCTAGTTGTAAAATATTCTTAATCTATTATTCTTAATAGATATGATTCTTAATCTATGATGGACCCTCTTTGCTTCTTTCTCTATATTTCTTCACTTGGCAATCTCAGAAACCAGCTTATCTCTCCCAACATTCCCTCCAAACAACTTTAAAATAATGCCCTAAAGAGAATTTTGGAGTGACAGAGCCAACAAAAGGTCAGAGTGAAACATTCTTCCAATCCAAGACAACTTTGGAGGTCTAAAAGAGAGATCTATGATACAGATCTGTGACACTGTCCCAGAGCCAGTGGGAGGACTAGGTGGTAGCAACAGAAGCAGCAGCAGCTCCAAAAGCTCTCAAGTCAGAGATAGTAAGAGGACCTGGCAACTGGACAGAAAGAGATTACAGGGTATCCCTGTGCTAGCAGGACCAGATGTTGTTTGGCAAATTCATTGCCTATCCTCATTTCTAAGCCATAGTTCAAGGGCTGAGAGGAGCACTTTCAGTTAAGAGGGAGTAGGTGTTCTGAGGAACAGATTAAGAATTAGAAACTGAAGGGATACCCATCAATTGGTGAATGGTTGAACCATTTATGTTTTATGAATGAGCTAGAATACTATTGCGCTGTAAGAAATGATGAAGTGTATGGTTTCAGAGAAACCTGGGGAGACTTATATGAACTGTTGCAGAGTAAAGTGAGGAGACCAAGGAGAATTTATACAACAATATTGTAAAGACAATCAACTTTGAAAAACTTGGGAACTCTGATCAACATGATGACCAATCACAATCCTAGAGAACTTATGATGAAAAATGCCATCCACCTCTAGATAGAGAACTAATAGACTCATAGTGAACTGAAGTATATATTCTTTTCTTTTCTCTTTTCTTCTGTCTTCCTTTCTTTTGAACATGGCTAATATAGGAATTTGTCTTACATGACTATAACATATTTGTAATATGTTACATATTTGTAATCAGTTTGGTCTTTCTTGCTTACTCAATGGCTGGAGGAAGGGAGGGAGAAGATTTGGAACTGAAAATAAAAATAAAACTGAATTTAAAAAGAAAGAAATAGCAGTTCTAAATTTTCAGTCAAAATAGTTGCCTGAATGGGAGTCAGATCACCCAACTATCACGTAAGTACCTCATCAAAACTCTAAAGTTTGTACTAGCCTGAAAAATAAACAAGAAATCCAGTGAGAAACTAATGTAATGCCAGTGCAAGGTTAACATCCTAGCATAATCAGAGATGGATCAGAAACATGGATGGCCCATAAGGCTCTCTCTAGATGTTGCAAGAGCAGAGAGTTTGCGTGAAAAAGCCCAAAAAGTGGTCAAAAATTCCAAGGGTGGGAACCTTAGAGATCTCACGGAGTACAGTAGGCAGCAGGCAATAGTTAGGACAATGCTACAACACTAATACCTCAGCAATCCAGGCCCAAGAGCTATAAGGTCCCTAATACCCAAAAAGGACTTTTAAGATCCATCACTCTGAACTTCAAAGATCCACAGAATCTAGTTTTCAGAAGGTAGAAGTCAATGAATGAATCCATTTAACCCAGAGTCCAACCACTCAAAGCTAATTACCCCACTCCAAGTGCAATAGGGGTTGGATCTGGCTCTGATACAAAGCCTCAAATCAGAGATGATTAAATCAAAGAAATGTTGAACAATATAAAAAAATTATTATAGATGCAGAAAACTTCCCAAAGAAGGAGCAAATGATTCCATAACAACTACCAACAGAAACTCAAAGGAAAAAAAATTGATTTTCCATAAAGACTATATGAATATCTAGAAAAAAATGAAACAAACAAAAAGTAAAAGTCTTGGGGGAAACAATGGGAAGGAGAATAGAGTAGAAGAAAAAGGTAAACCTTATGCAAGAAATGAACTCCCTGAAAATGAGAACAAATCAAATAGAAATCAATGACTCTGTGAGACATTATGAAATATTAGAACAGAATCAAAAAGTTGAAAAAATAGAAGACAGTGTATGACATCTAATATTTAAAAAAAAATTAACCTAGAGGAAAAAAAGGTTAAAGGGAGATACTTTGTGAATCATTAGATTCACTGAAAAACCATGATTCTTAAACAGCCTGAACATTGCATTTTTTCTTTTCTTTTTTTAGTAAACAGTATTTTATTTTTTCCAATTGTGTATAAAGATAATTTTTAACATTCATTTTTAAAAGGATTTTCAGTTCCAAATTTTTCTCCCTCTCTCTCATTCTTCCTCTCTTCTATTTTCCCTCCCCAAGACAGCAAGCAATCTGATATAGGTTATACATGTGCAATCATGTTAAACATATTTCCACATTAGTCATGCTGTGAGAGAAGAAACAGAAGGGAAAAGTCATGGGAAAAAAGTGAAAATATTATCTTCATTCTGCATTCAGACTCCATAGTTGGTTTTATTTTTTTTTTCTGGATGTGGATAGCATTTTCTATCATAAGTCTTTTGGAATTGTCTTGGATCATTATATTGCTGCAAAGAGCTAAGTCAGTCATAGTTGATCATCACACAGTGTTGCCATTATTGTGTGCAATGTTATCCTGGTTCTGCTCACTTCACTCAGCATCAGCTCATGAAAGTCTCCCCAGGTTTTTCTGAAATTTCCCTGATCATCTTTTCTTATAGGACACTGGACATTGTATTTCAATAACTCATAAATGAAAACTGCTCAAATCTATTAGAACTAGAGGGCAAAGGAAAAATAGAAATAATCCAGTGATTACTTCCTGAAGAAACCCCTAAAAAAACATTCTCAGGAATGTCATAACCAAAATCCAAAGCTTCTGTGTCAAAGAAAAAAAAATACTGCAAGCATCCTGAAACAGTTTTTAAATCCACAGAAGACAACAGAAGGTAGTTCAGAAGGAAGCACAGAAAAGGAACTAAATTCAAGGTAACACAAGTACTAAGGAACTATATAGTTAGGCTGATATTAGTCCTGACAGCTTCTACTGAAAACATAAGGAAATCTTGGAATACAACATTCCAAAAGACAAAAGAGACGTGTTTAAGGAGCCATAATGTATCCTGCAAAGATGGTACAGCAAAGAGGAAATAAATATTTAAGGGAATAGAGGGCTTTTAAACATTTCTAATGAAAAGAACAGAGCAGAGTAGGAAATTAGAATTGCAAATATAGCACTCAGGAAAGCTAGAAAGGTAAATTTATTTGAGCAATTTGAAGGAACTGTATGATGATGTAGTCATAACTACATAATCGGGGAAAAAAGAAACAATTGTTTCTTCAGAATCTTGAGGTCTTTGAAGAGTATTTAGAGCGTTAATTGAGAAAAACTCTCTTCATTTCTCATCAGGCTGTACTCAGGACTTCACTGCACCCCTGGAAGATCAGGCCTGGAATGCACATTTCAGAACTACTCTCCTATCCCAACAGCCCTTCCTTCTGATTGGATGGCTCCTCCCAGAACCCTTATTTAAAAGGAAAACCCAGCACAGACATCTGTCCTTTTTTCTGTAGACTGAATTCTGGATTTCTCCATACTGTTCCTCTAGTTGAGTCTCTTTTCCCTCCACCCTTCTCAGTTTCCATATATATGTTGTCTCTCCCCATTTGTAAGCTTCTTGAGGGCAGAGGCTATTTCTTTTCGCTTGTATTTGCATTTCCAGTGCTTAGCATAGTGCCTACAATAGAGTAAACATTTATTGGATGCTTTTTGACTAGCTGAATTCATTTTGTTTTGAGAGCTTGAAAATGAGAAAGACAGCAGAAGGTGAAAGAAATATACTGGGATAGAAAGGAGGAAGAAGGCGATAGAACTCTCTATTTCTCATAAATCAGGCTGTGTAAGAATATAAAAGCAGGGAAAAGGGGGTAGGGGAGAATGGGTATCAGATGCAACTCCATCTGAACTGAAATGGACAAAGAAGAGTTAAACACACCAAAACAGTTTGGTGTGGAAGAATACTGTAGGGAGAGGGTTTTAAAGGGAACGGTAATAATAGTAACAATCACAAGCAAAACAAATTTCTTGAATCAGAAGGAGAGATTAAAGACCGGGGGTTGAAACAAAGAATTGTAATCCAAGAGGGTGCATCAGACCATCTCATAGGCATTTGGGCAATGACTGAACAAACTGTGATATATCAATGTAAACGTTATTGCATCATCAGAAATTATGAAAGAGATCATTTCAAAGAACCTTGGGCAGAATGAACTAAGGCAGAACCAAGAGAACAATTTTTATAGGAGAATATTGTGAGGAGAAAATAATTTTGAAAGTCTTTCTTTTTTTCAGCTTAAGTGTTTCTGTTATCGAAGTTGTTAAAAAAGGATGGTTTGACAGGCTATGAGTATAGCGCTCAAAGGCATAACTGTGGTCCAAGCACTGGACCAGGGACGAGGGAGGGGGAGCAGAGACCAGGTGATTACGTCATCAATAGCGGAAGAGGTCTTTGGACAGGGAGGGCAGCCTGGAGGAGTCAACAGGCCTGGGTAAAAATTGGGTGAACTTCTGGCGCTGCTTAGTCCTGAAG
The DNA here is from genome assembly GCA_028646515.1 of Pseudochirops corinnae. NCBI lineage: Eukaryota > Metazoa > Chordata > Mammalia > Diprotodontia > Pseudocheiridae > Pseudochirops > Pseudochirops corinnae. The sequence continues at coordinate 188,626,166 of CM053585.1, read as the reverse complement.
CCCTCTGGGGTGTGCCGCCTTTGTTCAGGGTCACATAATATTGTCTCTCCGAGTCCGAATGCTTGTACAAGGTGGACGCATACGTGTTGTACCAATTTTCTTCAAAATGCTCCCGGAAAACGCATTCTCTGGTGATTTTTTTCGAGCCTTATAGCTCGCCAAACTTATTCCTCCCTAGGTATAGGCCTGAGTTCGCTCCTCGGATGCTGATCAGTCCCACAGTCAGGCTGAGCAATACCAAGATTCTGAAGCGGCAGTGGTCTTGCCGGATGCCATGCACAATCCCGTTGAGAAAGATCTCCGGGTGGAACCCGGTCCCGTGGCCCAGGATCCCCTTCAGGTGGGCGAAGTCGGTGGGCCAGCCGCGCTGCCGCTTGCCCTGGATCTGGCCCTGACGCTAGATCAGGAAGCCTGGGCAGTAGGCAACGGCCTGCTCCCGTGGGACAACGCCAAGCCGTAAATGTCACAGTCCAGAGAGGTGCCCAACCCCCTCTTGGCGCCCCTCCCCTTCCCCTCGGCCTTGGCCCCAGCCGCCGTAGGGTGTGTGAGAGAGCGTGTGTGTATGTGACTGTGAGAGTGAGTGTGAGTGTGTGTGCACTTGGCTGTGTGCTCCGAGGCCTGGCTAGCTAGCTGGCTCCTCCAGGGAGCGGAGGGCCTCAAAGTCTTAAGAACTCATAAATGCAATGATCAACAATGTTTCTAGAGGATCTGTAGTAAAACATGTTGTTGTTTGTCCTTAGTATTTAAAGAGGACCAGTCACAATGCTGAGGTCAAGGTTCAGTGTGTTCAACTGTGGCTGATCAGTCCAATATGAGCTTGGAAGGCTTGGGGGGGGGGGGGGAGGGCGCAAATAGTCTATTTGAACCTTTGAGATGGAGATGTCTCTAGATTTGTGCATCTCACCTTTCCTTTGTGTTCTGCGATTCTACTTTGCTCATAGAGCGCAACACCTTCTTTAATTTGGGAATCCCACATTGGGCAGTCCTGTGCCAGTGTCTCCCATGTCTCACAAGTGATACTGAGGTTCTTCAGAGAAGACTTTGAGAGAGTTACCTTCTGAAAGAGTATATGGACACACGGCGCAGAAAAAGACATCTTTTGACATGACTGTGGATTTATTTTGCTGATTATGCATAATTGTTACAAGTATTTCAGAAGGAAATATAGACAAGTAGAATAATATTGAAAGTAATGCATAAAATCTGGGAAGACTTATATGAGCTGATGCAAAGTGAAAAGGGCAGAACCAGGAGAACATTGTACATAATAACAGCAATATTGTAACAATAATCAATTGTGAAAGACTTGACTACTTTGGTTAATACAGTGATCCATAACAATTCCAAAGGACTCATGATTTAAAAAAAAAAAATACTATCCATCTTCAGAGAGAGAATTGATGAATTCTAAGGGCAGATTGAAACATTGTCCCCTTCTTTCCTTCCTACCTTTTTTCCTCCCCTTCTTTCCTTCTCTCTCTCCCTTTCTTCCTTGCAGCACAGCTGGTGTGGACAGATGTTTTGCCCGACTTACTAAATATAATTGCTATTGCATTTCTTGCCTTCTCAGTGGGTGGGGGAGGGGTGGAGAGAAAGAGAATTTGGTACTAAAAGTAAAAATTTTTTAAAGTTTTCAAAGAAAGTAATCTATGGAATTTATTATGTACTTTTAAAAAAGCAGAGAGTATGAAATGGAGATATATGGTTTTATAGAGAATACTTTTCTAAGTTCTTTCATATGGAAATACTCCCCTCCCTTTGGGGGAGGGGTATTTAAGTTCAGAGTAAAAAAAAAAAATCACAACTTAAATTTTTTTTTTTAATGTTCTAGACTTCAGGGATTGAAAAGCAAAAGGAAACATCTACTGTTCTCAAGGAGCTTACATTCTCTTGAAGAAAATCTGTACATAGAAAGTTAAATACAAAGTAATGGGAAGAGTACACTAGCAACTAGAGAATCAGGGAGGGCTTTCTGTAAGAGGTAGAATTTGAACTTTGATTTGTTGGAAGTTACAGCTGTATGGAAGATGAGAAATCAGTTATAATAGTTCAAGTGAGAAGTGACAAGGGCCTGAACTAGGATGATGGGCTATGTGGATGCGAGAAGGGGATAAGATACAAGACATATTGTAGAGGCAGAACCAACATGACTTGGCAATTGATGAGATGTGAGGGGTAAGGGACAGGAAAGAATAAAAAACAACTTCAGAGTTTCAAAGGATTGTGTTTAACAAAAGTAAATTAGGGGATGATTGAGGAATTTGAGGGAGGGGAATGAGTTTTGTTTTGGATTAATTGCCTAAGAGATATCTATTGGAAATTCAGATGGAGATATCCAATCAGGATTTGATGATATGGTACTATAATTCAAAAGAGGTGGGGCTGAATATAAAACAACTATGTATTTGTATAAATTATAATTATATATTTGTGTGTATGTGTATATACATACATACATATACATATACATATATATGTATATATAGTCTGCATACCAGTTGAACCCATGTCATCTAATGAGATAACCAAGAAGACTAGGAATATCTCAAGATGGAGTCCTAGGACACATTCTTCCATAGAAGATTAGGACAATATTGATGATCCAACAAAAGGATACCAAAAACGAAAAGTCAGTTCAGACAGTTAGCAAGAGAATCACGAGAGTCCAATATCTGAAAAATCCAGAAAAGAGAGAGTATCTAGGAGACAGGGAGTGGTCAACATTATCAGATCTTATGGAGAGATAAAGACTAACAATAACTGAGAAAAGACCTCATTTGACAATTAAAAGAGCACTTTTATTTTTAAAGAGAGCAGTTTTAGCAGATTGACAAAAGGGAAAGTCAGATTACAAGGGATTGAGAAGTGAATTGGAGGTGAGAAAATAGAAGCAATGAATGTAAACAAGTATTCTAGAAGTTCCTCTATGAATATAGAACAGCTTGAGGACATAGCAGGATCTGGTGAAAGTTTGGTTTGGTTTTTGTTTTGTTTTAGTTTGGGGGAGATATGGACATGTTTGTCAGAAGCAAGGAAGGAACCAGTGGACAAAGGAAGAAAGGGGATGATCTGAATGGCAAGGCTTAAATGAATGGTGAAAACTAAAATTAATTAATTTTAAAAATAAATAAATAAGCAAATAGATGTATAGATAGATAGATGGGGGCAGCTAGGTGGTCCAGTGAATAGAGAAGGGCCCTGGAGTCAGGAGGACCTCAGATACCTGACACACTTATTAGCTTTGTGACCTTGGGCAAGTGACTTAACCCCAGTCACCTTGCCTTCCCCCTCTGTGATGCCAGGCACAAGCAGATTCCCAAAAGAATGCTACTGTGAACAGCTTTTAAGGTTCAGATTATACAGTATAGTGAACACTCCATTTATTCCATTACAAATCAAGGCAAACATTCACAATATATTACAATATAATATTCACAACATTACATCTTATCACAGAAAATCACAATATAGTGTTCATAACAGCTTAACATTAGAATGGCCACACAGTTTTCACTACAGTGGCCACAATATTTAGAACAAAGAACAAAAGAATAAGCATCTGGTTTCCCTAAGGGGGGAAAAACCCTCCTTACTTAATTACTCAATTAATTCACAATACAATAATCAATATTTAATCATTCCATCAATTCACAATACAATAATCTTCCACTCATCGGGCAACCATTAACTTAATCAGTCACTTATTTAACAATCAGTCATTAAATACAATCATTAGAAAACCACACAAACCACCCGGTGTCCGGCAAACCTCAGTTTCATCCAAGGGGAGGCCTTTTCTTCATCTTGACTCGGGGTGGTCTCTGATTCCCTGGATCCCCTTCCATGGTCCCAGCTCCTTCCTGAATCCACCAAACAGTCACCTGGATTCAGGGGAGACAGCTCCCAGGTCCTTGTCCAGTCCTCAGGGCAGTTCCTGGCACACACCGAAGTTCACGGGGTCCAGCACATCTCAAACCCTTCACCACTTCTGTTGCCAGGAACTCAAGGATCAGCCAGGCCATGAACAAAGTCTTATCCTGATCATGCTTCTTCAGTCCTCCAGCAATTCAGCTGGCCCTAGGACCCAGTAGAAAACTCAGCCTTCCAGGCAGCAGCAGCAACATTGGCCTTCTAGGCAGCAGCAACAGCTACTTCGGCCTTCACCAGATTCTGGTCTCAAGAAAAACTCCAACTTAGTTCTCAGTCAGCTTCCAGATGCTGGGAGAGAATCTCAATCTCTCTCTCTCTCTCTCTCTCTCTCTCTCTCTCTCTCTCTCTCTCTCTCTGTCTCAGGCAGCTTCAGTCTCCATGAGTCTTCCTCCACCAGGAGCCACCAGGAGGAACCTATTCCTGTTTCTCTCTCACTGTCTCTAGAACTCTTATATACACACACTGGCCTCCTGTCTTAGCTAACCCGCTTCTGCCAGGTCAGCAACAGGGGAGTTTACGCCCTCTCAAACAGGAGGCAGAACTCACACCTTCCATACTTAGCCCTAAGTTACTAAGTTCTAAGTATCTGCTAAATTGATTGCTGTTACACCCTCCAAAAAAAAAAAAAAAGATAAATAAATGGCAGACTTTTGGAAGATAAAAAAGAGGATGGGATAGGTATAAGGTGAGAGGTTGATATTTGCAAATGTGGAGGAGGGAGCACCTCTTGCAAGACTGGAACACAGGACAGGGTTGGGAATCATGTTGAGGTGATATGGAATATAGAGATAGGGAGAAAAGGAAGCATCTAAAGAAATGGCTCATTTTTTTTCAGCCAAATATTTGTTTCCTTTCTCTTTGTCTTTCTTTGCATTAGTTGTCCTCCATACTTGGGATGTATTCCTTTCTCACTTCTGCCCCATAGAATCCCTAACTTCCTTCAAATCAGAGCGCATATGGTTGTCACCTCCTACCCTTACCCCAACAGAATGCAAGCTCACCCAACACAAAGCCTGAAATATAGTAGGCAATTTAATGCTATTTGTCCTTCCTTTTTGCATAGGATCAATGATATCATGGAGTGACGTCTTGACTCATCCCTGAATTTACATTTTTTCCCCTATTTTTTGGTAAGTGTACTTTTTTTTCCAATTACCTGGGAAGGTAATTTTCAACATTCCTTTTTATGAGATTTTAAAATATTTTAAATAAGATTTTGAGTTCCAAAATTTTTTTCCTTCCCATCTTTCCTCCCTTCCCTCTCCAAGAGAATAAGCAATTTGATATAGGTTATATATGTGCAATCATGTAAACATAGTTCCACTTTAATCATGTTGTAAAAGAAGAAATAGAACAAAAGGAAAAAGCCACAAAAACCAAAAAAAGGTGAAAATAGTCTGCTTCAATCTACATTCATAGTTCATCAGTTCTTTTTCTGGGTGTAGATAACATTTCCTCTCATGAGTCCTTTGTAGTTGTCTTAGATCATTGTATTGCTGAGAAGAACTAACTGATCATCACACAATGTTGCTGACATTGTGTACAATGTTCTCCTGGTTCTGTTCACTTCACTTAGCATCAGTTCATGTAAGTCTTTCTAGGTTTTTCTGAAATCTGCCTACTCATCATTTCTTATAGCACAATAAATAGTACTCCATTACATTCATATACCAAAACTTGTTCAGCCATTCCCCACTTGATGGGCATCCCCTCAATTTCCAATTCTTTGCCACCACCTGCTATAAATATTTTTGTGCATATAGGTCCTTCTCCCTTTTTTATGATCTCTTTGGAATACAGTAGTAGTGGTATTGCTGGATCAAATGGTACACACAGTTTGGTTGCCCTTTGGGCATAGTTCCAAATTGCTCTTCAGAATGGTTGGATCAGTTCACAACTCTACCAATGATGCATTAGTGTCCCAATTTTCCCACATCTCCTGAATTAGATTTCGGTGAAGCAAAGTTACACAAAATCAAACACCTAGCTTTCTCTTCCCGAATCACTGAAGTCCAGTGGCAGGACAAAAGTCATTCTGACTGGCAATAGCTCAGGATGCAGTGGATGACCCTGGCATGTTTTATGTCTAAGTTCTAAGGGCTCCATAGCACCTGCTTCAGCTGCCTTCATGGCCATTGGAACAAATTGTTTTCATCCACCTATTCAACTTTGGGCAGTCTTCAAATGCTTGGGGTAGACATCCCCTTAACTCACTGATGGATTTGAGGCCTGTTGGTTCCCCTCAACATGGTTTAGCCCATCTGCTGAGACAGTTTTCGTAAGGTGTGGCCACAGTGTAAGCTATAGCTTCTTGGAGCCACAGGTGAGAATTGGGTGTAAGAAAGGACTATCACTTCTGGTGTGAGGACTGCTGAGCCTTTTTCAGGTCTGTTTACCCACCTTTGGTCTCCAACCAATCACCTATCTCTCAATCTCACCTGTGAGACAATTTAATAAAAACTTGTTGAAGAAAATCTTCACTTCCAAGTCTAGCAATATCTCCATTTAGTCAGAGTTGCTTTTACATTCTAGCTCTGTCTCCCAAATTACTGCTATGGGACTTCTCTATAGCTCGCATGATCAACATCTTATCCTACTCAATTCACATGCAAACCTAATAATAGGAGCCAATCTTTATATCGATTGAGCTTTAAGGTTTATAAAGCACCTTACATACATTGTCTCATTTGATAGTCAATCAGTCCCACCAGGTAGGGGCTATTATTATACACATTTTACAGACTGAACCACAGAGAGGTTAAATGACTTAGTTGGGCTCATACATTTAGGTGAACGACTTAGGTGGAATTCAAACCCAGGTGTCTCTCCAAGTTCAATCCTCTATTCACTGTGCTAGGCTGGATTTGTGAGCCAATCATCTTTTCAGTTAAACATTGACGACTGGTTTTCACAACTGATGCTTACAATTTACTTGTCGGGTTATCCCCTGAACCACTCTTTAGATAGGAACTCTTAGGACATCAGTGGGGGCAGCTGTGTGGCACAGTGGATAGAGTGCTAGGTCTGGAGTTAGGGAATATTCATCTTCTTCCTAAGTTCAAATCTGGCCTCAGGCACACATTAGCTGTGTGACCTGGGCAAGTCATTTTTACCCTGTTTGCCTTCCCTTCCTCATCTTGGTTTTTGTTTTGTTTTGTTTTTTAATGAGCCGGATAAGGAAATGGTAAACCACTCCAGTATTTTTGCCAAGAAAACCCCATATAGGGGTCACAAAGTGTCAAACATGACTGAACAGCAACAAGGACATCAAAAGGATAACTAGGCTTCCTGAACATTCCCTCTACTCAGAGTGCCCTTCTTGTCTTCAACACCCAACTCTACCTACCCAGTTCCTACCAATTTTTAAAAACATAGCTAAAATGACACCTCGTCTTAGGATCTCTTCCCTGCCTCCTCTAAACTCCTGCAGCATTTCATACCTAACCCTCACTTTACACTTTCACATTCAGCCTCTAATTATAATTATTCGTGTATGTGCCTTAGTTCTCCCATGAGACTACCCATTATGATCTGAGGACTCCCTAAAGCCCTTTCAGGGATCACAATGATGTCCAAACTGTTTTCATCATAATAATATGAAGATGTTATTTGCCAATAAAATTATTCCTCCCCTTGTCAACTATTTATCTGTGTGAGGCTGAATTTTCTTTATATACCTCAACCAAAACATTTCTCAACAGATTGAATGCAGAAGCAAATATGAGAATCCAGCTGTCTTCTCTTTAGCCAGACCTTAAGAAGATTTATAAAAACACATAAAATAATGCCACTCTTCTCATGAATTTTATTTTGGAAAATATGGTTATTTTCATTAAAATGCTATTTGTTAACATACAATAGTTTTATTATTATCATTTAAAATGAATTAATAATTTTTAAAAATTTTTAAAATCTATTTTAGTTTCTAATACAGTAAATAATGATAGAAATTTTGCTGGTAAATATTTAACAACTGGCTAGGAGGTGGTATGTACAGGAAACACTTTTCAATTTAATTTGTATCATTAACATTTTATCCATCACTTTTCTAAGTCTAGATCATTTAAAAAGTCAAGCCCTGATATGTTGCATTTATTGATTTCTAAGGTGTAAATGCTGACTCTAAAAATTAAACTATTGTCCTAAAGTTCCCTGAGGATAGGGATAGGGATATAGGGATAGTGTAATACTCAATTTTGTATTCCCCACAGTGCTTTGCACATGGCAGGTGTTCCCAAAGTATTTTTTTTTAATGAATTCAAAATCATTTTGCTACAATAATGGGCCCTAATAGGGTTGGCAGCCCTCAGTTAAAAGGGAAAAAAAAGAATCAACTACTAGTTTATGTATGTGTCCTTGATAGTTAATATTTATTAGTGTGCAGATTTTTGCTATCCCATGTATACTGAATTTAGCCAGTAAACAGATTCTTTGGATCTAAGTCTGCTTTAGTCACATTTTAATTTTCTAATTAATTTCAATGTAGAATCATCAGAAAATAAAATGCATAAACATCACCAACTTATGTACTTATAATAATCTGCAGTAGGCAAAGCTAAGTGTTCATGTGTAATAAAGGGGATGAATTGTGGAAAATCAAAGAATAATTTTTGTTGTTGTTCAGTCATTTCTGACTCTTTGTGATTCCATTTGGGGTTTTCTTGGTAAAGATACTGGAGTGATTTGCCATTTCCTTCTCCATTTTATTTTATAGATGGGAAAACTGAGGCAAACAGGTAATTTAACTTGCCAAGGGTCCCACAGCTAGTAAGTGCCTGAGGTCAGATTTGGATTCAGGTCTTCCTGACTGGGGGCAGAAGGGAGATATTTATAGGTACCAACAGAATTATTACAAATAGTTGTACTTCCCTTCCCCTTTCCTCTCCAACCATCCAGAATTAAGTTGTTTAGTTGTCCAGCTTTTCAAATGCTCTTTTGATGAGCAAAGAGGTCATAATTGAACAGTCATGATAGACAGGATTCAGGTAAAATTGAAAAATCTCCATTTGTATTTCTTTGCTCTCTTTTAAGGCTGGAGAGGGAGGCACTTAATCTTATTTTATTCTTTTATATTTTATTGATTCTCTTTATGGTGTAGCATTTTTTTTTCTGGAAAGGTTAAGTAGAATACTGTTAATAAGATAAGCTACCCTATCTTAAAAGCCACAGCCTTATTGTCAACTAGCTTAAGTCAGATAAACAGAGATAAGAAGGTTATTACGACATTTAAATCAATGCATTCTCTCCATGCCTTCTAAAAATCCATTGTAAATTAAAGTTACCAAAAATAATTCTAACTCTGTATGGAGGATGGGTAGCATGGGGGTTGAGTCAGAACTGGAAAGACCAGGGCTTAAATCCCATTTCTGACAAATACTGGCTTTGTGACCAGGGCAAGTCACCTACCTTCCTGCCCTAGGCAACTAAGACCATAAATTGTAAAGGTGCCAACCTGTATTGGTAGAAGGAGTTTTCACACCTGGAATTCTCCTTCATGGAGGGTACAGTTCTCTTCTTAAGGTAGTCTAAGGTAAACCTAAAACAACTTACAAGTTTTGAAGAATTTTCAGATGGTTCCAACTGCTTTCATTCTAGAAATTTACCAGAAGGCTTCTGAAAGTGATTGAGAGAGATAAGGGCCCAACCTAGAAGTTAGATACCATTCCCTGATATTTTATAAAAGCTGCAACCTCCTAAAATTCTGGAGCTGGTTAACTTGGGTCTTTTGAAAATTCCTTTGTTAGGAACACAGTTAATTAGGTAACTATTGCAACATAGGATGCTTTCTTTGCCAATATTCTTTCCAAGTATCAGTTATCCTGAAGCAAAAAGTGATTTCAAAACTGGGGGTGCGGGGGAAAGCGGATATAAATGATGTCTCCAAGCCTTTTGTTCCTCATTCACCCCCTTTTTGCTCACACCTGAGAAGTTAACTGTCCTCCTAACAGATTAATACAGTGAAATTTGATCATTAGAACTAACAAAGTTGGCTTAACTGGCTAATCTGCTTTATCCTTTTATCATTAAGTTACAAATCCCTCCCTGGCTCGGTTTTGCAAAACAACAGACAGTGGGTTTTGTGGGAAGTTTGGGGCTGAGTGATAACTTTTCAGAGGATTGGATGATTGGTTCAGAGTGAGGAGACAAAGGAAGTGTGGGTTACAGCTCCCTGAGAGTAAAGAACAAAAAAACCCCAAAAAACTTTGGATGCCTTTGCTGGTGCCTTCCTGAGATGGCTTTCCATCTATTGGAAATCTCTTGCACGCAACTAATCATTTACATGTTGTCTCATTATTTACACGTGAGCTCCTTGATACTAAGGGCTGGTTTTGCATTTCTTTGTGTAGTCATCATTTTGCATAGGGCCTGTCACAGGGGAACCATTTAATAAATGCTTGTTGATGCATTGATTGGATTTGGATCCCAGGACCTGGGTTCAAATCCCTGGATCCCATTTATTATGTATGTGACCTCAGGTAAGACCTTTCTTCTCTCTGGTCCTCAATTTTCTTATCTGTAAAATGAAGGGATTGGAATACATAATTTCTAAGCCTTCCAGCTCTAACCCTAAAATCTAAAACCTATGATCTTCCTTGGTCAGAGACTAATTCTCTGTGTAATTTTATTTTTGTTGTTTTTATTGATGAATGTGTGTATAGACCAAAGTCAATTGTGAAAGAAAAGCCCATTCACATTTGATTTCTGGTCATCATCACTATTGAGGGTGTCCAGCACTTAGGAGAGTGTCTGCCATAGTAAGCATTTAATAAATGCTTGTGGATTGATTATACTCAGCAGTGGTTTCATCATGTAGCTCTTCCTTCCTAGGGAAGTCAGTGGCAATCTGACTTCTTCTCCTAATAAAAAGCCATGGCCCTTCAGTCAAGCTTCTCCAGCTCCACCCTCAGACCCTCAGAGTGCTTTGATGGTCACTTCCTGTAGATTAAACTGAATTATTTGGTGAGTCACTTAATGACTCTTTTTCTCTGTCATTACAATTTCACGCCAACTTTTCCAGGATGCTGGTGATTTCTTCCCCTGATATAAAAGGCCCCTGATCTTCAGCATTTAGAGTCACATGTGAGTTGGAAGGATTAGATAAAGCTGAGATTTAAACAAATATGTGTACAAACCTATAAACACAGGGGTAACTGTTTTGAATTAACATTTTAAAATATGCCCTGATGGATTTGACTTGGGGCTATAGGGTTTTTTTTTCCCTTCCAGATACCAAGGAAAACTGGGGGAAAAAAACCCAGGGTAGTAAGGGGGTTATTAAATGCCAGTCAGCCTGATTCTTGTATGGCATTCTCTACATTGTCATTAACAAGTATTTCTGTTTCTCTTGCTCATATAACCATAGAAAAGTTGAACTCACATAGCATGAAAGCTTTATTAAAAAAAAGATACAAAGAATTTAGGATATCGCTTCTAAATGCAATCTCAGATAAATTTCTACCTCTTTCTGAACATCAGTTTTCTCAGATGTAAAATGAGAGGGATGGAATTGTCCATGGTCCACTCCCACTCTGAAATTACATGTTTGGGATCTAAGTTATTCTTGTATTCATCAGCAATTTAATTAATATTTAAATCCTACCTCTGATTATTTACTATTATCTTCTGACCTTGCTGCAAGCTACTTAATTTTCTTGGGGCTCAGTTTACTCATCTGTATAATGAGGGACTTGAACTAGATACAGTCTCTGAAGTTCCTTCAAGTTCTAGAGCTATAATCTTAATCCTTTTCTTTCCAGAAACTCAGGGAACTTTCTATATTATTCCACATTCATATTGAAAATATGCCTCTAATAAAAGAGCTTCATTTCCCCCTATTCATAAAATGGGGGTAATAATGCCTTATCTACCTCATATAGATGTTGTGAAGATTCAACATTAGAATGTATATGAAAGTACAATGTACATTATAATGCCCTCTATAAATGTAAGGTATTATTGCTCTGAAGGCTAAGGGATGGATTGAGGGGCAGGAAAGGGGTAAGGGTGTGATTCTACCTAGCCTTTTTTGCATGACTATAAGAAAAGGAAGTAAGCCTTATATTTGATATTAGATCAAGCCCTCTCTTTGTTAATAACTACATATCATTCCTCCTGGGGCTATTTTGTATTTGTTAGTGAGAAAGGTTTTGTCCCAAGAACATATTTAAATTTCAAATGTAGAATTCACAATAAAACCCAGCCCTGCAGTTTCTGAATTCTCGGCATAACTCAAACTGATCTCTAACTCTTGCTCATTCACAGTCTGCCCTCCAATCTTCCTGCTACTGACAAATTAGTCCCCAAGATCTACATGGAGCTCTGTTTCACTTTAAAAAGGCATTAATCTTGGTTATGTGGAATACTATATGCTAATGTGTGTTTTATTTTCAGCAAGACTTATTGATCTACTCTTTCCATTCTTCCTTATTTCTCTCACACAGCGCTACTCTTAAAGGGTCAAATTTCAAAGTGACTGCATCCCAGCCCCTCTCTCTCTCTCTGAAAATACATACACACACACACACACACACACACACGTTTCTGGAAATCCGAGTTGAATATCTGTCCTATGATCCATACTGACAGATTTCATTCCAATCAGATCTGGAAAAGAGAGCAAACAGATTGTCTTATCAGTCAATACATAGGAGGACCCTGACTTGACTAAATCACATTCCCTAAGGTTCTGAATAAAGTAGTAAAAAAAGATTTTTAAAAAAGAAGCAACAAACCTTTGTGTTGAATGTATCCAAAAAGAAATACCTTAAGAGCTTAAGGTAATTTCAAAATCTTAAGAATTTCTGAACTTCTGCTCAGATCATGGATTTGGGACTGGAAAAGAACTCAGATACTATATGGTCCAACCCTTTTATTTTACTGAAAAGGAAACTGAAGCCTAGAGAGGGTAAGTGCTTCACCCAAGTTCAGATAGGAAGTGACAGAGCCATGATTCAAACCCATGTTTGAATCTAACTCCAGCTCCAAATTTTTTCCTACTATGCCATCTTTTTTCTTCTTCCAAATAACTACTTGAATTTAATAATTTAACACCAGTGGCAGTAGGAGCAACAGCATTTATATAATGCTAAGTTTTGCAAAGCATTTTTCCATGTGTTATTTCATTTGATACTTAAAACCATCCTGTGAGATAAATGCTACTATTATTCCCATTTTGTAGAAGGGGAAACTGAGGCTGAGATTACAATGTTCCTCTCCTGCTTTATATCTAATCATTTAAGAAGGCACAAATCCAAATGTAAAAACAAGCATTTTTACAACATCCCTAATCTCAAATTTTTATGCTATATTCTGATGCTTCAATATTTCAATGAATCTGTCATCACATAAATATGGGCATTTCTTGCAGTCTGATACTCATCTGTGCCCCCTTATAAATTTTCTACAGCATCCTCACAGCATCCTTGTGTTCTCTTTGCATTGTGTGGCTACCACTGGAGCACTTAGATTATTTACTCTTATTATCACTCCCTTCATAACAATCTCATCTTTGTTCTCGTCACCTCTACACTGATCTATGCAGGGCCTCTTCAGGATCTAATTGGCACCACTAAAACCTGTTAGACATTTCTAACTGGGTGCCCCGGAGGCATCTCAAGCTCAATGTTTCTAAAATAGAACTCATGATCTTCTCCCTCAAAGCAAACCCCTTTTCTTACCTCCCTTATTTTGGTGATGCCCCAACGTTCTGTTCGAGACCCTCTTCAGATCCCAATCTCTTCTCTGAGCTTCAGTCCCTCATCAGCCATTGCCTACTGAACACCTCAAAGTGGATGCCTTAGAGATATTCCAAACTCAGCGTGTCCAAAACTGAACTCATTGTCCTCCCTTTCCCCCTAAACTTTCGCATCTTTCAAACTTCCCTCTTTGGGTCATAGGCATTATCATTCTTTCGATATTCCAGATTAAGAACCTCAACATTTGACCTTTCCCCCCCCTCTCTGAAAAGATACTATTTGTCCCATGGCTCTCTGGAAGGGGAAGAGGAAAATACAGGTTACTATGGTGATATAAGAAACAGAAAATAGCAATGAAAACTTATTTTTTAAAAAAACTTCAGCATTATCCTTATCTCTTCACTCTTGCTCATCCCACATATCCAGTTAGTCACTAAATCTTACATTTCTACCCCTTTTCTTCCCTCACACAGCTACTACCTTAGTTTAGGCCCCCATCCCCATTTGCCTAGATTATTGCAATAACTTCCCAATTGGTATTCTGCATCACACACACATACACACGCGTGTGTACGCGTGCACACACACACATGCACACACACGCGCGCACACACACAGGCACACACACACACACACACCCCTGGAGGACATCATAATCAATAGGGAACCATCTTTGACTTAGACTCTACTTTAGCCTCGTGACAGCACATATCTCTTTGTTTTATGTCTTGCTTGACATTAATATATTATTGGTATTAATCAGAGGAGATAACACCTTATACCCATCAGACTGACAAAGTTGACCAAAAAGAAAAGAAAAGAAAATGACAGGTACTGGGTTATGGAAAAACAGGAACAATCAATGTGTGTTAAGCACATTCATTCTGGAAAGTAATTTGAAACTGTGTCCATAAAATTACTAAACTGTATATACTTCATGATACTCTTATTGAGTATATATACTCCTAAGACAGTGGTTCTCAACCTTCCTAATGCCACGACCCTTTAATACTCATATGTGGGGGTATCTGCATGTGGGTGGACCCACCTGGAGACAGATAGAGGAGCAGTGTCTTGGTTCCTAAGACCATTGGAAATATGTGTTTTCCGATGGTCTTAGGTGGTGACCCTGTTCGACCCCAAAGGGGTCGTGACCCACAGGTTGAGAACCACTGCCCTAAGAGATCAAAGAAAGGGGAAAAAGATCCATTCATACGAAAATTTATGTACTTCTTTTGCCATGACAAAGAAGTGGAAACTAAAAGGATGCCCATCAATACAGGAATGGCTGAACAAATTATGGCATATGATGAATGTATTGAAGTATTATTGTGGCAGAAGAAATGATGAAAAGCACGGTTTCAGAGAATGTAAGGACTTGTATGAATTGATACAGAATGAAGATAGTAGAACCAGGAGAACAGTTTACAAAATAGCAACAACATTGTAAAAACAATTTTGAAAGACTTAAGATCTCTGATCAGTGCAATAATTTACTATGATTCCAAATGACCAGTGATGAAAAATAGTGCTCACCTCCTAATAGAGAGGTAGCAGACTCAAGATAAAGAATAAGACATAAATTTTTGGACTTGGCCAACATGGAAATTTGTTTTACTTGACTGTGCACGTATGTTTAAAGGGTTTCCCCTCCTTTCTCGAGGGGATCTGGGGGAGATGAAGAGGAGAGAAGACAAGATCTTGTAAACTGAAAAAAAATATTAAAAGAAAAGCAAATATATATCAGAGAGTCATTGAACAAACTTACCTCTATTATTAAATCCTTCAAGAAAGCTTGTATAAATTTTAAATGAATGTGAGACTTTTTGTTGGAGTGTTTTCTTGTATAGAATTAGAGTCAACAACGGCACACTCTTGCATTCTCCCCCTTTCAGTCAGTTGGGTAATAATTAGAATGTGGCCTGATACACAGCGCTGCTTACCAAAGACTGCTTGTCATCTTCCAGCACATTGTAAAGCATCACACCAGGCTCTGGGCTTACAGAGATGAGGTTCAGTCTCGGGGGTGGTGCCCATAATTACTCTCTCTTTGCCCCCATTCAGAATCAGGGAAATCTTGGAATATGCCTCAGATAGAACTTTGGTCTAGTTCTCTTAGAGTTTGATAGCAAGAGTCTCTAATTCTGATACAAGCACATAGACATAACAATGAACACTACGTAGACAATAGCTTCTTTTCCAGCCCTTAGAAAACATATAAAGAATTCACAAGAGCATGTAAACAGTCCTAGTTTTGTATTTATTTTTACCCTTCGCTCAAATAAGTTGTTGGTTTGCTGCTGCTGTTTAGTTCTTTCAGTCCTGTTTAACTCTTCATGACCCTATTCGGGGTTTTCTTGGCAGAGATACTGGAGTGGTTTGCCATTTCCTTCTCCAACTCATTTTACAGATGAGGAAACTGAGGCAAACAGAGTTAAGTGACTTACCCAGGGTCACACAACTAGTAAATGTCTGAGGCCAGATTTGAACTCAGGTCTTCCTAACTCTAGGCCTTTTCATTATATCTACTGTGTCACCTTTTGTGACTGAACAAATTCAGAAATGAATCCAGCATCAGTAACAAATCATTTACTGTTTGCTAAAATGCAGTCAGTTTAATTTTTGGGCTATTATTTGGTGTCTGTTTTGTCAAACACCTCCCAGTTCTTTTCTCAGAGAAAATATTCATGGTGTGAATAGTAGTATGCTAGTAAATGTTTTAACAATCAGCTCTTCAGGTGGGGGGAAATATCTAGGACACACTTTTAATTTTAATCTGCATTTTTCCATTACTTTCTTAAGTCTAGACAAGCAACTAAACAAAAAAAATTAAACCCTAATTTGTGGAGTTTACTGATTTCTGAAGTACAAATGCTCAAACTAAACATTTAACTACCAGTTTTCTCCAGTTGGGTTCAGCATGCCCATATACATGTTTGATTTCTGAGTAATTTTGAGAAACTTTTGATTTTTCTCTGTCTTTACTCCTGAACCACATTTTCCAATAAATTTGTTACCATTTCCCCCTAATTCTACCTTTGCACTGAAGTATATCTTTATTTAATCTGGAGAATATTAGGAAGATTTTCCCTCGAATTTCTCTACCTCTCCCTCTAATAGATCTTGGCTACCAAACTGCCCTTATTTTCAGATGGTCTTTTGGGAAATACCTGTTACAAACACTGCAAGATTAGATGACTAAATATCATATGAAATGATGTTTCCTATTGCCTTTTGGTGAAACCAATTGTGCCAACTCTTTTATTTCATGAAGAACTGATGTACCACACTTTTATTTATCTATAGCTCCTTTTTGTCTTTTAGTTCATTTATAATGAGAATGTAAAGATTGATTTAAGTTTTTCTCCTTAATAAACACAATCACTCAGTAGTCATTGGACAAGAATCTCATATATAGTCCAACAGTCAATTTAATGTTTGTAAACAGTCTAAAAACTGTGTTATATATATTTAGTACCCTCTTTCCTCTTTTCAATCACTCTGTCATCAACACTGTAGGAGAAGGGGGCCAAATAAGACTGAGGACCATTGCATGCATGTATATATGTATGTATGTATGTCCCTCTGGTATGGAGCCTCTTCTTCATACCATAATTAGTGCTTTTCCAACATGGTAGAATCTGCCAGAGCTTGTACTACACTGTCATAGCCTTTGAGAGCCAAGGGTCATCATTTCATGATGAGGTATCAGAGTAGGATTTTTTGGATACATTCAGACATTATTCTTCCACATAAGCTGTATATCTTCTGCTGAGAAGCAGCCTGGCTATAGTGGATAGTACTAAACTTGGAGTCAGGAAGATTCAAGTTCATACTCTGACACTTATTACCTGTGGGACCCTAGCAAGTCACTGAACCTCTCAGTGCCTCAAACATCTACCTAGAAGTATTTGTTCCTGACCTGTGATAAAACATTCCAAGCTCATATTGGTTTGATCAGCCATAGTTGGATGCACTGTAACTTGACTCTAGTATAGTGATGTCATTTTGGTCTTCTTCAAGAATGAAGGACAGAGGAGGGGGCAGAGCCAAGATGGCGGCATAGAAGCAGCAAGGTTCACAGCTTACACATAGCCACCTCAAATACCCATAAAATGTGACTCTAAACAAATTTTAGGGCTCCAAAACTCACATAAAAATACAGAAAAACACATCTCTCGCTGAAGGCAGCTCAGCACAAAGGGCTCAGTGCAGCATGCTGGTAGCCGAAACCAGCCCAACCTGAAACCAAGGCTTGGCCCCGGGGGCGGCCAGGACAAGCTGCAGCTGGAGCTTCAGGAGAGTGGATCAGCAGGAGCTATGGCAGTTTCCAGAATTATCAAGCCATAAGAAACAAGGACTAAGTGAAAGGTCAGTGGATCTCAGCTAAATTTGGGGGAGAAAAGCGGTGGGCCAAACTGCCTCCAGGGCAAGGAAGCAGCAGAAGCAATGGCCCTGCAGCTGCCTCCACGTGGCTGCTTCAGAGCTCCTGTGCTGCAGACTGCAGGAGGGCCAAGTGATGGTTCAGAGACTAAGTGCTCTTGTGTTGAGCAGCCTGGATCCAGATCATGGTCTTGGGTGGTGGTCCTGGGGTGTGTTTTCAGTGAGCCAAAGCTGGTGGGGGCTGCAGCCCCCTCCTAATAGCTCCAGCAGCTGTGAAAACTCCAGCAATTTGGGACAGAGCTTCCCCTCCCCGCCCCAAGCAAAGTTCCACAGAGCCAAAATATCAAGTACTTTCACTGGCAACATGAGCAGGCAAAGGAAGCAAAGTAAGAACAGCAACCGAACTTTAGAATCCTTTTTTGGGGACAAAAAAGATCAAAGTATGGAATGGGAGGAAAACAACACAGTCAGAACTCCTGCACGAAAAGCTTCCAAGAAGCATGAAGACTGCCTAAAAGCCACAGATCAGCTTAAGAAGGATTTTGAAAACCAAATAAGAGAAGTAGGAAAAATTGGGAAGAGAAATGAGAATGATGCAAGAAAATCATGAAAAGAGAGTCAACAACCTGACTGAAGAAAATAACACCTTAAAAAAAAGATGAACTCAAATGGCAAAAGAGACCCAAAAAGCTAATGAGGAGAAGAATGCCTTAAAAAGTCTAATTTGCCAGATGGAAAAAAAATCTCAAAAGCTCACTGAGGAGAATAATTCCTTCAGAATTAGAGTGGAGCAAATGGAAACAAATGACTTCATGAGAAATCAAGATATTATTAAACAGATCCAAACAAATGAAAAAAAGAAAAGAATGAAGGACAACAACCAGCCAAGATTTATCTACTAAGTCATAGACCGTTGTGATGTGCCTTGGTGGAAGGAGTTGTCTGGCATCCATTATGACAAAAATTACAGATACTTTTGTACTCTTGGATATTTATGAAATGTTTAATATTTTATTGTGCATAAGATAAGATCTTTTCAAGGAATTAGAACAATTTAAGAATGGAAAGGGACCTAGTCTTGTTGTTCAGTCATGTCTGACTCTTTGTGACCCTATGGACCATTGCATTACAGTGTTGTCCCATGGGGTTTTCTTGACAAAGACACTGGAGTGTTGTCATGTCCTTCACTAGAGAATTAAGGCAAACAGAGGTTAAGTGACTTATCCTGGGTCACACAGCTATTAAATGTCTAAGGCCACATTTGAATTCAGGTCTTCCTGACTACAGACCCAATGTGTAATCCATTGAACCACCTAGGTGCCTGCATATCTAGTCTAACTCTAACTAAATTCAGGGTGTTCCAGAAGTCTTTACTAACTTAAAACTCCACTAAGACTTCTGAGACATCCTGTACATTAATAAGAACAACCTATTTTCTTGCTTCTCCTTTTCCTTTTATGAAAAATAAGTTTTAATGATGTTTTTGGTATTTCATATCCTATATTTCCCTCTGTAGTCCTCTCTTCCCT
This sequence comes from Pseudochirops corinnae, assembly GCA_028646515.1. NCBI lineage: Eukaryota > Metazoa > Chordata > Mammalia > Diprotodontia > Pseudocheiridae > Pseudochirops > Pseudochirops corinnae. The sequence continues at coordinate 188,606,629 of CM053585.1, read as the reverse complement.
CTCCCAGAGAACCATCCCTTAAAACAAATATTTTTTTAATAAAAAAATAAAAAGAGAAAAATAAAATCAGCAAAACGGATCATTATATCCAAAAATGAATCTGATAATACATACAATGTTCCACACCCATGAACTTCCCACCTTTTCAGAGGTTGGAGGAGTGATGTATCTCATCATATCTCAATCAATCAATAAACATTTATTAAGTACCTACTATGTGCCAGGAACTGTACTAAGTATTGGGGGTACAAAAAAAGGCAAAAGATTGCTCCTGCCTTGAAGAAATTTACAATTTAATGGAGGAGACAACATGCAAATGAATATATACAGAACAAACTATATATGAGAGAAATAGGAAATGATTAAAAAAGTAAGGCATCATGATGAATTAGGAGGAGTTAGAGAAGGTTTCCTGTAGATAGCAAAGTTTTAGTTAAGACTTAAAAGGAAGCCAAGGAGGTCAGTAGAGGAAGGAGCATACCAGAGAGAAGTGCCCTGAGTTGAGAATTGAAGTGTCTTGTTCATGAAATAGCCAGGAGTCCAGTGTCCTCTGATGGAAGAGTACAAGTCAGGGAATAAGGTATAAGAAGACTAGAAAGGTAGGAGGGGACTAGAGTATGAAGGACTTTGAATGCCAAACAGATCATTTTGTATTTGCTTCTGGAGGCAAGAGAAAGCCACTGGTGTTTATTGAGTAGGGCTTAGGGGTGACATGATCAGACAGACCTATACTTTAGGAAAATCACTTTGACTGAATGGGAGATGGATTGGAATGGGGAAATACTTGAAGTAGGCAGACCTATCAGCAAACTATTGTAATAATCAAGTTGTGAGGTGATATGGACCTGCATTATAGTAGCAGCAGTGTCAAAGAAGAGAAGGGGGTGTATCTGAGAGATATTGCAAAGGTGAATTGGGAAGGCCTTGGTAATGGTTTGTATGAGGGGCAGGGTGGGGGATGAGAAATAGTGAGGAATCTAGGATGACTCCTAGGTTGTGAACCTGAGGGCCTGGGAGGATGGTGTTGCCTTCTATAGTAATAAAGAAAGTAGAAGAAGAAGGTTTAGGGAGAAAGATAATGAATTCTGTTTTGGATGTGAGTTTTGGGTGTCCACTGGACATCTAGTTCAAGATGTCTAAAAGCATTTGGAGCTATAAGATTGGAACTCAGCACAGAGACTGGGGCAGGAAAAGTAGATTTGAGAATCATCAGCATAGAGATGGCAATTAACTCCATGATGAGATCCTAGTAAAGTAGTATAGAATGGAAAGAGAAGAGGGCCCTGGATGGAGCTCTGGGGGACACCTAAGATTAGAAGCTATGCTCCCAAGGAGGATGAAACAAAGGAGACAGAAAAGGGGTGGTCATATATGTAGGAGGAAAACCCACGGAGAGTGGTGTCCTGAAAACCTAGAGAGAAGAGAGTATCAAGGAGAGATAAACAGGGTCAAAGGCTGCAGAGAGGTCAAGGAGAATGAGGATTGAGAAAAGGCCATTGGATTTGGTAACTAAGAAATCATTAGTAACTTTGGAGAGAGCAGTTTCAGTGGAGTAATAAAGTCATAAGTCAGATTGTAAGGGGTTAAGAAGAGAGTGGGAGGAAAGCAAGAGAAGCACCTATTGTAGATGGCATTTTTCAGTTTAGCTACAATGGATAGAAGTCATATATGACTATAGTTAGTGGGGACGGAAGAAAAAAGTGAGGGCTTTTTGAGGACCAAGGAGATCTGGGCATGTTTGTAGACAATAGGTGATGAGTCAAGTAGAGAGGGAGGGACTGAAAATAAGTCAAAGAGTAGGACTGACAGAGGAACTCATCTTTGGAGCCAAACTTCTTGTTCTTCATTTTGAAACATTCACCTTATGCTGTTTTATAGCTGTTTTTCTTTCTGTTTACAATGCTGTGGTCATTGTATATCTTGTTTTCTTGGCCCTGCTTAATTTCACTTCACAATGAGTTCACTTCAGTCTTTCCATGATTCTCTGTATTCATCTTGTTCTCCGTTTCATATAGTATAGTAATATTCTGTTACATTCATGTATAACTTCTTTATCCATTCCCTAGTTGATGGACATCTACTTTGTTTCCAGTTCTTTGTTACCACAGAAAGTGTTGCTATAACTATTTTGGTCCGCATAGAGATAGACTTTAAAAACAAAACAAGGGATGGCTAGGTGGTGCAGTGAATAGAGCACAAAGTCCCTGAAGTCTGGAGGACCTGACTTCAAATGTGGCTTCAGACACTTAACACTTACTAGCCATGTGACCTTGGGCAAGTCACTCAACCTCAATTGCCCTGCCTTCTCCCCTCCAAAAAGCAGAAAAAAACCCTCAATGACCTAGTTGATGTTGTATGCCTAGCAGTGGAATACTTGGGTCAAATGATGTGGATATTTTAGTTACTTTGTCTACATAATTCCAAGTTACTTTCCAAAATGGTTGTACTAATTCTCTGTTCTAGTATTAGCATGTTAGTCACAACCTATTCAACACTGATTGTACTTTTCTTTTCCAACTGGCTGTGTCTCAGGCAAAACCTTAGTGTTGTTTTGATTTCCATTTTTCTTATGATTAGTATTTTGGAGGATTCTTCCAAATGATTGTTAATATTTTATAATTCTTTGGAAAACTATTCATATCCTTCAATCATTTATCTGTTGGAGAATGACTTTTAGTTATACACACACCTATGTTTGTATGTATGTATATGTGAGTGTGATATTATTAAAAATGTATTCCTAGGGGCGGCTAGGTGGTGCCGTGAATAGAACATTGGCCCTGAAGTCAGGAGGGCCTGAGTTCAAATTTGACCTCAGATACTTGACACTTAACTAGCTGTGTGTCCTTGGGCAAGTCACTCAACCTCAATTGCCTTGCCTTCTCCCCTCCAAAAAAAAAATGTATTCCTAGTCAACTACTTTCCTTCTTTTTTGAATACATTAATTTTGTTTGTGCAAAAGTTTACAATTTCATGTAATGCAAATTAACTATTTTATCTCTTTTAAATACCTCTGTTATTTTTTGAGTTAAGAATTCATCTCCCACCCCTAGCTCTAAAAGGTATGTTATCTGTTTCTCTTCTAATTTTTTAGTGATAAAAGCCTTAATATTCAAGTTGCCATATTGAATTTATTATCAAATACAGTATAAAATGTTGGTCTAAATTTAATTTCTGTTAGATTTCTTTCCTGTTTTCCCAGCAATTCTTATCAAACAATATAAAATAATTTGTTTGGGGGGGGGTATCAAATACTGGATTATTAAGTTGCAGTTTTTCTGATTCTCCTTTATCTAGACTGTTCTACTTTGTATTTTTAAACCAATACTAAATGCTTCTAGTGACTGATGCATTGTAATATTGTTTGAAGTCTTAAAGTGCTATTCCACCTCTTATTACTACCTTTTTTCATTACTTTCATAGATATTCTGAACCTGCTATTCCTCCAAATGAATCATTATTATTTTATCAAGTACTGTAAAGATTCTTTTTGGTAGATTCACTGGTATAGCATGTAGACTGTAAATTAATTATTTACAGTAATTATTACAATATTATTGTAATTTTTATTATGCTAATATAATGAACACTGAATATTCCTCCAACTGTTTAAATTGTTCTTTTATTTCTTAAGGATTATTTTATAATTGAATCTATACAAATATTGATTGATGTGGCAGATTGCTAATCATTTCAGGCATTTCCCTTTCTATTATTAACTATTGGTTTTGTTATTATTACATAGAAATGCTTTTGATTTTTGTGCATTTATTTTGTAATTTCCCACTGTACTAAAGCCATTAATATCTTTCTTGATTCTCTAGAATTTTCTAAGTAACCCATCAACAAATAAAGATAATTTTATCTTCTCTTTGCCTATATTTATGACTTTTTTTCCTCTTCTTATTACTATTGCTAGCATTTCTAGAACTATATTAAATAATAGAGAGAGTGGGCAACCTTGTTTTGCCATTGTATTTATTAGGAAAGCTTCTAGTATACCCTATTGCATATCATGCTTATTTTTGGTTTTAGACAGGTACTTTTATAATTTTTTTCAAAGGCCTCTTTGTGCCTATACTTTGTAGAGATTGGGTGTGGTTTCTTTTTAAATTTTTAGCATAAATGAGTGTGGTACTTTGTTAAAGTTTTTTCCCCTTGTGTCAAGATAATCATGTGATTTTAGATGGTATATTGGCTCAACCAAAAGAGAGCCCCCAGTTTCACCCAAATGGAAATTCCTCCAAAGTCTCTAGTGTAGTAAGTTATAAATCAGAGACATGTTAAGGTTCTCTATTTTTCTGCTTCTTCCCAAAGTCTTTCTAGTCTTTCAGTGGCCTCCTCCTGAAGAGATCTTGGAATCTCATGTGTTCTCTCTTGAAGGTAGAAACGAGACCTACTTCTCCTCTCCCAAATTCTCAAGAACTCCTTCTCTCATGCAGGCACAGTATGGCATAATCATTCTCTTTACCAATGAAGAGAGTCTTTTCCAAATATACCAGGTTTGAACCCCTGACGACACAATTATTTAGTGTCAGAGAACAAAACTAGATCAGTTTTTGTCCTTCAGCCTACCATTTTTTTCCATTTTTATCATGCTTGAATTTTTTTGTTTGAATAAAGCAAAATGTTATGAATTATATAATATCTCCCTTACTCAGGCAGTTAATATTCAGATCAATACCACTGCCTTATGGCTCCACTCAAAATCCTTTTGATTTAGAATTGTAGACTGCCTAGTCAACAATTCCTTTCCCAGGCAACTGCTCCCCATTTCCTCATATTCACATATATCAGTCCTTTCCCTTTCCTATCCTTATTCCATTTTACCCTCCTGCCCTATAGAACTCCCATTCTGTTGCTAACAAGCTGCCCCCTTCATATTAGACCTCTTCTTTGTGCTCTTTCTATCTCCTTGCAACCATAGAAACCTCACTCTCCCAGGAAGAATTGTATCTCAGACCACTGTTTCCAGAACTGAATGTACCTTTTCTCATACACACTGACACACTCAGCCAAGAGGAGGAATACCCATGTGCCTTCTTTCTTACTGCTTCTTCTAAGCCTTACCTTTACCAAGATCATTCAGCAACCTCACCTTCTCTTTCCAGTTCAATCTATCCATAAAAAATCACCCTAACCAGATTCTGGGGGCTGTTCTCTCCTGGCTCCCAGATCCTTCTTCCTCTTTTATTAAAAAAACTGACTCACAGTCTTCCTGTTCACCTCACCCCAACACCTGCCCTTATATTAAAGACGTCATTTCATTTGGGAGTAAAGGCTGAGCCTGAATTGAATCTTCTGACTGGAATCTTTGGATGTTGATGTCTCTTCAAATACCCTTGTTTTCTGGGTCATCAGTCTCTACAAGCAATCAACAAATATTTAGTAGCTTTACTGGTAACAAGGCAAGAATGAGAGGTTACAGATGAACAGTCAGCATGCTCCCAGTGGTATCCTCATAATGTCAGGAGATATCAAGGAAGGCTTCTCTATTCAAATCCGTCCCCTCTCTTGAGTTAGCTCCCTCTGCCACTGTCAACCTGCTTTGCCTTTTATAGGGTATTTCAATAACCTTGAAATAACTTCATCCCCAGTTTTCTGCTGGACAATTCCAACTGGATAATGAAGAATAGGTCGCCACTATTCTTCAAGTCACGAGGTTCATAACTTATGAGTTATGCACTCTCATTCACCCCACCCCATCCCCCAGCTATCCAATCAGTTGCTAAATCTTGAAATTCCCCTTCTCCAATATGTCTCCTATCTGTGCACAGTTCTGTCAATTTGATTTCTCTGCTCAGGAAGTTTCAGTTGCTCCCTATTGCCTCTAGGATAAAATACTAATGCCTCTGCATGATGTTTAAATTCTTCACAGTATGACCCACAGTCTCACAGTCTACCTTACCATGATTCTTACACATTACTTACTCCCTGTCTTGTACTGTACAGTCTAACCAAACCAGCTTCTTTGTTATTTACTCATATACAACATTCCCTTTCTCATTGCCATACTTTTGTATAAGCTGCTGTTTCTCATGACTGCAAAGTATTCCTTCCTTATTTCTGCATCTATTAGAATCCCTAGATTCCTTCCAAATTCAGCTCAAAACCAACCTCTGTCAAGGGGATTTGGCCAGTCCCCATAATTTCTAATGTCATCACCCCAAGTCACTGGGTTACACATTATTTTTGTTTTATTTAAGTGTACACATGGTATTTTCCCAGTAGTAAGCTCCATGAGGTCAGGTCTATTCAATTTTCCTGTGTGTAACTTCAGTGCCTTGCATAGTAAGCTTATGGAACAAATGAATGAATGAATATAGCATCTTTAGAAAAAGTAGGACCATTTAGTCTATATGCTCTCCTCATTTTACATATGGGGAAATACATCTAGAAGAACCTAGTGCAGATTCACATAGCTGGATTGAGACAGATCTCCTGACTCTCTGTTCAGTACTCTTTTCACTCTATCATATTCCATTTATTTAGAAAAACAAATTGCATTATAAATATTAAAATTTTAAATTCCTAATTAAATAGAAGTAAAAATGGGAACTTATATGTTTCTCTACCTATATTTCAAATAATAAAATACTTGCCCATGTATATGTATCTGTTTACATGTGTATGTATGCCATAAGATTTTTTTTGAAACTGGGCCTGTGATTTCCTTGTATAGGGAATTTTCTCTTTTTTTTTCCTTCCCTCTCTCGCACTTTGTGTATGTGTGTTTATGTGTGTGTGTGTGTGTGTGTGTGTGTTTATGTGTGTGAATAGAGTACTGGCTCTGTAGTTCAAATCTGACCTCAGACACTTGACATTTACTAGCTATGTGACCTTGGGCAAGTCGCTTAACCCCAATTGCCGTGACTTCCCCCTCAAAAAAAAAATATAGGGAACCTTCAATGAGGAAATTTCCTGTACTACCATCAATCAGTACTGTTCTGCCATTTCTAGTTTTAGAGAGATGCTTTTGAGGCACTGGGAAGTTGTGACCTGCCCAGAATCTCATAGCCAGTATGTGTCTGGTCTCCCTGACTTAGAGGCCAGCTATCTATCGTAGACACATTGCTTCTCACTATGTATAAAATAAAACACTTAAATCATAACATCATATAGTAGTAGAGAGAGCACTGGCTCTGGCTTCAATAGTACCTGGGTTTAAATCCTACCTCAGAGACTTGAACAGAGCATATGCATCAATTGATGCAAAAAATGTATTATAATTTTATGCTGAAATTAAAATTGTCATCTTATTTCTATTTTCTTTGCTCTGTGGGTTTAAAAAAAATGCAGTGGGTCAATTGATGCAGCTTGGTCCTTTGAGATATTCTTTAGCTCTTGTACTTTCACCTGTGTGACATTGGTAAGTCATCTAAGTTCGCTGGGCCTCACTCTCCTTTGCTCTAAAATGAGGGAGTTGGACTAGGCAGCCTCTGACATTTCTTTTAGCTCAAGATCTATGATGCTATGACCTTCTTAAGTGAGTTTTACTGCGCAAGGGAAGTGTTGGATTGATACTGTTACAGATGTCATTCTCACTTTTAAGCAACCGAACTCAGTACAGAATGACAGTTGCGTAAGATTCTTGTCCTGCCTTCACTCTGAATTCTGATTAATATCTGATTACTATCACAAAATAATTCCACTGTTAGTAACCACCAAAATCTCACCTCTTCAAGATTTATTTATCAAGGTTTCCTTAAATCTTAATTGTCTAAACTTTGAGCTATCCAAAGTGATAAAATTCAAACATTTTCTTGATTTTCTCACCTGGAAAACAGTTATACCATCTCCATATCCTCCCTCCCCTCCCCTATGGTTGTTACAGTTTCATCAATCACTAGGTGCAACTGGGAATTGTTTTGAAGTTTCTAAAGTATTCTCTGGTCCTGCTGCTTCCATAACTAAAAATGTACCTTTTGCTCATGCACTCAGGAAACAGTTCTTAAAAAAACTAGTGGCTTACTTATTCATTTCACAAGTAGTTCTGTGAGGAAACTTGCGCACATTCTTGGAAGTACATCTGTTATATATTTGGGCAGTTACTGGGTATGTAAGACTATGTACACTGTACATTCATAAGTCAATGGCCTTTTTGGTCATGTTAGCACAGGTATTACAGGAATTGAGAATCTGTTTCTGGATTTCTTTTGCACAGCTGAGTCTGACCTCTTATCGGTGTCCTGGAGGCAATGTAGTAGTATATAGTAAATATTGTAGTAGGTAGTAAATGAGAGGCTTGAATAGAGTAATTAAATAAAGATGATTACATGGCATTTTAGACTAAATAGACAATTATGTACAAAAAATGTATCTGGATATACTATTGTGTATGGATACTATATATGCTACATATAGCACATATCCATACCATAGGATCTGTATGTACTATATATTTGGTATAATGATAAAAACACCAGATTTGGAATTAGAAAATCTGGGTCTGAGACCAGGTACTATTATTAACCATCCAGGTAACCTTGGGCAAGTCACTTAAACTCTCCTGCCAGGCACCATTTTTTTGTATGAAAATTGAGTTGGTTGGGTTTATGATGTGACCTTTTTTCCAATCCCACTGCAAACACTTAGTAGCTGTATAATTATAAAGGTGTCATTTACCCTTTCCAAGCCTCAGATTTCTCATCTAAAAAACAGAGAGAATGATACTTATAGTCCCTACCTCACAGGGCTGTTGTGAGAAACATGAACTATTATTAAAGAAGTAGCTTGGTAAAAATTGAAAGAACACTGACTCTGGAGTCAGAGGTTTGGGGTTCAAATCCTGCCTCTGGTATTTATTATTTGTGTGACCTTGGGCAAGTTACTTTATTTCAGGGCCTCATTTTCCTCATCTGTAAAACAGGACAAGATAGCCTCTGAGGTCCCTTCCAGCTCTAGATCTATGACCTGGTTCCTTCCTGCTCTAAAACCTATATGTACATTTTGGGCAAGTACCTTCACCTTTCTGCACTATTTTTCCCACTACTTATGAGGAGAATTCTGCCAACTCTAAAACTGTACATCTATGAACATCAGAAATCTAGCATTATATATTCAAATTTGTTGGTAAAGTCTCTTCTTCTTCTGGGGTATGTGTTAAGAACTAGGAAGGGACATCCTAAAATTGAAAACTTACATAATTTATCTGAATTCAGATTGGCTGTATGTTTTAAAATACATTGGCATTACTACTAGCTCCTCTCCCTCTGAGTAAGATCAAGGCAATGAAACATATTAAACATATTAACATATTAAAAGATATTAAACATATTAACATATTAAAAACAAGTACTCAGAACCATTCTGTGGAGGGAAAGACCAGAGACTGTAGGGTTTCCAGGGCTGTCTTCCTTAAGTCTACCAATTTACCTGAAATGCCTGGAGGTCCAAAGACACACACTGGATGAAGACATATTCAGACCGTTTCTACCACCTCCCAACTTCCCATCCCTCTAAAATACTCTGGTTTTTTTAGTTAAACTGGTTTCTAAAAACTATGACTTGAAAAGTCTAAACTTATATGAGAGTGGTTACATGTTCTTTGTGTAGCCATAATGGGGTTATTTATGGGAGATGGAGGCTGCATTGTGGGAAAGATTAAAGGTTTTGATAATAAACGAAAGCAAAAGCCCAGGAACTGGGTGTCTCCTTATAGCAGTGACTCTCCAAATAGGATAAATCATCCAAGCCACCATTAAAACTTCAAGAAGATTGCTTGTAAACCTCTAAGCCATGCCAATAAAGCATATTCTGGGGCCGGGAGCAGCCCATATGGTGGGACTCAGCAGTTTTTCCAAACTAAAGGCTATTCACCATTTATTTAAACCCAGTGCTGGTGCCAGTACTGAGCAGGGCAGTAGACCAGGGATCCCAAGTGCACTAATCCTCTCCTTTCCTTTGGGAGGCAGTGGGTGGCAGGGAGACATAACTTGGACATCTGGTGGTAAAAGGTAAGGTTTGGAGACACAATCTGTCTCCCAAGAATGGGAAGGATCCTTATAGGGATCTTGCTTATCTAGGATCTGTCATTAATGTGACTTCCAGAGGTATCTCACCAAAGAACTTTAGGCACATTTTAAAAAATTGGTAACCAGAAATCCAGAAAAATATTCAGAGAGTCCAGCCACACACACACACACCTTTCAGCCATATTGCATTTGCAATTTAAAAAGTCAAGTCTAATTGCCTATAACTTCCCCCATCCTCTCCCTTGAAAAGGCCAAGGCAGTGGAGAGAACCATAAATCACTTCAGACGTACATGTGGCATGGCTTGGGCAAGTAGACCCTAGTGAGCTGTGAATGTATCTATTTTCCACATCAGCCTTAATCTAAAGAAAATGAGATCATCTAACAAATTCAGGGGATATCCAGCAAAGACTGAAGTGTGCAATCTTCTCATACTAATGTATAATTTGGAGTTCCTAGAGATCTTGGGGAGGAATAATATAACATTTCAAAGTTTTGCTCACATATCAACAATCATAGCAAGGATCCAGGACAAAATAAGAATGCTTTCTATTACAGCATTTGACATCTTTTGTCAGAGTGCCTGGCTGTTCAGAAACACAAGCTCACCCTTTTACTGAGTCTTGTATTTTTCAGATTGGAACAGCTACCAGAGAGAAAGAAAAGTATAAAGTCACTTTTCAGAGATGGCTAATGTAAATCTCAAAAGGACAGTATTTCAACAGGATTGTGAATGGAAAGAATGTGAAGTTAAATAATATCTAAAAATTAAAGCAGAAGTGATGTAAATATTTATGTGAATGATAAATGATGTTATTTCCC
>CM053585.1:188574141-188595334 GCA_028646515.1 Pseudochirops corinnae | reverse complement strand
TAAGAATAGCCACTGACATTTATATAGCATTTTAAGGTTTATAAAACAGTTTCATATAATTCATATAGTCATATAAATTTACAGATAGATAGATTTGAGGTATATATAAGTACAGATGAAATAGAACATTCATATAATAATTTGATAACTTCTTTTCAGTTCCCAGATGTTTTTTGGACTCACTTCACCTATCATCTACCCACTCCCATCACTGTTCACAAACCTGTTTCAATACCACAGACTAACAATATTAAGCTGTATAAGAGCGGTAGTCTTAAAGACCTGTGTTTGCAAATTGAGTAGGGAAATGAACTCATTCTTCTCCGAAGAATGTTGCCATCCTTTACATATAATATTAGGGATAAACATGAAATAAAATGTTTAACTTGCACATGATATTGTTTCTTTATTACAGACGCACAAACTATGTATGCCTTTATTAGCTGCCTGCACAATACAATAATATAATATGATATTTAATATATGTATTGTCTACATTCTAAAGACAGCTTTTTTTTGAGCTGTGTGTAGAGAATTTCTATTCTCTCCAGCAACTACCCTATTGCCAAATCCATCCATTATTACCTCCGAGATTTCAAGTTAATGTGGAAATCTTAATGTGACTTCAGCAAATCACTGCATCTAGTGGCTTTCTCTGGCATTTCCATTTTATGGCATCTTTTTATATTCGGCAGTAGGGCATTCTGAATAAAAATGAGACAGGCTTTTAGGGTTTCTTTTTATTATTAGCATTTGGTAAAAACAACCTTAATGAGCTGTTAAGAGTCATTCCCCGTCCTATTGTTGGGACTGCCTGGGAGACCATAAAGTGTTAAAAAGGCAAAGGAGAATTTATGATCCCTGATGCATCCCCTTCCTGACACAGTACTTCAGAAAGGAAGATCTGTAGTCTAGAAAGCTTCTCTATTTAAATGCCTTGGATGCTCTGTCTGAAGTAATAATTAAACTTTATTAAATTTAATCACAGAATGGAGGCCACCATGTTTGTGTCTGAAAAGCTAAAGTGATTCTGGGTATAATCTCTTCATACCTGCATCATAAAACCCCTTTCCAAAAATGCATTCTATTTTTCAGAAAAGCCCAAGTTTCCAGAAATTGACATGCAAATTTTTCTAAAGAGGTGAGAATGCAGTAACAAGTCCAGACTTCCTGTAGTTCTCCAGCCAAGTTACTTCTTCCTTCCAGGGAGGACCAATAGCTGAATGCAGTGTTATGAAGCTGCCCCTATAAAAGGAAAAAGTCACTACTCTCTCATTGGAGGTTGACAGATTTATTCAACCCCGTGGAGGAGAAACTAGGCAGCAGGGAGTTCCCCTAGATTAGCACATCAGAAAAAACAAAAACAAAAAAAAGGAGCTCCCACGACCCATTTTCTCTTTGAAAATGGGTTGTTGCCAGGAAAGTTAAGTGCTCTTACTCTCCCACCAAAGGTGATGAAGAAGAAATAAATATTGGTAACAAAGGTCCAGGCCTTTAATTGTAGAAAAAATTTAGGCCTTTAAATTTCAGACTAAATCTTGAATCATTAGAAACCAATTTTGGCCCATCCAATCCCTATCACTTTTGGTGTTTGTTTAAACTGTACCTCAGTAAAATGAAACATTCTAAAAAGCATAATATCCAGGGGCTAAGGGTTGCATCCGGTTTGGCTGATGGGTCAGAGCTGGAAGGCGCACTCGCAGTTTAGTTCACGCTCCCTGGGCACCAGAGGCTTGAGCCAGAGCCATGAAGGACGTGTCTACATGAGAACAGAGACAGACTGAAGAGGCAAGTGTGTTGGAGTCAGGGGTGGAGAGTGGGATCAGATTCCGAGGAAGAGTCATATAGGAGGAAATTAAAGAAATGTCAGAGCTCTGAAAGTGACCACAGAAATCCAAGGAAGGCACAGCCCCAATCCAGGGAGTCTTCCCAGTCAGATTCTGAGAGTGAGCCAAGGAGGGGTCACTGGAGCAAGCAGTTGAAGGAGGAGACCTGATTCTAGATCATCCAGCCCCTCGGGGACTTCTACATCACCTTCACCACCCAGCCCTAGGGTCCTTAAGAGGCCCTGGACAAGAAATTGAACCTCACTGAGTGACTTACGTTAAAGGCAGCAAAAAGTATTGGTGAAGGCATTTGAGACACCTGAGAGACTGGCAAAGAAGGAAGCCAGAAAATGGAAGAAGAGAGAAAAAATGGGCTGGGGTGAGGAGCATATGGGCTACACCAATATTGATAGCACCTTTGGAGACAACAGTCTGCTGGGAATGTTCATATGAGACAAGGTACTAGAAAAGAATTGGATCATCCACCTGGAAGACAAAGAGCTAGAAGAGAGAAATTAGGGAATCCAAGAAAACAATTGATTGGAAATGGAGAAAATTAAATAGCTGTGCTTGGAGCAAGAGAGGGAAAAAGCCATTGGGGAACAAGATTTGGAGATACTGTAAATGAAGGAGGCAGAGAACTTCAAAATATGGGAGAAATGGGAACACAACTTCTACCTTGAACAAGCCAATCAGAAAAAAGGATGGAAGGGCCAAGCCCATTGACTTTCTGGCCAAGTATAATAGTGCAAAGAACCTGGCTGTGGAGATGCATGAGCCCTACATCTTCCTCAGTGGCCTCATAGTGTCAGACATGAAAGACTTGCTTGAAGACGTACAAGTATACAATGGATTTGGAACTGGGCAAGAATGTTGCTTTCTGGAGAGATATGGCCATCATTACAGAGGATGAGATTTCCAAACACCGAAAGGTAGAGGCATATGGAAAATGGCCAGGAGGGCTTTGAGAAGGGGTAAATGCCTCTGTTAGTTCTGATGTACAGTTGGTATTCAAAGGGAAGACCTATAGTCAACTCCAGGCAATCTTCCAGGGCATTGAGGGCAAGGTCCGGGCAGGGAGGCTGAACCTAGATGGTGGCCACTAGGAAAAACCTATTGGAGCAACTCAAGGCACACATGGCCAGAGTCAAGCTCTGTGAGCATCACCAAGATATACTCCAGCAGAAATTATACAAGCTGAAACAGGAGCACAGTGAGCCCCTATTCCCCTTCCTTAAGAAAGAGTCAACACCTCCTAATGAAATGTCAGGACCCAAAGACTAAGATCAGGCACAACTGAGACCTTTCACTCCAGGTGTCTCAGAGAAGCTAGAAGCTGAAGGAGAAGCCAGAGCTGAAGGGGAGCCTAAGACTGAGAGCAAGGGTGATGGAGGAAGACTTTTTCCAGCAAAACCTAGATGACTATGATGCTGGAAAGTATAGCCCCAGGTTGTTCACCTTTCATGGGTTGTCCTTTGATGGCCATGTGGTAGAATCAGAAGAAGACCTTGAGAACCTACTGCTCTCTTGGCAACAGCTGTAGGTCATTGGAGAAGCCAGTGAGAGTGCAGAAGACATTTTCCACAGAACTATGGAGGGCATGGGGGCAGATGAGACCTAATTCAGTGAAGAGATGCCCCTCATAGGCAAGGTCTATCTGTGGGCAGAAAAATACCTGCCCTGCAAGCCTCGCTTCTTCAACTGTGTCCATAAAGGCTTTGAGTGGAACAAGTACAACCAGACCCCCTATGATTTTGTCAACCCCCCCCCCAAGATTGTTCAAGACTACATTTAACATCTGTTACCCAGACCTGATCAACAAGTACTCTATACCAGAGTATTTCCTAGATGTGTGCCAGGACAACAAGGACTTTGCTATCCTATGCCTCCATGCTGCACCTCCCTATGATGACATTGCCTTCAGGACTGTCAACCAGGAGTGGGAGTATTCACACTGATATGACTTCCAATGTCAATTTACCAATAGCATCTTTCAGCTTTGGTTTCCCTTTAAGTGATACCACTACCAGTGGTAGTAGAATGATGGGGAGACAGAGTGTTCCTCCCCCCAAACTATGATGTCTGAAAGAAGCCAGAGACAGACAGATGGACCGATCCTTTGTCGAACCTCCCTGGAAGAGTTGTCCTCCACTACTGTTTTCCAGTCTCTTTTTGTTCCTATGGTGGGACATGAGGGTATACATTCTTTGCCCTATGCTTTTTCCCTTTTGACATCCTCCTTTGTATGTCAGCCCAGTGTCACAGTTTTTATTACTTTCAGCTAAATAAAAGCAGTTTTGGAGTTGTTGTTTTTTTAAAGCCTACAAATCTATTGGACTTTTATAAGTAGCAGAGTCATGCATGATTTGATCACAGGCCTTCCAACCTCAGACACAATGAAAGCTCTTTCCACTGAACAGCTTTTGAATTTTACTATTACCCGTTCCCATTCACTGGCTCTATAATTGGACTCCAAGCTTCCTTTGGTCTAAATCAGTGGTTCTCAACCTTCCTAATGCGACAATCCTTTAATACTTATATGTGGGTATATCTGCATGTGGGCAGACCCACCTGGAGACAGGTAGAGGAGCTGTGTCTCAGTTCCTAAGTAAGATCATCAGAAATATGTGTTTTCCAATGGTCTTAGGAGACCCCTGTGACCCCTGTGAAAGGGTCGTTAGACCCCCAAAGGGGTCACCACCCACAGGTTGAGAACTGCTGGTCTAGATAGCATTTCTGTTTAGCCTGAAAAATAGCACTGAATCTTTCACAGAAGTTGAAATGGATTTTGTCAGAGTTAGAGGGGATCTTAGAACATAGAATGTTAAGTCTCAAAGGGACTTTGAATATTGAACATAGAATGTCAGAGCCAGAAAAGAACCTTGGTGTTCCTCTGTCCCTTCATCTCCTTCATTTTATGGGTGAGAAAACTGAGATCCACAAAGGAAAAATGACCTTTCAACCAAGGTATTCCGGTACCTAATTGGGTACTCTAGCTGTTAGATCATGTCTTTGTAAACAAAGGCTAATAATAATGTTTAGCCATGAAAAATTCTGTAGTGTCTCAGAAAAACTTTCAAAATAAACCAGAATATGTTCTCTTTGGTTTATGGTTGATACATATGTTCTTTCCTCTGTGATCTAATCCTCTCCAACCCAATCTAATGTGCATTTATTAAATATCTCTTATGAGCTGCAGTTACAGGGATAAAAATGAAACAATTCCCTGCCTTCAAGGAGTTTCCATTCTATTAATGTACATCCTCATTTTAAAGAGAAAGAAAGTGCAGGAAAATTCATGGTCAAACAGCCAGTTCCTGTCCTTGACAAGGCCAGAACTCCATCAGGTCTCCTAACTTCTAGTCTAGTTTGCATTCCATTGTTACACATCATGCTGAATCACATGGTCTTCGGATCACATGATCAATCCTTGAAGAGAAAGAACTCAACAAATCCAAATTCACCAAACAGATACAGCAGGTTTAAGCTTACAACTGCACTAAGACTTTTGGGACACCCAATATTAAGCGTGTACTGTAATATATTGAAAAGCAGCTTGATGGCACAGTGGATAGATTTGAGGCCTGGATTTAGGGAGACCTGAGTTCAAATCTGCCCTCAGACACTTATTAGCTGTATGGCCCTGGGCAAGTCACTTAATCCTGTTTGCTTCAATTTTTTCATGGAGAAAGAAATGGCAACCATTCCAGTATCTTTGCCAAGAAGACCCCAAATGAGGTCACAGAGTCAGACACAACTGAAACAACTGAACAACAATAAAACATAGAATGAATATGCTGAGTTTGACTCCAGGTATATAAAAGCAAAAATAACAAATATGAGTTCTGCTCTCCAGATACTTGCAATCTAACATGAAGAAGGACTCCTACACAAATGACTGACACAAGGGGGATCTGGATAAGTGCAATGTTAGGGGTCCAGGCAAAGTGCTAGGAGACGGGAGGGGGAGAAGGGAGAATAAGGAGAGACTTTGTAGACAGGATAGTATCTGCAGTGGTCTTTGACAGACTTTCACATAGAAAAACAGGGAAGTGTGCACATAAATCTGCAGATATACCTATGATTGTCACCACTTTGATATCAAGCAAGGCTAGTAGCTAGTATAGTATGAGAGAAAACACACTGAAACTAGAACCAGAAAACCAAAATGTAGGTCCTTTCTCTAATATTGGTTAACCAATCAGCTTAACCAACTTAACCAATCAACTTAACTTCAGAGTCCCCATTTCTGTAGGGTAGAACCTAAGTGAGAGTCAGTATGCATGATACATAGAGTGATCACTGAATTGAGACTCGGAGGACCTGTGTTCAAATCCTACCTCTGACATTACCTGTGTAACACTAGGTGTATCACTTAACCTCTCTCTCACTTTCCTTATCTATAAAATGAAGAAGGTTGGACTAGACTGTCCACTAAAGCATTAACATGTTGCCTCTACCACCACCACTACTACCACCACCACCACCATACTTCAAGTGTGAGTTGAACCAGATTAAAATGTAATTGAGAAATATTTAAGAAAATAATTAAAATTACAATATGACATAGTGTTAGTATGTGGTTTTCTGAGTCCATATGCCTCTAGCAGAGATCCTTTTGTACAATCCATTTCTATTTGAGTTTGATATGACTGCCTTAGAGCTCTACATTTCTGATGCTGTAATATATCAGCCACGTGATCTGCACCAGATTGTGTGAGAATCAAATGGGATATTTGTAAAGTGCTTGACACAGTACTTGGCAGGTAGTAGACACTTAATAAATACTTATTTCTTTTCTTTTCCTTGTTTCTTTGTTGTTGGGTTTGGGGAGGGCTTTTTATTGGGGGGGGAGGAGGTTCAAATGAGAATGAACATGAAAGCCAGACTAAATTGAAACAGCAAGGCCTCTTGAGGGGGAAACAGGAGATGATTTGTGCCAAGTGAGTCAAACCATCACCACCATCTTGACTATCATTTCACCTGAGACCTACTTAGAGATAGCCCAGGACTTGAAACCCAAGAATCTTGGGAATAGCAGTCCCCTTCAGACTACTGCTTCTTCTGGTTCAGGCTCTATAGCCATTAGTGAGGGGAGAAATCACTGTGGAGAAAGGGCCCACCTAATGCCCATCAATTGGGGAATGGCTGCACAAGTGATATGTGAAGATGAACCAGAAGAGTAATATATATAACAACATTGTAAAAATAAACAACTTTGAAAGACTTAGGAATTCTGATCAACACAGTGACCACCCACAATTCCAAAAGATTCATGATGAAACATGCTATTCATCTCCAGTTAGAATTAATGAACTCAGAGTGCAAATTAAAGCCCATTTTCTTTCTTTCATTTCTCTCTCTCTCTCTCTCTCTCTCCCTCTCTCTCTCTCTCTCCTTTCTCTCCCCATGTCCTACTTGAGAGACAACATCTACTAACTAGATTTGTTCTCTTCTACCAAGAGGTATATTAACAACTGGAACCTCTCCTATCTAAAGATCAACTTTGGGGAGTTAGCCTCTGTATATCAATTAGGGAGCTATTTTGAGAATCTGAAATTAGCCATTACCCTGTTCCAACCAGGACCCAGTAGCAGAAGCCTCTCACTTTTCTGGTCCTGATCTCTTAACTAGGGAAACACTCAACAAGAGACAGTGGCATGGGTTTAAAATAATGCTCATTGGGGGCTACAAAGAGGGAATGTTTGTGGCAATAATGTTTCAAGATGTTTTCTTTTTATCGTTATCCATATTACTCTTTAGCATAGCCAAACTATGTTAATATGGAAATACTATAAGGCATCAATCAAAACCTTCTCTATAATGTTAGGCTACCATAGCAGGAGTGATTAGGAAAGGAGAGGAGTGAAGGATCAGAGACTGAGAAAGTACAGGCTGTGCCTTAGCATTAGGGAGGACCATTTCACAAATCAGATCCCCCAAATTTTTAATTCTACTCTTTTAAAACTATCCTATTATCATAAGTGTTCCTGATCCCTGGCCCACAGGCAAGACAATGAGTGCTAAGGCATTCAAGGCCTTCCATAAGCTCAAGCTCCCATATGCTCCAGCTTTCTCTCACAGGTTCATAGATCTAGAGTGGGAAGGGAACATCACAGTTGTCTGATCCAAATCTTTCATTTTAGAGAGGAGAAAACTGAAATCAAGGGATATCAAGTGATTTGTCCAAGATTAACCCAAACAGCAAGTGCCAGAACCAAGATTCAAATCCCTGTCCTGTGATTCTAAACCCAGGGCCTATCTTATTGCACTGTGCTGCTTCCCACACATTTTAGACTTTTGCTAAACTGGACATTTTACACCTCTCTTCCTTTATGGATGTCCTTCTTTTTCTGCCCACCCAACCCTCCCAGCCCTTACCTGCTGAATTTCTACCCGTGCTTTTTTACCCCAACTCAAATCCTGCCATCACCAGAAAGTCTTTCCTGTTCTCCCAGATTGGTATGGACCTTTTCTCTACAGAATGCTTTGTTTTTCACTTCTTTAACATACTTGCCATAGAATATTGTATTATAAGGTCTCTGTTCTCGTACCTTATTCCCCTACTGGTCTCATCTCCACAAAGGATGGGGTCTTATCTAACTTTTAAAAATCTCTCTAGTGCCTCATTCAGCTCCCTGAATACTGTAGGTTGTTAATAAATGTCTGTTCTTGCGCTTAGCCAGGGTGCCTTATGCTTCATTTGTAAGTACCTAGCCCAGCACTGGCATATTGATGCTCAGTAAATCCATGTTGAATTGGGGCAAGCTTGTATATCAAGAAACTAAGTCCAAGCTCAGACTGGGCTACTTAGCTTTGACTCTTCTTTGGAGAAATTGCAGGTCTCTGTTTCCCAGGAGTTTCCAATTTCAAAAGATACACCTGTAAAAACTATTAAAGAACAAGGCAAAGAGATATATTTACCAATGTGGAATAATAAGTGGCTAGTACAAAAAGACTATGAATTGTACATTCTAGGTGCTTAATGTTTGTCTAATGACTATATTTAAATAGACTGCAGGGAAGGCATTCAATTCTCCTCTCAGTAGAGAATAGTAATGAATTAAATCAATTTAACATTTACTAAGTATCTACTTTGTCTAATGAAGCGTAAGGGAGTTCAAGTACTGACCCTCAGGTGTGAGGATTTGTTGAACCCTTTTCAGGGCTGCTTATCCACTTTTGATGTCCACCTGTCACCCAATTCTTACCTGTGGCTCCGAGAAGCTATAGCATGCACAGAGGCCATACCCTGTCAAAATTGTCTCAGCAGAGGGGCTAAACTAGGTGGAGGGGAACCAGCAGGCCTCGAATCCATCAGTGAGTTAGGGGCATGTGTATCCCTAGTATGTGAAGACTTCCTCCAGTGGCATGGGTGGCTGAGAAGAATTTGTTCCAATGGCCCTGAAGGAGGCTGAAACAGGCACTGTGGAGCACTTCGACCTTAGTGAGACACTGAACACTCCAAGGTCATCCACCACATCCAGGGCCTTCACCAGTCATCCTGACTTCTGTCTTGCCACTGGCCTCAATGAGTCAGGAAGTGAGAGTGAGGTCAATGATTTTGTGCAACTCTGCCTCAGTGAAATCCAATTCACCCTCAAGTCAAGTCATCACCCATGATGTCATTGGTCCTCTTCAAAATACAAAGGACAAGAATGAACAACAATAACAACACTTTGTCCAGTGCTTTGGGTTTTCATAGAAAGTTGAAAAAGAAAGATATACAATTCTCTTTCTTCAGAGAGAGTGCCTGTTGGGTGTATTGGAAAGAACACTCGATTAGAAGTCAGGAATGGGTATAATTCCTGGCCCTGCCACTTATTGCTGTGAAAATGAGTAAAGTCCCTTAACCCAGGGAATCAGTTTCTTCATCTGTAAAACTGGAATAATAATAATACTAATATTGCAGCTCTTACTGGAGTGCCTCAAGTCTCAAATGAGATAATGTGCATAGTGTTTTGTAAAGATGAAGCCAATATTCATGTGAGATATTACTATTGAGTACATATGTTAACTTGCCTCGATTTTTTTGTATTTCTCTTAGAGTTGATTTTTAGTGTGCCTATGGAAAAGTCAATTTTGTCATTCAATTCCTATGCTTCCTGATTGCTTAGAAAGAGAATAAAATTCAAATTTGTTTTCAAGATATCTTTATAGGTTTTAAAAATATTCCTCAAGGGATGCCCATCAACTGGGGAATGACTGAACAAGTTGTGATACATGAATGTCATGAAATACTACTGTGCTACAAGAAATGACAAGCAGGCAGATTTCAGGGGGAAAAAAAGTCTTACATGAACTGATACAAAGTGAAATGAGCAGAACCAGGAGAACGTTGTACACAGCAATAGCAACACTGTACAATGATCAAGTATGATTGACTTAGCTCTTCTAAGCAATACAGTGATGCAAGACAATTCCAAAATGATGGAAAATTCTATCCATACCCAGAAAAAGAACTGATGTAGTCTGACTGAAGATCAAAGCATACTATTTTCACTTTATTTCTTGTGTTTTTTTCCCTTTTGTTCTGTTTCTTCTTTCACAATATGACTAATATGGAAATATTTTTATATGATTGCATATATGTAACCTATATCAAATTGCTTACTGTCTTGGGTGGGGAAAGAGAAAGGAGAAAATTTGAAACAAATTTTTCTTTAAAATGAATGTCAACAATTGTCTTTACATGTAATTGGAAAAAAATAAAATACCATCAAAATATTCCTCAAAAAAAATTCCTCAAGGCTGGATCTATACACATAAATTAATCAAATTTATAGATAGCTAGTGCTAAAAGAGACCTAAAAGACCATCTAATTCAGCCCTCCTCATTTTTCACATGAGGAAAT
This sequence comes from Pseudochirops corinnae, assembly GCA_028646515.1. Lineage (NCBI taxonomy): Eukaryota > Metazoa > Chordata > Mammalia > Diprotodontia > Pseudocheiridae > Pseudochirops > Pseudochirops corinnae. The sequence goes on along the minus strand of CM053585.1, from coordinate 188,584,653 downwards.
TGAACTCCATCAAAGTTGAGGTTAAATAACTTGCTCAAGGTCACACACTTAGTAGTTAGTACTAATTACTTAGTACTTAGTAGTAGAATTGGAACTTGAACTCCAGATCTCTTGTCTCTTAATCCATCCTAAAACATATTGGGGGGCAAATTTATTCCTATGCTTTCAGATCATAAGTATGCTGATAATTATGAATATAAGGTAATATTATTATAGTCTAGTAGGAGAGGTAAGACACGAACAAATAGTCACACTACTGGAAAAATTTGATAAGGGATATAGGGAAGAGTTGAATAAATGCTACGGGAAATATACACTTTTAGCATTAGCTTTCTACCAAAAATCACAGAATTGGCCAGAGGATTGAGTACCACAAGTGCTTTATAAACACAAAGTATCATATATAGTTACCATAACCATAGAGTTACTGTCATTATTATTACTGTTGTGGCTACTCAGACAAACCACTCCTGTAGCTAAATATTGGAAAAGATGATCCATCCATAATGAAAGCATGATAGATAACTCAGCTCAGATAGCAATGTTAGCTAGGAATTCTAAGGGCTATCATTCTAATGAATGAATGGTGTGATCTAGTCCTTCCCTTCCTAAACAAGCCAGTTTGCAGAAATTTATGACATTCTCTTCCTTTCTCTCGCTAAAGAGGTTAAAGCTACACAGTGGAAGGTGGTATATGCTATTAAACGAATAGAGACTACTTAATTTATTTTGCTTAATACTTTCTTTGTTACAAGGGAGCATTCAATGATGAGGCCGAAAAGTGGGAAGGAGAAATGTCTTTGGTATGAAACCAAAAGACAATAGGTAAGCTTTTTTTAGAAGAAAAAAACTTTTAAAAAAACCCCAAAATTAATTAAAGGTAACCCCAGTTACCCCTTGGTAAGGGTCTCTCCTTACTGATGGAGATCAACTCCAGTCGCCTCTGACTCAGAGTGGGACATTGATCTCTCTCAATAAGGACAGAGTCCCATACTTATTGTCTTTGGGAGTGGGTGTTATACCAGTATCATGCAATCTCTATGTGCCTCTGTTGTTAAAAAGAAAAAAAGAATTCAATTCCACTAAAGGCTAAAGAAAAATATTATTAGCTGTTTTTATAAGCTTTCTCTATCCATTAGCCAGTGACATTCTCTATGTCTATCTTCATTTACCTCTTAGCCTTCCATAAAAACTATCTCTCTTCCTCTCCAGGCTATGTATTGTCAGGGTCAGCATTCAAGGTGGTATCCAGGGTTGTTGGGGTTTTCCTGGCAAAAATACTACTTCCTTTTCCAGTTCATTTTACAGACGAGGAAACTGAGGCAGAGTTAAGTGACTTGCCCAGGGTCACACATCTACTAAGTGTCTGAGGCCAAATATGAACTTGTGTTTTCCTGACTCTACTGAACCACCTAGCTGCTGGGCATCATGTATAGCTGCCTTCATTGTTCAGTCTGATCAGAGTTTAATACCCTCCTACCTAAAAATAGGTTTCCCAGCAGTTTACTGGTCAGTCCATATTCCCACCATTAATCATCCCATTGATGGTCTCCAGAAGACTGTGATTAAAATATAAATCTATTCCTAAACCTGAGGGAAGAGACATATTAACCTAAAGCACCTGCTATCATTCTAACTCGTGAATGGCCTGTTCTAGTTATCCTCGTTATTCCTCCTTTCCTAATCAAGCAGGTTTGCTGGAATTTCAGAGCCCCAGAAATTATTCTCAGGATCACAGTTCTAAAGCTGGAAGTGACCTTAGAGAGACACTTGGGGGAGGGGGGGGGACAAGTGACTTGTTTCAAGTCACGTATTTACCAAATTAGAGAGCTGGAATCTGAACCCAAATCAGGTACTCTGTTTCCATTATAATATGTTCTATTTAGAGCTGTCTTCATGGAGTCATACTGAGAGGTAGCAATGGACGTATATAGACAAATAAAATAATCCACTGCATTGAGAATTTGGGGTACAGGGAGAAAGGGCTCCCCCCCCATATCTCCCTATTTCTTGTAACTGACAAAGGGCAAGGAGCCCTTCTTTGGAATTTTGCCTTGGATGTCCCAAAATTTAAACTTGGTCCATTAACAGTAAAGATTTTTTTTTTTGCACTAGTCCCCAAGGTATATCCCTTGGAGCTCCCAACAACCCAGAGAGGCTACAGTTGTCACTTTGGACTATTGGGACCTGAATACACTGAGGGCCAGAAAGACCCTGGTCAAGATATGAAAGGCCAGAGAAGGGCCCTTAATTCTCATGGGTGAATGACTGAAAGCCATTATTCTTTTCTCATTATTAAGATGCAGAGCTCCTATTACTTACATCTGATTTTATTAGTATAAAATGTTTTTTTATCATTTTGTTTGTATAGTGACTGGGTTTGTTTTGGCAGGTGTACTCCCACGTACTTTGTATTGTCTAGAGTTATTTTAAAGGGGGTATCTCTTACCATCTCTTCTTGCAAAGTTTTGTTGGTGACACATAGGAATGCTGATGATTTACGTGGATTTACTTCATAACCTGCTACTTTGCTAAAATTATTCGTTGTTTCAACTAATATTTTAGTTGTGTCAAAGGGGGGGGAGCCCTTTCTCCCTGTCATTGGGATTTTCCAAGTATGTCATCTGTTTTGAGAACACCTTTGAGCAACTAAGTCATTTTGACTACTATAAATATCCAAACTAACTACAAAGGACCTGTGAAGGAAGATGCTACCTGCAGCCAGAGAAAGAACTGATAAACACATGTATGTATAGAATGCCTATGCACACACGTGTGTGTATACATATTTGTGTCTACTGTAGCCATCTCTAGAGTATGGAGGGGATGGAAAGGGAAGGAAAAAAAGAAAGTTACGTGATAACTTTATTATATATTTAAAAGTTGTACATAATAAATTTGCAGTTTCATATGCAATCATCTTTTTTTTCTATTTTATGTTATAGAAATACCTGTTTTATTTCTTAAATTCAGAATAAATTTTTTTAAAAGACACAGAGCTTTATGAGTATGCACTAATATAGAGTATGAGCTGTGTGTGTATTCCAGGGTCTACCTCCACATTCTTGCCAATCATTCCCTTTTCCCCACTCATACAGCTACCCCTCTGGCACAGCCTGGCCTCCTCCCTGATCTCTCTGTTTCCAGTTTCTCCCCTCTCCTGTCTATGCTTCACATAAATCCCCAATCTTCCTAATAGGCAGGCTATGCCATGTCCTTGTTCAAAAATCTTCATGGCTTTTTACAGCCATAGGATCAAATACAAACTCTTCAGCCTTGCAGTTAAGGACCTCTTCAATCTGGTTCTGGCCTACCTTTCCAGCCATTTCTCTTCTTTAACACCGTATATTCTAACCAAACTGAACTCTAACAGAAATACTACCTCTGACCTCCATGCATTGGTTTGTGCAGATAATCCCCAGATCCTGGATTACATTCCTTCTTCATCTGTGCCATTCAGAATCCCTCTCTTCCTTTAAGGCCTAATTCAGGCTCCACCTCCTCCCTAAAGTCTTCCTGGATTTCCTAGGCTAAAAGTATTTTCTCCTTCCTTAAAGTTTCTTACAAAACTTTGGCAGGATTTCTCTTTTCTCTACCCTAAATTATGCTGCTCTTATATATATTATTCCTACTCCTTCCACCTCTACTAGAACATAAGCTCCTTGTGAGCAGAGATAGCCATTTTCCTACTTTGTAGTCTTACAAATGAGCACAGTACCCTACAATAGTAAATAGTTAATAAATGCCTACTTTTGAAAATTGTTAATGGTGACAAAAATATATTTCTCTAGCCCAGTAAGATTTACAGAGCCTTTTTCTCACAATAATCCATATTTAAAAGTGGGAAGGAGAAATGTCTTTGGTATGAAACCAAAAGACAATAGTTAAACTTTTTTTAGAAGAAAAAAACTTTTAAAAAAACCCAAAATTAATTAAGAGTAACCCCAGTTACCCCTTGGTAAGGGTCTCTCCTTACTGATGGAGATCAACTCCAGTCGCCTCTGACTCAGAGTGGGACATTGATCTCTCTCAATAAGGACAGAGTCCCATACTTATTGTCTTTGGGAGTGGGTGTTATACCAGTATCATGCAATCTCTATGTGCCTCTGTTTTTAAAAAGAAAAAAAGAATTCAGTTCCACTAAAGGCTAAAGAAAAATATTATTAGCTGTTTTTATAAGCTTTCTCTATCCATTAGCCAGTGACATTCTTTATGTCTATCTTTCATTTCATATTTAAAACCTTTTTACATATAAGAAAACAGTGACTGGCTCTTCCTGGCTCTTCCATAAACAAGACACTCCATCTCTTCACTCCAGGCATTTTTTTTCTGATTGTCCCCTGTGTATGGAATGCTCTTCCTTCTCCACTCTAATTACTGACCTCTCTGGCTTCCTTTTAGTCCCAACTAAAATCCCACCTAGGCAGCTAGGTGGCAGTGGACAGAGTACTGGACTTGGAATCAGGAAGATTCATATTCATGAGTTCAAATCCTGCCTCAGACACTTACTAGCTGTGTGTCCCTGGGAAAGTCATTTAACCCTGTTTGCCTCAGTTTCCTCATCTGTAAAATGAGCTGGAGAAGGAAATGGCAAACAAGTCCAGTATCTTTACCAAGAAAACCCCAAATGGGGCCACAGAGAGTCAGACATGACTGACTAGGATACAGCAACAAAACCCCACATTCTCCAGGAAGCCTTCTCTAACCCCTCTTAATTCTAGTGGCTCCCTTTTGTCATTTGTTTCCTGCGTATAGCTTGCTTTGTATATGGTTGTTTGGATGTTCTCTCCCATTAGAGTATAACTTCCAGGAGGGAAGAGTCTATCTTTTGCCCCTTTTTGTATTTCCAGCACCTAGCACAGTGCCCATACACATAGTAGGTGCTTAATAAATGTTTTGAATTGAATTGAATTGAACAAGATCAGAGAAACTGAAGTCACTTGCCTAAGGTCACACAATTGGTAAGCATGAAATCTAGAAAGGGAATCCAGGAAGAATTTGTCACATTCCTTCTCAGACAGTTGTTATTTATGTAAGGGAACATAATTTACAATAGGAAAGAATGAGAGAGATTTCCTGGCATAGTGGATAGAGTGCTGACCTACATCTTTCAGCTTTAGTTTCTTCATCTGTGAAATGGACATAGTAACAGCACCTGCCTCACGGGATAGTTGTAAGGATCAAATGAGACAACACACAGCATGATCCCAAAAATCTTAGGGCAGTTTTACGCCTTAATAACTTCAAGCTGCACTGAGACTTTTGGTACAGCCTGTATTTAAAATGTGATCTAACTGAAATGTTAACTATTATTATTTACATTTATCTCGAGAGCTAGAGGGTGATATTATAATGAAAAGAATACTCCAAAAACCAAACCAACCAAAAAGAATATTTGGCCTATAACTGGGAGGGGGTTCCTGAGTTAGAGAGAAGTCCCTGTTGCCCTTGGAAAAGTCACTTCACCTTTTAAAGCTTCATTGTCCTCCCCTGTAAAATGAAAACAATAAAATGTGGCCCATCTGCCTCTCAGGGCTGTGGTCAGAGGGAAATGAGATAGCGCATATAAAGTACTGAGCCATGGTGGAGCGAGGGCCCTAGAAAAGTGACTAGTTATTGTGATCAGATATGTGAGCTTGCCTAAGATTTTGCTGTCTTTGGTAATGTGAATTGCATGGAGGGTAACACACCCAAAGAGTAATCAGATGGGATCAAGATACTTAGATTTAATTCCTGGATTTCTTAATCCTCTGGGAATTTTTCTCTTCGGATTAGACCTTTGATTTCATTGGCATAGGGGACTTCTGGTAAGCAAAGTCCCTCTGTTAAGGCAGATCAGCACCCCTATGGTCACATGGCCAGTGTGGGGGATGGGGGGGAAGGGCACTTGCAACGAGGCCTTCCTGACTCTGAGGTCGCCTTTCATAATCCTTTGTGAATAGATTATTAGAATTCAAAAAGTTCTCAAGGTGTTGCAGGCTTATAAGATTTAGAGGTAGAAGACCCCTTCAAGATCACCTCATCCTTCCTATTCATGTTACAGATGAAGAAATTGAGGCCCGGGGAGGTTCTTTGTCCAATATCACAGAAACAAGTGTAAGTGACAGAGCCCTCTGACTTGTTTCCTTAGGGTTTCAAATTTTCTCCAGACTGAATCCATGCCAGAGATTTTATGATACAGTGAAAGGAGGCCCAAACTTTAAGCTGAAAGATCCAGATTCAAGCCCTTGCTTTGTAGCCCACCAGCTGTGTGACCAAAGGCAAAACCACTCAGCTGAGCCTCAGTATCCCCATCTGTAGAATGGGAGTAGTAATCATCTACCCACCGCACGCACATGGTCACAGGGAGGAAAGCGTTCTTTCTGTAAAGCGCTAGCTAGACAGAGATAAACCATCACTATTATTATACATGTGGGAACTATGAGGGTTCTTGGGGCAGCTAGGTGTTGCAGTGCATAGAGTGCCAAACCTGGAACCGGGGAGACTCATCTGCCTGAGTTCAAATCTGGCCTCACACACTTACTAGCTGTGGGATACTGGGCAAGTCACTTAACCCTATTTGCCTCAGTTTACTCATTTGTAAAATGAGCTGGAGAAAGAAAGAGCAACCACTCCAGTATCTTTGCCAAGAAAACCCCAAATGAGGTCACAAAGGCTAGGATACAACTGAACAACATGATGGTTATTATTACATATTTAGGGGACCGGATTTTCTAAGATCCTTAGAGATGCGAGTTTATTTTTCTACCATAGGAAACCAGTTGATTTTCAGGTCTGTAGACTCAAGCCAAATGCCTACATTTCAATTCTCTGGGAAACAAAGCTTTGAGAGGAGATTAGGTGTAATCCAGACTTGTTCCAGTGAAAGATTCCCCTCCACTGGACTTTTAGAACAAAGTCATTGTTTTCTCCTGGTATGAAAATAGATGAGAGGCTGGAGGGGGCCTGTCAGTTCTGTAGCAAAAATCCCACTGTTGCCGCATCTCCCCATCCACAGGAGTGTTCTCTTAATGCTTAACTTGGTGACCTCACAAAAATAATTGCAGGGAAGCAAATTTGCTTAGCCTCCTGCCTTTATTTGCTGACAGAGTGGCTTAGCCAATGGTTATATTGTTTATGGAAATGAAGAAGGGGGAGGGGGAGGGGAGAGAAACAATACCAGTCTGCAAAGAAGATAGATTCGTTGAGAGGATTCAAGGGATTTGAAAGCTTCCAGTGCTTCTAATTGGACTTAGTACTTTCCCCTCGATCACTCACTCACTTGAGTAAAACATATAAGAACCCCAGAGTTAAGGGGTAGTTAGGCACAAGGTCTCCAAAATCCTGTTTCTCTCACTTTCAAATATTTCTTTTTAGAATTGTCACTTGCATTTTAAAGCCTTTTATTTTATCGTCATTATTATTCTTTGAAAATTGTCTACAGAATTTTAATTATGACTTCAAATGCTGAGGATATCATCCTTCTCCATAACTTTTAGGGTATATTCAGTCAGAGGCTCTAGACCCTTCCTGTGACATGGACCCTTTGGCAGCGTGATGAAGTCTGTGAATCCTTTCTCAAAATAATGTCTTTAAATGCATAAAGTATAACATCTAGGATTACAAAGGAAACAAAAGGCTAGTGAAAACAAAGATGACGGGTTTTTCCCTTACAATTTCATGGATTCTCTGAAATCTTGGATCCCCCTCATTCAGAGGCAATCTAATTTCAGTCTTTTGGGTCACTTGTGAAGAGAATGTTATAATTCAAAATCATTTTCAAAATATCCCCTTGGAATTGCAAATTTTCCCTAAGGATGGATCTTTACATGTAAATTATCTGGGTAAGCTTTTTTCAAACTTTGAAAAGTTTCCCCCAGCATCCTGTAGTTCTAGATAAAAAGACAGAGAGGGGGAGGGGTGCGAATCTTGAGATAAATGTGAAAGTTTTTGAAGGGGGTGGGGAAAGTTTTAGCATTTTGGAGCCAGTTATCCGTGACTCTAAAACAATCAACAAGTATTTCTTAAGCACCTACTATGGGTCAGACACAGTGCTTCCATCTTGATATATTTGTGTAAAAGCTAGAAATTTGTGTCTTTACTGCCAACTGCCTCCTCCCCCCTTCCCAGAGAAAATTTCACCCTGCGATTACTGAATGGATTACATCCAGTTATTTGGGGCTTGACTCTGTGGTCAACATTCCCAGGAGACTTTAATGGCCCCCTTGATTTCAAAGGGATTTGAGCCTGAGTGGGACTGTAAAACCAAGCTCTTTGTTAGCTGTAGCTGGTGAGAGGAAATATGAAATCAGAAAGTTAGAAACAATGGCTTTTAAAGACAGACCTCAGTTTACAAAACTGGCTCCCTCCTCCATTCCAAGATAAAAATACATCCACACCAAATCAGTAAAACTATATGGTAACTGATCATTTCATGTAATGAGATGCAGTTAGGATTTTTCTGTGGAATTTTTTTTTTTCTAATAAAGCAATACAAGTTGGGGAAGAGTGGAATGGAATGGTGATTATTTCAGGGAGGATAATTCTACAATTTCTAAGTAACCCAAGCCAAAAGAAAAAATGCCATGTCAAATGCTGCTTGTGGGAAAGAACTTTTCAAAAATTGATGAGATCAAGAACAAGGGCTAATTCCTAAACAGAAGTGACAAAGATATTATCCTAACTTTGTCTTCCAGAGGGATGGGGGTGGAGAGAGGTGGAAACTTGAAAGAAATGACTTTCTAGCTCCCTGGCCCCCTCATAACTTCTTGTCTCTTCTATCTCTCTTCATCTTGTCTATTTCTATCCAAGAAACATAGAAGAATTTTGTGATATGAAAGAGAATATGTCTATTGTTTCTAAAAAACATGAACCAATTTGGAATACTTATGGGTCCATAGATGTAGAGTTGAAAAAGACCTCAGGAACCATCTAGTCCAGTGGTTCTCAACCTTCCTAATGCCACAACCCTTTAATACACTTCCTCATGTTGTGGTGACCCCCAACCATAAAATTATTTTCGTTGCTACTTCATAACTGTAATTTTGCTAATGTTATGAATTGTCATGTAAATATCTGATATGCAGGATATATTTAAATTGAACATAATGCACAGGTTGAGAACTGCTGATCTAGTCCAACCCCCTCATTTTACAGATGAAGAAACTGAGACCCAGAGGGCTTAAGCAACTTGCCCTGTGTCATATCTTGATTCCACAACCAATGTACTTTCCATTATGCCATTTTGTGTGGGTGAATTATTCGTAGTTCTCTGCGTTCCCTGGAATACCTTTCCCTCATTAAATTCCTTCCTTCAATACTTCCCATCCAAGTAGGGGGTTCCTTGAAGAGTGAATATTATAACCCACCCATACCTGCATGACTTTTACCCAAATCCATCCTTTAAAGCCAAATTCAAATGTTACCTCCTCCATAAAGCCTTCTGCAATGATTGCATCCCCCTAAAGAAGCAGATATTTAAAGTAGTATGGAATAATGCTAGACTTGGAGTCCAGAAGATTCAGGCTTGAAACCAATAATATTAGCTGTGTGACTAATTGAGATTTGGAGGAGATCAACTTAATTAGCAGAATGGAGATTCTAAAAGGTCAGGGACTATTTGTTTTTTCATCCTGACATCCCCAAGTTTATTGTCTTGCATTTAGAAGAGTTTAACAAAGGTCTGTTGAATTTAATGGAATATACAAGGGTCAGATACTTTGGGGCAGTGGTTTTCAACCTTCCTAATGCTGCGACCCTTTAATACAGTTCCTCATGTTGTGACCCCCAACCATAAAATTATTTTCATTGCTACTTCATAACTGTAATTTTTCTACTGTTATGAATCGTAATGTAAATATCTGATATGCAGGATGTATTTTCATTGTTACAAATTGAACATAACCCACAGGTTGAGAACCGCTGCTTTAGAGGAAGAGAAAATTCAAGTCATTCTTTCACCAACTTGCTCTCTAGCAAAGAGCTGATTCCTATGTCCTTCCCTTTGCTCATACTATTGTCTTCTCACTTTTATCCATGTACTCCAACACCACTCTGAACTCACCCCCATATACACATCAGGAACCTCTTCATGCCTCTGATGTGATATCTCCTACCACAACCAACTTCAAACTCACACACCCTGTGCTCTATGTACGATCTATGCTTAGGTCATTTAGTCTAAGCTTCTCTCTCCCACCTCTCTACCCCCTTGAGTGTACTTGATAAGTGTTCTTTTCAGTCTGTGCTTGTATACTTCCTATGACAGGGGCCTCACTACCCCACAAAGCAGCCTATTCTATTGCATTTTAGAATAACTTGAGGTCAACCTTAAAGGATGTATAGGATTATTCTCTACTGTATGTTTAATCTCTAGTTCCCTTTACAACTTGGCTCTAACATGTCTTTCTACCCTCATTATACCCCCTTGTGGTCCAGCCAAACTGACTGTCTCTGTTTTTCATCCACAACATTCCAACTCCCATTTCCAAGCCTTTACATTGGTTATTCCTCATGCCTGGAAGGTACTCCTTC
>CM053585.1:188554286-188573641 GCA_028646515.1 Pseudochirops corinnae | reverse complement strand
CCCCTTGTTCTATTCTCTACCCTGTCCCTGTCCCTTTACAGAAGTGTGTACTTCCATCAACCCTCCCCCCAACCCTGCCCTACCCTCCGTCATCCCACCTCTCATCCCCATCCCCCCTACTCTCCTGTGTGACAAGATACCCAGTTTAAAGCCTATAACTTTTCTAAAGAAAAAAGGAGCCCTATCACTTTTGTACCTGACTCCTCAGGAAATACATATGCTGTTTATACTACTGGCAATCTTCAAGCTGACTCTGTTAGAGAGAGAGTATTCTTACCAAGGACTTCACTTCAGGATAGAATTCTGGAAGAAAGAGAATATACAAGAACAATCCCCACTTTCTAGAATGTCATTTTTGAGGGATAAATCACCTTCCAATCCTCTTTGTCTCAATTAAAAATGCAGTACATGCAAATACCAGTCACCACAGGTTGGAGTATTTCTGCGTGGTTCTTAAAACATTTTTATTTCATAATCTTTGCATCTTGTCAAATACTCATGTTTATCCCATTTGTATTTGGTCAGTCATAAAATGAAAAACCTAGTGCAAGAGATCTTTAATCTTGCATATATAGATTTCCCTTCCCTCCAACAAAAGTTCAGAATATTAAATCTATAAACATGAATAATAAAATAATAGCATTTTAATTTCTAAAAGAAAAAGAAAAGAAAAATAACTCATACCTCATGGCATCCTGGGCATTAAACTCTGTTATTCAGGCCCTTTGTGTATCTGGGATGTTTCCTCACTATTGTGCAGCTCAATCTCTATTTACATGTTCTTTCCAGACTCCAGAGATTCTTGGAGGCATATTCTTTCTCAAAGGCACCATCTTCCTTCCAGGTTCATAATCTTGGCATTATCCTAGGCTCTTTGCCCTCCCTCATGTCACGTATCAATCAGTTATCATATCTTGCCATTTCTGCTTCCCAACTTTTTTCAAATCCAATCCTTTCTCTCTATTCATACAGCTACCACCTCAGTTCAAGCTTTTAAAATTCTATGCAATCTGGTCCCAATCTAACTTTCTAGCCTTATTGGACATTATTCAGCCTCTACATTCTGTAAAATAGTCAAACTGGCTTCTCTTTGTTACCTCACAGGACCCTCTCTCCATCTCGTGCCTTAGAGCCTGCATTTGCCCTGGTCATCCCACATGCCTGGAATGCCTTCCCTCCTTTCCCTTTTCTCACAGAATTCTTCTTTCCCTTTAAGACACAGTTTAAGCACCATCTTCTGATGTAGCCTTTCCTGACCTTTCAACTGCTAGTGCCCTCTCTCTCAAGTTACTTCTATTTATTCACTATATATTTATGTATATATTTGTATGTACATGACATCTCCTGAACAGAATATAAGCTAGTTGAAAGTAGGGATGATTTGACTTTTTACACTTTCATACCAAATGTCTACTAAAGTGGTATGTAGTAGGCACTTCAGAAATATTTGTTAATTGATGATTAATTGATATTTTGGACTCTAGGAACTTTCCAGTAGAATATACCCTCCTTGAGGATAGGAACTGTATTGCTTTTGTCTACATATTCTCAGAGCACAGAACTATGCTTTGCATACAGCTACTATCCAGCAAATATTTGGTTTTTTTGATTGAGCTGGATTCCAATCTAGGTATGTTCTTTGCTTTAGGGTCCTAGATTTCAAAGGATGTGTATATATTGGGGGAGGGGAGAGGAATGGGGCAGGATTGAGGAACTACGATGAGACTTCTAAGAACGTCTGGCATTGCCTGGCCGTTGGATATTAGGAAAATTACAAGAACGTAACTGAGAAAATTTTTCTATAAGCCTTAACATGAAATCGAGGGCAAAGCCAAGTCTGTCCTTATTTGCCTGTGTCATGGACCTTTCTTATGTCTCTTATCTCCCATTACTCAAATGGGAATGGTAACAGTGAGTTAAAAAAAAGGAGAATTCATAAAGTGGTGAATATGGAGAAGTTTTTGGTTTCAAATAAAATAAAATATTTATCAAGGCCCTATTCTGAGCTTATTATTGAAGGGAATATAAAGAGGTTAAGGTCCAAAGCTTACATATAATCCAATTTCTTCAGGAATCAAAAAAACAAAACATAAAAGATATAAATGTGAAAAATATATGCCTCTTTGTACATTTTTGACGGTAGCAAAGTGAAAAAAACACTCTTGGACTCAAAAGATATAGGTTTGAGACTTGGTTCTAGCACTTCCTTACTTGTATATGGGCAAGTCACTAAACCTTTTTGGGCCTCAATTTCATTCTTGGTTGACAGCAGATTTGATCATAGGAGTATACTCTATAGATGAAGTTGAAAGAAGAAAGAAGGGTCTGCTATTATAAATAGTCATGCTAGCTTTATTTGCAAGAGCAAAAACTGAAGACTATTCATATTGCCACTATTTAAGGAATAAACAAGTTGTGTATCATATATGAGCACAATGTAATATTGATATGTAGGAATTGATAAACAAGAACACAAAGAAATGTAGAAATATAAGTAATGTAGAATGAAGAAAGTAGAAACAGAATCTTATATATATGTATATATACACACATACATACACATATGTATATTATGACTACATAAAATAATTCAATTTAGCAAAGGTGTTTCTCACTGACTATGTGCCCAGTATTGGGCTGGGTGCTAAGGAATAAAAAACAAAGCTCAAACAGTCCCTACCCTCTAGAAGCCTACATTCTACTAGGCAGATAATAATGCATTCTCAAGTAAGGAAATACCAAATGATATAAAGTAATTTCTAGAGGGAAATAGTACTAAGGGTGGCATATGGAGGGTGGACAAGAAATGCCACTGGAGGGAGTGACATGTGAATTTATCCTTGAAGGAAGCTAGGAATTCTAAGAGGAAGAAGTGAGGAAGGGAAGGGGGGAGGGAATAAACATTTATATAGCATCTACTCTGAGCCAGGAATAAACATTTATATAGCATCTACTCTGAGCCAGGCACTGTACTAAGCACTTTTTAAAAATAGTATTTTCTTTTTTCCCCAATTACATGTCAAAACAATTTTTAGCATTCATTTTTTATAAGATTTTGACTTCCAAATTTCTCTCCCTCTTTTTCTCCCTTCCTCCCTCCATCTTTCCCCTCCCCTTTTCTGAAAATGGCACATAATTTGATATAGATTAAACATGTGTGCTAAGCACTTTTAAAAAACAAATAAACAAGCATTATCTCATTTGATCCTCATTATAACCCTGTGAAATAGTTGCTATTATTGTTCCTACATTGCAGCTGGGGAAACTGAGGCAAAGGGGAGTTAGTGACTTACCTTACAGCTAGGAAGTATCTGAAGTCCTATTTGCACTCAATTCTTCATGACTGCAATCCTGGCACTCTATCCATTGCCCACCAGCTGCCTCTATGGAGGCAGATTATGCCAAGGAGGTTATTCCAACACTAGTGACTACTTGTATAAAGGGATGGGTGCGGAAGATGGAATGTTCTATACCAGCAACCAACTACAGGCCAATTTGACAAGAACAGAGAATTTAAGAAAGGGTAGAGTATGAAAAAAAGACTTAGAAAAGTCAATGGGATCCAGATTGCAGTGGGTTTTAAAAACCAAGTTTAAGATTTTGTATTTTATCCTAAAAATAATAGGGAGTCATTGAAGATTTTTTAGTAAGCATGGTGGTGACATGGTCAGATCTATTTTAGGACTATCAATCTGGTAACTAGATAGACAGACAGACAGAAGATAGACAGACAGATAAAGCACTTAGTAACCACTCAATATGTGGCAGGCACTGTGCTAAGCTCTCAGGATACTAATATGAAAAAACAAGACAGTCTCTACCTTCAAGGAGTGACATACTAATAGGGAAAGACAAAAGAAAAAAAAAGAATTAGAAGGGGCTAGGGTACCTGCATGAGGGCAAGGAGATGAAGTTCAAAGAGTGAATTGAGCTGAGAGTAAGGTAAACAGGGAGAAGAATCCTCATGAAATTGTTAGGGGGTTAGGCCTCAGAGGAGAACCATTTCCAGGGTAGGAAAACTGTGATGAGACAATAGAGAAATCTGAAGTGTGACAGGGGCTGCTGTGTAAAGGATGAACTGGAAAAGAGCCTGGTATCAGAGAGACCAATTATAGGACTGTTTTAAGTCCAGGTAAAAAATGCTAAAGGTCTAAACTAGGTAGTGGTCATGTAAATGGAGAGAAAGAGAGTGATATAAAAGATGAGAAGTTAGAATCTATAAGAATTATCGACTGATTGGATATGGAGGGTAAGTGAGGTAGAGGCGTTAAGATTGACTGCAGGGTTACCAACATAGGTGACTAGAATTGTGGTGCCCTCAAGAGAAATGGTGAATTTGGTCTTGGAAGTAAAATCACTTCCGTTTCTACATATGCTGAGTTTGAGATGCCTACAGAGTGTCCAGGTGGAGAAGTCAAGCAACATTTTGGTAATATGGGACCAAAGTTCAGGAGAGATATTAGGCCTGGATATATAGATTAAGGAGTCATCTGTGTACAAATAGAAATTGAACCCATTTGGAAGCTCCTGAGACTTTCCAGGAGTAGAGAAGAAAAAAAGGCTCAGGATATAGCTTTGAGGAATTCCCATACTTAGCAGTCGCATGAAGAGCATGATCTGGCAAAAGACACGAGTAAAGAGCAATTAGAAAGATAGGGCAGAAACTAAGTAGGATCACAGAATCTGAGAGGGAGAGACCCTACTTAGAAGGAGGAGATGGCCAATAGAGTTTAAAGCTCCAGAAAGGTCATGAAAGAAGAGGACTGAGAAAGAAAAGACCATTGGATTTCACAGTTCAGAGGTCATTGTTAACTTTGGAAAGAACAATTTCACTTGAGTGCTTGCTTGTGTTGGAAACCAGACTGGAAGGGACTGAGAAGTGACTGAAAGGTGAGAAAATGGAGCCAAGTGTAGACAGCTTGTTTGAGTTTGGCTGTGAAAGGGAAAAGAGATTTAGGATGAGAGAGATGTGGAAACATTTATATGTGATGCAGAAGGAGGCAGTGGTTAAGGAGAGTGAAGATGAAACCTAGGGAATCATTGAAGGGCCAAGATCCTGGAGGAGACAGTAAGGGATAGAACTATGAGCACAAGTGGAGAGTTTAATCTTGGCAAGAAGGAAGGTCTACCTCTCCATCAGAAATGGGAGTGAAGGAGGAGAGAGTAGGGAGTGATAAAAAGAGTCTTTGAGGTATGCTGTGGGGGAGAAGAGGGAAGTAAAGACAGATGACCTCTACTTGCCCAGTAAGATAGATGATAAAGTCCTATACTGAGAGGAAGTGGAGAGGAAATGGTCTAGGAAGGCTGAACAGAAAAGAAAAGGACTGTAATGGCTGCTATGGAGAGTGTGATAGAGGATCATTCAGGGAAGAATGAAAGAATTTGTGTTCTGTAGTGAGGAACTAGCTGAGACTAGGAAACACATTTACAACATAGTAGGCATGGTGGCATGACTTTCTCAAGAATGGTTTGGCAGCTACTCACCACCTTTCAAACAGGAGCAGTAAAGGTGGATGTTTGGGTAACACAGGCCTGGGATTTGACAAGAGGTGATTGACAATAGGACAAGGGGACAAAGGATTCAAGGGTTGTATGTATTGTGTATGACACAATTGTGTGTATGACTGAACTGGTCAACCATAGGGTCAAGATTGTGAAGAGAGGGAAGGGGGGAGGGTGAAAGTAAGGGCTAGATTTAGAAGAATTGAATCAGAAGGAGAGGTTGTAGTCAGAACAGAATTCTACAGTCAGATCACAGATTTGGGACAATTAGGGAATCAAGGATATGGTTGTTCTTGTAGGTGACTGAGATGGAATGAAGATAGAGGTCAAGGAATTTAGGAGGTTGATTGACTGAGAAACCAGGCTATTCAAAGGAGTATTGACATATAGGTTAAGGTCCCAAATATGAGGGCAGAGGTTGAGGTGGAAAGGAAGACTGTGAGTCAGGTATTAAACTCCTTGAGAAAGGAAGAACAACCTGGAGGTTGGAAGATAACAATGATAATTAGTTATATTGGGTAATAAAGATATATGAAACAAATCCCAAATTACAAATAGAGTAAATGATAACAAGGGGACAATTAAAAAATGGGAGTGAGGATTGAGGAGTATCTGCTTGATGATATATAAAGAGAAGGAGCCCCCAGTGCTAATGAGGACAAAATCTGGGGGAAAAAATACATAGAAGAGAAAGACGGGGAAGTGAGGACATCAGAAAAACACTAACACTAATGCACTATTAATAGAGCTGTGAATTGGTACGACCATTCTGGAAAGCAATTTGGAACTATGCCCAAAGTCATTAACCTCACCGTACCATTTGTCTCCAATATCACTACTAAGCTTACACCCAAAAGAGATCAAAGAAAGAGGAAAAGAACCCATATGTACAAAAATATTTATAGCAGCTCTTTTGTAGTAGCAAAAAACTGTAAAAAGTAAGAGGGGCTCCACTTAATTGGGAAAGGGCTAAACAAATTATAGTATATGAATGTAGTGGAATATGATGTCACCAAAAAAATAACAACATGGATAGAAGAAAATAAGAAGACCTTTATGAACTGATGCAGAGTGAAATGAGCATAAGTAGGGGAACAATTTAGACAATGACAATGACATTATAAATGAAAACAGCTTTGAAAGATGAGAACTCTGATCGGTACAAATGACAACCCATGATTCCCGAGGACCAGAGATGAAGCATGATACCTGCCTCCTACTAGAGAGGTGATAGACTTAAAATGCAGAGGGAGATGTTTATTTTCAGACATGACTAATGTGGGAATTTGTGTCACTGAACTATGCATATTTGTTTTGAGGGTTTCATTTCATTTTATTTTTGTTCCATTGTAGGAGGAAAGAAAGGGGTGAAATGAATGTTTATAAAAAATTTAAAATAAGAAATTTTAAATTTTAGAAAAGAAGGGGACATGGAAGTATGTCAAATTTTTGTTATTAAATATACTCAGCTTTTAAAATGCTGTTTGCAGGTTTATATATATTAGCTTTTTTATGGGTTAATTGTTACTAAATTTTGAAAAAAAATGAAGGGATTGGATGATTCCTAAACTTTTTTCCAGCTCTAAAATTTTATGAAATATCTTAGTAAGTGAATATTTGGGCTAGATATGAGTCTCTAGAAGATTTGGTTAGATCTGTGTGAACCAGCCTGAACACTTAAATAGCTGTGTATCCTTACAGAAGTCATTCCCCCTCTTTAGGTCACTGTTACCTCACCTGTAAATGACAAAAATAATTTTTCCACCATTTGCCTCACAGGAACATTATGAGTTTCAAATCAGTACACATGTGTGTACACATACACACATATATAAACATACACACATATATACATGTATATATATGGAACACATTATAACACTGCAGCATTGTGCAGAGATCCATTGTTATTGTTACTATTATTATCTTTTAAAGATACTATGAAACTCTTTAAAGTCAGTTTTCAAAAAAAAAAATAAGGAACCATAGGGAGCCTTGAATAGTCCCTCAGTCCATCAATAGGCATCTATTTATTAAACACTTACTGAGAGATAGGCTGTGAGCTACGCTCTAGTGATACAAATAAAAGTGAAAACAGTCCCTGCCCTTGAGGAGCATACATTCTAATTGGGGAGATGAAGTACAAAGATATGAGGGAATAGATGAAGATTATTTGAGAGGAGCAGTCATTAGCATCCAGCGAACTAGGAAAGAACTCTTGCAGAAAGTGGCA
Source organism: Pseudochirops corinnae (assembly GCA_028646515.1). NCBI lineage: Eukaryota > Metazoa > Chordata > Mammalia > Diprotodontia > Pseudocheiridae > Pseudochirops > Pseudochirops corinnae. The sequence goes on along the minus strand of CM053585.1, from coordinate 188,565,906 downwards.
TTTGAGTTGAGTTTCAAAGGAAACCAGGGAAAGCAAGTTTCAAGCATAGGGGACAGTTAATGAAAATGTACAGAGATGGGAGGAGGGGGAGGGTTGAATGTTGAATTCAAGAAATTGTAAGTAGACCAAGGTAGGTATATAGGACTGTGTGTGGGTAGCTGAAAAAAGAAAAGCCCAGTAAAAATTCATGTTTCCCTGTCTAGGACCAGAATTCTCAGAATCTATGGAAGGGTTAAGGCTACATCCCAGGGAGAGAGAAGGTGGAACTGTGTCCCGTCCCCCAACTGCAAGAGTGGGAAGAGAAGCTCAGTCAGGAAACTAAGTGATTATGTTAGACTCTCTTCTAATTTTTCTTGTGACCCAGGGTCTATACAGATACCCTGCCTCATATTTCAAGATCCTATCCAGGGTTAGGAAGATAAATAGTAGCTATGGTCTAATTAATTGACCTTATACAGGGATGGAATTTATGACCTTGATCTCATCTAATTCTATGCTCAAACTTGAGCTAATGAGCCACTCATTTAGGGTCATGGAATGATAGAATCTCAGAGTCAGAGAGGACTTCAGAGGGTATCTAGCCCTACCTACCTACCAAAGCAGGACTCCCTTGTCCTCAAGGAGCTTATAGTCTAATAGGGGAGACAACATGCAAACAAATATAAGCAAAACAAGCTACATATTTTCTATTTATTTCCTATTTATAGAATTTGTTAGTGATATGGAAAATAGGAAATAATTAACAGAAAGAAGACACTAGAATTGTATATATGATTCCCTTTCCCCTCTCCACATTCCAGCCAAACAGGTCTTCTTGCGTTCCTCTAATGCAGCACTCTATATGTCCTCTCTATGACTTTGTAAATGCTGTTCCCCTCTCATTCCTAGAATTCACTCCCCACTCTCCACCCCTAAGATTCCCTCAAAGCTCAGCTCTAGCATCTCTTCTACCTGAGATCTTTTCTGATCCAAATAGCTGTTAGTGCCTTTTCCTTTCCCAGATGATCTTATATTTATGTTATATAGGTCTTATCAAGTTGGAAAGACATTCAGTATGGAACCAGTGATGGGCTAGAAATTTGTCATCATGTGGTTTGCCACTAATTAATGACATTTTTGCCTATGTCATGAAACTGACAATAAGGTGTGGAAGAACCATGACATATTCTAGTAGACAGAATGGCCATATGAAGTAAAACATAAATCTTTAGAAGTATCCAGTTTAGGTTTCAGTATTTACCCAAACAGTCTCTCCTTGGAATTGTGGATTCCTGAGCAAAGCAAAATGAGCTTCTCAGAATGATTGCTTAAAAACATTAACCACTAACTTTTTTCCATATTTTAGTTTTTAGGGAGACAGTGGGGATAATTCTTTCTATAGATGTATCCATACAAACTTGATCTCCGTCAATGGATCTGTTAAATAAAATATTTGCAATGAGAATGTTCCTTTTAAAAAAGTTTTATTGGTGCCTTTTGTTGTTTGTGTCACAGTCATTTCTTAACATGTACCCTGACTCCCCACTCACATAAACACACAAAACCTTTAAACAAAATCAACTGACAAAATAATATTGACTAATAACATTTTGTACTCATAGTCCTCCACCTCTTCCCTAAGATGAATGATGTTTTATCCTTACAATTAATCAGAGTTCAGCTGGGTAATAGCTTAAAGGGTAGCCATATCACTAACAAATCTGGTACTGGCATACCTATATTTTTTTTAAAGGGGAGAGATGAGACAATCAGGGTTAAGCGACTTGCCCAAGGTTACACAGCTAGTGTCAAGTGTGTGAGGATTGATTTGAACTCTGGTCCTCCTGACTCTGGGGCTGGTGCTCTGTTCACTTTGCCACCATGCTATCCCTGTATACCTATATTTTTAAGGGTATTACTAATAATTACATTCTGGATCCACAGAATTTGTCTTTGATGAAATTGCATGTTTCTATTGATCCAGAAATTTTCCTCAAAGTCCTTGTGTTTTTGAGTCCTCTGAAATAATTTCCCTCTCCTACTCTTTTTCAAGTATAGTTGTTTGTTTATTTAAAAAATTATAGTCTAACCTAGTTTACCATTGGTCACTTGCTTAAAATGTCATGAGAATACCTGACAGAGAAGGTAAAGAACAGGAACAATATTAATGTGAAATGGAAATATATTTGCCCAAGTGGAAAATACAACCAGGTATATTAGGCATCTAGACATTTTTTGTTTTGAAAACAAATAAAAACTGCTGCTTTATGATTTAATTATAGGAAATTCAGATAGCCTGGAAAAACTTTTCCCTCCCTGGTTTCTCTCAGATAATAAGAATTAAGGCTCTTCATAACAAAGACCATGATGATAAAATAGTCAGTCTAGTAAAAACATTTTCAAGCTGATTAGAATATTGGTCTGGGGCTCCCAAATGTGCTCCTAGAGTGACAGAGTGGAGTCTTAAAGAGCTGCCATAGCTAAGAGGTTCTGACTATCTCAAGAAATGGCTTTATCTTCACAGACTTGTCTAGACCCTCAAATTGATCCCAACCCATCTAGCAAGGTAATAAGCGTAACCAAATCACACAAAATGCCCTTCTTATGCCTCTTCTACTGGAAGCGATGCACTCAAATTAGTAAAGTTTCCTTAAGAGATCGGACAATGCTGTCATGCATACCCAAAGGTATACCTGAGTCCAAATCTCACCTGAAAACAACTCAATCCACTCTGGCACTACATTGTAGCCAATTTGTAGGATAATTTGTCCACCAGCATCATCAAAAACTTTCCCTTTTTTCTTAACATTTCCAGTCACACATTTGTACACCAATAACTTCAAGCCACCACCCACAGCTCAGTTACTGCCAGCTCTGTTGCTTTCCATAGCCATGGTGCTGAAAGGTGGTTGAGATGCCCCTGACTACCTATGGTGAAAAATCCCAACCATGAAAGGAATATGAATAATTTTCACCTAACTCCTATATGCCATGTTCTGGACAGTATCCCCCTCCAATAAGTCACATTACATCACTGTCCCTGCTTCTATTAGCAACACGAAATTTTGTACTTGTCTCTTAAAACCTCTCACATAGAGTTTATAATTGTCCTAGCTCAGAGGTCACTGAGTTCAGATATTCAGGCCTATGTATGTACTGTCTAAAGCCCAAAAGACCCTGTGTTCTAGGAAGTGTGTGTGTGTGTGTGTGTGTGTGTGTGTGTGTGTGTGTGAGAGAGAGAGAGAGAGAGAGACAGAGAGAGAGAGACAGAGAGAGAGACAGAGACAGAGAGACAGAGACAGAGACAGAGAGAGACAGAGAGAGATAGAAAGAGACATGGTGAGATTTGGTCTCCAGTTTTCCAAAATAGTTCCCTAACATTCCCCACTGTCTTCCATATCTAATGGTTGCTGAATGATCCTGATTTCTTTAGGTACGTATTGCTCTCAAATATCAAGACTGGTACTTACTGAGTGTTTAATATGACTTCTACACACATAATCTATCAGAATGAATCTACAAGCCACTTGAAAAGGTTAGACTCCAAAGGCAAAATGCATAGTGCTATTTTGGGCCAACTTTTACAAAAGTCAACATCATTTTTTAAGCATCTACTATTTTTTAGCCACAGACTTGGGCACTGGAGATACAAACACAAAAGCAAAAAAGCCCCTGACATCATGAGATTTACTTCTAATGGGTGAGACAACATATGTATATCATTATATGTAAGATTTTTGTATTTAAAGATACAAGGTAATCTTGGTGGAGAAAGTACTAGAAGCCAGTAGGGGCAGGAAATAGTGGAGACTTTGGACAAAGACATTTGAGCTGAGTCTTAAAGGAAATCAGTCATTTGGAGAGGTATAGGTGAAGATGGAGGGTATTCAAAGCATGGGGGAATGACCTATACAAAGCCATAGGGCTGGGAAATGGAATGTTATGGGTGAAAATCAGCAAGTAGTTAGTATGCCTGGATTGTGGAAGGGAGAATAAGAAGGAAAAAGAGATAGAAGGGGCCAGAATGTAGCATACTTTAACAAAGGGGTTTATATTTGATGCTAGAGGTGAATGAATGAATGAATGAATGAATGAATGAATGAAAGAAGGAAAGAAACAATTATTAAGTGCTCACTACATGCAAACCACTGTGCTAAGTACTGGGGATACAAACAGAAAAGCAAGTCAGTCCCTGCTCTCAAGGTGTTGGGGAATCACTGAAGTTTATTGAGGGGAGGTGGGCAGGGGGGTGAGTAACATAGTCAGAGCTGACCTTTAGAAACACAAGCAAGCACTGAACTCAGTCCTGTTGTAACAGTGTTGTCTCATAGTGTAGATACTGTTTGATATCCTGGTTTGTCTGTGATACTTATCTACTGGCCTGCGAGTGGTAGGCCATGGTAAGCAACAGCTGAACCCCTAACCTTTTTTGAAGTCTTCTCCAGAACTTGGTTGTAAACTGTAGGCCCCTATCTAAGACAATCTGTACAGGAAGCCCACGCAGGTAAACAACCTCCTTTAGAAGATACCACATTGTCTGTGGGGCAGATGGTAGCCAGGGGGAAATATCAAAGGAAGCAACTTCTCTCTCATTTCCCCTAAAATAAAGGTCCCTAGTGAACTACAAGTGAACTTTTTTTTTCTCCTTTTTTTCTTTCTGGCCTTAGAAAGATCATTTGGCCAGGTGCCATAACATCTAGCTCACTATTGCTACTGACTTCTCTTGAAGATACTCATATAAGTTTAACTGGTGGTGGCAGTGGTCATGATTTTGATGAGGGGATTGGTTAGATGATCTATGATCCTATGGTGTGACTGAGTGTTGATCGATGTGAATGAATGAATGAAAAAGTATTGATTAAACTCTTTGTGCTTAGCATGAAAAGGGGAGGCTCTTAAGGAGCCCACATTCTAATGGGGGAGATAATATATAAAGAAGATTTCAGCTGTCATTCAGATGGAAAGGTTTTATGGTCCTTAGGGTGCCGTTGCAAACCAGATGGAAGAGCATCTTTTTAAATGTCATTTCTACTGATAAAATACCTATTTTGGATGTTGAATCATTTAATAGAGCACAGTATTTTGGTCTCAAGCATTTCCCCCCCAGATCTTTAGTATCTGGGACTGCTTAAGAAGTCAGAGAAGGGATGTAGGATGCAGAACCAGAAGATGAAAGGTCGTATCTCCACATGAGTTACTTCCTGGGACAATGGCTGCAGAGACTGGACTGGAATCATAAACAGTAGTGTGAGGAACACTGGCATTCCCAAGGCTGATAGGTTTGGGGTCCCAAAATGTCTCCATCAGGGTATCAGGGTAGGTAGTAGTCAAGGTGATAGTGATCCAAGTGTTTGACTTACCTGATACCTGACACACCTGAGGGTCCTTTGCTGCTTCAACTATGCTGACTTGTCTACCCCGTGGGTGGCAATTGGTTGATGGTTGGTGGGGATGATTGGCCATTTATTTAAAACAGTTGCTCTCCCATATGATGCCTGGGAGTGGAATGCTGGGAGGTTGGGGTGGAACTAAAATGTGGTCTGTGAGTACTGCCATTTCTGGGGTTCTTGGACATGACCTGATTGGTGACAGCTGGCTGGTAATTGGTTTTGGTGATATCAGAGAAGGTAGTCTCCTTCTCTATAGGGGTCACCCTTAATAATACCTGTAAGAATCAGGCTGGAAGCAAGGACGATGGCTTGGGGGTGGGGGGGGCGCCATGCTATTCCTGAGGCTTTTGATGATGATGGCCCTTCCTCACAAAGGAAGTCAACTTTTATATTGTTATTAAATCAAACCCCACTGAATACCAGGATGAAAGAAGTGTTGCCAATGACTTTTGGAATCCTGTGGCTTCTGTTAGATATTTTTGCCTATATGGGTTCAACCTTGGACAGCTAGACACTCGTGTTCCATCGGGTCACCAATAGTGATAACAGATTAAATTTTTGGTTCTTACCTCTCTCAGGTATCTGCCTAAAGGAACATATAACAGTATGGTTGTACTATAATTTATCCCTGGAAGAATCAAAATTGGGATTGTAGACACTACTTCTTATCGTTGCTTCATATACTCTTGGAATGAAGAGCAGCTCCATCCAGGTCTCTTCTTCCTAAGATTCCAAACCTCAAGTCAGTGAACACCAGCCAAAGTGTTTCTTAGGCCAGACACATACATAACCTGGAGGGAAAAAAAAGCAAAAATAATGACACTCACCAAGTAAGACGTTCAGGTCTTATTTGGATCTCTTTAAAATAAACTGAGTTCTTGTGGTCTTGTGAAGACAGAGTGCTTAACTCCTTCCCAATAGTCTTGCTCAGTCTCCAGTGTAGACTGATAGCAATGCTTGGTCCATTGCAGTTTCATTTCTTTCTATTAAAAACCAACTGACATGAGGAATATGGGAAGGGGAGATTTGCAGACTCAGGTTCAGAACTGTACTCCTTTCTTGACAAAATTTGACTTAACTACTCCAATACTGACTCTTAAGGCTTCTGAAAAGGCAACCAAATTTGGCTGTGATTGAATCAGAGTAACTATGAGGCTCTTTTCAGTGAGTGACATAAATGAATTAAAAAAAAATTTATTAAGCACTGCTATTTGCAAAGCACTGAGAACACAAATAGAAAGGCAAGTTAGTTCCTGCTCTCAAAGAGTTCACAGTCTAATTGGAGGAGACAGTATATATGAGGTTTCAGCTACAAGCCAGATCAAAAGGTCCCTTCATCCTTAGGGTGTAGTGGCAAGGCCCCATGGGCTCTAAGGTATAGTGGTGAGGTCTGTAGTAATAACAACTTCTTTGGAGTCACTTCAGTTGATTGAATGATATTCTTTTCTGATGTTTGACAGAGCCAAGAATTTTGGAGGGGGTTGACAGTGGAGTCTAGAAAGATGGCTAGGGATTAGACGATGAGAGGCTTTGATTGCTAGCTTAGTTTCAGTTTAACTGGGCTAGGGATCTAATTTTTCACCCTGACTATTCAGAAGCTCAGGGAAACTCCTGATTTGATGAGAAAGATTGCAGCTTCAAGTTGTGCATGTTTGGAAACATGGCATAATGTATCAGAAGGACTAGGAGTTAGAAAACCTGGTTTTGAAACCAGCTCTCAGGCTTATGATCCATGCAACCTGTGATAAATCACTTTCCTGGTGTGAGGCTCAGATCTCTCATCTGTAAAATAGGGAGGAGAATCCTGGCTTTAATGACATCACAGGACTTTTGGGAAAGCCAAATAAGGTATTAGGTATTGTAGCTTTGGAACGCATAAAGTCCTGCCATTGTTATGGAGTATAACTAGAGTATGACCTTTTCAGTTAAAAAAAATCCCTACTTAATTTTGAGTTTATCTCTAGGTTCCCCACCCTGACCTACCAGGCAGCCTCCACTGAGTAGCAACTGCCTGAAGGTATGAATAATCTACTCTTACCTCCTGCTCCCAGGACTGATTAATATATCATAGACACCATGGGTATATGGGGTATACAAAGAAGGCTAGTACCTCTGGTATGGGGACTTGCCCAGCCCTTTTCTGGGCTGCTTATCTACTTTTGGTGTCCATCTGGCACTCAGCTCTCACCTGTGGCTCCAAGAAGCCAAAGCATGAACAACAACCACACTTCAATAAATCATCTTGAGAGTAACTGATGGAGCTCAAACCCATAAGTGAGTTGAGGGGGTGTCTACTCCAACTGTGTGAAGACTTCCCCCCAGGAATGGTCTGATGAGAACAATCTGTTATAAAGGCCATGAAGACAGCTGAAGAAGACATCAAAATGCCAAGGTCATCCACTGCATCCTGGGTCATCTCCAGGTGTCTTGACTTTTGTCTTGACACTGGATTTCAACGACTCTAGAAGAAAGAATGAGGCTGATTTTGTGCAACTCTGCTTCACTTAAATTGAAGTCATGCTGAAGTCAAGACATCACCAGGGATGTCATTGGTCCTCTCTTAAAAGGAAGGACAAACAAGAACATAAACACCAGCAGTTTTTGCCAGCTGGTGGCCAGCACAGGACAAAAAAAAAAATCTCAGATTGTTCTCACTCATAATTCTTTCCAAAAGAACAATGTTTCCTTCTCAGCATTGAATTAGAATATTCAACTCAATAAATATTTATAAATTAATAAATATTTATTTGGGGGCCCTTCCTTCCTTCCTTCTTCCTCTCTTTTTTCTTTCTTGCTTCCTTCCTTCCTTGCTTCCTTCCTTCCTTTCTTTCTTTCTTTCCTTCTATAAAAAAACAAGTTCCCTTGACTCAGGAGTGGAAGTGTCCTTGCTATCTAATAGGATAGGTTGCATGAGATGACTTTGAGTAGAGACCTGGAGGTGAGTTATTAGTTGAAGAGCAGGCTAGCTAAGTGTAGCGAGGAGCATCATGGTCTATCAATCAATCACCAAGCACTTGTTAAATATTATTATTGTTGTTATTATTATTATTTCAGAAGGAAAGCGCTAACATTTTGGCCATGGGTGAGGAAGAGAAAGAAGAGGTAACTTTGAGCATTCTAGGAATGAGGACTAGCTAGTGAAAATGCATAGGAGTGCCACGGATGGAATGTTATATTTGACAAATAGCAAGAAAGTAGATGTCATTGAATCTAAAAGTATTTGGAGGGCAGTAAAGTGTAAGAAGACTGGAAGTGAATGAAGGGCCAAGATTGTGAAGGTCTTTAAATTTCAAACAGGATTTTATATTTGATACTGAAGGTAACAGGGAGTGAATGGAGTTTATAGATTAGGAGATGACATGTTCAGACTTCAGGAAAATTATTGTCAGTTGAGTGGAGGATGAATGGAAGGTAGTGATTGGGAAACAAGGTAAGAGGACCAACAAGAAGGCTAATATTCCAGGGCCTACAAGAGAGTGATGACAATGTGGGTAGAGAAAAGGGAAAGTATTCAAGAGATGTCATGAAGGAAGAAATGATGCGACCATGAGATGTAGCAGCAGATTGGGGATGTAAGGTGAGTGTGAGAGAAGTCAGGAATAACACCAATGGCGCAGCACAGGTGATCAGGAGGATGGTGGGGCTCTTGACAGTAATGAGGAATTTAGAAGAGAGCAGAGGTTGGGGTAGGAGGTGGGGTAGGGAAGATAATGAGTTCTGTTTTGGACATGTTGAGTATCAAGTGTTCATGGACATCTTATCTTGAGGTGATCAACAGATAATTGGTGAGGTGAGAATGGAGTTCAGGAGAGAAATTAGAATTATACAGAAACAACTGAGAATTATTTACATAGAAATCATAATTGACCCTCTGGGAACTGATGAGCTAATAAGATAATGCAGTGGGAAAACAGAGTCCAGGATAGGGAACTAAGGGATACCTACAGTTAGTCAGTGTGACCTAGATGAAGAACCCCAAAAAAGGAGACCAAAGAATAGTCGAACATGCAAGAGAATGACCGAAGAAAACTGGAATAAAACCTTTTTTTTGTTAGTCATTTCAGACTTGTGACCCCATCTGGCGTTTTCTTGGCAAAGATACTGGAGTGGTCTGCCATTTCTTTTTCCAGCTCATTTTACAGATGAAGAAACTCAGGGTTAAGTGACTTACCCAGGGTCACTCATCTGGTAAGTGAATGAGGCTGGGTTTGAGCTCATGAGGATTAGTTTTCCTGTTTCCAAGCCCAGCACTCTATCCAAGGGGCCACCTGCCTGCCCAGGACATTTTTCCGAGAGGAAAATAGTAGCTGTGGACATCTAGAAAGGTTTCATGTAAAAGAAAATAATAATAATAATAATAACTAACATTTACATAATAAAAGCTCTATAACTATTATCTCATTTGATCCTCACAACAACCCTGAGGAAAGTGGGGCAAATAGTTGTTAAATGATTTACTGAGGGTCAAACAGTTAGTAAGTATCTGAGACTGGATTTGAACTTAGGTCTTCCTGACTTGATGCCCTCAAACTCTATCCACTGTGCCAGCTCACATAGAAGGTGGCATTTAAGCTGAGGGGGGAGTACATTCCAGGAAGAAAGGACAGCTGCTACCGAGGTATGGAGATAGAAAAGGGAGTGTCATCTACAAGGAAACCTGTTTGGACTGCTTCCCTGGCCTCCTTCAAATCCCAACTAAAATCCCATCTCCTACAGGAAACCTTCCACAAATCCTCTTAATTCTAGTGTTTATCTATGTTTACTTGTTGCCTCCCTCATTAGATTGTGAGCCTCTTGAGGGCAGGGACTATCTTTTATTTTTATTTTTTTGTATCGTCCGGGCTTAGTACAGTGCCTAGCACATAATAGGTACTTAATAAATGTTGATTGATTGATTGATCTAGAGTGTTCAATATATGAAAGGAATTTATATATAATAAGACTAGAAAGGTAAGTTGGGGTCAGATAATAAAAGCCTTTAAATTCTAAACAATCAAGTTTATATTTACTCACAGAGATAATAGGGAGCCACTGGAGTTTATTGAGTAAATTTATTGAGTTTATCAACTAACATACATGGTCACTTTAAAGAAGGTGATTTAGACTTGGATTCACATCCCTTTTGGTGTTTACTGACTGTAGGACCACTAGCAAGTCACTTGATCTCTAGGTGCCTTTGTTTTCTCGTGATAATTCAATTCAATTAAAAACATTTTAAAAATTAATTTTATTTTTAGTTCCAAGTTTTCTCCTTCCCTTGACCATTTCTTCTATCTTTTGGGAAATAAAGAAAACCAAAACCCATTACAAACATGTGTAGCCATGCAAAACAAATTTCTGAATTGGCCATGTTTCCATGAAAAAGGAGGGAAAATAAAAGAAAAAGAAAAGAAAGAAAAAGGAAATATTCTTCAGTCGATACTTTGAGAACCATCAATTCTCTATCTGGAGGTGGATAGCCTGTTCCCTCATTCCTCCTTTGTATTTGTGGTTGGTCATTTTGCTGATCAGAGTTACTAAGCCTTTCAAAGTTGATTATCTTGACAATATTGTTATTACTATATAAATTGTTCTCCTGGTTCTTCTGCTCACTTCACTTTCTATCAAAACATATACATATACATCTTCCCAGGTTTTTCTGAAGCCAACTCCTTTAACATTTCTAAGAGCACAATAATATTCCATCACAATCATATAGCATGACTTGTGCAAGCATTCCACAACTGAGAAGCATCTCCTCAGTTTCCAATTCCTTGCCACCACAAAAAAAAAGAGCCATTATATCCACAGTTGATAAATGGTCAAAGGATATGAACAGGAAATTTTCAGAGGCAGAAATTAAAGATATCTATAAGCATATGAAAAAATGCTCTAAATCACTATTGATTCGAGAAATGCAAATCAAAACAACTTTGAGGTACCACATCTCTCCAGCCAGATTGGTTAAGATGACAAAACAGGAAAATGACGAATGCTGGAGAGAATGTGGACAAATTGGAATACTAATGCATTGTTGGTGGAGCTGTGAACTGATGCAACCATTCTGGAGAGCAATCTGGAGCTATGCCCAAAGGGCTATAAATAATTGCATACCCTTTGACCCAGTAATATCACTTCTGGGGTTGTATCCCAAAGAGATCATAGAAGTGGGAGGAAGACCCATATATACAAAAATATTTATTGCAGCTCTCTTTGTGGTGGCAAAAACCTGGAAATTAAGGGGATGCCCATCAATTGGGGAATGGCTAAAC
>CM053585.1:188526058-188553786 GCA_028646515.1 Pseudochirops corinnae | reverse complement strand
GAGAGAGCAGATTGGGGGAGGGGTTATACAGTGGGATGGCTGTTTTGAGGTATTGGGTAAGGGAAAGATGGGGAGAAAATTTGCAACTCAAAATCTTGTGGAAATGAATGATGTAAACAAGAAAATAAATAAATTAATTTAAAAAACTAGGAAAAAAAAAGAAGTTATAGGACTTAAAGGTCTGTGGCAGTCCAGATGTATGAAAGAGTTTTAGAAATTTGATTGCCACATTGAGATAAAAAGTATCCATGTGAGTAATGAAAGGCTTCTAATTCGTTTCTATGTTAGTCCTTTCCAACATATCTCTCACTTCCTGTAGAAGTTCCACATTCGATTTCTGGCTCTTTTCCTCCAATTCTCTTATTTTGTCTGTTAGAAATCTGCTTTGTTGGAACATCAGGGCCTCCCACTCCTTGTTTCGTTTGATTATGTCCTGTTGCTGGGCAGTTTCCATCTCCTTCAGCCTCTGGTAGAGATTGATGAACTCCTCGTTGCCTGTCCCCATTATGAGTTCTTCTACTTCTGCTCTCTCAGTGTTCTCGTTCTTCTTCAGGTATTCCCATATTACCTGCATTTTTCCCATAAAATTTTTTCTTGATATATCTTTATGGTCAGCCCACACTACAGCCCATGCCAGGGGTTCTTCTCATGAATTTGAAGTTCTTGAATTTCTTTTACATGGCAGACCAAGATTCCCATATCTGTCTGGATCCTCTTCCTATAATGCACAGCAGCCACTACAATGGGCCAATGTATGTGATCCTCACGATCCTCTGATTTAGAGCAGGTCACACAGAGTAGCATCTTGTCAATCTCACAGAACAGCTTCTGGTCTTCTCAGTGCAGCTCACACATTCCTTCTCCTTCCAGGTACGTGGCAATGTCATCCTGAAGGGTTCTCAGGTGGGAGAATTCCCAGCATGTAGGACAACAGAAAGGCAGAAAGGTTTTTTTTTTTTCAGAGACAAGACAAGCAAGCACAATGTCCACAGTCAATGGTGATTGTTTTTGAGACCAAATGCCAGCAGAGAGCACAAAGTCCCTCTTCCTCTTCTTCAATTTCATTTACAAACATCCTTTGATATTGCCTCAGGAATTCAGGTTGGAGGAGCATCTTAGCTCAGAGAAGGATACACCACCAAAATGACTAAAGCTTGGCTTTTATGTATCCCAGGGAACCTCCCTCAGAAACCCTCACTACTACTACTACTGCTACTACTGCTGCTGCTGCTGCTGCTGCTGCTACTACTACTACTACTACTACTGTTCTTCCTAACAATAATAATGATGATCACTAGAATTTACATAGTACTTTAAGATTTTCAAAGCACCTTACAAATATTATCTCATTTTTATCCTTTTGACAACCCTGTGAGCTAAGTGCTATTATTATCCTCATTTCACAGAGGAGGAAACTGAGGCAAAATTTAATTGACTTTACCTAGAGTCCCAGCTAGGAAGTGCCAGAAGCTAAATTTTAATTTAGGCCTTCTTAACTCCAGGTCCAACACTCTGTCCACTATACCACCTAACTACCTAATCTTATCTACTATGTTCTTCCTGGTACCCTTTGACCCTTTCAAAAGGACCTTCATTCTTTCATTCTCAAGTTTGTAGTACCAGCATGTTCTCTCTTCTCTATCAAAACCTTCTTTCAGGAAAGGCCCAGAAACATTCATACTAAAATGAAAATGACAGCTCAGATTTGAAGAACCACTCTTCCCAAGAATATTTACATTTTAATAGAAAACAAAGCCTGAAATTAAAGGTATTAAACTGTAACGCTGGAAGTTCAGACCTCAGCATTGTTAGGTGAAGGAAATGATTAGACCTGTCTGGTTGGACCCTACAGTGTAAAACTAGTATCAAAGGGCTGAAATTATAGAGAGCCAGATTTAGACTAACTATAAAGAAAAACTTCTTTACAATTCTTTATAATACAATTAAATTACAATTAAAATGTATGTATAACACTCTAAAAGTAGAGTGTTAAGGAAAGAGTTGCCCGCTTCTGGAAGTGTTCAAGTAAATAACTGTTTCCAGGGGTCCTGGAAAGAGGATCTCTGTTCAGAGGGAAGCTGAACTAGATGACTTCTAACAGGGAAGCTGAACTAGATGACTTCTAACAGCCATCCAGTTCAGAGATTTGGTGGCTTACCCAGTGGTATGGGCTGAAGTGGATCCTCAAGGCCAAAGTAAAACTTTGAAGGTCTCTTGGATTAGGGAGAAAGATGGAAGCGGGATTCAATTGTGTGATAGAATCTAGAACTATCCTGAGCCATTTTTAGAAAACCTGAGTGACAAAGTCACTGTCTATGACACCACCAGGCCTGAGGAAAGAGACAGAAAATGGATGAACCAAAAATACAAGATTCCGTCCATTTTAGATAGTGTTAAAAGTCAATAATTTTAAATTATTTTTTTTATTTTTATTTAAAATAAAAAATAAATTTCTTTTAAAATCATTCAAAAAATTTTTTTCTCAGGGATGAGAAAGGCTACAGACCTATCTTTCTAGGTTCTGCCCATAATATAGAAATTTTAAATGCCTTTCCTTCTAGAATTCTAGAGAAACCATCTTTAAAAATATAGAAAGTCCTTAAAATGGTGGGATAACAGTGAATCTGAAGATGCCTATTTTCTGTATAAATAAAGTATTACATCAGATGGTCCCCTCCAAAGGACCTAGCCTTCATTTGTTTTCTTATCCCAGACTGTTATATGATATGGTCAGAAAACAGTCAGAAAAGGAGACGGGTTTAGGGCAAGAAGAGAGGGGGCCAGGCAGGGCAGAAAGGAAGGGGAGGGGGGGTAGGCAGGAGCTGACTTTGTAGTTTGAAATAGCATAGTAAGTATTGTCACCTCCAGACTGAGAGTTTGAGAAATGACCATTTTTATTTTTATCCAAGGAAGTACACAGATGCTATTATTATGGACTGTGTTTATAGAGCACTTTCCATCTCCAAAGCCCTTAGCAACCATTGTTAGCAGCTAGTCTGCCCAAGACGTCTGTGATGTGAGTTCCTGTCACAGCAGTGGCCTCAACAGCCACCTGTACTGTCCAGAATACCAGGCTCATTTCAGCATTCCCTCCAGAGCCATATGGTACCAAAGCTGCCCAGCAAAGCAGAACTCAGAGCCAATGGGCTTCATGATGATTTGCTGTCCAATACAAAGTTTACTTTGGTAGTTGTGTGATATAATTAAATGAGCTCTGGACTTTGGGAAAGTTCAAGTCCCCAGCTGTGCTACAAACCATGTGGCAATTCTGTGAGCCTCAGTTCCACATCCAAAAGAGGAAGGCATTAGACTACATAGATTATACTCTTAGATTTCTTCCAGCTCTAAATGTATGAACCAATAATAATCTGTCCTAAAGTCTCTTTCAGCTCTAACATTCCATATTCTTTGTATCCCTCCCAGTTCTAACATTCCACTTTGTGTAACCCAGGTTCAAACCTGGAACATTTGCATAAGATGCTTCTCATTAGTGGAAGGAACGATTACTTGATACCATGTGCCTGCCTTAGTGACGGACAGCAAGAGTCTGAGAGTCTTATGCAAAAGTATGGGGCTTAAATCTTGGGCCAGATAAGGCTCTCCCTACCCAATGTAATCTAAAAATAAAGTAAGAACAAAATCTATTATTTCATTGTCCTCTTTCAAAGAACACAGTAGATTCATATTCTTCCCTCTCTGGCAGATAAGCAAAGGAAAAAATTCTCAGTACAAGTTGAAATTTTTTTTAAGTTTTAGTATTTTTTTTTCCAATGACACATTAAAAACAATTTTTAAGCTTTTTTTTTTTTTTTTTTTTACAATTTTGAACTCCAAATTCTCTCCCACCCTCACTCTTCACCCCATTCTTTGAGAAGGCAAGCAATTTGATAAAGGTTTTACATGTGCAGTCATGCAAAACATATTTCCATATTGGTCATGTTGTTAAAGAAAATGCAGACAAAAAAATAAACCAGAAAAATTAAGTTAAAAAAAAACACCCCAATATGCTTCCAGTTGCATTCACATTCCATCAGTTCTTTCTCTGGAGGTGGGTGGCATTTTTCATCATAGGTCCTTCAGAATTGTCTTGGATATTTGTCTTGCTAAGAATAGCTAAGTCATTCACAGTTGATCATTGTACATTATTGCTGTTACTGTATACAATATTCTTCTGGTTCTGCTCACTTCACTTTGTATCAGTTCAGGTAAGTCTTTCCAACTTTTTTTCTGAAAGCATCTTGCTCATCATTTCTTATAGTACAATAGTATTCTATAATAGTCATGGACTACAACTTACATAGCCTTTCCACAATTAATGGATATTCCCTCAATTTCCAATTCTTTGCCACCACAAAAAAAGCTGTTATAAATATTTTTGGACAGATAGGCCTTTTTCCCTTCTTTCTTCATCTTTTTGGGATACAGACCTAGTGGTATTGCTGGGTCAAAGAGTGTGCACAGTTTTTTAGCCCTTTGGGCAAAGTTTCAAATTGGAGAGCTGAACTCTTAAAGAAGCACATTCGACTTCTTGGGTCACTGACAATTTCACATAATCAAGGCTCTTTCCCCTGGGGGAAGGGAATAAGCATTTATATAGTGCCTATCACATGCAAGGCACAGTGCTAAATGCTTTTAAAATATTATTTCATTTGAACCTCACAACAACCCAGGAGCTAGGTGCTATTATTATTATCCCATTTTATACTTGAGAGAACTGAGGCAAACGGATTAAATGACTTGCCCAGAGTCACACCAGTATGTGACTAAAGAAAGCCTTCATGCTTAGTTTTTGTACTCGGTATTGGGATCTTTGAAGAAACTTCCCCTCAGGCATAACTATAGAATTTAGAGCTAGAAAGGAAATTAGAGGCCATGTAGTCTAAACCCCTCATTTTTATAGACAAGGAAACTGAGATCCAAAGAAAGGCACAAGATTTACCTGAGATAACGCAAGCATTAAGTGGCAGAGTCGGAATTTGGAGTGTGGGTCCTCTCCCTTAAAAGACAATGTTGTTTCCTCTGTACCTAACCCTCATGAATAAAATCCAACATTTTTCAAGATAATCTGGGTTCTCCATAACGTTAAGAAATTCTACTGTTTGCTTTTTTACTTCTTCCCTGACTATTTGCACTTTAGCCAATGTATTAATACACTGACTGCTCATCCAATTGTACTCTACCTTCACATGCCTTTTCTCATTTAATCTTCCTCGCCGTCCTAAGTGGTAGTATTATCCCCATTTTACAAAGGAGCACACTGAGACTTAGTTTAAGTGACTTGTCCAAGGTTAGCAAGCGATACATCGCTACCAGGGGGATCTGGAGCCTAGCTCTTCTAGCTCCAAGTGTTCTTTCCACTATCTTGAGATGCCTTTCCTTTATCACAATATCAGCAATAATAATAGCTAACATTTTATACAGGACTTTAAGATTTGCATAGTCCTTTAAAAACATTATTCCATTGATCCTCATAGCAATTAGGTGAGGAATACAGATAAGGAAACTGAAGCTTAGAGAGGTTAGGTGATAATTCCGTGGTCACACATGGAGCTAATAAAGCGTCAGAGGATAGATGCAAACCCAGAGTTTGCCTGATTCCAAGTCCAGCATTTTTTTCTCCTCACTAGCCCTCACCGTCTTGTATCCAAGATAGATTGTTTCTCCTTCTAACAGTCCCAGTCTGCCCCTTTCTGTCCCCACCAGTTTGCTAATGCCTTCTTTGAACAATTTGCCTTGGTCCCCTCCTCCTAAGACCTCGCCATAGAAACCAAACAGAATTGGGCTTTTTTAAAAGGGAAAATGAAACCTTCACATTTTCCTATGGATTATAAACCACTGTTACCTAGGGCAGCTCTAGCCTTATAGGAGAAATGAGGAACAATTGCAGAGATACCCAGGGCCAAGTCTATTCCCCATTCAACCTGATAATTAATGGGAGCAAAGAAGAAGCTCTTGTCTTTCTGAGACTGATCCCCACTGCAATGGCACTCCAAACATCTGAAGGAAAAACAGTTTGTTAATTGCTGTCTAGACAGTTTATTGCAGCAATAAGATCAAAACACAGAATGCTTAGGTTCGTGGTATGAATCATGCAGACTAAACAATTGTTTTATTGCATTTACAGAGAACTTGATTTATAACTTTGCTGGGCAATAAAATTCCTTCATAGTTTATACTAAATAATTTCACTCCTCTTTACATTGCTCTGTGATAATTCCATCTCTCTGGACTGCTAAAATGTGTTCTCCCTGTCACTTCTAAACACTTTCTTATCTTCTATCTTCCTGCCATCAAGGAACATACAATGCTTAGTCCAGGATTTAATCAGTTGCTGGCAGAGGCTATTCAGATTATAGAAACAGACAAGGAGGTATGGACTTTATAAACGGGTGATATATATACCTTGTGTCTGCACCTCAACACATAACCTAAGGAAAAGTCAATCAATACACAAATTGTAATGGTTTGATGCCAAATAACTGGTTGGATGAGCATCGAGTGTCAAGCAGCAGAAGAAACACTGAGCTAGCAATTTGAGCAAGTAGGTTTTAGGTTCAGTTTTGTCCACTCATTGCACAGAATGACCTTAATACCTTGACTAGGTCATTTCCACCTCTCAGTTTCAAGGCTCCATTCTGCATCTAAGCTGCATCATCTAATGTTAGTATAACTAAAAATTCTCTTATGGACTTTCATTTTCTAAAATTCATGATTACCTATCTATGTATGTTTTATCACTTCCTAGATTTTTTAATTAATAAATTAATTAATAAATTAATAAATTATTATTATATAAATTATATAAATTATATAAAATATATAAATTAATAAATAATTAATAAATAGGGGGCAACAACACCTACCTCCATGAGTTGTGTTTGTGTGTGAGATCCAGATGTATGATTTTGTTTGTATAAAGAACTCTCATTGTGGAAGCTTTCTAAATCAATGCAGATGACCCCAACAGTAACTTGCCTATAATTTACAGTCTTAAAGAGTTGCCTGAGGCATTGAGGAGTTAAATGGCTATCCTATAGTTACATAATCAGTACATACCCAAGGCAGGTTGAGAACCTATGTCTTCATGATGCCAGAGCTGGCCCTTTATACACTTCACCATGCTGCTGGTTGAGAGGACCCAATGAAAACATGGATGTTAAGTGCTTTAGAAATGTAAGTCATTATTATTTTCAACTTAATTGACTTGACTGAATGTTTGACTGAATAAATGAGATCAACCAGTTGAAATGGGCTGTGTAAATACAAATATAGAAACAGTATCTCTGCGTATGTTAAAGTTCATTAATTCATTTAAATTGTTTTTTGTTAATTCCTTCTATGTGCATGGTGAAATTACAAGATATGAGAGACTTATTCCCTGATTTTGAAGGACTGAAAATCTAGCAGGAGAATCAGGAGAACATTGTACACAGTAATAGCAACATTGTACAATGATTAACTATGATTGACTTAGCTCTTCTCAGCAATACAATGATTCAAGACAATTTCAAAAGACTCATGATGGAAATTCTATTCACATCCAGAGAAAGAACCAATGGAATCTGAATGAAGATTGAAGCAGACTATTTTTACTTTATTTATGTGTGTGTATTTCTTTTTGTTCTGTTCCTTCATTCACAACATGACTAATATGGAAATGTTTTACTGATTGCACATATATGATCTATATTAAATCGCTTACCATCTTAGGGAGGAAAGAGGGAAGGAATAGAGATAGAAAATTTGGAATTCAAAATTTTATTTTAAAATGAATGTCAAAAATTATCTTTATACGTAATTGAAAAAGAATAAAATACTATTTTGAATTAAAAAAATCTAGGAAGTGATAAAACATATATAGATAGGTAATCATGAATTTTAGAAAATGAAAGTCCATAAGAGAATTTTTAGTTATACTAACATTAGATGAAGTCTTGAAAGGAAATCTTGCAAAAACCAGCTTTCCTTGAACAGATAGATCAGAAAAATAATTTCAAAGTGTGGTAGTTAGGGAATAAATAAGGGCCTTTTCAAAAAATCTAAATGAGGGGTAGGTAGTAAATGTGTTAAGGAGTTCTCTGACGGCAGAGAACCAGACTTATCTAAAACTTGCATCTTCGTAGGAACCTAGCACCATAATCTGAACATAATAAATATTTGTTGAATGAATGAATGAGTGAAAGTAAGGCGTGGAAACAAAGGAGAAAAGATGAAAACAGAGGGAGCATAATAAAGTATGGTCTTTGGGCCAAAAGCTCTGGACTTGAGTTCCAGCTACAACATATTGGCTGTCACTAGACTTTATTTCTTTTTTTTTTTCTGTATCAGTTCTTTATTATTACAGTGATAAGGACAATAGAGTTAGAATTTTTTGTGGGTGTGGTATAGGTTATGGGGTGGGGATGGGGGGAGTAAAGGAAAGGATGACAATACATCAGGAACAAAGGGAACGTAGGTCTGAATCTCTACAAGTCACCTTGATTTCTGATCCCCTAGAACTTCCAGCCATAGTGAGTGAAAGACAGTGACTTCCAGGCATCCTTTTCCCATCTTCAAATTGGGACTGACTAAAGAATGGTAACCCTTTGAGCTCCTTTCCACCAAACTCTAATTAAAACACAGCCAGTCCTCATCCCAAGTAGAAGGGGAAGATACAAAGCAGGGAAGCACAGGCAGCTTGCAACCTAGGGGGTGACTAAGACATTAAATACAGGGAAATGGAAGGAACTGCATGGGGATAAAATGGGCTTCAAACTAGCCACCTTATAGGGTTAATGGGTAGAAATCTCTATGTAAATTATAAACAGCAATGGGAATGCTTATTGAAATGCAAGCTCTGATTATTAACAGAGAATTGGTGACTAGGTAATCTAAGATGTAGGCCAGGTGGATCAAGAATAACATGAAACAGCAGACCTGGGAGGGTTGTTAAGGAGAGGGACTCAACTAAGCCACCACAGCCTCGGGAAGAGGAGGGTGAACAAAGGATGGCCGAATATGTAAGGGTAAAATGCAAAGATGGATGAGAGCAGACAGATGACCTGTGCTAAGAAGAAGAATATATGGGAAATGAAATTAACACAAGGTGAGGTGGCCTTAGCTGAACTATCAAGTATTTCCTTTAAGGGAGTCTTTCAGATAAGATCCACAAGAGTTGGAGAAGTACAGTGGGGTATGAGACTTTGCTAACCAAACCTAGCCACCCAGCAGACATGCTCACAACTTGAAACTGAAAACATTTCTCTGAATTTATGTG
This sequence comes from Pseudochirops corinnae, assembly GCA_028646515.1. NCBI lineage: Eukaryota > Metazoa > Chordata > Mammalia > Diprotodontia > Pseudocheiridae > Pseudochirops > Pseudochirops corinnae. The sequence continues at coordinate 188,544,530 of CM053585.1, read as the reverse complement.
GTTCATGACCTTTGGTGGCTTCCCCTCTACCAAACGTAGCTGCCCTCCATCTCCTGTACCTTCCTTCTAGTGGGTGTCCAGAGAAATCCCTTGATGTGTCAGGGAATCAAATGACCTGTGAGATTAAACCCAACCTGAAAAACTAGTGAATCTCAGAAGGTAAATTATATTTAATGGGATTATATACAGTTCAATTTCATATTCTGTTTGCTTGTTTGTATTTTTTGAAAGATGATGTCTGTGATAAAAATGTATAAGAGACAGCAGGGTTTAGTGTAAAGAGCACTGGATTAGAAGAAGGTTAGGGTTCTAGTCCTGGTTTTGCCACCTATTAGCTATGTAATGATCTTAATCAAGTCACATTTACTCTCTGAATCTCGGTTTCCTCATCTGTAAAATGGAGATAATAATAGTTAGCATTTATATAGTACTTTAAGATTCACAAAGTGCTTTACAAATATTATCTCACTTGATCCTCACAACAACCCTGGGAGGTGGATGCTCTCATTTTCCCAATTTTAAAAATGAGGAAACTGAGGCTGAGAGGTTGAGTAACTTGCTCAGGATCACACAGTTAGCAAGCATCTAAGGCCAAATTTGAACTCAAGTCTTCCCAATTCCAAGTCCACTGTCTACCCACTGTGCTACCATATTTCCTCTATTTACTTTCACAGTGTTGGTATGGGGGTCAAATGAGATAATTCATGTAAAGTGCTTCACAAATCTTAAAATGCTATATAAAGTCTATGTATTAATGATGATAACAATAATCCTTTAGAGAATAAAATCAGTAAGTCCTACTCTAAAGATACATTCGACATCAGACTACCCCAGCTCTCACTTTAAGGTCTTGAAAATCCTCCATCTTCTCTAACTAGCCTCAGTAAAAAAGAAGGGAAAGAAAGGGTTATAAATCAGGCATCCAAGAGGAGAGAAAAAAAATGAATCAAACACATATGAATTTTTCTTCATTGATATGCAAAGGATGTAAAAATGGCAAAGACCATTGGGGCACAGCAGTGTTGCCCCAGTTCATCATTCACAATCTCTTCTTCAGGAATGAATACCCAGACTGGCATAGTAATTTGGAGCCAGCAGCCCTGGATTCTAGTCCCATTTCTATCATTGACTCAGTTTGTGACCCTCAGCAAATTGCTTCCTCTCTCAATTTCATCCTCTGTGAAATGAGACATTAAGCCTAGATGATCTATAAAGTTCCTTTCAGCCCTGAGATTCTATATTCTCTGAAGCAGTAATTAACAATGTAGAGACTGTATCTGTGGAATTCACTTCCCACAATGCTTGGGGCCAAGAAATTATTGATTATTGGGAGAAATTATCTGAAGTCTGTACATGGCCGATAGATTGGTGATGTCACCAAGGCTCTATAGAGGCAAGGATTAAAAGCAGTTAGATGAAAGCCTGGAGACAGGAAGATGAAAGTAACAGGACCTGGTGTGGGGGCTGATGCACATCAGCTGAGGTATGACAGCCTCTTTAGACCATGATGATGGTGACTATAGGGCTGAGGCAACAGTCATTCTTCAGTCTGCTTTGTGTTTGTCTTTGTACCCCTAGTTCCTAGTACAGTGACTAATTGTATTCAGTTATTTCAATCACGTCCAATTCTCCAAGATCCCATTTGGGATTTTCTTGGCAAAGATATTAGAGTAGTTTGCCATTTCCTTCTCCAGCTCATTTTAGAGATGAGGAAACCGAGGCAAACAGGTTAAATAACTTGCCCAAGGTCACACAGCTAGTAAGTGTCCAAGGCTGGATTTGAACTCATAAAGTTGAGAATTGCTATCTCCTGGCCAGGTACTCAATCCACTGTGCCACCTAGCTGCCCATACAATGACTGCTACATGTAAGATTTTTAATAAAAATTTGTTGAATGAAGTAATTATTGCCAAGAAAAAGACTTTAAGAAACAGATTATAGAACCTATCAAGCAATCAGGGCCTCAGACTGGGGAGTTAAAACTGATGAAAGGAAATTAGACTTTGACTCTTCCTCCCACCTTTAGGAGATATGTACCTCTTTGTATATGGGTACAGTGAATGTTTTGCTATTTGATTCAATTCCTTGTTATTTGCATGGCTTAATGTTTTAACTAGACCCTTTTCCCTGTTGTATTTCCAAGTCCTTTGTTTGCCAAGCAGTAGGATGACACATGCAGTATGGACTTAAGCCCTGGTCTGAATAACCAGAATACCAAAATAGAATGCTAAAGCTTGGTAGCGCTAAAAATTTGTGGGAGTTCATCTGTAATACCTTATGGATTGACTAAGGGTGTTTTGAAGTACTAAGTAAAGCCATAGCTACCTACTATAGTCTTATATGGATACAATGATGACTTTTCCTTTTACTTATAAAAGCAGAAAAAAAAATAGGCCTCAATTTGACAGTTATTTTCCAAATGTAATCTCTTCCAAAGCAAATTGGTTCAAATCACTACATAATTGTATCTAAAATTATCACTGAATATCTCCAGCGATGGACAATTAGATGGCCCATATGAAAATGATTTGCTTTTTTTTTGGAGGGCAATTGGGGTTAAGTGACTTGCTCAAGGTCACAAGGCTAGTTTTTTGTGTTAAGTGTCTGAGGCCAGATTTGAACTCAGGTCCTCCTGACTCCAGGGCCGGTGCTCTATTTACTGTGCCACCTAGCCTCCCCTATGAAAATAATTTGAATAGCTATGTTGTTTACTAAAGCATACTAAGTAATATTTACTAAAATTTACTAAAGTATACTAAGTAATATTATATACCACACTGTAGAAGTAATGTTAAATTATTTAACATATAGTTATCTTGAACTGACATTGATAAAACACCAAATATGGCATACCTGAGGACTTTGTGTATTCTGTACTCAGTTTGGCTGTTCAATTGCTAGAAAATGAGTACACATTAGCCAGAATTTATCATCTTTCCTTTGTACTTAAATACTGTGACATTTGGTGCATGTAAATGAATCAGAAAGCATTTTCAGAGCTTACAAGGTGCCAACCACTGAAAGCGCTGGGAATGCAAAGCAAATACAGAAATATTTCCTGCTCTCAAGGAATTTACATTCTAATGATGGGGATAATATATACCTAAATTAGTAAACACAAGATAAATACAGAATCCATGGAAGGAAAATAGCCTTAGAGGAGAAGGCATATTAGCAGCCGGTTAGATTTGGAAAGACCTCTTGCTGCAGATCATGCTTGAATTGAGTCTTAAAGCAAACCTGTCAAAGAGGCAAAGGTTAGAAGAGAGAACATTCCAGGCATGGGATAGCCAGTGCAAAGGCATGGGGATGACTTATCACAGTGATGGCACACAGTAGGTGCCTAATAAATATTTATTAATTGAAATAGAATATTAAGTATAAAAAACAGCACGTCAACCAATTTGACTGGACCTTAGAGTATGTGATGGGGAGGAATATGTTAGAATACTGGAGATATCCAGCAATAGGGAGCCATTGGAGATTAGACTGAGTAGGGTAATGGCATGGTGAGGTCTGTGCTCAAGAAAGATTCTGAAGTTACAAAGGGAAACAATTCCAAAAAGAAGTAAGAATGGAATTTATCTGAAGAGACCTATGCACAAACCTAGAGAACACACCAACTAATTGATTTTTTAAAAATATATACAAAATATGGAAGCAAGTTAAGGTGACAGAGGATGCCTATAAGAGCATGTATGCTTGGGTCCTATAAAAAGTGTCAGGAGGGCTAAAGCTAAGATGCTTAGGGAAGCTATGGGCCAATAATAATAATAATAATAATAATAATCTATTTTTTCTAACTATTATGGGAGAAAAAGAAGAATCAACAAATTGCCAATTTTCTGGTCAGTGATAAAGTATTGCCTCAGGGGTGATGGGGTCAAGCTCAAATAGAAATGGGATCACTACTTCTTATATACAAATCCCTCAAGGCTACATATTAGCAAATTTTAAAGTGTAGTGTTATCTGTGTTTCATTGTATTTTTGTTTATTTTAAAAAATATTTCCTAATTACATTTTAATCTGGTTCAGTGGCACTTTTGTGGGCCCCATGCAGCCCCAAGGCTACATGTTTGACACCTATGATTTAAAGGATCCATAGATAAAGTCTTATAATGAGAGCATGGTAAGGAGCCTTAAAACGCAATGCTATTTATTGCATGTTATATATTTTCCTGCATTAAACAGTTTTGCTATATTTGCATTGTCATACTGACTATATACTTAGTTTCTGCATATGATTTATATTTCTGTTCAGTCTGGTTATCCCAAAGAGAGATTTTGAGTACTATATACCTGTATACTATTACTATATTACCTACTGGATACCTGTATATAGTCTATACATATTTGGAAACAATATGGGAAAGAGTACTGGCCTCTGGACTCAGAGGACCCAGCACATAATAAACACTGAATAAATGTTTGTTGATTGACAGAAATTTGATTGGAAAAAAAGCATTTAATTCAAACATGAAACAATATGAACAGGAAAGTCACTCAAACAACAAAATTCTTTGCACCTATACACAAAATGGTAAAAATCCCCTATATCATGAGGGAGGTTGTAATTTCACCTCCAAGTCTCACCTCCAACATTTATTTCCTTTGTGACTGGGTAAATCATTTCACTTCCTTAGGCTGTAGTTTCCTTATTTTCAAATGAAGTGACTAGGCTAGATAGCCCTTCCCACTCCATAAATATGATTTGATGATAAATTTATGACTGGGATATATATCAATTAATGTTTATACCTATGATATATCTATGGACATAATGAAATTTACTGAAATGGAAATATTTTTTTGAACGAGGGGCTAGAAGGGAAGCTATACATCTGTGGAATCTATTTCCCACAATGCTTGCTTCATTAGCAGAAATTCTCTGGACTGTATTTCCTATAAAGGAAATGGCTATTGGAGGATGTTGCCACAGAATAAAGTCATTGAGCAAAGACTGATCTTGCCTGTCACTTACTAATTGTGTCACTTTGGACAAGACATTTCAGTACTCTGGGCTTCAGTTTCCTAATTTGTAAAATGTAGGTGACTGAGGGATTGAACTCGAGGGCTTCTAAGGTCCCTTCCCACTCCAAATATAAGATCCCATAACTAATCTAGATGATAAGGCTTTACAGCATGGATGATCTAAAAGCAGAATGGTGGAGACAGACACTAGAAGATTCAGAAATGTGATTGGGATGAGACCATGATCAGGGATAACCAAAATGCCAACCAGAAGCATGGCATTCCTTCTAGACTGTGAGAATATCAGTCTATGACAAAGGAGCCCCTTAGAGATGCAAATTATCTTATTTGGTAAACATTATTTAATTAGCGTCTGTATGAAAATGTGTCATAGCAAAAGTTTAACAAGCTGGTCTAAAAAAATGTGTTAAACTTTTAAGTTTAACATATATTATTAACATTTTCTCCTTCATTCTCTTAAATCTAGACGATCAACAAAACAATCAAACCTTGATTTGTAGCATTTGCTAAGTTCAGAGGTGTAAATGCTGATAGAAAACATTTAGTTTAGTCTTCAAGATAGACTCTTGGAAGGCAGTAGGAGCTGACTCCTGCACACCCTTGATTGTGAGGGCACATATGCTCTCCCACTCTGCTGAGGCGTTATAAGCACGGAAAAGGAACAAGATAAGATTATAATCTTCCTCACTGGTATGTGAGGTTCTTACTCTTTTGTGTATGGGTACATGGAATATTTGGTTAAGTCACTTTTTTGTTCATATTGTTTCACATTTGAATTAAATGCTTTTTTTCCACCAAATTTATGTCAGTCAAAAAACATTTATTAAGTGTTTGTTATGTGCCAGGTACCATCCTAGGTGGCTGGGAGAACAAGTTGTTGTTGGTGGTGGTGGTGGTCTTTCGTTTTGGAAGAGGATCAATGACATCACAGACGGTGTCTTGGCTTGCTCTGAGTTGGATGGAATGGAGGCTAAGCTGTAAAGCCACCAGCCTCACTCTCTTTTGCAGAGTCCTCCAAGTCCAGTGGCAGGACAAAAGTCAAGATGACTATTTAAGAAGAAATAAAGTCCCTGTCCCTAAGGACTTTACACTTTAAAGGGGGTAGACAATACAAGAAAAGAAGGCAAAATACTGGGGGATTGCTGGAAGAAGGTCCTAGAAATGGTGGGAGAGCATGATACAGAAAATCCAGAGAATAAGGAGTGAAGTTCAGAAAGGAATGAAGATGTTACTAAGCTGAATACTCTTTAAAATGGAGGCTTGGGATGAATTGACCAAACAGAGGAAGAAGTCACAGGAGGAGAGAATTCCATACAGAGAAGGCAGGGATGTGTGAACTTCTGCATGAAAAAGCTGTTATGGCAATGTCTTCGATGCCTAGCAATACCTTGGGTTGGGGCTTAGATCATGGTTTGAATGGATATACCCCCCAGCAAAAAAAGCAAGCAGAACTTTGGTATAGCTTGGGGTGGGGATACCATGAGAATATTATTTCATTGTGGCTTACTGTATTGAAAATAGGTGTTCTTTCCCTTAATTCTTTGATCTTCAGTTTCTTTATCTACAAAATAAGTCAATAATAACTTGATAAGTGGTGCCTGCCTTCAAGGAATTTACAATCTAGCAAGAGATGCAAATCTGACACTGTTACTACATTATCACCTCACCTAGGACTATTTCAATAACCTGCTGCTTGGTCCCCTGCCTCTAGTCTCTTCCCATTCCAGTCTACCCTCCATTCAGCTGTTTAAGTTAGTTTCCTAAAACAAAAGTCTGACCATGTCACAACCCCCTCCCCCATTCAATAAACTCCTTTGGCTCCCTATTAACTCCAGGATCAAATTGAAATCCTCTGTTTGGCTTTTAAAGTCTTTCAAAACCTGACCCCTTCCTACCAGTCTTTTCTGAGGCCTTATACCCCTTCTCAAACAAATTCTATCACGCTCCTGCAGGCTCTCTCCCTTCTCTTCCCTGCCTTCTCTGGCTTCCTTCAGGTCTTAGCTGAAGTTTGAGCTTTTGCAAGAAGCCTTTCTCAGTCTTTAATCTCAGTGCTTTCTCTTTGTTGATTATTTCCAGGCTATCCTATATATAGCTTGTTTGTACATAATTGTTTGCATGTTGTTTCCTCTTTAGAGAGTGAGCTTGAGAGAAGGGATTGTTTTTCCTTTGTTTGATTTTGTTTTTCAGCTTTCTTTATGTCTCCAGCCCTTAGCACAGTGCTTAGTCTAGAATAAGTGCTTAATAAATATTTGTTGACTTGACTTGAAATACAAATTAATAAGGTGCTCTGTGTGGAGAATCAACAGCACTGAATTTTGAAGTTAAACCCTCCCCGTCAGTCTGACAGTCCAAATGGGAACTCTGCTTCCTCTTGTAGACCTCTGGCAGGTCAATTAACATCTTTAGGTTTGAGGTTCGCTACATATAAAATCAGGAAGTTGGAATTGATCATCTTTAAGGTTTTTTTTTTAACCTCTAAGCCCTCTGTGAAAGTGTTTTAGTAATTCTAAGCCACTAAACGTGGACAAAGTATTCTTATTCATCATCATTGTATTTATTATAGGTTTTCTGGATTTAGAGGAGTTCAACCGGGTAGAAAGAGAGCCCCGGTATCTACAAAGAACTGTGTCTGAGTTCCAACTCTGATACTTACTAGGTGTGTACTTCTGGGAAAGTCATTTTCCTCACCTAAAGTCCTGGTTTCCTCACCCATAAAATGGTTACAACAATACTTGTACCATCTACCTCACATGGATGTTGTGAAGAAAACACTTTGCAAAATTAGAAGTGTCATAAAAATGGCAGCTGTTATTATTTCTATGACTCCACCATGGTCTGGAAACTGGGGAGGAATACATCTACTTGCTCACATATTCTCTTCCCATCAGAATATTTTAATATTGACAGACCTAAGCAGAACTGATAGTGTGTTCTAGACACCCCAAGTAACCTTAGGAATAGATCAGGAGAAGGGGCAGCTAGTGCAGTGAAAAGTAATCTTGTAGAATGGAAACTTGGGAATGTCTCCTGATTCATTCACCAGCTGTATGACTCCAGGCTACTCTATTAACTTTCAAGGCTGTTTCTTCCTCTATAAAACAGGGATAATAAGACTTATGAATGAAGAAAGAGTACTTACTATGTTAAAGAATTAGGACAGCTAGGTGGCACAGTGGATACAGTGCTGGGCCTAGTGTCAGGAAGACTCATCATCCTTAGTTCAAATCTGGCCTCAAACACGTAATATCTGTGTGACCCTGGGCAAGTCACTTAACCCTGTTTGCCTCAGTTTCTTCATCTATAAAATATATCGGAGAGGGAAATGGCAAACCACTCAAGTAACTCTGCCAAGAAAATCCCAAATGGGGTCACAGAGAGTTGGACATGATGAAAAAAAACACACAACAGCAACAATGGTAAAGAGTTGTACAACCCTTTCAGTCTTGTTGTGAGACCCTTGGTTCAAATCCACCTCTGACAAGTGCTGACAGCATGACACTGGGCAAGTCCCTTGGACTCTCAGGGCTGTAAGTTACTCTTTTTTGTTTGTTTTTGCTTTGTTTGGAAGGGGTAAGGTGAGGCAATTGGGGTTGAATGACTAGCCCAAGGTCACATGGCTAGTTTTGTGTTAAGTGTCTGAGGCCGAATTTGAACTCAGGTCCTCCTGACTCCAGGACTGGTGCTCTATTCACTGTGCCACCTAGCTGCCCCTCTAGGTAACTCTTTAAGGTTCTAAGTTATAGAATCTGTATTAATAGAGGGAATTACCTCGAGCAGGGATTCCATGCCAATGAAATATCACATTCAGTCCCTGTTCTTGTATACAAGGACATTATTTGTACAGAAATAGCCAGTTATTATGATTATTATATGGTAGGTGTGTTCTCTTAGCCTATCCAAATTGCTGACACCAGCCTTCAAGGCCTGCTTCAATTTCCACATTTCCTATGAAACCTTCCAATGTTATTCCAACCCACACTAGTCTGCCCTTTTTCTGAACTTTGAGCTATAGTCTATATCAGGAGTGAGAAAATTGTATCTGGAGAGCCAAATCTGTCCACTCCCTACTTTGGTAGTTTGCCAATCTCTAGTCTATTCCAGCAACTGTCAAAGTGTGACCTGGGAATCCACAAGACCCTTTCAGGGAATCCACAAAGCTAAAACTAATTTTTTGTAATAATACTAATTTATTTTAATTTTAATATCAATTATTATTAAATATTAATTAATATTAAATATTAATATTACTAGATTCAATTAGAGATAACTGGTAAATATTTAACAACCAGCTTTTGGTGGGGATGTGTCTATGATACTCTTGAGTTTAATGTGCATTATTAACATATTTTTCATAGCTTTCTTACAGTCAACAGTAAATCAAACCCTGATTTGTAGCTTTTGTTCATATCTGAAATGTAAATGCTCACAATGAAATTTTAACAATCAGCTCTGCCAGTAAGAGTTGGCTCCAGCACATCCAGCACATAATTCACATAAACAAAAGTTCTTTGGGGGATCTTCAATAATTTTTAAGAATTTTAAGGGGTTCTGAGATTAAAAAGTTTGAGAACTGCTGGTCTATATCATATTATCAAGAACATAATTATAACCTATCTTGCACTGTCTGTGTTGTTTTCTGTGACTCTTTTCTTCCCAGTTAATTTGTAAGTTCATTAAAAAATGAGGACTAGGTCTCCTATGTCCTAGCAGTCCCAGGCTCTATTAGTCCATAATAAGCTTCCAACAAACCCTTGGTGATTAGTTGACCTGCATGTTGTTGCTGTTAATCCGTAGTGTCTGACTCTTCCTGACCCAACAGGGGGTCCATTCACGGAGCCACCTAGCTGCCATAATTTACCTGTATATTCAATCCCAGATCTCAGGGATCCCTGACCCCACCCTTTAATCAAAACAGAACGGGAAATGAAGTTTTAGAGGTAGGAGGAATCTGAGAGATCATGTCATCTAACCCCATCATTTCATAGAGGAAGAACTGTTCACAGATAATCTTCTCAAGGGCAAAGGACTATTGTTATTGTCCTTATTGCACTGAGTACTTTGCCAGGCATACAGTAAGTGCTTAATAAATGCTTACAGGTTGATTAATTGATAAGAAATTCCCTCTGTGGAAGGGCAAGGAGCTCCAATGAAATTATCGGAAGGGCTAGCATATTACAAAGTACTGTTTAAACACGACTTGCTGTTGTTATGTTTATTATTGCCAGTGAGGCAATCTGGCACAATGCACCGTTCCCCTCAGAGAGAGGACCAAAGATAGCTAGATGGAAACAGCCAGAAAAACTGTGGAATCCACAGACATAACTACAACACTGAGCATGAAAGGATTCCCAGCAACCCCTCTGTGCATGCTCCCCCAGCTCACTCATGATAAATGAATCCAAAGGTGCCCCCTGGTTTGCTTTCCCTGAAACACGCCAGCTCCCTTGGTACTCCTGAGTATGAAAAAGGTGAGCCCTAAGGTTCAAAATTGTCTTTACGTGTGATTGGGGAAAATAATAATCTAAAGGAACAATTAAAATATGACATAAAACCCACCACATTTGACAGATGATTAGCTATCAGGGTAAGTGAGAGTAAGGAGATTGAGGATGACCCTTAGGTTGTAAGTTTACAATCCCGGGTTTCTGGAAGAATGGTGACTCTGTTAACAGACATAGGGAAGCCTGGGAAAGAGGTGGGTTTGAAAGGAAAGACAGTTCAGTTTTAGACATATTGAATTTGGGATGCCTCTGGAATATGCAGTTTGAAATGTTCAATAGACAGCTTGTTATGCCCAACTTGCACTCAAGAGACTACGGCTGGATATCCAAATATGGGGGTCATTTGGATAGATATTATTATTAAACACTCACGAGCTGATGTGTTCGAGGAAGAAAGGGCCAAGGTGGGGTGGAAGGAAATGCAGTTTAACAAAACTAATCGACATATCAACTAAGTCTAACACCATATTCACTGGTCTGCTAATGGGTGGGATTTTAAGAGTTAGGAATGAGGGGCTCATTCCAGGGCTAGGAAACAGCTGGAGGCAAGGACCAAGGTAGAGCATATTCAGGGGATGACAAGCAGTTCAGTTTGGTTGACGCATAGAGAAATAAGGCAAGAAAGGTAGGGTAGGATTAGGTTGTGAATACCAGGCCAAGGGACTTGAAAATGGTTCATTGAGGAATTGGGAACTTGTAAAGGGTCTTGAGCAGAAAAGTGGTATGATCTGAAGTAGGCAATGCAAGTATTATTATCCTATTTAATAGTGGGGGTAGGTGGGAAATGAGACTCAGAAAAATGGAATAAGTTACCTATGGTTATATGGCAATTAAGTGACAAACAAGGATTCAAACCCAGGTCTCTCCTGACTCTAGGTCCAGCATTTTTTCCATTAGGTACTACTGCCTGTAAAGGTAAGTTGAGTCTAGATCTCTAAGAACCTTGAACGCCAGACTGAGTGGTTTGTAATTTCCTTTTTCAGCTCATTTTACAGATTGGGAAACTGAGGGAAAAGGGGTTAAGTAACTTAACTGGTAGTCAATGCCTGAGGTCAAATTTGAACTCAAGATAATGAGTCTTCCTGACTCTAGACCCAGTGCTCTATCTACTTGTACCACCTAGCTGCCCACACTAAAATATAGATAATGTTGATTTGTGGTTTTCTAAGTTAACATGCAGCTCTCAGGGATCCTTATGCACAATTTACTGGCCACCTGTTTCTGAATGAGTTTCCTACCACTGCTCTAGGCAACTCTTGCCTGGTAGTTCCCTTTAGCAGTGGTTCTCCTGTCCTCAGACCCTTTCAAGGAATCTGTGAAGTCAAAATTAATCTTCATAATAATAATACTAAGACATTTTATTTTTTCTAATACAGTAAATACCAATGTAAAATCTCTCAATGTATTTTCATAAAGTTGACTATTAAATATTTACCAGCACATCCTGGTTTATAAACAAAAGTTCTTGAGGGTCTGAAGAGTGTACCCAATGATTCTCAAGATTTTGAGTCCACACTGATTCAGAAATCAGGAGGACCTGAGTTCATATCCAGCCTCAGACATTTACTAGCTATGTGACTCTGGGCAAGTCACTTAACCTTAATTGCCTCCAAAAAGAAACAAAAAGAAAAAAAGTCATGTGAGACCAAAAAGGTTGAGAATAGCTGCCCACTACCAAAGAAGTCACAGGTGCAGTCCCTAATGTCCATCTTGTTGAAGAGGCAGAAGCTAGTCTAGGATGTGAGAGTCCTGAGAGAGGCATGTGAGTATCTTTACAAGCCTTTATTTGCTTAGCAGTATGATCATATAGGGTAGTTAGGTGGCACAGTGGATAGAGTGAGAAGGCTGGAGTCTGAAAGACTCTTCTTCCTTAGTTCCAATCTGGACTCAGACACTTATTAGCGGTGTGACCCTAGGCAAGTCACTTAACCCTGTTTGCCTCCTCATCTGTAAAATGAGCTAGAGAAGGAAATGGCAAACCGCTCCAGTATCTTTGCCAAGAAAACCCCAAATGGGGTCATGGAGAGTTAGGCACGAATGAACAGCAAAGACCATAATGATCATAATAAGGCACTTACCCTCTGGGACCTTCTGTGGCCTCCTTTGTGAAATGGGGATAATAATACTTATTCCTCCTCCCCTGTGGGTTGTGATGAAGAAAATATTGAAAAATTTTGCAGGGGGAGAGAGGGGGGAGGGAGCTTGGTTTGGATCAGTGATTTTATCAGCATAGTTACTCCCTGCCTTTGCAGATCTGCAATTCATTTGCAATTTATTGTCTTAGAGAAAGTGCCCGCTCCATCCATTATCTTCTTTTTTATTTTGTATATATTTATGTGTGGACATGTTGTCTCCTTCTATAGATTTCTAAACCACTTGAGGGCAGGGAGGGGTTGCATTTTGTATAGCCTGGATTTAGCAGGTAATAGGTACCTTATCAATCTTTTATTGAAAGAATTGCCTGGGAGGCACTGGGAGAATTGGTTGGTCGTATCTAGAGTCTGGAATTGAATCCAACCTTCCCCTTTATACACCATGAAGAGCTATTCTTCTATTTATTGTTTCTATCTATTGTTGCTTAAGTTCTCCGACTTAAAGTGGAAATGGTCTCACAATTCCCAAGTTTTGCAGGATTAGAGGGAGATGGAGATAAAGAGGGGTAGGAGTATGATTTCTTGGCACAGTCTGGAAAGCTGGAAAGGCTTCGAATACATGCTAGTAGAGCATGTTTGTACAATTGCAAAATGGGTGTACTGTCCTAATTGTCTCCCCCACTCCAGTCTCTCCCCACCTCCTTCACATATTGTCAAATCCATCTTCCCAAAATATTTGTCCAAAAATGTCACCCCTCCACTCAATAAACTCCACTGGCTCCCTTTTACCTCCACGATAAAATTAAAAATCTGATTGATTTTTAAAGCCCTTCACAACCTATGCCTGTTGAAAGGAAAATTCTTTGTTTGGTCTTTCTTCCAAACTGAGGAGGCAAAACTCCGGACAAAGAGAATTAAAAGGAGTGTACTTTGAAGTACTTTGAAGGCCGTTCGCTTCTTATTTTTCCAGTTTTCTTGGACTTTACTCCTCTCCCATCCAGTGACACTGGTTTTCTTTTTCTTCCTTGCATATAACATTCTGTCCCCATGCCTTTTCACTGACTGCTCTCCCTCTTCTGTTTCCCAGTTTCTCTGTTTTTTTTTCATGACTCAGTTCAAACCCCCCTTCTTCTGGAGGTCTTTCCTAGTCTTCCCCCTACTTCTAATGCCTTCCCTTGGAGGGAAGGGAATATATACATTTCCACTATATGAGTCTTATATATACTTAATTGTTTGCCCATTGTTGCTCACCCTTCTCTATTCCTCAATCCATTAGGATGTGATGAACTTGAGGGCAAGAACTGTTTTTGCCTTTCTTAGTAACCCAATGCAAAGCAAAGTGCTTGGCGCATATAAGTGCTTAATAAATCCTTGTTGGTTGGTTGATTAATTGAAGTAATGGACCATATGTTTGGGATCTGGTGACCAGTCTTGCAAAATTCATAGAGACCCATCTCTAGCTTGATCACAACATAATGGATTTTTCAGCCATTGCAACTCATGGAGACCATCTACCAAATCACAAAAGTGCTCCAGCCTGGTATGGGGGGAAAAAGTACCATGCTAATGAAATCAGGCATACTTGAAGTACTATATTCTGGTATTTATGCAAGACTCATACACCCATGAGGTGACCTAGGCTAAACTCTCAGGCTTCCCAAACAGAGATGGACTAGGGCCCAGTAATGATAAGGAATCTTGCATGTATTCAATAACCCTAACCAGGAAGAACAGCCTCAAAGATACTCTGAGTATTTAAAATATTTCATTTCTTTCTTTTATCTCTCAGCTGCTCCTCTGATAACATCTAGCATTTTGAAAGGCTACGAACAATATGCATTTGGATGTTAACAAACTTTCCTGTGCTTTTATTAAGCTGTCCCATTGTATGCTAGGGTATAGTGGATTTATTACTGATCCCTTTTTTACAAAAGTCCTTTGTTTCTTAGTTGTCTCTATATACTTATCACTTAGTATACCCCAAGACTCTGGGAATTAGGCTGCTACCTAGATTTATCCTCCTGAAATTATTTCGGTGAATACAAGAATTCTTTTCTCAATAATTAATAGGGTTTTGATGTTCAAAAGGCAGGAGCAATATTGGAAAAGATTTTAAAATTGTAACTAATTTTTTGGACTTTAAAAAACCCAAAGGACCCACTCCAGAATTGTAATAGAAAAATGGGACTCCAGAAAATTCTTGGATTCTTGCCAGATTCCTCCCTTCCCCCCTCCCCCCCCAAATTGTTTCTATTTGTTTCAATGCTCAGAAAAACCAGCATGGCAACTGAGGTCTGTTGATTAGTGGTCAACAGGTCCTACACTTGAATAATGATTTATTTTGATCTTTTTCACGTGGCTGCTCACACTTGGCTAGGGTTCTTCGTAGTGACAGTGCCTGGTACATAGTAGGTGAGTAAGGGCCAATAAATGTTTTTGGGGGGGTGGCTAGGTGCGGCCCTGGAGTCAGGAGGACCTGAGTTCAAATTCGACCTCAGACACAACACAAAAACTAGCCAAGTGACCTTAGGCAAGTCACTTAATCCCAATTACCCTCCAAAAAGCAAAAAATAAAATAGAATAAAGATGGCCTAAATGTTTATTGAGCAACTAACTGGAAATGAAAAGGGGTATGAGAAAAGAGCTGGAGTCAGATGATCTGAGTTTTTATCCTAGCTTTTCTGTCTACTTACTGTGTGACCTTGGACAAGTCATTTAACTTCTGGCAAAAGATGGTATCATCTTTTGTAAAAGGAGGAAATTTGACTAGATGATATCAAAGATTGCTTCTAGCCCTGAGTCCTATGGATATACTATTTTACTAAGCCAAAATTCAAACAAAGCCTCTCAAAAAGGATTTCATTTTGGCAGAGTTTCTGTAAAAGTACATTTGATTTTCTGAAAACCATGACTGTGTTAGAGTGTTTGATCACCATACAGAATAGAAAGAACACACCCAAGAAATCTGTATTACAGTACCAGTCTAGCCAGTATGATCGTGGGCAGGCCACTTTCTCTCTTAAAGTTGCTATGGTTTCTTCATTTGTGAAAGGATATTGAACTAGTTCATCCTTCAGATTCCGTCAGCTCCAACATCTGTGTTCTACGACCACTTCCAGCTTTGACATTGCATGTTCTATGTTCCAAAGTTGTTGTGTTAAATAAATGATCCCTGAGGTCCCTTCTGGCTATTAATATTTTACATTCTGGAGTTTTATTTAGCTCTAATGTTCCATGATTCTAGCTCCTTCTTTATTGGAAATAAATGAAAGAAGGATGGATGTTAGTAGGGAATGTAAAACAATGAAAACTGACTGCTGTTGTTTTTTCTTCTTAATGAGAAATAATTCCTAAGAAGAACAGAAGGAAGCCTTTAAGCATAGAGGGTTGGGAACATAGCAAATAAGAGAGAAGATCTGAAAAGGCAGTTAAGTGGCAACATTTGGGGATGTTTCTCTTTACTCGCAAAATGAAAGTTGTCCAGCCTCTAAGGGGGGCAACACAGCCTTCATTTCATGGGAGGCCGCAGGCAGGGTTATTAGGTAGACAATGACTTCCCCAGATGTGGCTCTCCCTTCCCCAACATTCTCACAGAAATAACTTCACAGGGAACAGAAGGCTGGAATAATGTGTGCCTTTTGGAGGGAGGAGAAGAGCCAGGATATCTGAGTTTATTAGGGTGTTGGGTTGGCATTTTTAATTACCTGTTGTGCCCACCCATTGGTCCTCATAAACTTCTTAGTGACAGGAAAGATCCCATTACTTCAAATCCAGGGAAGCCTCAATGCTGTGAATTATACCTTCCCAAATTTATTTATTAGTATTTAAATGTCAGGTGATGCTATTTAAAGCCGTTTTATTTGCTGATGAACTTCAGGCCATAAATTACAAGTGAATTGTTCCTAATCATTTGATATCCCAATCATAGCAACATGAGGATGAAATGTATTGGAGGAGGGGGCAGGGAAGAGGACCTGGACACCCATTTCAGGGAGAGAGTAACAGTGCAGTATTGGTAAATGCATAATTTACTTTGTAAGCCAGGAAATGTTTTAGTTTGATGCATCAGCAGGAAGGATGTTAATGATTGAAAAGAGAAACTGACTCAGAAGGCCTTTCTTCCAAGTTTCCCACCAAAAAGCTTTGTCATTTTACATCCCCTTTCATATTAGGATGGTCAGAAAGACAGTGCAGATGTGTGAAATCCCAGTCTATGGCTTTGGATGTCATTCAGGAGACAGTGGCCATAAGTGGATTTGCTGCTGTAGTTCATTTGGAAAGCCTAACATTTCCGCTGGTCAGCAGGCAAGTGCTGCCCAGTCTCCTCTGAGCTCCACAATGGAGAGTTTGAAAATATGCAAAAATTTGGCAACAGGAAAATGCTTAGCTTCCAACACCCCTGGTAGAAACTACCAAGAAGAAATAAGAGCCAAACCAGGCACAAAAAAAGTTCTTCCCCTTCTCCTTGCTGAAGTACAGAGGGCCAAGGAAGCCAGAGATGTCTGGAATGATGTAAAACTGGGGATGAAGATTCCCCCAGGTGTTTCTCATCTTAATGAAGTCACAACAGGACAGAATCAGATTGACAGAATCATCCATTTAGAGGTGAAGAAACTGAGGCCCAGAAAGGTTAAGTCATTTGTCAAACACAAGTATTCTGACCCAAGAGCTAATGCCTTTTCTGTTGGACCATGCTACTTTTTCATTGAGTTCTTTATACCAAAATCATAGAGCCCTGGGGAAGGTTATGGGAAAATAGATGTCAAAACAGAAGATATCAACAAAATATATTTTTTTAAAAAACATGCACAGAGTTTAGTTAAATGGGTTATAATTTGATGTGTGTGTGTATACACATATGTGTATATACACACACATGATGGTCATATAATTAATGGTTAAATTATAAGTTGTTCTATTTTTCTCTTGGTATTGGTAAGTGAGATTTGGAGGCTCTTATTAAGGCTTTATAAAGGAGCTTATAATAGCAGGACTATCCTCATTTCATTTATTTTGTCAATAGTTCCTTTGCCAGGGGATTCTTCTAAAGATGAAAAGACTTCTGTGGTCCCTTTTCATTTCTTTTTTTTTTTTTTAATTGATTTGTTTATTTACTTTTAGTTTACAAGATTCACTTCCAGAGTCCCTTGAGTTTCAAATTTTCTCTCCTCTCTCTCCCCCTCACCCATGGCGGCATGTAGTCAAGTATAGGATCTGCAAATACTTTCACACTGGACATTAGTCTGGTTGCATAGAAGGATTGTAACCAATGGAGTGAACAATGGGAAAAAGGAAACAAAACCAAACATGAAAAAGAATGATAGCATGTAGATTGCTTGTCTCCATTTAAATGGTTCTTTCTAGATCTTTCTGTGAATCCCATCTTGAGACTTGTAGAGTTGTCTTATAACTGTGCGTTGCTGAGAAGAGTCCAGTTTATCAAGGTTGGTCATCATACATATGTGTCTGTGATTATGCACAAATTTTTCCTGGTCCTGCTCTTCTCACTTAGCATCAGTTTAAGCCTCTCCAGGTGAATATGAAGACTGCCTCCTCCCCATTTCTTATAGCACAATAGCATTCCATTACTTTCATATACCACAACTTGTTTAGCCATTTCCCAATTGATGGGCATCCCCTTAATTTCCAGCTTTTTGCCACCACAAAGAGAGCTGCAATAAATATTTTTGTACATATGGGTCTTCTTCGCACCTCTATGATCTCTTTGGGATACAACCCCAGAAGTGGTATTACTGGGTCAAAGGGTATGCAATTATTTATAGCCCTTTGGGCATAGTTCCAAATTGCTCTCCAGAATGGTTGTATCAGTTCACAGCTCCACCAACAATGCATTAGTGTTCCAATTTGTCCACATCCTCTCCAGT
>CM053585.1:188477565-188516484 GCA_028646515.1 Pseudochirops corinnae | reverse complement strand
TCTCTCTCTCTCTCTCTCTCTCTCTCTCTCTCTCTCTCTCTCTCTCTCTCTCTCTCTCTCTCTCTCTCTCTCTCTCTCTCTCTCTCTCGATCTGTTTGGGATGAACAATACCCTTCATCCTTAAATTAATGAAAAGGAATAAACACAGAGATTTTTTAGGATAAGAACAGGATTTTATTCTCTTCCCTGGGAGAAGAGGGCGGTCTTTCCCATGACTCATCATGGAGAAGAGGCAAGTTACAAAAGATAGTGCTGGAATTTATAACCTAACAGTCAAGACCCCTCCCCGACTTTTTCCTCTCTCATTGGTGGAGAAACATACTTCACCAAATTCTTCCCCAACTGGGACAGCAAGGAAAGAGGGGGTGAGGGTCCCACCAAGGTGGGAAAACAGACAAAGGAAGATAAAAGTGATTGACAGAAGCAATTTGAGAAGGAGGAAGGGAAAGTTAACCACCCCAAATTGAGAAGTTCTCACTTATCCCACACATATCTTACTACATATATGCCCATTGTCTAGCCCAGTAAATTCTCAGTTGCACATACTATGTTCTAGTAATTAGGTGCTTAATAAATGTTGAGTGACTGCAAGATTCAGTCATTCAACAAGCACTTATTAACTGCCACTTCTGTGCCAGCTACTATGCCCTGTTAGACAAAGACAAAAAGGACAAAAGTTATTGCCCTGGAGGAGCTTACTGTCTAGTCTAGGGAGAGACATCACATACATAAATTAGAACAGTATCCCTTCCACATCATGGGGATTAGGAGTATGGCACCCCCATGATCTGGAAAATCTGTGTAAAATTTTTTGGGCTTCTCTTTGTACCAGAGAAGGTATCTTTATCTTTTTCTTGTATGGGGTGTTTACAGTATCTTGTTATAAAATTTGGGTCATAGTCTATATGTAGGTCAATATTAAATAAAAATACTGTGACTTCTGCAAAACTTCCCCAAATTCCCATTTACAGTAATTTCATACACCAACCTATGATATATTGAAACTTCAATGAGGAAAGTTGTGATGTGGAAGGGATATGTGTATAAATAAAATGGACACAAGGTAACCAGATGGGGAGGAGGAAAGGCACAAGCAACTGGGAGGATCAGAAAAGTCTTAGTGTAGAAGATAGCATTTAAGTTGAAACTCTAAGGAAATGACAGGTTCTGAGAGGTGGAGATGTAAAGGGAGTGCATTCCAGGCATGGGTGAATACAAACCAAATCTCATTTAGTAGAGTCTAGTGGACAGAACATGGAACCGAGAATCTAGAATCCTGTGTTACGGTCTCATCTCTGTCCCTAATGGTGAAATATTAGGCAGAAATATTTGATCTTCTTCCTTCTCCTCATCTATCCAACAGGTATGCTATAATGTAGGAGTGGAAAGAACTCTGGATTTGGAGTTAGAAAATATGGGTTTCGTCCCCATTTTGCCATTATCTCCCATTTCCTTGGGTTGTTAACACTTCACCCCTTCACTATGTAATTATATTATAGTATATTTATATCATTATATTATGTTTATAATTATATTATATGTGTATGTATGCATGTGTGTATGCATGTATCCTATCTGTGAACATATAGTATCCTGTCCCCTCTTTCCATTTGTATCCTATGGTCTATCACATCATTAAAGAAATCTCAACAAGCCCTGAGAACTACTAGGCTAAGCAGTGGTGTTAAAAGAAGGACAAAAACAGTTCCTGACCTCAAGGAGATTAATGGGAAGACATCATGTATAACAATAGGAAGGCATGACATACCTACAGAGTAGATGGCAGGTAACCTTAGAGAGGAAGGAAGGCACTAACAACTGGAGACACCCCCTGAAAGACCTTTTGAGGGAGGAAATATTTGAGCTGAGTATATAAATGCTAATAAGTGTATATTGATTGTGTAACCTTGGGCAAGTCATTGACAATCTTTTGGCCCCAGTTTCTCCATGCACAAAATAGATTGCACGGGATGAACTCTCTGATCTCTTCCATCTCTAAATTATTTGATCTTGTCCTCTGACTTCTTAAGGTGGTTGCAATACTAAAAACTGTTGAGAAGAAAAACAAAGAATTCTGATGCCGAGGATCTAGACCCTCAGAGAATCAAAGAATTTGGGAGTCAGAGGACACATCATTGGCCATGTAGTCCAGCCTTCTATAGGAATCCCCACCGTAACATCTCTGACAAATGGTCATCCAGCCTCTGTTTGAAGACCTCTAACAAATGAGAAACCACAAGTAATTCCACTTTTGGACAGCTGTGGATGTGCAGAATTTTTTCCTGATGTTGATCCTATATTTTCATTTTTGCAGTTTCTACCCATTGTTCCTGATTCTGACCTTTATGGTCAAACAGAACAATTCTAATCTTTACTCCTCATGAGAGCCCTTCACATTCTTGAAGACAGATATCATATCCTCCCTCCACACCTCTTCCCCACCCAGGCTTCTTTTCTCCAGGCCAAGCATGACCAGTTCCTTTACCTAGTTCTTATATGTCAGGGACTCAAGGCACTTCATTCTGGTTGCCCTTCTCTGGATAGTCTCTTGCTTATAAATGTTTTTCTTTTTAAAAAAAATTGATTATTACATTGTTACATTTTCAGTTCTGAATTGTCTCCCTTCCTCCATTCCAACCCCACAATAAAGCCAACATTTCTTACACACACACACACACACACACACACACACACACACACACACACACACACACACACACCCTATCAATTCTTTTCTCTAGAGGTGGGTAGTATTTTCCAGGACAAATCCTTCATAGTTGATGTGAATATTCATATTACTCAAAATAACTTAGTCATTCACAGTTACTCTTCAAATAGTATTGCTATTACTGTATACAACATTTTCTTGGTTCTGTTCATTTCACTCAGCATTATTTCATGCAAGTCTTTCCATATTTTTATCAACGTCCGTGATCAAGATGAGTCTGACAAGGGCAGAGTACAGTAAGGATTATCACCTTTCTCTTGCTGGAATCAATATCCCTCCTAAAGTTGCATTAGATTTTTGGCTTCCACATCACACTGCTGACATATACTAAGTTTTTGTTTCACCAAGCCCCAGATCTTTTTCAGAACAGCTGCTCTCTATATACATGCCTTCCTCATTTTCTATTTGTTGTGTTGGTTTTTTATACTTCAGTGCAATACTTTACATTTGTCCCTATTGGACCACTTACAGATTCAGTTCCATGCTCTCCCAAGTCAAAATCCTTTGTATATGGCCAAGTATTCTGTAGGACATTAGATGTATTAAAACATGTACCCCTCCTTATACTGATTTTCCAAAAGATCCCTGATCTCAACTGTGTCCATTCCCTCTACAAACAGAGATTGCAACCCCACCACAGCTTCTCATGTCCTACAATTTTTTACTAGGTTTCATGAAAAATCCTGAAAAACTTTCCTATGGTACCCTAAATATTTGAGGGTAGTGATGTTAAACCCAATTTGAGGCACTTTTCAGTACCTAAGGATCCCTTTGATCATACTGACTAAATGTTAAAATGTAAAGTTATCTGTGTTTTGTTGTATTTTTATTTATTTTGTTAAATATTTCCCATTTACATTTTAATCTCATTCCACCTGCACTCAGATGTGTTGCGGGTAATGTCTGACACCTCCATCTTAGGGTACTTTCTTGGGGTACTTATATTCCACTCAGGATACAGTTCAGTTGCTCCAATAACATTTTGACTCATTGGAGAGATATCAGACACTGAGACTTTTTTTTTTAATTTTCTATTTTTTTTTAAAGTTTTGAGTTTCAAATTCTATTTCTCCCTCCCTCTGCTCCCCTTCTCTTCCCTGAGACAGTAAGCAATCTGATATCACACTGAGATATTTTGAAGAAATGTTAGTAGCTGGACTAAAACCTGAGTTTCTAAGGACCATCTCCTTGTCTCTCCTCAGCTCTTTCAGCCACTCTGCTATCATCACTGTCACTCTGGAAGTGGGAGAGCGTCACTCAGGACTGAGGTCCATTTTCAATTTTTGTTATTGTCATGAGCTACCACAGCCGAAAACAAATGAATAATCATCCACTGGTAGCCAACCCTGTGCTGATTTAGGTAGACTAGTTTTTGGAGAATAAAGCCAGGTCATCGCTAGATCTAAATTCAAAGCTCTTTCAACTTGATAGGACCTGCTAGGGCTGGTACTTTGGGAGCCCAAGGTCAACTCTATACTATGAAGAGGTATGAGAATAGGACTTCAGAAACACCCAAACTATAAAAGCATGTGGGGAAAATGGCAAAGCACCCTTGGGAAAGAGGAAGGGGAAATAAGAAAAAGGAAAAAAAAAGAAAGGAAATGTGACTCCAGTGTGTTTTTCATTAACTGATAAGTAATCAGTTTAGTATTTATGATTTGGTTGCAAGAAAGAGTTAAGAAAAGGCACCTTTCTCCCTTCATTGCAGAGCTTGGACTATAAGCATGCAACATTGTATATACTATCAAAGCCAAAGTGACAAGTCTCTGTTGAGCCATTTTCTTTCCTCTCTTTTAAAATAAATATTATAAGTTATAGACTTGGGTTCAAATCCTACCTCAGATATGTCTGACTGTGTGACTTGAGCAAGTCATGTAATTTCTCAGTGCCTGTTTTTTATTTGTAAAATGAAAATATTGGACTAAATGGCCTCCAGGGTCCCTATCACTGGGGAAAGGAAAAAGTGGGAAATGTTCAGAAATGGATATAACAATTAAAAGTTATCAATTAAATAAAAATGTTTAAAAATTTAGTGTTTGTAGAAGTTATCTTGATTTTTAATAGTAGAAAAAGAACTACAAGTGTAGAAATATGTATAAAGTGCATATAGCCTTTTTAAATTAAAAAAAATTTTTTTTGCTTTTTTTTGGAGGGGGATGGCAGGGCAATTGGGGTTAAGTGACTTGCCCAAGGTCACATGGTTAGTTTTGTGTTAAGTGGCTGAGGTTGGATTTGAACTCAGGTCCTCCTGACTCCAAGGTGGTGCTTGCTGTGCCACTTAGATACCACCTGGCAGGGGGGCCTCCCCAATCCATATAGCCTTTTAAGTTTTTAAATCTATGATTATAATAATAGCCCATCACCTTTGTAAAGCTCTTTTCGGTTTATAAAGCATTTCTCTACAAGAACCAGGTGAAGAAGATAGAGCAAATGTTATCATCCTTATTTTGAAGATGAAAAAACTAAATCCGTAAGAGATGAATTGACACACAGCTGATCACTTGTATATTTGGGACCAAAAATCCAGTCTTTTGCTTAGTGCCCATTCTTTGAAAATCATTACACAAATAATATGTGGCATTACTATTTATTGTTTATTCTGCCCTAGAGCTGTAATTGATTTCCCTGGAGGTAAGTAGCCTGGTGTGGAAATTCCCTCCACTGATACAGATCAGCTACTGCCTGCAACTTCTCATTTTGGGGAGTTGCCTGAGACACTGAGAGGTTAAGCAAATTTTCCATTATTACACAGCTAACGTGTCAGTGGTGGGAACTGAATTCTGGTATTCCTAATTTCAAGGTGGGTTCTCTTTCCTCTGTGCTTATATATAATATTCTTCTTCTTCATATTTTTGAATGGTGCCAGAATTCTTTAGTATTGAATATTACTTAAATAAAAATTGCTTTTACTGTTTTACTGTTTACCTAATTGCTCAGTGTAATTCTTATGCCCTTGAAGATGATTTTTTAACAGATTTTTTTTTAACCTCTTTTGTAAAGATTGTACTCTAGGATTGACATTAGAGGCTATTATATCCAGCTTATCTAGTCCCCATAGAGATGTCAATCACTCAGTCAACTACATTTATTAAGCACCTACTGTAGGCACTGTGCTAAGTATTAGAGATGCAAAGCAATGGCAAAAAAGTGTGTGCTCTCAAGGAGCTCATATCTAATGGGTGAGATAACATGCAATATGGACCATATGTCTAGGACCAGTACTTAGCCTCGGGCTCTCAAGTGGTGTAGTGGATTGGGAACTGAACTGAAAGTAAGGAAGTCTTGGGTTTAATTTCCAACTCCGAGAGATATGGGCTGTGTGATACTGGGCAAATCTCTATACTTCTTGCAATTCTAGACAACTCTAAGACTCTAGGTTATCACCAGCATTGGTAGAGGAAGGTGGTTTCTGTGTTAATTCTTTATTATCAATGAAATCATATGTCTATTCTAGTCCCTGTCCCTATGACCAGTGATGTCAAACTCAAATAGAAAAGGCCCCTAGCCATACTTAAGAACTCCTGTGGGCTATATTGACTAAATTCTATTGTATTTTTATTTATTTTGTTAAATATTTCTCAATTACATTTTAATCTGGTTCAGCAGCTCAGGAATATTGCCAGCCATGAAAGTCTCCTAGCTAAGTGTGTGACTATGATACTTCTTCAGGATTATATAAGAATTCAGAACAAAATCTGTGGCCACATTTTTAACCCTTCTCCCTTCTGGAGCCCATGCACTGATGGAGCCCCTACCAACACTTTTAGGGTACACCATTTCATTTTTATACCTTATCTTCCAAAAATGTTTTCTCTTTTTTGCATGAGAGAAAAACTATCTGTTGGAAATTATTGAAAGGTAACATTGACTAGTGGATAGGACAGTGGACTAGGATTTAGAAAGACTTAGGATCATATTCCTAACACAGATAACACAGACCCTGGGAAAATCATTTAATTTCTTTATGCCTCAGTTTTTGTTGTTGTTTTGTCAATTTGTTGTGTCCAACTCTTTGTGACCTCATTTGGGGTTTTCTTGGCAAAGATTCTGGAGGGATTTGCTATTTCCTTCTCCATCTCCTTTTATAAAGGAAACTGAGGCAAATGGGTTAGGTGACTTGCCCAGGGTCACACAGCTGTTAAGTGTCTGGGACTTAATTCAAACTCAGGAAGATGAGTCTTCCTGACTCTAGACTGAGCATTCTATCTACTGCACCACCCAGATGCCTCCATTTTCTCACCTATAAAAAGAGAGGGATCCCTATCCCTGTCACGTACACAGTCTTTTGAGTTCTCTTTCAGCCTTATGACCTTATGAACCACGTGGTCCAGTGGAAGGAACATTGGAGTGGAAATAAGATCTGGGTCCTACTCTAAAATCTGCTAATTAGTGGTATGACCCTAGGCAAGTCATTTAACCTCACTGGGTCTCAAGTGTCTGTTAAATGAGGATGATAACAAGGGTGGGAATAATGTCTATCTTACCTACCTCCATAGAAGAGAGCTGTGCTGTGTACAGCCATTACCTTTGTCTATCAGGACTCAGGAGAATCAACAGGTCAAGGTAATATGCAGAACAGTGAAATGCAGAGTGAGGATTGTCTGAATTTATTTCTATCCTCCAAAGCACCTCGATAAGCTAAGCTCTGGGCACACAGTGGGTACTCACTGAATGTTTAATTAATTAGCTCAAATGTTCCCATTGCTTTATTCTTGGGACCCACAGGGCAGGCAAGTTATTTCTCTTCCCTTGACTTCATTTTCTTCTTCTATAACATGAAGAATTTGGGCTAGATGATCTTTGATGGCCCTTCCAGCTCTAAAATCCTATCTCCTATCTCATGTTGCCCATAGGGGACAACAGAAAGGGCACTGGTTCTGGCCCTGGGTTCAAATCCTACCTCTGATGCTAACTACCAATGTGACTTGGGGCAAGTGAGGCTCTCTAAATGTGAAATGAAAGGGCTGGAGTAGATGATGCCTTAGTCCTCCTTCCAACTCACGATCTATGATCCTGATCCATTTTACGTCCTCTCAATTTGACATTTCCTGTTCTAAGCTTTCTTCCGGCTTTTTATTCTGTGTTTTATGTTCCAAGCTTTCCCCTAGCTCTTATCTATCTTAGTTATGCTCCAAGTTTACCACTGTATTCTTCTAGGCTCACAGAATCATAGAATTTAGAGCTGGAAGGAAAACTTAGAAATCATTTGATTTAAGTGACCTCATTTTACCGTTCTATATCACTGTTTTAACACCCCCCCCCCATGTCCTTTTCCACTGCTTCCTTTTTTTTATAGACGCTCATTCAACTCTTTCTGCAGTTTGTTCTTTCCCATTTCCTATCTCTGTATTTCTCCTTTTCATCCCTCTTTTTTGTTACCATACTAACATGCTAAGACAGATTGTTTTGGCTGAGGGGAAGAGGTAGTAGAAACTGCACATAAAAGCAAAGAAAAGAAGTTACATTTCCTTTCTTGGTCAAAAGAATGTCCCTAGTCTCTGTCCACTTATTCCATTTAGGTGTTTATAGACCAGTTACCTTAACAATGACTATAGCTTCCCTTTCTTTTTTTTATGTCCATTAACATTCTTAATTGCCCTGGTCTAACAGTCACATGTTTTTGTGTGGGATAAAGCTCTCTGACAAGTTTATTTCAGCATTCTAATTTATATCACAAAGATGGATAATTATGACAGTAAACTTTAAATGCTGAAGACTTTTTTTATCTCTTTATTATTCGTAATAAAATTGGGACCAAAGAAACTGAGTTATGTGCAAATTCTCAGCAGCTTCTTTTTAAAGTTTTATTTTCTTAAAGCAGAAGTCAACATAGGCCAGAATTAAACCAGAATTGTGTTACGAGTCGTGCATGATTGACACTGAAAAATAAAGATATTTATAAGAAAGCCATAGCCTCTTGGGATCACGTTGGAACATAGCATGAAGAACTAATTAGTTTAATCAGTAAATTAAACTGAAAGTTTCTTCATAATAGAAGCTGGTAAATCTACTGAACCTTCAACTTGTTTTTGAAAATCTATACATTTTTCCCCCTCACATTCATTACGCAATGTGTGTGAGCAGTGTGATAACCCTGTTTATGGTATGACCTACTTAGCTTGATCACTCATGGCGCCAGACTCACATCTTTCAAATGACAAAAAGCCCACAAACAGGAAAAAGACATTTTTAAAAATGGTCTTCAACTTCATAAGTTGCTAAACAGCAAATTTTTTATTTGACCCCACCCATTTCAGAAAATAGCCTCAGTAGATGGATCTAAGTTTGTAGTAGATTTAAACAGTTCTTTGTTTTTCCTCTCTTAGGGCAGAAAAGTGATAAATTTGGAAAACCTAATACTAATGGTAGAGGAGCTTATCTCTTAAAAAGAACATAGTTCATCTACTCCACCCTTTTAGAGAATCCAATTCTTTTGGATCATAGATTTAGACCTGGGTGGGACCTCAGAGGTTAACTAGTCCAGGGTCCTCATTTTACAGATGAGAAAACTAAGAACCAGAAAAGATAAGTAGTTTGCCCAAGGTCACCCAGGTAGAAAGTAGCAGAACTCAAACTTGAATGTAGGTTCAATTCAGTTCTCTTACTGAGGTGTGCAAGAAACATTTACTAAGTACCTATGATGCAGTGATATGCTCTAGGCTTGGAGAGATATAGAAGATTAAATGCTGTCATCTCCACATTCTTAGAATTTAAAGTATAGTAAGGAATATTATATATATGAAACATATGTAATAGAAAATAATAAAAACTGTAATAGAAAATAATAAAAAAAAATAAGAAGAGAATGGGTGTTGGGAAGGTGAAGGATGGGGAAAGTTTTTATGATGAGGGTGATGTTGGAGTTGGCCTTTAAAGGATAGGTGGTCATGATTCCCCATTCCCCACTCCCTCAATATTTAGTAGCTCTGTGACCAGAAAAATCACTTATTCTCTGGGAGGCTCAGTTTCTTCATCTCTTCAAGAGGGATGTAAATTGACATTATTTACTATACAGGGTTATTTTGAACAAAACACTTTGTAAGCTTTTCAAATGTTTCAGAAACCAGAGATATTCTTATTTTCTTGATTCAGAGAAAATACTTTCAAAAATTCCATGTCATAAACTGTCTCTGAATATCTCTGGATACCGTCCTCTCTTTATGAACTGAATAAGATGTCAAAAGTGTCTCCTACTTGGAGCTGTTTTGTAGCTGAATAATTAATCATTTATTTCAAAGTGTTTTACAAATAATAAAGTGTTTTAGCAAATGCTAATGTGGCCTTGAGATGATATTTACCTTTTGTTAATGCTGTTACTATCAATTTCAATCAGTCTCAGACTCAGTATTCATATGGATGTCTCAGGTTTACTAGAAATATGCAAATAGAGCGAACTGTTCAAGTCACCTCCGGAAATAAAGACAAAAACGGATCTTGACTTTTTCAACTTGTCTTCCCATATATTAGCATCCAAAATAATTATCCTTACTGAATAATTTCTGACAATACCCTCATCTGTCAAGAAAATTCAGGGGACTTTTTGGATACTGGTAGGAAAAAAAAGGAATATGCCGAGCTGATAAGTCTCAATTTGCAAGCCATCAACCAGAATTCTGACCAAGTCCTGAGCTTCCTGGAAAAGATTCAATACTAGTTTTGAAATGATAAAATGATGGCGAAAATGGAGTGATCAAGCCTGCTGGGATCCATCATCAGCTAAGTGGTAATTAGCACAATTAGCTAGACTGGGCAGCATTACATCATTGTTACAAAGGTTCTTTTGGCCAATCCACTCAGACAACTGGACATTTTGCCATGGAATAAATCATTTCCAGTGAATTACAAGCTGATGAGGGCCAAGGGCCCCATTTTAACTAGGCTTCTAAATCTCTGCTTTGCCCAGTCACTTCCAGATATAAAGCAACAGTTTTGATTCTCCCTCTCCTCCTCCATATAGGGAGATAGAGACCGTAATAGTGTGGTATTGCAGCAAAATGAAAATGTATCATAATTCACAAACTAATGTAAGCAGAAAAATTGTAGTAACGGCATTAGATCTAGCATAATGATAATAACAAAAATAAGCATGTATATAGTATGGCCCAAAAGTCTTAGTGCAGTTTTAAGTTTAAGTTTTCATAGAGCTTTCAAAGTTCCTCAGGTGTTTTACATATATTTTCTCTTTTTGGTTCATACCACAATCCCATGTAGTAGATGCCGTTATTATGCCCTCTGAGACTCTAGGAGGTTAAATGATTCGCCCTTCGTCACACCACTAATAAGTGGCTGTGGCTGCATTGTTATTCTTAATCTTGAAAAGGGCAAAAAAGGGTTCTGTCTACTGTGACAAACCATAGTTGATCTGAATAAGTCTTCAAATCTTATTCTTTCCATCCTGAAGGAAAGAGTATTGGATTTAGGGTCAAAGAAACTAGATTCCAGACCTTACTCTGCCACTTAAACGTTGTATGATCTTGTAAAAGTCCCTTAAACTTTCTGGGCCTTAGTTTCCTTATCTACAATTCAAAGGTGTTAGAATAAATGATCTTGGAGCACTTAGGTGGCTCAGTGGATAGAGCACTGATCCTAGAGTCAGGAGGACCTGAGTTCACATCTAGCCTTAGACACTTAGTTATGTCCTTGACAAATCACTTAATCCCAGTGCCTCAAAAAAAAAATTGATTTCTAAATTTTAAGTCCAATATTCCTAAATCTAGCCTAGATAATAGCATCATAAGCAGAGTTCCTTGGTAATAAAGGAAAGTTAGCACCTTGTGGCTATAATGATAGCAGTACCAGGTGCCACTTTGTCTTTTGGGTTTGCAAAGCACTTTACAAATATTATCTGATTTAGGCCTCCAAATAATCCTGAGAAATAAGTACTGAAGGCAGTATTAAACATCAAAATTACAATACAATGTTTTAGAACTTAACCCTTCGACCTTCTAACAAATTTGAACCCTGGGCAAGAATTTCAATGAGAGCCCCTATGCTTTGTTAACTGATAAGTATGCAGATACTTTCCACCCTTCTCCACCCAACAATTATATTTTAATCAGAAAATTAATTTGGTCTAACTTAGATCATGAACTAATCAAGTCTTGAAGTCTTATCACTTTTACTGGTACGGATGGATTCTTTTCTTCTTTTCAAAATTCAATAAAGCCCTCCACCTCAGGAATTTTTTTTTTAAAGGACATCAAATAATAAAACCATTATCTTAAGTGTCCCACCCATGAGGATTTTTCCATTTTTCTCTGCCTTTATTTCCCTCTCCTTTGCTTTTACAACTTTCCTTATAGAAGAATTATGCAGACAAGAATCCATCATGATGATCAGGCTGGGCTAAAAACTTTTTCTTGTACTTGTCCTTTTAAAATCTCCAATAAAGACAAAAAAACAAACCTTTTTTCCCCATGACATTATTCAGAGCAGAACTGGATCTATAATATTCCAATGCCATATCCTCCACAGATATCATAATCCAAATGAAGAGTCTCAAAATGTGACCTATGGAGGTCCCCAAGATTTTGTGGATTATGGGGTTATATCTATTTTCCTAATAATTTTAAGATGTTATCATGTCTAGCATAGTAAATATACACAGCTTGAACTCATATGAACAGAAGTATAAGGTTTTAAGAGTGTAAAAGGGTCCTGAGACCAGAAAGTCTCAGAACAACTGCCCTCATGGAGACTCATATCGTCTGGCACTTTGAGTAAGTCACTTTACCTCAATTCGTCCCAGTTCCTGTTTATCCAAAATAAGGATAACAATTTCTACTATTTACCTTCTATGGATCGTTGTCAGGAAAATGCTTTGTAAGTATAAAGTGATATATAAATACATACTTATTATTATCACTGCTGCTATTAGCAAGAAATAGCTGGATGAGGTAGTTTAGATACTGAAAAGATACTTATTATCATTAGTATTCATGCTTAGGATGACCTAATATTCAACATCCAGTTTCTGTTACAGAAAACATCCAGCTGAATTCACTTAGAGACTAATGCTCTATCCACAAACATATTATCTTCAATTCCTACTTGACTTATAGACTGAGCCCTTTACAATTAATCCAGAAAATGCAAACAGCTGATGTTTAAGAAAAGTTTGTATAGCCCCTTACAATTAAGTAAATGCTTGAGAAAGACTGTACTCCTATCAGTCAAGGAAAACCTCAAAGATTTATGCAAGACTGCAAGAAATGTCATTCATTCATTCAACATGTATGTATTGAGCACAGACTACATGTAAGGCACTCACTGGAGTGATATATTTTGGTAAAAAAAATATATGTAAATATAATTAACAATCCCCAGGACCTTCCTGGTGTCAGAAGGTGTTTAATTGTGTCAGGATGATAAAGAGTTTCTAGCCCAGCATTGCTGGTGGGCTCATTTGAACTATGAACCTTTTCATGATAAAGGCTGTACTTTGGGGAGGAGGGAGGGAGAACCAATAACGATTATTAATCATAATCTACACTGGAGTCATATTACCTATGTTCAGTTGCTGTTTTGATACCGCCGCTGTTGCAGAGAAGCTTTCCAATACTTTTTGAAAGTTTTGTTTTCTACGAGGAAGATCTATGGTAATAAAAAGTATAATGATCAGACTTGTACGGCATCTAAAAGAGGACTGAAAAGCAATTGCTTGCAGTTTTTATCTCATTGCTTTAACTGCGCCTGGTTGAAGCCGGCCTTCGTTTACTAAATTCACTAGTGAAACATTTTAAAGTAGAAAAATCAAGGTGACATTAGAACAATAAACTAATCGTTACGAGCGTGAATAGAGAAGTCATTGTAGCTATTAGTTAACATTTAAGCTCTAGCTCATCTCCTGTGGCACCAGGAGATTTTGCTGAGTAAGAAGCAGCTAGATGGGGTAGTATTTGGATACTGAAAAGATACTTCCAAAATTAAGAAAGGTACACGAATGCATACGTCTCCTATGGCTGTTTATTTTGGGGGCGGGGGCTGAGGGGAGAGTAAGGGGAAAAAAAGCTTAAACCTGAGAGCAACTTCAGCCAGGACTAAGCCACTCGTCCTGAAACTGAGTTCATAACTTGATCTCAGCAAAAGGGACGCCTGGTGATAACCCGGCTCCTAAGCAGCATCTCCCCCTCCCCCTCCGACTTGAAACCCTTCTAAAAAGGAACCCGGAGTCCACTTGATGGCCAGAGCTTTGCTAATTTCACCCTTGCAAAACATTAATTAAAGGACGCCACTAAAAAAGCTCTAGACACAGAGCTATCTTTAAGTCCCCATCTGGAAAAACAAATGTTTGCATGCGTGTGTATATTTTCATGGGGTACCACGACGGGTCCCCTCGAATTTCATTATGTCCTGGGAGCCAATCTGAACATGCATGCTAATTAGCTTAACTCCCTCGATACTCTAGTCTTTGTCGCAGGCAGAGGAACTGTTCAGAGGCCGGACTACAAAACCCACAATCCCCCTCCCCACCCTGATCAATGAGGGCTTATTTAAATAATCTGTGAGCTTTTGGACCCAGGCCAATCAGCTGTCAGGGCTCATGATAAATCGCAATGCATTATTGATAATCATAATTACTCTGACATGCGCGTTCCAGCCGAAGGGGGTTATTTCCCAACTCTAGGAATTTGTTGTGAAGGGGAAAATAATTGCTACAATTTTGCTCCCGATGCTCGAACCATGTCGAGACGCAAGCAGGCGAAACCCCAGCACATCAACTCTTCCGAGGAGCCTCAGCAGCTTCCAGATGCGGCAGCCTGCTCTTCCGTCGCCGCCTCCTCCTCAGCTACGACCCCAGCTGCCGCCGCAGCAGAACACGGTAAGTGGGCAAAGGAATTGGGCTTCTCCGGGTCCCCTTAGAACTTTGATCGACGTCCGGGGACGGAGACCAGGAGCGTACAGGGACTCGGGGAGGTTCCTCGGGGCTCCAGCTTGGGCTTTTCTCCTCTTGCTTGGGGGTCAGCGCCCGACACTTGCCTCTTTTTTTTTTTTTTTTTTGAGGGGAAAAAGGAATATTTAAACCGGTCGTTCTCCCGTGTAATTCTCCGCCCTGTCTCGCTCTCAGGATTTTCGGCACAGGGGAAGCAGTTGCTGTGTTCCGAACAATTTGGGGTGGATTCAAAAAAACTGTTCGAGACCTTCCATCCTCCTTGCAGTTGCCCTAGATCCTCGGCTCTGCGCTTCCCTCTCCTCCCTTCAGTTTCTCTAGAGCTGGGGTCGGCGGGGTTTACCCCCGGGGAATATGAACTGTTGCGCACGCGACCTGCTCCGGGCTCGTCGCCCACCTCCACCCAGGGCAAAGGGTTGGGGGGGCGGGCGGGAGGCAAGACTCACGGAACCCCTGACCTCTGCGCTCCCCGGGGTTGCCGAGAGCTCGCGGGATCTGCCTCCCGGGCTCGTCCTCCCCTTGGAGGGCCCAGGGGAGTGGCGAGGGGGGGTACAACTCGTTGCTTTTTTTCTTCCCCCACCTCCGGGCTATCGTGGTCGCCCCGGACCTTTGTAGCCTGACCTCCAGCCATCTTTGATTTCCGACTTCCTAAAATAACCCGCGGTGAGCTAATGGGGCCCGGGCAGTTGGGGAATGGGTGTTGTGTGTGTGGCGTGAGGTCGCCTTTTTTTTTGGATTGAACTCCGACTCCTTGCAGCTTTTTTGAAGGAAGACGTACGTTTTGAGGACTCTCTACCCCTCCGACGCTGGGTCCCCACAATGTGTGGGGGCGGGATGGGGACTGGGAGAGGTCAAGGGGGAGGGGAAAGGGATGGCTGGGGCGGGGTGGAGGAACTAGGGACTGGGGGGGGGGGGGATTGGTCTTTTCGTTTTAGGTGTCCCTCGCGAGCCCAGTGGGGCCCCTCCATTCCGACCTTTCCAACCTATTTGCTCCCCCGTCCTCCCCGCACTCAGAGGTGGAAAGTTTTTTAGCCACTTCGTCTCTGGCCGTTCCAAGTGACTTAAATATTCAAGCTCCACTATCTCCATTCTTTTCTTTCCCCTTCTCTCCCCGCTCCCTCGCCGCCAAATTGTCTCCAATTGTGGGTGTGTGTGGGTGGTTGCACAGCCACTGTTAAGAGTTCTGGGGTCCCTCCGCATAATTTCTAAGACACTGAAAGCAGCTGTTTGGGGTGAGGGAGGTGAAGATCGAAGAGGTTTCGGGCCCCTGGTTTCAATCCGACCCATTGATAAGAGGAACTGGAATTTCTATTGGTTCCCAATTAATCATTCTTGAAATAGTTATAGTTAAACGAGTTAGTTAACAGCCACACCCTCCTCCCGGGAGGGATTTGGTTGTGTGCTTTTAAAAAGCAGTTTGGGCTTTAGCGCTAGTTATCTTGTGTGACCCAAACTTCTCCCCCTCATTTTAATCTAATTAAAAAAAATACTAGTCGAGAAGCCCTTGAGCAGTTCCACACGCACTCTGAGTTGTATGGTTTTTTTGGGGGGGGTGCCAAATATACTTGGGGGGGGGGTCTGGTTAGTTGTGACTGGGGCAGCTTCGATTCGGCCAGAAGGCAATAAATCCCATGTTTAATGCATGACTGTTTTTTCTTTGTGCCTTCGGTTAGGCTGGGGGGCGGAGGTGATGATTCCACATGTAAATCGCAGCCCACTGCTGGAGAGCTGCCTCTAGGGACCAGCCAAAGACAAAAGGGTTAACGCTGGGGGCTGCACGCTTGATTTGGGGGTGGCGGGAGGATTCAACTAAATTATGCGAATTTCCTCACCCCCGAAGGAGTTACCTGAGTTCGTCAAGTATCTATCTTATTTCAGTGCAAAAGTTGGGAGTAAAATTTGGACTCCTTTCAAAAAGTTCCGGGGCCATTATTGTTTAAAGTACCCCGAAGTGTTCTCACTTTTGGATGGGAGGTCTTTGTTAATCAGAAGTAAGTTTGCACTTAATTTAGGGTCTTATTAATTGCTAACCTGTACTGTATCTATGTATTCCGGTGGAAAACTAAACTGCCAGCTGGCGCCATCTAGAGTTAAACTAAAAACCAGCTCATAAACCGTCTTCCAATTTCCCCTCCCCCCATCGTCTTTGCTCAGGTAACTCACACCTTGTCTTTTTTCTTTTTTTTTTTTTTTTTAAAGTAGTTTTGGGTAAAGCTGGGCAGCTGAGGCCTCTGGCCTCCTGGTGTTGACATTGCTCCCCTGCACAGTTGTAGAACCCTACTGAGCTCAGGGTCTCACAAGCTTTCCTCAGTTTACTTGCTTTAGGGTCCCCCACCAATCTAAGGGACGGTTTCTCTTTCTTTGCAGGGAGGCACAGATTGCTGGGATTCGACCTGAAAGCATAACAGAAATCTATCATCTTCTGTTTGTGATTGCTATCAGAAGCAGTGGGAGGGGGAAACCTTGAAAGCCTGTATCACTCCGGAGAGAGGTTTTCTCTTACCGTTGGAATTTGGAGGACTTTTTTAAATTCCCAGATATGTTTTGAAAGCATTAGTCACTGATAGAAGAAAATCTTGGATGCTGAAATAGTTGGTGAAATAGAACAAAAGATTTTCAAATACTAATAATGCTCTACTAAGGTTATTTATGACTGAGCTAGGGGCCTAGGTGTATGTGCTTTTAAAGGTTGGGCCGACCTAATTTGCAAGGCAATTTGAGACCCACCTCTGAAAACAATGCCATTTTTGGGAGGAAAATGGTTGTGGTAGCGGGACAATCAATTAGCAGATCAAAAAATCAGCAGGTGGTCAGAGGAATGATGCTACATACCGAAAATTAGCATTTTCTCTAAAGGGTTTAAAATGCCCATTGTGCCATACAGGATTACCATCATTAAAGTCAAAGCTCTATACCTTAAAAAATACTGGCTATCTAAATTTTAAGAATAAAAAAAATCTTATTTAAAAGGAAAGTACTGTTTCAGAGCTTCTACACTACTAGCTCATAAACTTACTGGAAATGTGAAATTTAAGGATTAAGGAGAGGCTCTTAGGAAAAGTTGTTACTGGAAGCTTCTGTTGGGTAGATATTATTAGATTCTGTTTAAATATCAGGATGGGATTGGGTGGGGAGGAGGGAAGCATGCATTTTTCTTAACTTGATGCTTGACTTCTATTTGACCACTTAAAAAGTTTGAATTGCAAAATATGTGCTGCCTCCTACAAAGAATGTAGCATTTGAGAGCACCACCAAAAAGATTTTGTGGTTAATATGTTGACTAATTTTCAGCTTCACTGAAAATTTCTTATTTATGGGTATTCATTCCACATATTTAATACCTACTGTGTGCAACTGCTGCCCCAGCCAGTGTTCTAAAGAAATAACCTAGCCTGTTTTATAGACTTTTGTATTAGAGATAAGACATGGATGTCAGACTTAGAATTGGGATACTCAGAGTTGATGACAACAAAGTCCGAGGACTGCATTGGGTTTTTTTTTTTTGGTTTGTTTTTGGTATTAGCTTGCACAAGTGTCTGTTGGAGTTTTGGTCTTAATTTTAATGCTGAGAAAGAATTCTCTTTCAGAGCCTTTACTAAGAGAGGCACAATTGGTTTTTGGGTCTTGTATTCATTTCCCTTGCTTACCCCCATTTTTTTCTAGTAACCCCCCATTTGACAGATGGGGGAAACTGGGGAAAACTGAAGTTTGGAAAGGTTCACACAGGTAGCAAGTTTACTGTTGCTTGGATATTTCAAGCACAGGTTCTTGGAATCTAAAGCCAACACACATTGCTCTGTGTACCTTGTATAGCCTTCTGGTATTTTAAATGTCATTGAGGTTTTGTTTTTTACAACAGACAAGTTTCCCAGTCTCTTTCCTCTTCCATAAGCAGGAGAGCCATCTCTTAAAAGAGATTTGAGGGAGACAGTTAACAAGACCGACATGAAATGTTTACTTAGGATATTTTTTTTTTAAGTACTTTTCCTCACAGCAATATTTTATTAGGCTCCCATTCAGGAAAAGTTAATTGTAATCATCTTGCAGCCTCGGTTTTGGAGAAATACTAATTTAGATATGAAATTGTAAGCCTCTAATATAGTAATGTTAATATGATTTAGTGCTCTCTACTGTCCCTATTTTAAGGTTCCCATTAAGCTGAATGAGAACATATTGGAGAGTTTTCAGGTTTGAGTACATATCAGGGAACTGGACACTTGAAAGAGCCTCAGACACTGCTAGCTGTGTGTCCTTGAACAAGTCACTTAACCCCTTAGCCTCAGTTTCCTCTGTTGTAAAATGAGAATAATAGTACTGTCACCCAGAATCTTTGGGAAGACAAATGTGCTACTTGTAAAAAACACTTAATACAATGGCTAGCACATAGTAAGTAATGTGTAAATGCTAGCTGTTATTATGGTGCCGTAGTAGCAATCTTTGGTTGCTAAGGCCATTTTGAAAAGTGCTTTGGGCCTAACATTCCCCCCTCAAAAAAGCAACAACATAATTTTATGTACAGTTGTGCCCCCTCACAGTTAGCTTGCGTTTACCTAATAACTCAGTTTTTTGACTTTAGAAAAATGGTTGAGAACCAGAAGGGAGACTTGTAAACAATCCAAATGCCCACCTCACTTTTTACAAAGAAGAAAAGAGGTTCAGTGATTTGGTTGGAACCGCTTGCCTGATGTCAAGACTAGAACAGCTCAGCTTGTATGTTATCAAACTTAAGAGACTTGAGCAGTACTTTCTGCAGCAGTGGCACTTAGTGAGTAGAACCTAAACTTTGGAATGTATGTTAAGTTTCACTAAAGTGGTTCCTTTAGCCATGGTTCTCAACCTTCCTAATGCCGAGACCCTTTAATACTAAATGTGTAAAATATTTAATACTTTAATAATACATGGTTGTGTCTGCATGTGGGTGGACCTGCCTGGAGACGGATAGAGGAGTGGTGTCTTGTTTCCTAAGACCATCGGAAATAGGTGTTTTCGATGGTCTTAGGCGACCCTGTGAAAGGGTCGTTTCTCTGCGACCCACAGGTTGAGAACTGCTGGTTTAGAGTTTCCTAGGTTCTTGAGTATTTCATCTGGTATTGTATAGGATAAAGACTTGCTTACAATAGTAGGTTATTTTCTATCCATTTGGCAGTGATTGAATCTAAAACCCCTGCTGGGTGTCTGACATTCTTCTAACTTATTGGATACCTAGATGCTGAGAGATAACATTCCTGAAATTCGGGGAGGTGGAGAGATGGGAAAACAGTGTAGAAGTACAATCCCTATTTTTTTAAAGAGGTTAACCCAAGTGCATGAACAAGGTTCTTCCAAGGCCCCTCTTACTGCTTTGCAAACACTGATACAGTATTTGGACAGAGGTGATCTTGAATGTAGACATGCTTCACAGGTTTGCTTTGTACACAGGTAAGCCCCTACATTGAAGTTTAAGACTGTCAAGTATGATGTTACTGATAATGGTTTCTTAGGTAAAGAGTGTCAGGTCAGGCTTGTGTATGTAGTAAATGGTTTTTAGGTGGTCTAACTGTAAATCAGTCTGGGGAACCATTCACTGTCCTTGGCCTCAGCAATCGCAATTTTTAAAATCCTTGCTTATCTTATTTTTCCTTAGTAATTACAGCATAAGAAGCTTTGGGTCAGTCAAACAATTCATCAAGCACCTAATGTGTGCCAGGTACTGGGGAGGCAAAGAAAGGTAAAAGAAGAGTCGAGGAGCTCACTGTTCAGTTGGGGGACAGTGGGTAAATAACTAAGTACAGATAAGTATGTATCGGATAAATTGGGAATAATCAACAGAAGGGAGGGGCTAGCATTAAGAGGGATCAGGAAAAGCTCCATATAGAAGGCAGGACTTGAAGGAAGCCAGGAGGCTGAGAGGAAGAGGGAGAGAGGACGTTTTCTTCATGGTGGACAACCAGTGAAAGTGCCTAGAAATGGGAGATGGGAGATTGGAGTTTCTTATGTGAGGAACTGCAAGGAGACTGGTGTCCCTGAAAGGAAGAGCGCATAGAGCGCTGTAGGGTAGGAGAAGGCCAGATTATGAAGAGTTTTTAGTACCAAACAGGATTTTATATTTGATCCTGGTGGTTAGGGAGCCACTAGAGTTTGACTAGGGACACAGCATTTGACCTGTGCTTTCGGAAGCTCAGTTTGACAGTTGAGTTCTCTTGAACTGAAGTGGGGAGAGACTGAACAACCAGCAGCTTTTACTGTAGCCTGGAAGGAGGGTGATGAAGACCTACACTCTAGTGGTGGCAATGTCAGAAGAGAAGGGGGGCATATGTAAGGAATAATAAGGAAGGGGAAATTAATAGGAAGTATCATATGACTGCTCAATATCAGAGCCAGGATTTTAATCCAGGTCTCCTGATTCTTAAGTTTTAACGTTCTTTTTGCCCTGTCTCAGTAGTCTTAAGGACCCCTGGAATCTTGACCCCTGATCCATAAGGTCAAAACCTTTTATAATAAAATGTTTAAATCTTAATGAAGTAAATTTTGATAGCTGTAACCTATATAAACAAAAACTCTTTGGGAAGAATCCTCAATTTTAAGAATGCAAAAGTTCTGAAACCAGAAAGTTTGAGAACCCACTGATCCTTAGTCCTATTGTCCTACAATTTCATAGAACCATAAATCTAGACCAAGAAAGAGTCCTTAGCGATGGCAAGTTAAGCATTCCTTCTGTCATGCCACATTCCTCTGTTTCACTTGAGTTGTAAGGCAGGGAGCACAGCATTTGTTACTAGACTCCAGGGAGTCAGGAGACCTGGACTCCAGCATCTTCTCCCATTTATTTATTGTTGCAATTCCTCTTAGGTTTGGGCCTTAGTTTCCTCCTGTAAGATGAGAGATTGGTTCAATTTAAAAGAATTCAAAGATCTATTAAAAGATCAACATCTTTCTACTACTTCTAATTGGACTATGATGAAGACCTGTATATCTAACATGGTGCTAGTAGCTAGGGAACAGAAGAAAGAGAGAATATTCTCTCTCTGCCCACAAGGAGATTAGTAGAATCTAGCTGGGAAGATAATTTTTATGTATGGGTATATGATGGAAGAAGCAATATGGTTTCATGGCCAAACCCAGTTTTGAGTCAGGAAGATAACAGCTTAGGACTCACCTCTGACCTATACTCTGACTTTAGGTAAGCCTCTTTATACTGATATCTGTGTCCCAGGAAATTCTCTGAAGACTATATAACTTGACTTACACCAATGAAAAAGTATAGTAACCTCCCCATCCTTAAAAAAATCATCTAAAGTGGAATGGTGCTATATGGTATGAATTGTCAAAAAACAAAAGGTGTCAGAAGGGAAGAAAACCAGTATGGGTTTTGTTTTGTTTTTTTTTTTTTTTTAGGTGGATTGAACATTTTTTTACAAAAGACATTAAAAGGAATATGAATGCATAGGCAGCAGTGAGAGCAGCTGCAGTTACAGAATAGATATCTTTGAGGAGGGAAAAGGGAAACATTGACTAGGCCTTAAAACAAATTGAGGAGGATCTTGAAAGACAGGTCTCTCAAATTTATTTTTAAAAGAATACCAATAACTACTATCTTTCTGTGAGTTGCAAATTTAAGAATTATTCCATGTCTGTTCCTTTTAAGTAGAAAAAGTGGTTTGGGCTTGGAATTGAATTCTACTTCTAAATAGACTCATTGATCCCAGATTGAAAAAAAAAAATCTTTGGCTCAAAGTCAGTACCATATAAAAATTATAGTTCTTAAGGGGAAATGGAAAGCAGTAATGTTCTTGCCTCTCTACTGATAGTACTTCAGTGCTTTCACTTAAATCATTTACCAAGAATATCTTGGTGTGTTAGGTTTCATGGGATTTAGAACTAGAAGGAATCTGGGAGAGGCTAATCTAGTCTTGGATTCTGTGACTTTACTAAGGTCAGATAGGTGGGGATTTAAACTTTAATTTTTCTATAGGGACTTTGGGACGGGTTAAGACTTTGTGACCTAGCTGCCTAACATCAAATCCCAAGTTTAGTGTGAGACTCAAAGGCCAGGGGTCTCTTTGGTTTGGAAACCCTTATTGTTCTTAGAGGCTACTTTTTCTTTAGCATCTGAATATGAAAGTCTTTCAGAGAGATTTCTAAACTTTAAGGGCATTAGGCTCACAAATAACTGGTCCCATGTATACAGTTGTAAGAGTTTTCAAGAATGCTCTGAAAAGCTGGGATCATTTGTGGGAGCTGAACTGTGGGGCAGTTTCTTGGAAACCAGTCTCTATTCGGGGGGGGTGGAGAACAACAACAAACTTTATACTGTACAAATGGAATGATTTGATTTCATTTTGTAACTGGGAGTCTGACCAGTTAGGAATTGTCTGAGCTTCATTAATTGGCCCATTTTATGAATTCACTCCAACACTGATTTCTTAATTCCTAGCTGATTGTAGCTGTGGGCACTAGGAGGCTTAATGTTTACAATATAGTACTTCATACAGTAATTTTATAGTTTCAAGTATTTGATATCGGGATGTTCTTTTGGGGTATCTTGGTGGGCTCAGGAATGTTTATACTCATTTAATGTACCAACATTGGCCACTGTTCCTAAGACCAAGAATTTAAACTCCCAGTGTAACTCTTCAACTATGGGGGTGGGGGTGGGGAGGAAATAAGCATTTATAATAACACCCACTATGTGCCAGGGACTGTACTAAGGACTTTACATTCCTATAACAAACCTTCAATGTCTCATGGTATCCAGCTTTGAACTCTGGGTCTTCCAGATTTTAGCCTCATCTCTATTTACTGTGCCTCACCCCCAAGGCAGCCTGGGAAACTAGAAGCCTGGAAAGTAAAGAATTCTCAACAAGTGAAATAATATAGGGGGAGTGTGTGTCTCATACTGCATTTTAACCTCTCCCTGTTCATGTGGAAGATCAAAAGAAGCCTTTTTATATAGTGAAATGCTGCAACACATCAGACCAGATTGTGACCTGTCCATATTTGCCATTCCTTACGTGGCTTGACTAGCGTGCTGGACCTTAAGACTTAAAAAGAGATTTAATCTCACATCCCTTGGATGTAAGGAAAAATTAGGCCACCAACTGACTTCTGTTTCTGAGCTTTAGCTTTCACAGCTGAAGCCCAAAGTGAGTATAAACAGAATTCAGAAGAGAGGGTTGGATTGGAAGTCAAGGGACCGAAATGTGTCTTGTAACGCTTTTATAGTTGTACATTTTGGGAAAGTTACTTAACCTCAGATTTGTAGTTTATTAAATACTTGTAAAATGGGTTTGATAATCTCAGATTTAACCTCTTTTTACCTTCTTTCCCAACTCTGAGCTTCTCCATCCCCTCCTTGCCCATTGTTGTTCTCTCTGTTGTATTATCATAACCTTCTAGGGTGCTTTGTTCAGTCTCATTTGACTCTTCCATCACCCCGCTTTGAGTGGTTTGCCATTAACTCCCTCCAGCTCATTTTAAAGATGAGGAAACTGGGGCAAAGAGGCTTAAGCCACCTACCTAGGGTCACACAGCTAATAAGTATCTGAAGCCAGATTTGAACTGGAGAAAAGGAGTACTTCTAACTCCAGGCCCAGGTTCATCCCTGTATTTGGTAATGATATAGTTTCTTGTCTGTATTAAATTTCTTTTTTTTTTTTTCTTTTTTTTTTTTTAACCTTAGGTGGTCCACCAAACTGCCCTGGAGATGGAGAGGGAATAAGAGGAAGAGTTAAACGATGTCGAACTGAGGAAACTAGTATCTGTGAGAAATGCTGTGCAGAGTTCTTCAGCCTTTCTGAATTCTTGGAACATAAGAAAAATTGCACTAAAAATCCACCTGTCTTAATCATGAATGACAGTGAGGGGACAGCACCTTCTGAGGTCTTTACAGAAGTTACCCCAGCCCCATCAGAGAATTTTCCAATTGATCGTTTGGAAAGTCAGGGCAATAAAGACAGTCGTTCAAAGAATTGCACTGGTTCTGTGGACAAGAAAGAGAAGTCTGGTGTGGAGGCAGGAGCCTATCTTAAAACAGAGCCCACAGCCCCTGCTACACCCCATGGGATAAACTATTTACCAAAAGGCAAAGTTCCCAACACTAATGTGACTTTGCAGACACTACGGGGGACCAAGGTAGCTGTGAATCAGAGGAGTGCTGATGCTGTGTCTCTACCAGCCCAGGGCTTTGGCACATTCCCCATGATCCTGGAACAACTAATGAGTCTCCAACAACAACAGCTTCAGCAAATCCAACTTACTGAGCAGATCCGTGTGCAAATGACCATGATGGCCACCAGTGGTCAGCACCCATCAGTGTCTCATGGTTCTGACCCTTTGAAAACACTGGGCACTCATATGTCCCAACATCTCTCCACTGCTTTGGCTTTAGTTGGACAAAAGGCTGGAAGCCAGAGTCTTTCACTGGAATCCTTGAAACAAGGCAAACTACCTCATGCCAATATAGGCATCTCACCTGCTGGCTCAGTGGCCTCTGGGCTACCATCTTTCTCTTTAAAGCCTGATGCAAACAGGATCCTTCCTAATGCAATGTCTCGTCTTCCAAACCCTTTACTACCTCAGTCATCAGGCTCAGTTCTTTTCCAGAACCCATTCTCTCCAGTGTCTTCAGTGTCTTCTGTGTTGGACCCATCCAAGAAAGGGAAGGGAAAACCTCCCAACATCACTGTTTCTGAGAGCAAACCAAATGCTGAGGAGCCCTTCTTCAAGCACAAATGCAAGTTCTGTGGCAAGGTATTTGGAAATGATAGCGCCTTGCAAATTCATCTCCGTTCCCATACTGGGGAGAGACCATACAAATGTGACATCTGTGGCAATCGCTTTACTACTAAGGGGAATTTGAAAGTTCACTTCCAGCGCCATAAGGACAAGTATCCCCAGATAAAAATGAATCCTCACCCAGTCCCTGAACACCTGGATAACCTGACAAATACCAGCGGGATCTCTTGTGGAATACCTGTACCCATGGATGAATCAAATCTGATTGTGGACAGCAAACCTCCCCTGACTACTGGGACCCCTCCCTTAGGCTTACCTAGTCTGTCTTCTCTGACCCCCAAAGACTCACTTGGTGTTTTTCCCAAAGATCTACCATCTAGGCCTTCTCCAGAGAGTGAAGGGGGTTCCACATCTTCTGGTGTGGCCAGTCAAGAATCTGGAACAGAGCAGAGCTTGAGTTCCCCACAGGCTGGTGGTAGCATTGGTTTCTCAGGCAGTGGGGCTGCTGAGCAGGGGTCTGAGACTTTGAAGTTACAACAGCTGGTAGAAAACATTGATAAGGCTACCAGTGACCCCAATGAATGTATCATCTGTCATCGAGTTCTGAGCTGCACAAGCTCTTTGAAAATGCATTATCGCACTCACACTGGGGAGAGACCGTTCAAATGTAAGATCTGTGGAAGGGCCTTCTCCACAAAAGGCAATCTTAAGACTCATTATGGAGTTCACCGAGCCAACACCCCTTTAAAAATGCAGCATTCTTGTCCCAT
Source organism: Pseudochirops corinnae (assembly GCA_028646515.1). Taxonomy (NCBI): domain Eukaryota; kingdom Metazoa; phylum Chordata; class Mammalia; order Diprotodontia; family Pseudocheiridae; genus Pseudochirops; species Pseudochirops corinnae. The sequence goes on along the minus strand of CM053585.1, from coordinate 188,490,383 downwards.
TTGCCAAAAGAAATTTACCAATGCAGTAGTGTTGCAACAACATATTCGAATGCACATGGGTGGCCAGATTCCTAACACCCCTATGCCTGAGAATTCCTGTGACCATGTTGATATGGATCCAGCTGTTATCAGTGAGAAAAATGGAGATGCCATTGCCAGTTGCATTGATGAAGCCATTGAAAGCATTGTTGATATGGAAGACTTAGACTCCCAGGATGTTCCTAGTGTTTCATCTAAGCCATCTACTCCACCTACTGATACTCAGTCAGAAGCACCAGCTGTGGCATTTACCAGCATCTCAGTATTAGAGGCCCCAGGGAAAATGGGCAATCCCTCTCAGAGCCTTCAGCGGCAGAGTAGTCTGAAGTCAAGTTCAGCAGAAAGTGATGGCATGACCAATGACTCTTCATCTGTGATAGGAGATCAAGATTATCAAAATGGCCGAAGTCCAGAGTCTGCATCGTTCCAAGCATTATCTCCTGCAAATAGTCAGGCTGAAAGTATTAGGTCCAAGTCACCTGGCTTAATCAATCATGATGACATGGGGAATAAGGCTGAAGGACCTGAAAACCCTCCGGCAGAAACTGAAGGTGATGGTGCTTTGGATTTAACTTATGCCAACGTTGGCCGAAAGGTCATCAAGGAAGAGCCTGGGTTAAATTTTGCAAATGGGGAGTATGGTAGGTATTTGTTGCTGCAGAGGGAGAACAAAACCCTCCTTTTTTTCATGGCATATCAGTTAATCGTTGTTAAGGGACCTCATTAAGTCATCTTTTCATAGCCATACTTGGATAGGAATTCCATCTACATCAGAGGGTTGGCAAACTGGCTGGATTTGATCTGCTCCTGTTCTTTTTCACATGATCCATGATATAAAAATGGTTCTTATGATAATTTTTTTTTACTGTATTTGAAAGTATAAAAAAATAAATTTTTTTGCAAGCTCCTGAACTTTTATCATTAAGTGATCATCTTGCCATTAGTTGGATATTTTTATTGATAAGGAGCCAGTTATATGTTAGTACTCTTAAGTGTTAAAATAATAGTTGGCCTTTCCATAGGGCTTTAGATTTAACATATACACCTTCATTTGGTTTTTGCTCCATCCTATCCCCAAGCGTGGTCTCATTTTCTCCAGTAACCTGGCGGGAGGTTGCTTAATATATGGTCTCTACTAGTTTCTGCTTTTATCAGGACACATCAGAGAAATTTATTTACCATGGTCTCACAGGTAATATTGGTGAAATTTGTTCCCAGGTCTCTTGATTTTCAGGTTTAGTACTCTGTGGTACCACACTGCTTTACTGTTTGGGTAGGTATTTTTGTTTGTTTTGTTTTGCTTTGCTTTTTGGAGGGGGAAGGGTAGGGCAGTTGGGGTTAAGTGACTTGCCCAAGGTCACACGGCTAGTAGGTGTTGAGTGTCTGAGGCCGAATTTGAACTCAGGTCCTCCTGACTCCAGGGCCAGGGCTCTCCTTGCTGTGCCACCTAGCCACCCCCAGTTTAGGTAGTTTTTAAGCTGAAATCTTCCTTTTCTTCCAAATATGCCCATTGGTTCTGGTTTCTGCACTCTAGGACTAGCAGACCCAAGTCCATTTGAGTGCTTTGCTTAGTTTAAGATCTAGCGTGAAATCTTGCCTTCAGCACTTAGTTCTTTTAGTGATTGTCGGAACGTCATTTAATTAAGTTCAATTTCTTTATATCTAGGGCAGTACCTCAGTAGGTGAAGTTAACTTTATTTTGCTGAAATAAACCTTTTTTTTTCCTCCTTAACCAGACATTTAAAAATCATTAAACTGGCATGAACCGGGGTGGTTATTAATTTTAAAGATGTGTATCTGATGTGGTGGATTTTCTTGTCTTTTAGGTCGAGGTAGCATTCCTGCTACTTTTGTCAGAGTACCACCAGCCTTGATCAAAGCTGAAGCTCCTGGAGAGCGGCCCCTAAGCAATAGCCCATTTTCTGGGCCTCCTACCTTGTCCCCAGGGGTGGCTCCCTTGCTAGTGGCCCCACCTCGGCGCACTGCCAAGCAGCACATTTGTACCACCTGTGGAAAGAACTTCTCATCGGCCAGTGCTCTTCAGATCCATGAGCGCACTCACACTGGTGAAAAGCCTTTTGCCTGCCGCATTTGTGGAAGGGCCTTTACCACCAAAGGAAATTTAAAGGTTAGTTCTTCAAGTATTTCAAGTGAGGGGAAAGAAGGAAGTAAAAGTCAGATCAAATCTCAGCAGGCATTTGTATTGAGCCTATGAGTCAGGCACTACACAGAATACTAAGAATACAAAAAAAGGCAACTTTTTCCCTGTCCCCAAGAAACGGAGGATCTAATGGGAGGAGACAATAGAAACTTGCAAACAATTATGAATAAGATAAATACAGGATAAACTGGAGGTCATCTCAGAAGGAAGGCATTAGCATTAAGGGAGACTAGAATGGCTTCTTCTAGGAGGTGTGAAGTTAGGAGGAAAAGCCACATACAAGGGACTGCTGGTGAAAATGTAGGAAGCTGGGAATATCTTGTGCAGGGAACAACAAGTGTCACTGGACTGATGAGTATATGGAGGTTATAGATGCAAATTGTAAGAAGACTTGGAACCGTTGGAAGGAGGGGCCCAGTTTTTATTTGGGGCTTAAAAAACCCTAACAGTGGATTTTAAATTTGACCCTGGAGGTGATTAGGAGCCACTGGGGTTGGGGGATCCATTTTAATCTGTCTACTAAGTAGAGACTGAGACTGGAGGAGAGGAGAGTTTAGCCCTGGATAAGTAGACCCCAAGAATCTGCAGTTTAGAGATAATAGAATCCATGGGAGCCCAGGAGATCACAAAGGGAGATAATACTTTGGAAGAAGAGAGCCCAGGACAGACTATTGGGGGGTGGGCTGGAGCACAGTCATGATTAGCAGGAGTGTGAACTGGTAGGAGATCCAGAAAAGAATAGTTTTAGTTGAAAGAGAAGGTCAGAAGCCAGTTTGCAGAGAGTCAAGTGAGGAGAGAAAGTGGGAGCAGCTAATTATAGGTGACTTCTTAAGGATTTTTGGCCAAAAAGGAATGAGAGAATTAGGATAATAGCTAATAGAGATGGATGGATTAAGTGAGGGTTTGGGGTTTTTGGGGGTAGGAGGCTTATTTAGGATAGAGACATGGACATGTTAGTCAACAGGAAAGCTACCCTTTGTACAGGAAGAGATAGAAGTTAGAGTGGGATGATAGCTGAAGAAAATAGGGTGAAATGGAGATTACTTGTGCAGGAGAGGAGTTTGTCTTGAAGAGCCACCTACCTTTTCATGTGAAACTGGAGTGAAGGAGGCAATAGAGATTAACAGGGATGCATCTGAGTGAATATGAGATGAAGCAGGAGCCTCGGTTTTTTGGGGTGTGGTTGTGATTTGTTTTTTTGGAACCATGGGAGTACTAAAGGGTCAGGGTAACACTGAATTTGCAATCTAGTGTATTTTTAAGTTGATATGGCTTAAATCAGGTATTGCCCTTTTTTAACCTTTGGTTGTATCTTTTCTCCTAAACCAGAAATAACTAGATTAGATAATCAGGTTCTGACCACACACTGGAAGCCAAGACAGATGCAATGTTTAGATTAGGTGGCATGGCCAGAGTACCCCCTTCACTAATACCAAAGTGAGCAAGCTAGCTGTGTCACCGTTTGTGGGGGTGGGATGGGTTAGTGCCTGTGAAAGGACTTTCTGAGATAATGAAAATAATTTTATTCCTAAACGAGATTATGATTGCTATAGGTTTTCCCCACCTCACCTAAGCAGTTTAATGTATCTGACCAGTAGTTATGGAGCCTCTAGGGATTTATTTGGTTAACTTTCTTCTCTTTCACCAGGTCCATATTGGAACTCATATGTGGAATAACTCTGCCCGACGTGGAAGGAGACTATCTATTGATAACACCATAGCATTGCTGGGTAATGATGTCAAGAAGGTATCTGAGATGTTTCCAAAGGATGTAGTCCCTCCTGCAGTGAATCTTGATCCTGCAGTTTGGAATCAGTATGCTGCTGTGATTAACAGTGGTTTAGCAATGAAGACTAATGAGATATCGGTGATTCAGAGTGGCCCTATACCTGCCCTACCAGTTCCTATCAGTGGTGGAGGATCTGTAATGAATAATGCTTCGGTCTCCAAGATAGATGGGTCACAATCTGGGATTAGCCCTGATGTTATGGAGAAAGCTAGTGCTACTGACAGTGTCCCAAACCATCAGTTCCCTCACTTTCTGGAAGAAAACAAGATTGCAGTCAGCTAAAAAGGAAGCCCAAATGCTGGTGAAGCAAATATACACTTTAAAAAAAATATTCCAGCCCAACTTCCTGGGCTTTGTTTTAGTTTTGTTTTTTCATATCTATGTGCAAAATGACTGTAGTTGTCTTTATACTCTGGGCAGCTCTACAATCATGGTGTTGCTTTGCAAAAAAAAGAAACGAGAATAGGAGTTCTTCTATTTGGAAAGATGCGGGTCTTGCAAAGTAGCTTTGTTATTTAAACTATAGGCTTATACAAGCTATAGGCGTTGTACATCCAAAGACTAGTATTGCCTCCATTGAAGGTGCTGCTTATGAGCTTTGTCAATGAAAAGTGAGACAAAAGGTAACCCTGAGCAGTAATGGAAAAACAATTTACATGGGCTACTGTTTATGCGGGTAAATATTGTAGAAGGTCTGCCATCCTTTTTTAGATTTAGACTTGTTTGTGGGTTTTTTCTCACTTTTTGAATGTACTTTTTTTTTTTTGTAAACTAAGGTTGTAGAATGAGGACTCTCAACCTTTGCATCTTGAAACAAATGGAAAGGCCTTTCTTTACAGGACTTGTTCAGTCCCTAAGGAATAAATGTGTGTTGGTTGCTGCTTATTTAAGAACAATTCAGCTAGCACCCCAAGAGTGCCAAAGCTAGCTCTTCAGGGTTCTCTCATCACTTTTATAACTTTACCACACTGAAAGGAGAGAGTCCCCTCTACATCCCCCCTCCCCGACAAGGGTCTCTCAGGTGATTTAATTCAACTAGGCAGTGTCTGCCTTTTTGGGGGGGGTGAGGAGGGAACAACCTTCTCGTTTTCTATCATTCATTTCACTATTAACTCTTAAACCAAGGTCAAGAAGGATTCATGTGTATTGAATGAAGGGTTTATGGATATGGGAGGGGAGAAGAGACCTGGAGTGTAAGCTTTAATTTATCTACCTCATTTTTTTTCTTTGTAGCTAGTATCTATTTTTCTATAAATATGACCACTGAACTGAAACTGCTTGTTCCCATGCACTAACAAACAACAAGCTGATATTAGTGGGAGCAACTGAACTTGGGTGACTTTCATCCCTCTTGTATCTGGTTTGTACATGTAATAAAATGTAAAGTTAAAAGATTAAACGTGACTATAAAGTGACTGTTGGGGGAGGGAAGAAAGGAGGAGATCCTGACTTGTGTTGCAGGAAATCATTTAGTGCTACCCCCTAACTATGGAAGGGCCAGAAACTGAATGTGGGTCAAGATTACTAGTAGTTTGTATAAATCAGGTTGTGTACCTGATCATTTCTTGCATATGATCTTTTGCCAAGTTGTGCCTTCCTTTCCTCCTGGATCTGTGAGAGAACACAACAGTACTTGTTTACACTGTGAAAGGGATATTGTTACAAAACAAACAGAAACAAAAAGGATACCAAAGGCATTGTCATTGTCAAGTTTCTGCCTTGTGAATGTATGACCTGAAGAGAAATTCTGTCATTTTGTGTACCTGCTGATGTGTTTCTGTTGTTTTTTGAAAATAAAACTTGGGATGGCTTTTTCATGTGGTATGCAGGTTTTTCTGGCTGCTTAAAAAGACTTCTGTGACTTCTGAGAACAGTTAGCCGTTGTTGAATAGCAAATGTATTCTAGAGCCCTATTTAGGTAGGGTCTTGGAAACTTCCTCTATTGGGGGTGGCCAATCTGCTTTGCAGAAGGGGCATCACCATTACCACATTTTATCAATCTGGGTAGGAACAGTATACCAAGAAGTCCAAATATTGGTTTTTAAAGGACTTTAGATACTGTTCCTACTACCTGTGATATTGAACAGGTACACGCCTCTTAATTTATCAGTAAAATGACATTATACTAGACTTCCAAATGGTATCAAATATAACGATGGCTCTTACGTTTGCAATCCACTTTATATTATCTCATCTGTATCCTGGTGGGGTAGGTATAGTTCTCCCTCATAGAAAAAAATAAGTAAACAGTTACTATTTTTTTTTACTTAAGTCCTGTACATTATATGATCATTAATTACATGGGAGTACTAGCTATTTTTAACCAGAGTTTGTAATTTTAATTTAGGACATTAAAAAAAAATTATGATCTTACTCTTTTGGGAGTGAGGAAAATCCCCCTACCCTATACTTGTATTAATGTTTCAAAAAATGAAAGTGGTACTGGATGTCCCATAGGCAAGGAAAGGAACTTAGTAGCTTAGGTTGTGTGCTGACTTAAGCACTTGACCACATGTGAACCCTTTCTTTTTGGAATGCTACTGGACCTTTGGAGAGGTACACAAGGTGAAATTCAAGCTATTCCTACCCTAAGAACCATTCTTTGAAGTGGTAGCTAGAAAATGAGCAATATAATTAACTGTTGTACTTTAATGAGAAAGCATCTGTAATAAAGTTAAAATAGAATGTTGGGCCTATTTCTTTGGGGGAGGAGCCCTAATTAGAAGATCATAAATCAGCTAATTTGAGTATCTCCAAATATACTAGGTATTAGGCATAAAACACATGAGTTGAAGCTTATGGACTAAGATAAAGCTGCAAAATTTGCTAACCTATGCAGACTTCACCCCTATAAGTTGTACAAGGGAAGTAACCACTAATTCAGATTGAATTTGCTTGAGTATAGGATTGGTAATAAGTGTCAGATTTCTTCTGAAGGTCTAATGAGTTAAGTATAGATTGCATTTACTTTTTTAAATTGAATTTAAACTCTCCAAAAAAAACCCTGGTATGCGCATAAGCAAGCAAAACAATTTTACATGTTAGCTATGTTTAAAAAGTACATTTTATTTTGTACCTCTATCACTTCTGTCCATCACTTCTGTCCATGCTTTACCTCTGAAGGTAACAAGCTTAAATACTAATCCTGTGGAATCATGGTGGTTAATTGCAGTGATGGGAGTTAAGTCTTCCAAAGTTTTTCTTTACAATGTGCATTTTTATTCTGGTTCTGCTTTATTTTGTATCAGTTCATATAAATCTTTCCAGGTTTCTCTGATATTGCCCCTTTCTGTTTCTCCAGGGCACAATAGTATTCTGTTACATAATCCCATTATTCATCCATTCCCTAATTGACCAGAACCTCTTTATTTTACAGTTCTTAGCCACCATTAAAAAGAAAAGCAAATATTGTAATGGGTCTTTTTTTTCCTCTGCCCTTTTTTTGGGGTGTACTAGCCTAATACTAGGTCAAAGGACTTGCACAGCTTAGTAACTTTTGGGGCATAGTATCAAATTGCTTTCCAGGATAGCGATACTGATTCACAGCTCCTATGGTGTATTAATGTCCCTGTTCACCTGCAACTTGCATGTTTTTTTTGTTGATTTTGCCAATCTGATGGATGTTAGATGGATGGAGCCTTACAGTTGCTTTAATCTTATTAGTGATTTAGATAATTTTTATATAGCCTTTGTTAGGTTGAATTTCTTGCATAGAAAACTGCTTGTTCACATTTGGTTATCAATTTGGGCAATGATTTATTCTTATAAATTAAAATCATTTCGTAATATATCTTGGAAATTAAATTCTCTATCAGAGAAACTTGTTGCGTAAATTTTCCCCAGTCATCTGCTTCCTTTCTAATTTTTGCTGTATTGTTTCTCTGCAAAAATGAGAAATTCTTCAATCAAAATTGTCCTTTTAATCTCCTGTGAGCTTATTTGGTCACTGATCATTTGTACAGTACTTTCATCATTGACAGGGCACTAACAACAGGACAAGAAACAAGGTGGGCAGCACTGAAATTTTTCCTTATTCCTCTATAGAGAGTAGAACACTGAGGGTGCTTTAAGGAAGCCCAGGATTTAAGTGCAATAAAGACAACTGTGCTGCAGCAGCCTTAGTACATTGGGAATAAAGTCTGCTGTACCTTTAAATTAAAATTTTCTTGCCGATCAAATATTATTTTCTTGGTCCTCATCTCCGGTTTGAAAAGACTTCTCACTGTCTATAAAGCATGTTAGAGGTTAAGAGGGGAGGGGAGAAGGATTTAGAGTAGGTTCTTAGAATAACACCAGGAGCTCTTAAACCAACACTACTAAGTCAATCTCTGGGGACTGGGTGGGTGGTAACTGATAAAGTGAATGAAGAGAATCCAGACACTTCAAGAAATAAGGAAACTGGGAATGTACCTCTGTAAAGAGACATTGGGTGAGTCTGAGCTTGGAAATTCCCTAACCTCTGCTACTTCTGGTACTGAGTTTTTATACCAGTTGTGTGAGCTTCTCTTCAGACTTCAGAAAACACTAGCATTAAAATTAACTGGAAGATCCAACTTTCCCTCTCTAAGGTAAACACAGAAAGATGGAGTTCACTAGGAACTCTCTACCTACAGACGGGCTTTTTAAAAACCTGATTTCGTTTTCTAGGTAGTTTGGAAAGTCCTTTAACAAACTGAATATGTTGTAAGTTTGTGTTGGGAAAGACTGGATTCATAAACTTCCCTTTTCAGCTTAAAAAGCTTTACCTTTCACTGAACCACACTCTTCTAGATGTCTGTCACTGTAATCTGTTTGGCCCCTTTCCAAAATGAAGACATCTCTCACCACATGCACAGTTCTAACCGTTTCCCCTCCAGGTGTTAACACTTCTAAGATAAAGGGAACACAGAAGGACTTGGCACCATATCTGACAGCATCTCCCTATACAGATCTTAGGTTGATCCCCACTCAAGTGGTGTTGAAGGTGAGTGACAGGGAAGCTGGAAGTCATGCATCAGATCAGCTTTTAAACTGATGAATGTTATTGTCAACATGAATGGGACAAAGACTATATCCTGACTTAGTTACATCCTCCACCTATGTCTCTCCCATCTAGAGCCCATCCTATCAACAAATGTGCCCCAAGAAAACCTCAAAGAAACCATTGGAACTGGGAATCATGTAACGTTAGAGCTGGGGGACAACTTAGAGATCATCTGGCCCAGCCCTCTCATTTTACAGATGAAAAATCTGAGACTGAGAAGTCAAATCAATTGCCCTGAGCTATTTGGCTAATAATAAATGTCTGAGCTGGAATTCCAACCTAATTTTATTCCTGACCAGGGCAGTTTCTGTGATTGCTTTTTTATGTTCTATGCTCTGCTTTCATGAATTCAATTCCAAGGCATAAGTGTATTAAGTCTCCTATTGTACTTTACCGGAGCCATACAAAGAGTTGTGGCTTGGTCATGAAGGCTTTGACACTATAACAGAGCACTGGATTTGGAAGCAGAGGACACTCAAACAAGGGTTCTACTTTTACTGCCTGTGTAACTTTGTATAAGTCATTTAGCCTCAGTGGACCTCGGTTTCCTACTCTTTATATTAAGGGATTGGATAAAATCTCTCAAATCCTTTCCTATTCTAAATACTATGAAAAAGTTAACAAATTTATGGTGGGAAGTAGCAATATTCCAGTTTTGTAGTTAATTTGCTTTAGAAATCAGCTCTGGTAAGGCAAAATCACTTAGTTGGTGTGGCCAGATTAAATAAGAGATAATGGAGCACTTATTCAGGCCATTAAACCACTTAAATGATTAAGAAGTCTATGTTCATCTATTAAATGCCTAATATGTGCTAAGCATCGGGTATACAAAGAAAGACAAAAAACTGCCTTTACTTTCAAGGGATTCAGTGTAATGGTAGAGACCAAATGCAATCAAATATATGCCAACAAGATATATGAAGTACAAATCAGAGACAATCAACAGAAGAAAGGCACTAGTGCCAAGGGGGATAAGGAAAGAAGCTTCCTATAGAAGGTAAGACTTTAGCTGGAACTTGAAGGAAGCCAGGGAGGGCAGGAGATGGAGCTATAGAGGAAGAGCATCGCTGCCATGGAGGACTGCCACGGAAGATGCCTTGAGTTGGTAGGTAGAGTTTCTTGTGTGAAGAAAAGCAAAGAAGGCAGGTATCACTGATCACAGTGTTTGGAAAAATAGAAGGTGTAAGAAGACTAAAGGCAAGGGGGTCAAGTTATGAAGGGCTTTGGATGCCAAATGGGATTCTATAACTAGGTTTTTCCTAAAGTAATTGCTATAATTCCAGGAGATTCTTCTGAGAACCAGACCTCAGAAGTGACTTCCCTCTCCTGTTAACATTCCTTGGCATGTGCCTCCCTCATGTCTAGAATATATTCCCTCTTCAGTCTCCTCTGTTAGAATCTTTAATTTCCTTTAGCAATTCACCCAGTTGCTACCACATTTGCAAGGTCCTTTTTAATCTCCTTTCCTTCTGACCCCATACTGGTTAACACTCTCTTGAAATGATTTTAGAGATATATACACACACATACATATATACATATAATATCACCTAAAAAGATACATGTGTATCAATAAGTAAATACAATGTGTATATATAGATACATATAACACAGCGGTTCTCAACCTGTGGATCGTGGCCCCTTTGGGGGTCTAATGACCTTTTAATAGGGGTCGCCTAAGACCATGGGAAAACACATTTCTGATGGTCCATTGGAAAACATATTTCCGATGGTCTTAAGAACCGAGACACTGCTCCTCTATCCATCTCCAGGCAGGTCCGCCCACAAGCAAATACGCCCACTTATGAGTATTAAAGGGTAGCAGCATTAGGAAGGTTGAAAACCACTGATATAACATGTATACTGATAAGTAAAGACAGTATATGTATACAGTCATTTAAGAACATAGAAAATTTGTGTGCATGTACATTGGCAATACACGTATGTGTGTATATACATTGTATTTATCAATATACGTGTATTTGTGTATGTAATATATATTTTATAGGTGTGTACACACACATATATATATACATTATATTTACTTATGGATATACATGTATCTTTTCAGTAGAATGTAAGTTCCTTTAAGACAAGGACTATTTATTTTTTAATCTTTGAATCTCCAGTGCCTTATACATAGTAGGCACTTAAAAATGTTGAATTAAGAGTAGGATAACACAATAAAGTAGCAAGGACCATGAAAATAATTTAGTAGTCCAACCTACTATTTTTTTACAAATGAAGAAATTAAGTTCACACAAGCAGCATGTCTTCTGACTCAAAATCAAACATTTTTGCAATGATCATCCCTGTTTAACCAGGATACATATTTCCTTATGAAACTATAATAAGGACTCTAGGAGCAAGCAGTCAGTTGCCAATAGGGTCTACAATGAATATTTGTCCTGAACCCTCCCACCGAACATTTGTCTTTAAATTTACCTTTTGGATGTCTGAGTTGGGAAAAGGCTATTACAATAAAATGGGGAGTTAATCACCTCCAGACTATAATGAACTGTTAGCACCTGAACCACTGATCAGTTCAGAGGGCTTTGATATAATTTCTTTTCTTGGCAAGTAGGTGATAGTGGATATATCCTTTAAGCCTATATTTAATGAAGCCCTTCATAAATCCTTCAACACTCAAGGAGGGAAAGGACAATAAAAAAAAGTTTTCACATTGAAAGTCTAGTTTGTTCAGATCTTGAGGCTCTAGAAAGAGGGCTAAGTTTGCATGTCATCCTTTTTATGCATGTATACAATAAGAGAGACAAAGACTGGAAAAATGGCTCTGGAGGATCTGCCACTCCACCAGTTCACTTCAATTCAGTAAGTGTTTATTAAGCTCCTACTGTATATGGAGCACTGCTCTAGGCATTGGGGGAGATACACAGCACATTTTAAAAAGGATTCTGGACCTCCTACTAGTAACAGTGTTCATCTGTGACAAAGAGAATGTTAGAATAGAGAGCCTTTAAGATCCCCTACTATTCCAATTCTTATGATCAGAGAAATAGGGAGTGAACCCTGTGATTCCACTGGTATAGGTACTCTCTCATGAAGAAACTCCATCAAGTAATGTATGTCAGCAACTTCTCTGAAATTTAAGAGAATTGCCTAAATCACTTGGAGGTTGAGTGACTTGCCCAGGGTCACAGTATCATGTTGGAGGCTGGATGTGAACCTGGTTGAAGCTGGCTCCCTAGCCAGCATGCCCATTGCCTCTCAGAATATCCATCAGTTCATAGGAGAGGTAGCAAAGTACTAAAGGAGAAAAGTTTGTTACTGACTAACTGAGGAAAAATGCCTTGATCTTGCTTTCTTGGTCAGTGCCCAGTACTGAAGAAGACCCAGCAGTTGTGTATTTGATCCCTATATGCTTCATACAAAGGGACAGCTGTGATTCATAGACTGTTTCACCTTTGTTCCCTGTGAGACATCTTTCAAAGTTGTGCCCCCATGTCAGTTAGAGGGGATGGCAATTTTCCTCTTGTTCCTTTAGCTTTAATTTCAAAGATGCCAAGCTGCTTGTTGTTCCAAAAATCCAGTTGCAATATCCAGCTCATGATTTTGTGAATTGTGGGATGTTATAACTATTGTGCAGAGAAATAAGAGTGAGCTGAGATTTGGGTTCAAGATCAATTTAGATGTGGATTTATTGATTAACTGTGTGACTACCTGAGTGATCAGCACTCAAATGAGTAGTAATTTTTGGAAAATCAGATCTTGGTTTATATAGGCTAGAAACCACAAAATTATAATAGGGAGGGGAGCTAGCAGAAGCTATGACATACAGAAGCAAA
>CM053585.1:188458488-188477065 GCA_028646515.1 Pseudochirops corinnae | reverse complement strand
GGTAGGAGCCTCGCTTGGTCAGTGGGGCAGGACAGGATGGTACTTAGATAAGATCCTTGCTCTGTAACGGACCTGGTATACTCTAATGATTCAGGGGAAAATATGAAATGCTGATTAGGGGAGACAGAGTCAGGGAATGCCTTGAGCAATATGCCCAGACATGCCTTAAGCAGTTTCAAGCTATAATAGAGAAAAACAGAAATATGAAAGAGGCTTAATGGTGGGCCACAAGTCAGGTGGTGTGTGGTGACCTGGGATTTGGGTTTGGCTACAACATAATCTCTGAAGAATCAGAAGTGACCCAAAGATCTCTAGGTTTTCTTGGAGTCATCTGGTCCAAACCTCTCATTTTGCAGATAAGAAACTGAGGCTCAGAGAAAGAAAGTGATTTGCCCAAGGTTACATGAGGAATTTATGGACAACACAAAGGTTCCATTTCAGGTCTTTGGACTCCAGATCTAGAAAGGTTCATTGTAGACAGTTGCAATGGAGTATCAAATACATGTAAGATTGGAAAAGGAGGTGGGTTTGGCATGTAGAGTGGGCAAAGGACAGCATTTAGACAGCTGGAGGGCTGCAGCATCAACCCCCATGAAAGAGTCACATGATATGGGGAGGCTAGGTGGCACAGTGAATAGAGCACCAGCCCTGGAGTCAGGAGGACTTGAGTTCAAATCCAGCCTCAGGCACTTAGCACTTTACTATCAAAAAAATAAATAAAAATCAGAATTATTGTCCAAATCGTCCACTCACCTCATTTATCAGCCTCCAAAAAACTTTTGGCTATTTCAAAAAATCCAGTATTCTCAAAGGACAAAGAATTGCTACCTCTTTGCAAACCTTAATACAACATAGAAATGCTAATTCTCATTATTAGTATTATTATTACCCTTAAGGAGATTCAAAGCACTGATGACAATTTCCCAGAGGAGCTCCAAACATATTTAGAGTAGGGTAGCATCAACTAGAATGAGTGTCCAGCTTTTTATGGTAACTATTTGAAAGATATAAAACTTTTTTGGTTGCATCAATTCTTGAACATTAATTTTTTTTATTTTTATTTTTTTGCTTTTTGGAGGGCAATGGTTTTAAGTGATTTGCCTAAGGTCACACAGCTAGTTTTTGTGTTAAGTGTCTGAGGCCAGATTCACTGAGCCACCTAGCCACCCCTGTTAATTTTTTTTAAAGATGGGCATCATTCTTATTGTTTTCTACCTTTGCCTTACAGATTTCTACTTTTATCTTCAATATATAATGATAGCCATAGATTTTTTTTTTCATTCATAGGTTATTTTATTTTGGGGAGGCAGAGGGTATCTCCTTTTCAGTCAGATATGTCTGATGTCAAGATTCTGCTGGCTGATTGTATAACCTAAAAAGGAAGTAAAATATCTGCACTTTTACAGGAAATTGTTCCATCAAATTTCAAAGTTTCGTCCCACAGACAAAATCATATGCTGCTTTAGGTACAGCCCTGGAACAGAACGGAACATCTTTTGAATGAAAATAGGATTAAAAAGAAAATCAACATCTGGGGGATGGGTGTGGGAAACTCACTGTGGTCTTCAGTGCTTAGGAAAACAGTTCACTTTTCAGTAAATGACTTTGTTTAGATCGATCATACAATGCACCAGGGCTGGCAAAAGTGAGGATTTACTGAACTCCAATGTGAGGATTCTCTTCCTAGATGGCCTGGATTGTCCATTTCTTTTTCTTCCTCTACATGAGCTTGGTACCTTTCCAACATAGGCCATCCCAATGATGAAAAGATCCACAAAGAGAAGGCTTGTTTTTTTCCATGTGAATGCCTAATTGTTATTTTGTTCTTGTCTTCTGGCTATGATTCTCCAACCGCAATTTTGTTCAGATCTCCCCTCTCCCCTCCTCTCCGTCCATTTCTGCTGCATCTGTTTCTTCCTCCAATCCTCAATGTTAATTTCTTCATTCAGATTTCAGCATAGGACACTGAGGCCATGCTATTGCATAAATGGATAATTTGGGGGGAATATTGCGGTATCACAGAGACTTTTCATCTCACTTCTTTTCCACTTAGCTGCTATTCCTCTCTCCAAGTAGTACAGCAAAAGAGAAATGTAATGGGAAAGATTTTTCAAATCACCATGGCTTATTGCAAAAATCAGAGATATTTTCTTCATCCGGAATGAAACAAGAAACCTTTCCCAAAAGGCTTTCATTTTACCATTCTACCCAATAAAGACATTGGGCTTAGTTTTCTATCAGAGAAAAGAAATGCAGGTTAATTTGAAAAAGGACAGAATTTTTCCAAATTCTACAAATATAATTTCAGAATGTGAAGAAAATCTAGGATGTTCCAGTTAGTGAAAGGAGTCCTACATTTGGGTTCAAAATCTAAATTTGCTATGTATTTATTTCCTAGCTACCTATTTATTAACTATGTAAGAGTGGCAAGTCACCTTTCCTCTCCAGGTCTAGTTTACTTATCTGTCAAATGAGGGCTTTGATCTAAATGATCTCTAAGGCCTTTTCCAGCTTGGATATTTTAAGTTTGTAAGAAGGCTTTGTTGTGAGGGCAGAAATGCCATCAGGGGCCTGTATTTGTGATTCTCTATCCTCCACACCCACCAGTGTTTTGCTACCTTCCTGAGCTTTATGAAAACTAATTAAAATGGCAGGGAGCTGGTGGAAGGTGGAGGTCATGATGGGAGAACAGGAATGTACCAGGGAAGAAGGATACACGCATTTATTCCTAGCCTTAGAAAAAACTCATTATGAAGTATAGACAACATGGGGAAGCAAATAGACTGTCCCCTGAGGCAAGGAAAAGCTAAAAAGAAAGATAATTCAGGGAGGAATCAGGGCTGGATACCGTCTGTGGAGAGGGGAAAATGGGGCAGCATGAGATCAACTCCCTGAGGCCTTCTATGGAGTCTGCCTAGGTAGTCTATGAAGCAGATAAAAAATACAGACCAAAGGCTGTGGCAAATAGGCCCTAGGCATGTGGCCCAGGCAGTTTGACTTGAATAATATAATATTTATCTCAGATTTGCCACACAGATGGTTGTAATCTAAAAGACTACACTTGCTAGAAGCACCAAAAGCCAGTAGAAAAAGAATCTCTCTTGATGACAGAAAGAAAGGGAAAAAGAAGCTTGAGATGGCAGCCGCAGAGAAGAGGCTTTGGCAGTGGGGATCATGTTGGAAGCAGAGGTTGACCAAAGAACTGTGGCTGTGAACGTCTCTGACTGAAAACTTAGGGAGCAGAACTTCAGCAAATGGAAGTGGTGAAGACCAGAAACTGCCCAGAGTAAGTTATCAGTTGCAAGGCACCTTACCTCATTTTGGGGGCAAGGAGTGTGTGTAGGAAGTTTGTTTCTTTTTTCTCTACCAGTCAGTACATGAATCTATGGGAGGTTATGCTCATTTATTTATAGGGTGTTCAGAATGATACTAACTCCTTTCATTTGGCAGTAATGCTACTAGGTCTATACTCTAAAGAGATCAAAAGAAGAAAAATATTTATAGCAGCTCATTTTGTGGTGGCAAAGAATTGGAAACTGACAGTGCCCATCAATTGGGGAATAGCTAAACAAGCTATGATATATGAATGTGATGAAATATTATTGTGTTATAAGTAATTATGAAGATAAATTTGGAAATACTTGTATAAACTGATGTGGAGTAAAGTGAGCAGAACCAGGAGAACAATTATACAATAATAACAATATAACAATATAACAATATAACAATATAACAGCTTTGAAAAACTTAGAAACTCTGATCTCCACAATGACCAGTCACAATTTGAGAGGACTTATGATGAAACATGCTACCTACTTCCCTATAGAAAGGTAATGAACTCAAATTACAGACTGAGGTATATATACATACATATACATACCTACATATACATTTTAGACATGGCTAATATATGAATTTCTTTTGCTTGTCTATGCATATTTGTAACAGGCTCCTCATGTAGTAGATCCTCATGGATCAAAGCTAACATCCATATACAAGTGTATTCTTCCTGACTCTGTAGAGAGAAGCTCTTTTTAGAATTACAGTTATACTCTTGATTTCTCTATACTTTAGAAAGGTAGTAACAGTTTATATATTTCCTGAGAAGGGGCTTTTCAAGCAAGCTTTTACATAAATATGTATGTATTACATATGGTACATATATATATATATATACATACATATATGTGTGTGTATGTATATATACTCAGAGAGACAGACACACATAGATGGGAGAGACAGAGAGAGAAAGGAAGACAGAGTGACAGAAAGACAAAGAAGAAAATTTGTACTGTAACAGTA
The DNA here is from genome assembly GCA_028646515.1 of Pseudochirops corinnae. Classification (NCBI taxonomy): domain Eukaryota; kingdom Metazoa; phylum Chordata; class Mammalia; order Diprotodontia; family Pseudocheiridae; genus Pseudochirops; species Pseudochirops corinnae. The sequence goes on along the minus strand of CM053585.1, from coordinate 188,472,763 downwards.
CCTATATATTTCATATGCACACAAAAATACATTTGATTGTTCCCCATAAGCACATGGTTATGCTTACAAGCAGATGCAAATTTGGCATGCTTTTTTGGAAAAAGTTACTAACCTCTGTTCTAATAATTATACTTTTGCAATTTTCCTGCTGGTTCTGGAGGCCCGGAACACTCTCTCCCACTAAGGACCCCTACTCTAGTTTCATGCTGATTAAGTTCAGTCTTGGGATTGGCTCATGTTTAGGGCTTCCTTAGAAGGATTTTAAAAAGTTTCTGTCTAGAAAAGTACTCACTGTATGAAGTAGATCAGGTATAGGAGAGCTATTTATTTCCTTTACCACAAAACACAAAATACTAATAATGTTCATTGACAGATACTTAAAACCCATCACAAAAGACTCTCAGGAGACCATAAATAGATATAGAAAATGTATGAAGCACTCAAAGAACACATAGAATCCCATTACATCTATTCAGATTTGTTTTGTCTACACAATTAACAAGTGCAGATTTCCTGCTAAACCATGCCTTAACTTGGGATTTCTTGGCTTTTCATCTGTAGCATCTTCATGGAGCTGATCATCTTTTCTCTGAGATGTTCCAGAGGCTACGCCCTGCCACACAGGTTACATCAACTGAGGAACGTGAGAACCCTGAAACTTACAAGATAGGTAGTTAGTCACCAGGCTTGAAAAATCCATTTCTTCTGATTGCTGCTTGGTGACCTGTGCTCAACTGGTGCTGGTGGATTAAGCACAGGTTACCCTACCTTGTCTATCCTCCACTCAGCTCTCAAAACCACAGGAATGACAATTTTAACTCTGTTCAATACACTGTAGGGGTTCCATATTACCTCCAGGATCAAATGTAAATCTTCTGTTTGACTTTTAAAGTCCTTCAAAAGCTGGTCCCGTCCTGCCTTTCTAGACTTTTTACACTTTACTCCCTTCCAGATACTCTGAAAGCTAGTGACACTGGCCTCTTTCATGTTGCTTTCACAAACCGCTCCACCAGCAGAAGCAGCAGCAGAAGATGACATTTGTATAGTGCTCACTAGGTGCCAGGCACTGTGCTAAGGCCTTAACAATTATTATCTCAATGGATCCTTACAACAGCTTGGGAGGTAGTTGCTTTATTATCTCTATTTTACAGATGAGGAAACTAAAGCAAACAGATCTTAAGTGACTTGCTTGGGGTCAAGCAGCTAATAAGCATCTGAGGTCAAATTTGAATTCAGTGTTTGACTCCAAGCTTTACCCGCTGTACCATCCAGCTGCCCATATTCTTCAGGATAGATCCCATCTTTCATACCAAAATCTTTTTTATATAAGTAGACTTGGAGTTGTTCCTCATATCCCTTTCTCACTTTTATTCATCTAATTCTCTATTTCGATGTTTGCTCAAGTAAGACAGTGGTCTGACTACAAAGACAATTAATTTAGAAATGACTCTCATATCAATAATGAGTCATTTCCAGGCTATGAAAGTATAATCAATTTAATTTTTGATGTTCACAATAACAATAACATGAACCTGATAGTACAAAATGACCAAAAGTCCCATGACATGAAATTTCTTGTTGATTTTTATTATGCTGGTTGCACAATAAAACCAACTCTGCCATCTCTTTTATTTGCTTCTCCAAGGAGAGTCCAGGAGTTATCCTTATATTCAGCTGCAACTCAAGGTTCAAGAAACACTTTATAAATATTTTTTTCCCATTTTTTCCTGTCAATTCCTGAAAGCTTAGAAGTAGCACAAATTGTAATGTTTATTCATCAGATATACCACTTTTAAAGCTGGAAGAAGTCTTAGAACCTCCTTTTATGGAGAGGAAAATTAAAGTTTGGTGAGAAGGAATTTGCCTAAGACCTTACTACATTTCCTTAGAAGTAATTCTGAGAGTACCACTTACATTTCAATTCCCAAACCAGGGCTTTTTGTAAATAATGGGATTCCTCTTAACAGGCAGGCTAATCACTGGTGTTAAGCCTTTGGAAAGGTGGGCACTTATTCATTCATTCACTCATTTATTTATTTATTCATTTATTTAGAGGCTACTAGACTATCATATAGAAATTACCTACAGCTGCATTTAATATTTGGAAAATTTTCTTTCATTTGTAGAGTTCAAAACCTACCACCCATTGGGTCCAGCAGGATCCACGGATGCATAGTTCCTCTTAAATTTAATGGCATATAGGGTTTGAATAATCCTATTTGGGGTGCAAGTTGTAAAGAAAGCTACTTATCCCAAAGCATCAGGAGCTGAGGCCACAGCTCACCACAGTTCATGGAAACTAAGAACAGAAGAGACAATAATCTATTATACACAGACTTGACTATGGCCTGGGCAGTTCAGATAATTGTCTTTTCAGTAGCTGGACATTGGGGAAGGCAAACATATTTGGTGGTTTCATCAAGGCCTGAATTATTCCCCCTAACCTCTAAGAAAAACTATCAAGGATTAACTTTCTCCAACTCCCCAGCCTCCAGGAAAGGGTATGTCTGTAAAAAAAAAAAAAAAAAAGATGGAGAGAGTCCTATATCATCATATTATTTAACTCCCTCAATCCCAAGACCCACCTTCAGTGAAATTATGGAACAAACCAAACCTATCCTGTCTTTGTTTCTGGAACTTCTTTTTTCCTCTTTTGGTGTTCCCCACTTCCCTAACCACTCAGTAGGGCCTTTATTTTATTCTTTGGCTGCTTAGAGCTTCCAATCATAGCACTTCAACCTAATCTACCTTTCTCTTGTGTGGCCCTTGTCCCCTAAACGGTCCCCCTTTTCTTCCCATTAGTATCCATTTCCTCAGAGCTCTGATCTCAAAAGGGGGTGGGGAAAGAGGTTTTAATCAATCAATGAACACACTCTTAATGAACACTTACAATGTGTCAGGGTCTGTTCAGGTGCCAGACATATCAAGACAAAAATGAAATTGTCCCTACCTTCAGTGGTCATATATTTTATTTGGAAGAAATATATAAAGCTTGGCAACTGACTAGATATGTGGGATAAGAGAGAAGGAATAACTGAGGAAGACTGAAGTTATGAACCTAGGTAACTAGGGATGGTGCCGTGGATAGAAATAGGGAAATTAGGAAGAAGGCTATGTTCTGAGCAAAAAGATGATGAGTTCTATTTTGGTCATATAGATTTGAGTTGCCTGTAGAACAGCCAGTTGTCTGTAAAATGCTGATGGTATATATCTACCTATAGCATATCTCCAGACTTTCTGTTTGCCCCTATCACTCAGCAATGTTTTCTGCTTTGACTTCATTCTGTTTATTTTTCTTCACTGTATCTAGATTATGGTGGCTGTTGTCTTAGTAACTATGTCATTCTTCTCTCTTTCTGAATGAGTACAGCACCTGGTTCACTGTGTTCCTTTTCTCCCCAACTTCAATATTCCTGTTGATGCCTCATTAAACACTAAAATCTTTCATTTCCTCAAACTCCTTAAATCCACCTCAAATCTTTTCTACCCCACCTCAGCCATGAACAGGGATGGTCACACCTTGGATCTTAGTATTATCCACAAACATCATACTTCTCTGATCACAATCTTTGACATTATTCTATGATTAACTTTCTACCATTACGTCTCCCCCAAGTATTATTTCACATAAATCCATTCTTCAACCTAAACATGACCTGTGGTCCCTCTACCCCCTCATAATTTTCTCATACCATTACCCTTGCTCTAACTGTCTTTCCCAATTTTCACCCTATGTTAACCAAACTCTCTAATCTCTCCCTTCCCTGTCCTAGTGGTCCCCAGCCCTTGCCAAACCCCAGTCTTGGATTACTTCCACCAACTGTCTCCTCTGTTCCTGCTCATTTGCTGCTGAACAGAGCTCTAGGAAGTCATCCAACCTTGTTGAATCCACTCCAAATTTGTTATCTAAACTTAACTGGTCTCTTCAGCAAGGCAATCTTTTTATTCCTCATTAACTGATCCCCTATCTCATACCCTTCCCCTCCAGAAGCTATTTTTTAAACCTTTTCTCCTTAAACTTCCTGAAAACTTTCTCCATTCACTCTATCAATCAAGGACCTCTACTCTTACTCGACTGACAAATTTGTATGTAGGAATAAATTACTTGCTCCATGCCCTATCTATATTTTATATTGAATATCTTTGTTATTTCCCCACTTTGGGAGAATCATAGACTTATGAGCCATAATCTCATATACTATATTTAGCATTGTCCCCTGGACTCTATTTTCTATTAGCTATGCACCCATCTCCCTAGCTTTGTGTCATCTGTAAATTTGTTATCTATACCTTTACCCATCATTTAAAAAATGTTAAACATCCCCAGCCAAGCATAGATCCCTGGGTCACTCCAGTGGAGACCTACGCCAAGGTGACATTGAATCATTGACTACTCTTTGAGTTTGGCCATTGAACCAATTCCAAGTTCATTTAATTGTATTAGTATCTAGTTAATGACTCTCCTTTTCTCCATATGAATCATATGCTTTATCAAATGCTTTGTTATATCTAGGTAAGCTATCTCTACTGCATTCTCCTGATGGCTAGTTTAGTAACTCAGCCAAAAAGGGAAAGAAGGCTGGTTTGGAATATGGTTCTGAGGAGGTGTTCATTATTTTAGAAAAGGATAGGAAAAAGGCAGCAGGGTAGAGTGGCATTATGTATTATGTATTCCCCACTTATGTGAAGAAACCTAGGAATCAGAGTAGGGAAGTATGCTGATTCTTTGTAATCTCTATTTCCTATTCTAAAAGTTCACTAACTCTTTAGTCATACATTCTAGAAATTGCCCAGAAACTAAAGTCGGGCTTACTGGTCTACTGTATACAGACTCTTTTCCTTTTTTTTTTTTTTAAAGGGGGACAACCTTTATCCTCCAACATTTTAGTATCTTTCCCATTTTCAACAATCTTTCAAATAGTATTGACAATGGCTTAGCAATCACATCCACCAGTTCTCTCTATTTGGAGATACAGTTCAGCTGATCAAGGACAATTAGGCATTCTTATCATCTCCTTATCTTGGATATCAATTAGCTCTTAACTATTTTTGTTTGTCCTTTTCCAAAGCTAAGATCATGTGCCTTGGGCAGCAAAAATAGAAACAAAATAAGAATTTTTCTTTCTCCTTTCTGTTTTATTCTGTCTATTCCAAGCAAATATCCTATACCTTCTTTGAGCCACTTTCCCCCACCCCAACGTAGCTTTACATTTTTAATTATCCTTACCTCCTTTCATAAGCCTCAGCTAATTTTAAGCACAAACACTCTTGACACTATTTTTACAGGATTGTGCCATATTTATATTCATCCTCAGTTCCCTATCCTTGTATTCTATCTTTTGTGTATTTAGTTTTGAAATCTAAGTTGGTCATTGAGTTTCCTGTGTATTCATATTGGTCTCTTCAGACAATTGCTCATTTTCTTCCTTACTGGAATGATTCCCTTTTGTGTCTTCAGAAGGTAATACTTGACGGTTTCTCATTCTTCCCAGGAAGACTTCACTTAGAGGTTCGCTGGTAAAGGGTCAACAACAAACTCTCCAAAAATATAAGATATACTTTTAAGTTTAATCTGCATTATCAACATTTTCCCCATCATTTTTAAGGCTGAACAATCAACAAAACAATTAGTCAAGCCTTGATTTGTAATATTTGCTGTTTTCCCAAGTGCAAATGCTTGCATGTGCTGGCTCTAGCATATCTTGATTTATGCTCTAGAATTTTAATCCAGGGATCCTACCTGTTTTTGCCTTTGAATGTTTTGGAATCATCTTTCCCAAAATCTAGAGTGTATGTCAGACTTGCCAACTTTCTTCTCCTTTTCTATCACAGACTCAAGGAGGAAGTGTTCATTTCCCCTGTCCATGGTTCCCATCAGTTTCACCCTGGCAATAGAATTTCCCCCTTGTTGGTTCCTCTACTTTTCATAATATTAAATGAGTTAAAAAGTTATATCTGTATAACTGAAATCCTCTAACACTACTATATCATGCTTCCATTCTGGGCTTATTATTTGTTTCTCAAAGTCTTCATCCCTTTCCTCTTTCTGTCCTGATAGTCTATAGTATAGTCTAATAATAACATTCCCTCCATTGATCCAAATGTTCTCCATCATACTTATTCCCTTTGATTCCTTGGATTTTCTTAAATGACCTTTTCAGTATAGGTTGCTATCTTCTTTATCTCATGTTTTTTTTTTTGTTTGTTTTTTATTTAAGATATACCCATACAGAGTCATATTCTAGTCACAGATTTCATCCCACCAAGTCTCAGTAATGCACATGAGACCAAATTTGTCTTCTTGTGTTAGGATCTCTAATTCCTCTTGATTATTGTCTAAAAGTTAAACATTTGTCTACAGACATTTAAGGTCATAGATTTTACTATAAGTTCCATGGATTTTTGTCTCCTTTGATCTTATGAGAATCTCAGCTCCTATTTTTCTTTATTTTAACTTTGCTCTGAAGTATGCAGCTTGTTGAATATATATTCAGATACATTCATACACACACACAGTTTTCTACTTTCCTTATCCTTTTGAATTTAAATCCTGTTTGATTAAATTTATAAGACAATTGTCAAATACATTATCTTTTTAAAATTATTATGTTTTGTTTTCACATAAACCACATTTCCCAATATATCCATTCAACCCCCTCCCATAAAACCATTTCTTATACCAAAAAATAAAAGAAAAGAAAATTTTCAGGAAAATTAAACAAGTCATTAAAAAAAAGTTTGACATATTCAGTGTTAGTTGACCATGTCTGCAAAGAAAGGAGGAGATTCTTTCTTTTTTTCTTTTTTCCTTTTTGGAGGGGGGAAAGGCAGGGCAATTGGGGTTAAGTGACTTGCCCATGGTCACAGGGCTAGTAGGTGTTAAGTGTCTTAGGTCTAATTTGAACTCAGGTCCTCCTGACCCCAAGCCTGGTGGTCTATTCCCTGCACCACCTAGCCACCCCAAGGACGTTCTTTCTAATACCTTTTCTGGTGCCAAATTTAGCTATTACAATTTTACAATATTCAGATTTGATTTCTTTGTTGTTCCTTCCATTCATGTTATTTTATTAATCATGTATATTGTTTTTCTAGTTCTGCTTACTTCATTGTGCATCAGTTAATTTAAGGGCAAATAAATTCTTACCATCTTTTGTAAGATGTACTCCAATCCTGACCAGGAATGTATCATCTATCAACGCTCTTCTAAGCTATGGTCCACAAGTCCAAATCCCACTCATAGAGATCACAACCTTATACAATATTCATATGCCAAATCTATCTCTCCCTTTTTCATTACTTGCCTACAAAAGGCAACAGAGAATAAAACATAATCCATGCCCCAATGGTCTTCAGTTTCTTGACTAAGACTTCATTATCTTTGATACCACTTTCTAAGCTCTTTATGGGAGTGTCATTTATAATCAGCATGATTTACTGGAAAAGGGTAGTAGGCATAATTTTGACAAGACTTTAGAGGTTTGCAGGTTAGGGATTCTTAACTTAATGTTCATAATTTGCTTTAAAAAATGTTTTGGCAGCTATATTTCAATATAATTGGTTTCCTTTGTATTTGATTTTTTCTTTTCTACACTTAAAAAACATTGTTACAAGGGAAGATTTGCAGGTTTTACTAGACTTCCAAAGAGGTCCAGACCCAAAAATAGGTTAAGAATTCCTATGGAAAGACGTCATAACTCTCTATTGTTATCAAGTCAACAAACTGATGTTTCATTATCCCTGATCATGAAATTACCAGATATTACTATTCTTTTCCTGTGACTTATATCTCTCCCCTGTGGTTCTACCTTCTTTTTTGGAGGATAAGCAACTGCTTCCTCTTGAAGAATCTACTTCCCTATTCTTAGGAAGAGCCTGAAATCTGTTTTATTAACTCAAAGTGTACCCATAACTGTCCCTTTTGGTTTCTTCTGCCTCTGTGTAATACTTCTATTCTAAATCTCTTGACCAGGACCCACTCTTTTCTTCTTCACTTCAGATTCCTTTTGCCCTCAATGAGGCCTTGCTTCTCATTCCTTTACAGATGCTTCTTTATTCCTAACAACCCACAGTGTTGAGATGTGATCCTTGGTTCCCTTCTCCTTCTCTTGCAGGAAATAGATTAACCAAAACTTGGAATACAGATAATAGTTACTAGACTGAGGCAGAAATACAAACATTTCATACTCATTGGAGGTCACTGCAAAATGATGACTGTTCTCAATACCTATTGAGATTTTCGGCCATTAAAAAAATTACTTGTAGACATATATGCCTCAACCCTATGTCCTTAAATTCTTTACAGCTAATTATCACCTCTTAATAACTTGAGAACCCCTTTTCACTTCCTTTTTTTAGCTTAAACAACTCCACAGCCACACCTTACCTCCTCTTCCCCTTTGCACCAGAGTCCTTGGTCATCAGCTTGTCCCATCCACCAATTCACTCTGCCAAACTTCTTTACTCTTTAATTTGTTCCAGGAACCTTTTCTTATTTACCTCCCCTCGCTGAAAACCTTTACTTCTGTGAGTCTTCCTTTTGTGGTCCTGATTCCTTAATGTTCCTTAATCTTCTCTGATCCTGTCCCTTCTCTTTCAATAAATAGGAAGTAGAGAGTCTGGAGCTAGAGATGGTTCATCTTCATACTTACCTCAATTTTTCTTCCCCAAATCCAATATCTGGTCTTCTTCAATCATCCAAACCCTTCCAAATCATTTCCCTTATTTTCTTCTCCTTATTTTAAATCTCAAATCCTCCTCTCTTCTCACATTTCTTTTTCTATACCCTTCTTGTAAAGAAAACCAGAAATAGAAACCTAAGATTTAGGTGGCAGAATCTAGCTACAGAATTTGAGCATACCTCCTTTTTTTCCTTCCTCAACTTTACACCAACAGTTTTTCTGTTTCATTTGCAGAAAAGATATGGAGCAGGGAGATACACTGTGATTCTATACCAGGAGAGAAGCTGGAATGGGGATCCTTCCCCCTGAAACGAGCATTTGTTAGTATACTTAATAATTCGATCACATGTTGCCACTACTCTCCATTTTGACAAGATCACAGACTTAGAAGTAACCTTAGAGGTCATCCAGAATAAACCTTTCATTTTATAGATAAGAATACTGAGTCACAGAAAGGTTAAAAGAATTTTCCAAGGGCCACATAACTATTAGATATCTGAAGTGGGATTCAAACCCAATTCTTCCTGATTTCAGGTCTAATTTCCTGTCTACTATGCCATGCTGCCTCTCTCTCCCCCATATTAACTGAGGAAACTGAAATTGAGTAAATGTAAATGACTTGCCCAGAGTCACAATGGGAAGTCTGGATCTGAGCCCCTTTGTATATTTCAGGGGCATCTAGGTGGTACAGTGGATAGAGTGCCTGACTTGGAGTTAGAAAGACTCATCTTTCTGAGTTCAAATTTGGTCTCAGACACGTACTAGCTGTGTGACCCTGGGCAAGCCATTTAATCCCATTTATCTCAGTTTCTTCATCTGTCAAATGAGCTGTAGAAGGAAATGGCAAACTACTCTTGTATCTTTGCCAAGAAAACCCAAAATGAGGTCACAAAGAATCAGACACGCCCAAAAGAACTGAACAAACAACAACATGTATACTCCAGATAAAGTTTTCTCCTTTATATACACTGTGTCTTTTATTTTTAAATGGTTCCAAGGAAAACCACTAAGTGCCTAAAATCTAAAACACTCACTCCCACAGAAAACAAGAACAGATTGAATTTCCATAGTATTGCTAAATCACCTGAATGTGTTTAAAGAAACTACTGGTAACAGCGGTAGAGCCTCTGCTTACAGCCAGGTAGGCCCACAGCTGTGCTCTACATTTGTCCCAAAAGAAAAGACATGTTTCATTTTCTTATCTGCTTACCCACCCTAACCCATATAATAGTTAAGTATCAAAAGAAGGAATGTATTGTCCCACTAAATTAAGGCAAAGCCAGTTAAATTTACCTTTCAAAATAAAATTGGTCTGTAGAACTCATGCAGAAAGATAAGGCCACTGGGATTGTTTGAAAGATGCTATAGACTGTGTGTTCTGGGGCTAAAGTTTGTTTGAAAGTTACCTTCTCGGGAGAAGAATTTACCTCCCAAATAGAATGAATAGCATTCCTTCCTGCCCCGCCTCCTGGCTCCTCAAGTCTTCTAGATAAACGACCCTTTGTTTTGAACAGGAAGTATTAAGAGGAAGGAAATAATAGGTTGCTAAAATTTAATGTAGAGGTGTGCTAGATATACTTATTTCCTTCAGGAAATGAAAACTACTTTTTGCTTACCTATAAAAAAAAAAAGCCATGAAATACAATTACTTTTTTTCTCAACTAAACCTGTCAGCAAAAAGCACTAAATATACTCAAATATTCCTATTACTTCTTCCCCTTACATGATGCATTCATGTCAATAGAGGTCCCCTACATTCATTTCTGGGTATTGCATAACTGATCATTTTAAGGCCATTCGATGAATCTGGTTTTATTCTTAAGCTTTCCTATTGTCATAAAATAAATTTTAGTGTTGAATTTCTTTTAAGTTGAAGGTAAAATGCATTTTCAGCAAGGGGAAGATATCTCAGAATGAGAAAGAAAGAATAACTACCTTAATTCATTTTTCCAGATAAGTTTTCTTAAAAATTCTTTTTGAGTGTCAGTGTGTCCGTCCAAAAAACATGGAATACAGCCCAAACCAGATGGGAAGCTGGCACAAACTCATATTTCCTTCAGCCTTTGGATTTGCCTTATAGACAGCATTTCTGCATGGAAAAGCAGGGTTTAGCTGCAATGAACACAGTCAAAACCAGTCAGAAGCAGTACGGTAGTATCAAAAAGTATTGGATTTGGAGTCATGGGACCTAGGTTCAAGTCTTACCTCTGATACTTACAACCATTGCGTTCTCCTCGTCTGTAAAATGAAGATTGGGCTAGGTGACTTCTAATGTCTCTTCTAGCTTTAAATCTATGATCTTAGAATGCTATAAATGTCTCTGATAAGCAAGACTTTTGGGAGTCAAAGTGATGTAGTGCATAGAGTACTGGACTTGGAATAAGAAAGATTGGGTATGAATGCTGCCTCAGACATTTATTGACTATTTTAATTTTTCTCTGCCTCAGTTTTTCTGCCTGGTGACAATCATCTGTGCTCACTTTTCCATATATCCAAATGATTTCAGGGATTAGCATCTCGGGGGAACAATGATTTCCCATATAAACCTATTTATTTATGTATTTTTGCTTTTTTTGGGGGGGAAGGAAGGGCAATTGGGGTTAAGTGACTTGCCCAAGGTCACTCGGCTAGTAAGTGTTAAGTGCCTGAGCCGGATTTGAACTCAGGTCCTCCTGACTCCAGGTCCAGTGCTCTATTCACTACGCTAACTAGCTGCCCTTCCCATCCAAATCTAAATCCTATATCTTTCCTACAAGGGCAGAATTTACAAGGTCTGGGGCCCTGAGTATCAAAAATGATCACTCTACTCCCTGGATCTGGAGCTTCAGGTCGCTAAAACATATTTTTTTTCCCATATGCTCTTTCAATGCTTACTAAAATTTCTGGAATTTTTCGTCAATTGAAAACATTAAAAGAGGCAAGACAGCGTATTGGAAAAGTTTTGGGGTAGAAGTCAAGAGAACTGGATTCTAATTTTGGTTCTGTATTAAATATGTGACCTCTGGCAAATCATTTTGATTTTCTGAGAAATCAGTTCTCTCAGCAGTAAAACAAGGGGTGGCCTGGATTTTCTTCTATTATATTATTTGTTGGATGTCTACTGAGCAAAGCACCCTTTATTAGTTAACTCTCTTAATGAGAATGAATTTTTAAAAATTAGTCCTTGAGGAAAACACTAACCTTGCTTATGGTAAGATGATTGGTTTTACAGGAAGGGACAGAGATAAGCCATATAGAATTCTTGGTCTCCTTTTAAAAATCTGGTTTTTGAGTCTTGTACAACTTTATACCTTGAGTTGGTTAAATTATGCCACTGCTAAGATAAAACAAAATTAAAATTAGTAAGCAAAGGAAAAAGAACCTGATCGTAGATATTTTGGTATTTTGGTGTAAAAGAAGATCAGGATTTGTTTTCAGAGGAATATAGTGAGGTAAAAAAACAAAAGGCCATTCCTACCCCAAAGAATAACATCAACTGGTTGTAAGCCCAGAAAGAGTTCTTGGAAGAACTTAAAAAGGAATTAAAAAATCAAATAAGAGAGATTGAGAGAAAATTATGGGAAAAAATTGAAATAAAAAAAATCAACCCAAGAAAATTGTGAAAAGAAAGTGAACCAATTTGGAAAAAGATGTCTAAAATCCTAAGGAAGAAAATAACCCCTTGAAAACGAGAATTGGGCAAGAGGAATCAAATGAAGTTATAAGTCACTAAGAAATAATAATAAAACTAGAGAAAATAGAAAAGAATCGGAATCACCTCATTAGAAAAACAGTTGATCTGGGGAACAGATTGAGGAGAGATAATACAAGAATTGTCAGACTACCTAAAAGTTATGATCAAAAAAAGAATCTGGATACAATATTACAAGAAATTACTCAGGAAAATTGCCTTGAAGTTCTAGAACAAGATGGTAAAGCAGAGATAGAAAAAAAAATTTACTGTTAACCATCTGAAAGAGATCCCAGGAAGAAAACTTATAGGAATATGATAGTCAAGTTTCAAAATTTCCAGGTTATGGAGAAAATATTGCAAACAACAAGAAAAAACCAATTTAAATGGTGTGGTATTTGCAAGACCTCGGAGCTTCTACTCTAAAAGACTGTAGGCCTTGGAATATTATATTTCAAAAAACAAAAGAGCTGGGGTTGCATCTAAGAATAACTATCCCAGAAAAATTTAGTATAATCCTGAATGAAAAAAATGGGCATTTGAGGAACTGAAAGGCTTTTAGGTATTTGTAACAAAAAGATCAGAACTTATCGGAAAATTTGATATAAAAGATCCAGAAGAAATATAAGGTAAAGACTAATTATAAGACAATCATTAAGGTCAAATTGTTTATTTGTTTTATATATATATATATATATATATGTATACATATATATGTATATCAGTTCTTAAAACTGTCATTACTTAAAACTATCATCATAGTTTGAAACAAAGGTTGGGACTGAGCTGTGTATAATGGGGTGATTCTAAAAAAAAACAAAATTGGGTAGAAAAAGATAAAAGGGAGCAATTATATTATAAAAATTGGGCATGGAAGGAAGAACTAATAAAGAGGAATAGGTGGGGGTGGAGGGATGGTAATGTTGATACTTTACTGTCATCATCTGGATAGGAGAGGAAACAATGTGTACATCTGGAAGGGTGTAGAAGTCTTCTGAACCTCCCAAGAAGTGAGAAAACTGGGGGATGGGGTGGGAGAGGGACTTTTAGAAGGGTATGTGGATTGGGATTTGGGAGGGTGGGAAGAGGGGATAGGAGGGATGCTTGGAGCAATGGGTAAAGTGGGGGTGTGTGGAAGAGTGGAAGGAGAAGGTAGGATGACAGGGATAGGTTAAAAAGAGTGGCTGAGAAAGAAAACAGTAAAAATAAGATGGAGGGAAATTTGCAAATAGCAATTATAACTTTGAATGTGAATGAGATGTTTATAGGAGCTCTCTTTGTGGTGACAAAGAACTGGAAATCACAGAGAACTCCATCAGTAGGGGAATGGCTGAACAATTTGTAGTATATGGTTGTGATGGAGTGCTGCTGTGCTGTAAGAAATGATGAAGTCATTGACTGTAGAGGGGCATGGAAAGACTTGCAGGAAATGATGAAGAATGAAGTGAGTAGAACCAAGAGAACATTGCGTACAGTCACAGCAATATTGTTTTAAGAGCAACTTTGAGTGACTAAGTCATTGTGACTATTACAAACACACAAATTAAAAATAAAGGACATATGAAGAGAGACACTATCCCAGAGAAAGAACTGATAAAGGGAAGTATATTTAGACACACACACACACACACACACGTGTGTGTACATGTATGTGTGTGTGTGTGTGTGTGTGTGTGTGTGTGTGTGTGTGTGTATGCCTAATGGTAGCCATCTGTGGTGGGAGAGGAAGAGAAAAAAAAAGGAAAAAAAAGAAATTTACATAACTTTGTTGTATATTTGGAGGCAATAGCAAGTTGTACATGGTACGTTTGAGGTTTCAAGTTGCAATAATTTTTTTTATTGTACTGTGTTATAGAAATGCTTGTTTGGTTCTCTGAATTGAAAATAAAATAAAATTTAAAAATAAACTTATGTATGTTCCAAAAAA
>CM053585.1:188431903-188457988 GCA_028646515.1 Pseudochirops corinnae | reverse complement strand
GAGAAAAAAAAAGGAAAAAAAAGAAATTTACATAACTTTGTTGTATATTTGGAGGCAATAGCAAGTTGTACATGGTACGTTTGAGGTTTCAAGTTGCAATAATTTTTTTTATTGTACTGTGTTATAGAAATGCTTGTTTGGTTCTCTGAATTGAAAATAAAATAAAATTTAAAAATAAACTTATGTATGTTCCAAAAAATTTTTTTTTATACCACTGCTCCCTCCAGGGCAATCTCTGCTACAGAGTGGTGAAGGTTATACTTTGCTCTTAGATAACTGACCCCTCCCAGGGGGTACATGAAATTCAACAAGTGACTGACATCAGTGGTCCTGTGGGCACTCTTTCCTCTTGTAGAGAAGAGAGCTCTAAAACATCCTTTGCCATTCCAGGCCATGCCCTGCCATAAATCATCCATGGAGAATCCCCACAGCACACTTGGGGCTTTTCAGCAATTCCTGGGTACAAGTATGTAATAATCGGGCTATTTAGCTGTTAGCTATCTTTCACTCTTGCTACTTGACCAAGTTCATCTCCTTTTCTGAACATACGATTTCTTGATGATATATTTGTTTTATGCCATAGTATAATAAATATAGAGCTAGAAGGGTCACCCAGTTCAGCTTTCTCATTTTACAAATGAGAAACTGAAGCCCAAGGAGTTTAAATGATTTGCACTATGCCACATAGCTAGTAAGCATCAGAAGAGAGATTTGAACTCAAGTTCTTTGACTCCCAAGGCAATACTTTTTCTACTCCTTTCACTGGTATTCTTCTGGGATACCTGTTTCATAGGTAACAAAGTTCTCATCATACTAAATCTTTTGCTCTACCACTCCTTCTATCTTCCAAATATTATTGAAACCTGGTTCTGCTCAGCCCCACTCTCATTTCTTTCTCTCCACTCCCCCTAAAACACAAGCTCCCCCAGCCCCTCAGGCTAACTACCTAGGTGTCATTCTCAACTTTTCACAATCTCTTACTCCCCTTATCCAATCTGTTGCCAAGGCCTGCCAATTTTGTCTCTGGTACAGGACCTCATCTCATGCCTGGACTATCCCAATACCTGCAGAAGAGTCTGTTTGCCCTAAGTCTCTCTCTACTCTAGTCTTTTCTCCATTCAGATGTCAAAGTAATCTTAACAGTTTGGACCTCAGCAGGTCACTTCTCTACTCAATAAACTCCAGTGTCTCCTTACCACCTCCAAAGATCAAATCCTCAGTTTGGCATTCAAAGCCTTTCATAATTTAACCCCTTTTTCTACCTTTACAGTCTTCTTATATCTTACTCCTTTTCAGGTCCTCCTTGCTGTTTCAGGATGACACTCTTTATCTTTTGACCCTTCTCATTTTCTCTGGAATTCCATGCCTGGAATGCCCTCCCTCCTCATCTGCCTCCTGGCTTCCCTGGTTTCTTTTAAGTCCCAACTAATTCTAGTGCTTCCCTCTTTTAATTATTTCCTGTTTATCCTCTATAGAGCTTGTTTGTACATATTTTTTCGTTTGTTGTCTCATCCGTTTTAATTGTGAGCTCCATGACAACAGGACAGGGTTTTCACCACTTTTTGTATCTGCAGGGCTTAGCACTGTGCCTGGCACATAGTAGTTGTAATAAATGTTAATGAACTATTATGATCCCCTCTATACTTCAGCCACTTAATATCCACCAGGCGTTTGCTGGTTACCTTTTTGGTAACCTCTAATTTTTATTTTTCAGAGACAATGACATTCCATGATTTGCAGTTGTGAAGAATGATATCTATCAAGGTCTCTGCTTCAGAAGCTAGGCTAGTTTTTTTCCCAAAAAGACAAAGATTTGATTGACCCAGGGGGTTAAGGAACCTGTTATCTTTATAATGTTTTTGGTTGCCTAATGGCATAAAAGTGGCTGGTCTAACCCTTCAGACTTATAACCATAGCTAAGTGAACGACCAGAAAAGTTTCTATATGGAGATAGGGTGGTGTTTTTTGGGGGGAGGGGCTGGAGTTTACCTGAGCCAAATTCTTTATCTTTATTGAGTATCCTTTACATGCTATGGCTAAGTAGGAGGTGGACAACTTGTTGAATTTTGAAGGAAGGTAGGGATTCTAAAAGTTTGAGGTGAGCTGGGTATTTGTTCTAGACACGGAAAACAGATCCTGAAGGGAGAGATGTCTTTTTGTATTATCAATTATCTCTATTCAGAAGATGAGCAAAGAGAGGGAAAAGATGCACCTTAAATTCTTCTTTTGAAGGGCCTTGGTAAAACGTTTGGCAGGGCTTGATTACTAGGCCCCAGTAATAGGTTAATTGATGTCCCCAACTCTGGAAAGGATTGTCTCAAGGCCGGGTGGGGGTGGGGAGTAGCAAAGAAACAAGAGTGGAGAGGATCAGAGCCTGACTGCACACATAGCTGTTCCGTGTTGTAAGAGCATATCTGCTCTTGGGGAAAAGATAACAGGAGACGGGGTGGACCGGGACAAGAAAGATGAGCCAAGAAGGGAGTGGCAGTCCGTCACCCCCAAAATGGGGAACTGAGGCCTGGAGGGAGGTACCTATTTATTTGGAATGGAGGCAGTAGAAGGGAAGGAAGAATGGCCAGCTTGTTGGTGGAGAAATAGGCGTGTTGGTAGAAGAGCAGCTGCAGTGTGAGCGTGTGCTCGTGTGCACGCGCGCGTTTGTGAGTGTGTGGGTGTTTGTGTGTTTGTTGTCTTGGTGGGTGGTGTGTGTGTGTGTTTGGGGGCGAGGGTAGGGGACGTCTGTGGCTCTCACTGAATGGAAGGAAGAGGGGGCGGAGCTGTGTAGGTGCTGGGGAAGGGGCCGCCCAATGTAGGGCGTCTGGAGAGCTGGGAGCTGGGAGTCTGACCGTCCGGCTGTCGGCCCGGGGCTCCGCTCGTGGGCGGGAAAGGCTCTCTCACCCATCCATCCATCCATCCATCCATCCATCCATCCATCCATCCATCCATCCATCCATCCATCCACCCACCCGCCGGCTCGCGGGCCTCCTCCCCCATCCACCGCCCCAGCGGTGGCCGCTGTCAGCCCAAGGCCAGGCGGGGCCGAGGCGTGGCGCTGCTGGGAAGTGAATTCCCAGTCTCCTCCCCAGCGGCTGCAGCTGGCGCCGCCGACATGACCGATAACATCCCTCTGCAGCCTGTCAGGCAGAAGAAACGAATGGATAGCAAGCACCGCGCCGGGTGAGCGCGACTCGGGGATATGGGGATGCAGAATGGGGTATAGGAGATGAGGGAGCAGTCGGGGGCGGGGGGGCGTTCGGCTAGGGACGCTGCCGGGCGCGAGAAGGGCGCTGCCCCTGGGCCAAGGTGTGGGGGCTCTTCTCCTTCGTCCCGAGGGAGCGAGTCGGGCACCCCTTCCTTCTCAGAGAGAGGGGCACAGCCTTCCCTTTGTTTCCGGGACTGTCGCGGCCCCATCCTGCTTCCTCCTCCATCTGGGCAGTGGGGACGTGGAGCAGGGTCTCGGAGCGCTCCTCTCCTGACCGTTGTAGAGAGGGGCGCGTCCATGATGCGGGGAGGCGGCGTGCTGAGGCTACCGGGAGAGGGGTGTCTCGCGGGGTGCCGCGGGCTCTTCTTACCCCTGCAGCTTGAGGGCTGCTGGGGATCCCGACCTGCGGGCTGGGCACGGGAAGTGGAGGCGGCGGCGGGAGCTGACAGGTTGCTCCTGGAGTCTGCCTGACGCCATTGTCATCGACACACCCAGCGAACCGCGGGGTCCTAGACCTCTGTCCCAGCCTCGTAGCGCCGGGATTCCCGCGGGGACAAGGCGGGGTGGGGCCGGATTCCTGCTGGGGGAGCGGTCTTCGGCTCCCAGGGACCGGACCGGGTGGAGGACACCGAGCGGGGGAGCTGCACCAGGCCTACCTCCTACCTAAGCTGCCAAGCTGACTCGGCATTCGCAACCTCCCTTCCCCCTGCTCAGAACTAAGCAGACAGAAAAGCTGTCAAGACCTGGCCTACCCAAGGACAGGGTGTAATTTATTCAAAATAAATGATTGTTATTAATTAAGAATAGTAGTTACTAACAAGTGCGCAGGCATTCTCTATTGAGCCCCCCTCTGTAAAAACCAATCGCTTTTGCGTTTAAAAGATGATCCTTCGTTTCATCTCCTGGGAGAGGGGGATGGAATGAGTTGCGGATTCCTATGATTTCTCAGGTTTTCTGTCATTTCCTATCATGACACCAGGGAAATAATTTTATGAGGACCCATGGCGGGGTGAGGTCCGTTCCCCGCCGTGCCCTTTGTCCCATAGCCTCACGTAGAGGGAGGTGTTGCTAGGGGACGTGTCAGCTCGGATGTGAGTTGTTGGACTTGCCCTGGTTTCCGCACCCACCGTGGTGGTGCTCTTTCTTTTTTCGACTAACAAGTGACTTTTGGAGGCACACCCTGGCTCTTGGGTCTCGTGGTTTCCTTTCTTTGCAAAGGTGTCCCTTCACCCACACTGGAGCCTCCTGTGTGTGAACCTATGACAAAATACCGACCCATAGGGGAAGGAAGTGTTCCTGGGCCATGAGTTAATGCACTCTAATTCTGGAGTAACTTTGTTTCCCGATTCACTTGAAACATGTTTGTCAGCTTAATGCTGACAGACAAACCCAACTGAATGAGGGATCATCATCATCATCATCATCATCATCATCATCATCATCATCATCTTCTTTTTCTCTCACTTCTTCCTCCTTTTTCCTTCTTCCTTCTGCCTCCTCCTCCTCTCCTCCTTTATAAAAAAACCTGACTTTGAAGAAAGAACACCTTTTCCCTTCCCCCTTTTTCATCCCTCAAAAAAACCCCTAAAGGAGCAAGAGGACCAGGACCACAAAAATCGGACACCAAACTGACCTTATTGGGTTGATGACCTTATTGGGAAACATCTGATGAAAGAAGATTTTTGTTTATATAGGGCTACAACACTGACAGTAGCATTAGATATATAGAATGTTGGAGCTGAAAGAGAATGTAGAATGTAGACTGTTAGAGCAGGAAATTATTAGAAATTTTTTAGCCCAACTCCATCATTTTGTTAAAGCTGGAAACTGAGGACTAAGCCTGCAAATCTGGTTAGTTGGAGCTGGGCTTGGAATCTAGGTATCTTCTGATGTCTAGCCCCCAGCTCTTTCTGGTTATCTATGGTCTGCTGTTATAGGCCTTGAACCTTTGCCAGCAGCTTCTTTAAGGCCTCAGGTAGCCTCCTTTCCTTGTGTGGTACTTCAGAGTCCCATAGGACTCCACTGATATAGTAGCGATTTTTTATGGTGAAGAATCCTTAGGCTGGAAAGAAAATGGAGCAAAACTCTGTTGTGAGCCTGTGCTTTCTCTATGTGTTGGTGGAACTATCTTAATCTTATATTCTTGTCTTGAACATGGTGACAAATAGCCACAATCAACTTTTAAGCCTTCCACTCCCAAACTCTTAGTCATAGGTCTCAGTTATTAAAATTCATATATTTAAGCACTTGCCTTCATCTATGTAAATTGAGCTTCAGATACACCTATATATGTATATTTGACCCTGTAATACTTATTAGGTGAGTTACCTTCCCAATCCTGTTTTGCACATGCAAAATTAATTTTTTCCATGCATACACACTTTTGGTCATGAGTTGTGATGGTGGCCATGCTTGCATCTGGAAAGATTTTTGGCACCATTGAGAGAGTTTTCATGAAATGAAGTGATTAAGAGCTATAGGTTGCAAAAAGGGATGTTGTGTAATAGATATCTTGTAAAAGAATTCACTTATGGCCATGTTGAATTAGAAATTAAAACTATTCTCCTTAGAACAGCCTTGTAAGGAGGCATGAATACTGTTATCCTCTTTATATAGATGAGAAATTAAGGTTCCAGGAAGTGCTATGATTTCTTCATTGTCACACTGGCAGATGATTAGTGGAACCAGGATCCTGAGGGTGATATTCTGATTTTAGAAGGCTTTTCCCCATTATACCCTGTTGCCTCCAAATGAAAAATAACGGACAGCTGCATGGCCCTCATGTACTTTATGGTGCAGCTAAACTAGCTTTCTTGCAATTTCTCACATAAGGCATTTTATTTTCTTCTGTGGCTAGGCACAGTCTAGTCCCTAAGCGCTCCTTTCTTTCCTCTTAGAATCCTTAGTTGTTGTTTAGTCATGTCCAACTCTTCATGACCCTGTGGACCATACTGTCCATGGGGTTTTCTTGGCAAAGATAATGGAGTGGTTTGCCTTTTCTTTTTTTTTTTTTTAAATTGATTTGTTTATTTACTTTTAGTTTACAAGATTCAGTTCCACAATACCTTGAGTTTGCCTTTTCCTTTTCTAGTAAATTAAGGTAAAGAGAGGTTAAGTGACTTACTCAGGTCATGAAACTAATAAACTTCTGAGGCCATATTTGAATCCAGGTGTTCCTGACTCTAGGCTGGCACTCTATCCACTGAGCCATCTAGCTGTCCCCCTTAGAATCCTTAGCATTCTTCAAAGGTAAGCTTAAAAGACATCTCCTACCCAACTGCTAGTGCCTTAAGCCCCCTAAAATAATTATTTTGATTTTACTTTGTATATCATTATATTTTGTATTTAATTTTATTTTGTGTATCCTTATATATGTACATGTTGCATGCCCCAATGGAATGTAAACTCTTTGAGGGCAGAGACTGTTTCATTTTGGCTTTGTATCCCCAGTGTCTAGCACAATGCTTGGCACAGAGTAGGCGCTTAATACTTTTTGATTTGTGTATTAAGATAAATGCAACATAATTTTCCATGTCTTTTTGTAGCAATAAATGATTATCATAAATTTTAATTAATTGTCCTTTTTGGAGGAACGAAGGGAAAAGAGTTGGGATAACTCTTGAATAACTTTGTGTTAACTTTGAAACAAAGATTGGAAAACAGACTATGCCTGTAATCAGCACTGAGTAAATACTGATGGTGTGAAATAGCTGCCTACCTGATTGTTATGCAGAACCCCAGGTGAGTCAGATCTTCCTAAACCATACTCTGGATGACTTTTTAAAGTTTTATTAACTCTTTCAGACCCCAGCTGTACCATTTATTAAATTTTGGCATTAACTTCCTGAGTCTTTTGAAAGAGTCACTGTGCATCTTTTTAAGGCTATCTTGTTTACTCTAGAAAAGTGAATTAGAGGGTGGGAATTCAACTACCAGTTGAACTTTACCAGAGTGGCGAAGTTCCTCAGTTTCTCCTTATTGTCTCCTTTGTGGCTTCAGTGAAACTGATATATGGAAGGCAGACACCAAGAGAAGAGAAAAGAATAAAACGAGTTGTAGCCCATGTGAATCCTAACTGGGTGATCTTCCTGGGAATAATCCTAAATTGACAATAATAGCTCTTATTTATAAAGTTCTTAGCCACAGAGAAGTTGACACAAACAGAAATGATCCACAGGATGTTGGAACTCGAGATGGGGAGAGAGAGATCCTTAACTGCCCTTGATGAATTCCCGTCAGATTGAGATAAACTCTATCTGGTTAGTGAAAGAAGTGGCGGGGGTGACTCCTGTGCCCTCCCTCTCTTGAAGGATTGTGGGGAAAGGGAAAGGTGTTTTCAATGAGAGAAGGACAAATGTCCTCATCTTCACAAAATGGAAGAGAGAAATTTAGGACTTCTCTAGTGAAGAGAGGCAATGTGGAGTAGGAGATGTAAACTGATCTCAGAGCCAGGAAGACCTGAGTTCAAGTGCTTAGTTGGACACTAACTGGCTTTGGGACCCTGGGCAAGTCATTTAACTTTTTATTGCTCCAGGCAACTCTCTTAAAATAAGGCTTCTTAACCTTTCTTATGTTACAGATCCTTTTATGAAGCCTATGGGCCTCTTCTCAGAATAATATTTTAAAATGCATAAAATAAAATTCATACAGAGGAAACCAATTATATTGAATTAAAGATGTAATTCTTTTCCCACACAAATTCATAGACCCTTTCCCCCTCAAATTTATCCATAGACCTCTTTACTATTCATGGAACCCCATGTTAATAGCTTCCCCCCTAAGACTATGAATTGGAGAGAAGGTCTTAGCTTTCATTGGTTGAAGGAATTTCCTTACCTGGGAGTTCCCTATACCTAAAAAATTATAGTTCTACTTGAGATACACAGGCACTGTGGTTGGGAGATCCATCCTGCCCTACCGAGAAGTGACATAGGAGAGAATAGACTGGGGGAGGGGGGACACACTGGGATGGCTGTTTTGGGGCGGTGGGTGGGAGAAAGAGGGGGAGAAAATTAAAAAAAAAATTATAGTTCTAATCTCTATTCCTGTCTTTTGTATATAGAGTGTATAGGTGTGTAGTATAGGTGCCCTGGGCTTGAATAAAGACATGCTTCTGAAATTTGTAAATGGTCAGGGGCCTACAAGGAATAACCCATAAAATGATCACAGGATCCCAAAAGATGTTAATAGGCTAGAACATTTGGATAAAACTAATGAGATGGAATCTAAATAAGAATAAATATAAAGTCTTATATTTGGGTTTAAAATCAATTAAAAAGTATAGGATAGAGGAGGTATGGTTAGGCAGGAGTTGTTTGAAAAAAAGATCTTGGGGTTTTAGTGGTCTAAAAGTTCAGTGTCAGCAGGGTAACACAGAAGTTAAAAAATAAAAAAGTTAATGTGATTTTAGACTACATGAAAAGAGGTACAGTGTCAGTAGTAAGGGGAATCATAGACCTTTGATATTCAGCACTAGTCAGACTGTATCTGGAGACTGGGTTAAATTCTGAATGGTAAATTTTAGGAAAAATGTAGACAAGCTGGATAGTGTTCAGGCAAGGGTAGTCAGGATGGTGATGGTCCTTGAGCTTATGCTACCTTGAGGATAGGTTGACAGAAATGGAGATATTTCCCCTAGAGAAGACAGGATAGTTATCTTCAAGTATCTGAAAGGTTGTCATGTAGCAGAGGGATTAAACTTGCTCTGCTTTGGCCCCAGAGGGCAGAATTTAGAGCAGAGTAGAAGGTGCTGAAAGGCAGATTTATGTTTCATTGGAAGAAAAACTTCCTAATAATTAGTCATTCAGAAAGGATATCTTGGGGAGGCAGTGGGTTCCTTCTGGCTTTGAGGCAAAGGCTAGATGCCTACCTGTGTTGTGGGGGAAAATTGTTTTTCAATTATGGACATTCATGGGGTTCCTTCCAATTCTCAAATTATGCAGGCAAGGGTTTTAGAGGTAGAAAGGACCTGAAAGATTATCAAATCCAACTCCTTATTTTACATAAAAGGAAACTGATGAGTAGGTCATAGCAGAGATAAGCATAGGTGGATAGGAATTAATTATTAAGGGCCTATTATGTGCTGGATGCTGTGTGAGAGTGGTGGTGATACAGATTTAAAAAAATGAAACAGTCCTTACTCTCAAGGAACCTGTGTCTTTAAACCCAGGTTTAAATTAAAACCCAGGTACTCTAACTCCAATTCCAATGTTCTTTTCACTACTGAGCTGATTATAGGGAGAAATAGCTTACGTGGAGGGGTTGGGGAAAGTAATATCTAAACAGGGGTGTATGTATCTGTTTCAGAGAGAGAGAGAATGAGAATTAGAGGAGTAGGGACAGTGCTCTTAACAACTTAGAGAGGATGTAGAAAAGGCTTCCTGTGGGATATGGCTCATGAATTACACCTTGAAGAAAGCTAAGGATTCTAAGGCCTAGAAGTAATGAAGAACAGTCAAGGCATGGGATATGTACTGTTCAGAATTTAAAACAACAAAACCAGTAACACAGAGGTAGGGGATAGAATACTGAGTTGGAGGAGAAACTGTAAATAGGTCAGTTTTGGTTGCAGTATGTTTAGGAGAGTAACATTCAATAATTTTGAAAATGTAGTCTGGAGACTGATTGTGAGGGGCTTTAATAGTCAACTTTGGATGTTAAACTTTAGAGGCAATAGGGAGCTACTGAAGTTTCTCGAACTGCAGAATGATGAGTCAGACGTGTATTTTAGGAAAAATTATTTTGGAAGCCATGTGAAGGATGATTTGGAGAGGGATGAGACTGAGTACAGAAACCAATGAGAAGCCTCTTTGAAGTAGTTCAAGTGAAAGGTGATAAAAGTCTGAACTAGGGTAGTGGTTCTGTGAGTGGAGTGAAGAGAATGGATGTAAGAGATGTAGTAGAGGTAGAATTGACTAGATCTAGTAATTGGATATGGAGGTTAAGGGAGATGGAAGAGTCAAAGATAACATTACAGGATTGAGAAGCTGGGTTTCTGAAAGAATGGTAGTACTTTTAATGGACATATGGAAATTTGGAAGAGAGATTGAGTTGCTGGGGGATGGTGTGGAAGGGGTGGTATGATGTTGGGTTCCATTTTGGATGTTTTGATTTTGAGATGCCCATTAATTGAGATGTTTAATAGGGAGTGATGTGAGGCTGGAGCTTAGGAGAGATAGATTTTAGTAATTGAAAAAAATGTTTAATTTAAGTTTCTAGTCCATAAGCAAAACTCATGCCCACTGACCCTGAGTTGTTGTTGAATGGCTGTTCTCTCTTGGGCGTCTTGACTGTCTGACTGCTCTTGCTGTCTCTCCTTTACTAGATCATCCTGGATGTCTCGCCTCCTAACAAAGAGTTATTTCCCAAGGCCCCATCTCTCCTTCTAAACCTTACTAATGGTGATCTTATCACCTCTGATTATTATCTCTATGCAGATGACTCCCAGATAAACACGTCCTACCCTATCTTCTGTCCCTCCTATCTCCTCAATCCTTTGAAAGAGAGAGAAATATAAAACCCTTATAATAAATATGCATAATCAAATGAAACAGATTTGTGCAAAAAAATATGCAGCAATCTGAACCTTGAGTCTATCATCTGTTTGTAGGTGAGTTGCTTCGTTATGAGTCCTTCGGAATTGTGTTGATCAGAGTTCTAAAGTCTTTCAAGGTTGTTTATTTTTATATTGTTATTGTATAAATTGTTCTTCTGTTCTCTCACTCTGCATCAGTTCACTCCAGAACTTATATTTACCCAATTGTTGTTTGCTGTGTGTCCTGAATGCCTCTGTAAGATGTTTTCCTGAATTAGCAGCTACAACTCTTCCAAACAAAGTTTTATCAAACATCCCAGTCATTGTAATATTTTCCCCTGGTTAGCTGAGAACCAGGGAACTCCAGTTCCTTTGGTGTCACCCCCAAAGCAACTCCATATTCCTTTCTTTGTTGAGAATTGAATGGAGGGGAGAAAAATATTCACCTCTTACAAACATAATTATGAATCTGGTAGTTAACCAGTACAGCATATCAGAATTTGGAACAGCTGAACTACTCTGTTTTCAACAAAAGAAAAGAATAAACATGGAAATACAAAATTGCTACTCAGGATGGAATTCTGGGTAACAGTGGCTGAGATTGACAGAGAACTTCAGGCAGATTATCTCGCTAATTATAATTATAGCTCATGTTTATGTGATACTTTACTAGAGTAAAGTAAAGTGCTTTCCTCACAATCCTAGGACCTAGTAAATAAAAACATTATTTTTACTTTACAGATGATGACACAGGAGCTCGTCTAGGAGGGCACAACTTTTAAGCATTAGACCTTGGGGAGCGAAAAAAATAATCTTTCTGCTATCCTTTGGCTGCCTTTTTATTAGGTCATTGAATCATGGTGTTCTTCTTATATTTCTTCAGGTTAAAACTGAAAGGGAAATGAAAGATGGCACAAATGGTCAGTGGATATCTATTCTGTGGTGTATATGGAGCCTACGCTTTGCCAAAATGATGCTTAGTGTATACATTCTAAGGATGGATCAAGCAAAATGTCTTCGCTCTATGGAGACTCAAGGCCCATCCAAGATACTCTATCCCTGAAAGTAGTCCTTGATTCTTTTCCTCTAGCTAGAAGTAACCTCTTGCTTTCTGAAACTCTCAGTCTACTTTAACCTTTCTCATGCAAAACATATTCTCTTTGTATAGGTACATATTTTCCTTGACCTCTTGGATTATAAGTTTCTTGAAGGCAAGGATTTGTTATTTTTCCATCTGGGAATCTGAGCACAATGCATTGGAAAAAGGCATCTGATTGATATAGATTAGTTTTAAATGACCTTTTAGCTGAAAACTCTTAGAAACTTAAGACCCGGCAGGGATCTAAGAGAACACCCCTTATTCTTCAGATGAGGTGTCTGAAACCCAGAAAGAGCAAACGTCTTGTCTAATTCTATTCTTCCAATTCAGTTTTTAACCTTCTTTCCATGTCTTCCTGCTCTAATTACATACTTGGGAAATGGGCACAAACTATTATTGCCTTCCAAACAGAGGCGATATTGGAAGAGGTAGTGTTGCTTAGTAGATAGAGCCTTGAAATCGGAGTCATAAAGACTGGGCTTCAATCCCACATGACACACTAGTTGTAATCCTGGATGAGCCTCTTAATGTTTTCTGAGTCCCATGGGGTTCCTTCTTGTGTAAAATGGGGATAATAATAATACCTACTGTGGTTGCTGGAGGATCGAATGAGATAATACGTAAGAACTTTGCAAACTTTTAATTAAAATAGCAATGTGAACTATTACTACACTTAATATTGAAAAATTAATAATAATAACCCCAAGAAACTATTTTACTCAGTTGAATGGAGCTGTAGTGCTGTCTTCTAAGAATTTGCCAGTAGTCTCAATCAGTACAGCTTGAGCCACTTTTGATACTCTTGATTTAGCTTATCAAAAGGAAAATGAACATCTTGAAATGTTCTAGGAAAGTAGGACTATTTCCATTTGCAGCTTCCTAGATACTTTATTTCTTTTTTATTCCCCCTGACCCTGTAGTCCATAACATATAGGACATACTGGGAGATAAGAAAGAGGTTATGGGAAAAAGTGAGTACTGAACATTCTATATTTATACACTTGATTATTAATTTTTTTTCCTTTTCAAAAAATAAATTTATAGTGACGTATTTTGGTTTTACATACATAAACTACATTTCCCTTTGTGTGTGTCCCTCTCTGCACCCAAAAGACCATTCCATGTAACAGATTTTTTTTAAAGAAAAAAAATCAGTCAGCAAAACTGATCAATGCATAAAAAAACCTAGACATTATATGCAATGTTCCATACTAGTGGGTCTCCCACTTCTGCAAGGTATAGGAGGAGGTGTTTTCTTATGTCTTTCCTTTGGGACCATGCTTGTTTTTTTTTTGTAATTTTGCAGCATTCATTTCCAGTTGTGTTGTTGTTTTCTTTGTAGTCATTGTTTTCTTTAGTCTTTATGTTTGGCATTTCCATTACAGTCATGTACTATAACTTGTATAGCTATTCACAGTCTGCATATATTTTGTTTCCTGTTCTTTACTACCACCAAAAAATGCTAATTATAAATTTATGTTTTGGTATATATGAGAACTTCATTTTTATCAGTAACCTCCTTGGGATGGAAGAATCTTTGTGTCAAGGGTATGGAAATTTTAGCCATTTAGTTACAAAATTCCAAAGTGCTTTCTAAAGTGGTTGTACTATTTCATTACTTAGCCAACAGTGTACTACTGTGCCTATTTTTCCACAGCTCCCTTTCTCATCTTTTTTCTGTTGCCAATTTTCTGGGTATGGGGTGAAACCTCAGGGTTGTTGTTATTTTATTTCTCTTAATATTTGTGATTTGACCTTGACCATTTGTCTATTGGCTTTCGTTGACTATTAAATTACATTTCCCAGCCCTCTCCTTAGCATGCTGTAGCATGAAGCTACCATCCTCATCCTCATCTTGTTCTCACTGGTATCTTGTACCCTGCCCTTTGCCAACAGGCAATTACAGCATCACAAGATTAATGTGAAAAACCAGGTTTATTACAAGAGAAATGAGAGCATGCATGTGGAATCCAAAGAGAGGACTGTCTTTAGAAGTTTGCTCTTTATGAAAGAACAACAAAAGGAGGAGGAGGAGAAAACAGGAAGGGGCATGATGGGAGAGGACAGGTGCAGTAACCCCTCCCAAAGGGGAGGAGCAAGGTCTTGGCAAAAGCTGCATTCTTTTCCCTTGGGAACTGCTAGACTATGAAGTTAGGAGGTTCTACTTATCTGCAAAGGATCCCAGCTGCACAAGCATTTTTCCCATTCTGGCACAGACTAGCTGGCACCTGTCTTGCCAACCTAAGACACAGGAAATCCAGCTTGGGGTAACAAATTATGTCACCTGGCGGGGGAGGAGAGGTTGTTCTTGACACATTCAGGGTTTCCTGAGTGCTCTGAGTCTAGTGCTTCTGGAAAATATGGCAACTCAAAAAAAAAAACAACCCAAAACCAAGTGTAGGGGACCCCTTAACAGCCCTTAACATCTTGCATCCCCAAGCTCTGGTACCTTGTACTCTGCTCTCAGATCTTTAAGCTCTGATACATGAGCTGGCTACCCTCGCTTTCTGTAAATCCCAATTAAAATCTCATCTTCCGTAGGAAGTCTTTTACAACCTCTCTTAATGCCAGTCTTTTCCATTTTAAATGATTTCTTGTTTATCCTTCATATAGCTTGTTTGTATGTACTTGTCTGCTTGTTGTCTCTCCCTTTTAGATTGTAAACTCCTGAGGGTAGGGACTGTCTTTTGCCTCTTTTTGGGTCCTTGCCACTTAGCACAGTGCCTGGCCTATAGTTTGTGCTTAATAAATGTTTATTTACTGATGGGCATATGTTTGCTTTAAAGAAGAAAAAACTACTTCTGCTCTTTGTAATTAGTACATTAAAATACCCACAGTACTATAGGCTTTAAAAATTATTGATTTTAACAATATTTACTGTTTAAAAGTTCTATTCTTACCTTTTTTGTCACTTTCAGTTTTATTAATTTATTTTGTTTTTACATTATAATACAGATTAATTCTAGGGAGAATCTATTCCTCATCGAATTATCTTTTAATAAATAAAAATTGTTAAGTACAATTGACTTACAGAATGACTTCATTTGACAGCATATACCAGTGGTTCTCAACCTTCCTAATGCTGCGACCCTTTAATACTCGTCTGTGAGCGTATCTGCATGTGGGTGGACCCGCCTGGAGACGGATAGAGGGGCGGTGTCTCTGTTCCTAAGACCATCGGAAATATGTGGTTTCCCATGGTCTTAGGTGACCCCTGTAACCCCTGTGAAAGGGTCGTTTGACCCCCAAAGGGGGCACGACCCACAGGTTGAGAACCGCTGGCATATACAGTATTCAGTACCCCCAGTTCCCACTCTTTATCCAAAGGAGGAAAGTGAATTTTTATTGTTCTCTGAGACCAAGATTTGTAATTGAATTGTAATTTGAATCTCCATTCAGCTCCCTTTTCAGTGTTGTTCTTGTATACATTCATTTAATCATTTTGTCTACTACTTTTTGTTAACGTAGGATTTCATATGTTTTGAACATTGGAAGATATGTATTGTCCTACATATTAAAATACTAATTGTTAGTCTAAAAATATTGAACTGTTGCTCAGAGGAAAAATAAGATATTCTGCCAGTGTTTTGATGATACACAATTGTATTCTGTTTTACAAAGTCTTTGAAAATTTGATTTTTGTTTCATTTATCAAATTGGATAAGGGCCTAAAACCGTAGCATTTTGCTTGCTGTAGTAAATTAGCACTAATCTCAGGCAGAAGACCTAAAGTTCTGGCTCAGACAAACACTTCCTAAGTTATATCACCTCTCTGGGCCTTAGTTTCCTGATTTGTAAAATGAAAAAATGACACCAATTAGTTATAATTTTGCTAATTGTCTCAGAGTTGTGTGGTACTTTGTAGACCATAAGCAGATACAGAAATGTAATCTATTAATTTTTTATCTTTTGAATAAAAAAAGAAGTAATTATACTACCTAAATTGCATTTCTAAGGGCCCCTATAAATGCCTGGTGTTATGTGCTCAGTGGGTTAGTGACCTCAGTTTCCCCACCTGTAAAATGAGGAAACTTAACTAGGTGACATCTTAAAAGTTTATTCAACTCCAGAATCTCTGGTCTATGGTGGAAGAAAGAAAAGAAGCTGTCAAATTTGAGCAAGGTTTGAAGGAAGCCTGAATATTCTATTTCCTTTACCAGAGTTTAAATAACTTTGCTGTGTAATTGTGTGGTATTCTTTATTGAAAGCCAGCCTGCTTTTCAAGAGGCAGGTCATGAAATCCTAGAAAGGAATAGAATCTAACAGGAAAGGAAGTTGCTGTATAAACACTGTCCTCTTTATAAAAAGGTCCCAGATACTATCTTTTGACATCATACTTTTAGTAAACCTGGGAAAGATCTATTATGACAAAAGATGAAGTTGTATTTGGTTAAATCATTACAGTGCCACAAGGGTGCACTTAGAACAGTGTCGTCACTTGTCCTTTTAGCATACCTTGTCCCCTCTCATAAACCAGTTAGACCAGAAATTCCTGCTTGGATTATTAGGCTTAAATATCATTCAGATGACTTAGTGGGTATCTGGAGAAGCCATGAATCTGATGCCAATAAAATTCATAATGGAGGGAAGGATGGAGAGAGGAGGGAAATTTTCTACTAGCATTTTGATAGTATTGAGCTTTTTTGTATTAATACCATAACCCTTTCTTTTAAAGAGCTTTTTGAGAATTCTCAAAGGATTTTCTTTAGACTGTTTGCAAATTGGGATTCTGTATTTAATCACATGGTAGGCAGCAAAGCAATTCAGACTTTTAGCCAAATGAAAGTCACTTTCCTTAAGTTTGCTTTCAGATAGGTTCCATGTGCCTTAACTGGATAATTATTTCCATGTGTCCCTTCCTATTAATAAACTTACAGTAGTTATACACAAATTGCTACCAAAACCTATTTTGAGTCAATTGTTAAGTTTGTTTTTATATTTTTAAGTTTTACGTTTTTAATTTCTGAATTATTCTGAATTATTTTCGTTTGAGATAATAAAATCATTTAAATTTGTAGAGACACAACAGAGGTATATTCAATCATGTAACGTAGCTCAAATTTATCCTCTATCAAGTTTGAATTGTTTTCCAACTTCTTTTTTGACTAGATGCTTTCAGATGGGGAGAAATGACTGAATAACTGCATTAGGGAGAGTTCAGTGCTTTGGAGAGACACAGAAACATAGTTCATTGATTCCTTCAGGGTAATTAGAAGAGACCAAGCATAGCTTCTGTTCTCTCTGGTTATTTCCCTACACTGTATAACTGGTACTAGTTGAACAACATTATAAATAGAATAGAAGTAGAGAGGTAAGTATAGACATGAAGAAACCAAGCCTACACTCTCGGACTGGATATGTACCTCAAAACTTTAAGTTTCATTTTTATCGAGAGGAGATCAAGGAAGAGGTGGTATTTCAAAAAGACCTTAAAAAGATTCCATCAGGCAGAGATGTAGAGGGTATGCTTACCAAGCATTCCAGAGTCCAGAAAGGGAAGATCCTGGAGGAGTAAATTTGGGAACAGGCAGTATGATGTAATGGAAAGAGCATTGGTTACAGAGTCAGAGAACCTGAATTCAAATCCTGCCTGATGGTTACTTACTACCTGTGTGACTTTGGGCATCATTTCCTCATTTGTAAAAGAAGCTTGGATGGCCTCTCCAGCTAATCAGTGCTGTGGATAGAATGCTGGGCCTGTAGTCAGGAACACCTGAGTTCTAATTCCATTTCAAATACATTTTAGCCGTGTGAACTTGGGCAAGTCACTTAAAAACCTTTGTCTGCTTCAGTTTCCTCAATTGTAAAGTAGGAATAAT
This sequence comes from Pseudochirops corinnae, assembly GCA_028646515.1. Classification (NCBI taxonomy): domain Eukaryota; kingdom Metazoa; phylum Chordata; class Mammalia; order Diprotodontia; family Pseudocheiridae; genus Pseudochirops; species Pseudochirops corinnae. The sequence goes on along the minus strand of CM053585.1, from coordinate 188,440,337 downwards.
AATAACATTTACCTTCTAGAGTTGTTATTGTGAGGATCAAATGAGATCATATTTGGAAAGTGTTTTGCAAACCTCAAATTATTGTATAATTGCTATTTATTACCACTATTACTGCTATTAGTGTAACCTGGATGGTTCAGTGGGGATTTGGGGGATATTTGGTGGGTGATGGTGTTCAGTTGTTTCAATCATGTCCAACTGTTTGTGACACCACTTGAAATTTTCTTGGCGAAGATAACTGGAGTGGTTTACCATTTCTTTCTCCAGCTCTTTTGCAGATTAGGAAATTGAAGCAAAGAGGGTTAAATGACTTGCCTAGGGTCATACAGCTAGTGAGTATCTGAGGCCACATTTGAACTCAGGTCTTCCCTAATCCAGGCCTGGCACTCTCTCTACTGTTCCACCTAGTAACAACTTCTGTAAATATATATTTAAATGTAAAGTTAGAAACTTTCCTTACCTTCCTTTCCTAATGAGGGAAGACAGCTATATTCTTTTGGTTAGTTTACATTTAGAATATCATGCTCAGTTCTCAGCATCACACTTTTTCTTTTTTTTTTTGAGGCAATCAGGATAAATGACTTGCCCTTGATCAAACAAGAAGTAAATGTCTGGGGCCTGACCAGGGCTGCTACTCTGTCAACTTCACTACCCAGCTGCCCCAGGACCACACTTTAAAGACACTGACAAGCTGTTGAGTTAGGTCAGGATGGTGTGTAGACTTAAAATTATATTATATGAAAGAACTAGGGATTTTAGCCTGTCAATGAAAAGTGTGTGTGTGTGTGTGTGTGTGTGTGTGTGTGTGTGTGTAAAGGGAGTGTACATGATTATTGTATTTTAAAGACTCTGATGTGCAGTGGGGATTTACTTTATTTTTTGTAACTATAGAAGGCAGAACCAAGACCTGTGAGTGAGTGATGACAGGTATGCACATTTTGGCTCAATATAAGGAAAAGCTTTTTTTTTTTTCTTGGATTACAGTTAGAGCTATTTAAACATGAAATAGGATGCTTTATGAGTTCCCCATCAGTAAGAAGTAATTAAGTAGAGGTGTATGACCACTTGTTAATGATGCTGAAGAGGAGATTTTTGTATCATAGCACAGATAGATAATAGTTGTAGAACTGAAAGGCATGTTATAAGTAATCTACTACAATCCTCAGTTTTTAGATCAGGAAATTGCAACCGGGAGGGTAAGGAAGTGCCCAGGGTCACTCACATAATAAATGGCAAGGTTAGAATTCAAACCCACATCTTTTTACTCTACATAAGAGTGTTCTTTCTATTCAATTGACCTCTCAAGGTAGAAAGTTAAAATGGGTGATTTCGAGGTCCCCTCCAAATGCCAAAGTTCCGTATATAAGGAAACATTTTATATCATTTAATGACTTCTTGTCACTTTTTTTGGAGGGGGGGAAGGCAAGACAATTGGGGTTAAGTGACTTGCCCAAGGTCACACAGTATGTCAAGTGTCTGAGGCTGCATTGGAACTCAGGTCCTCCTGACTCCAGGACTGGTGCTCTATTCACTGTACTACCTAGTGGCCCCCACTTTCTTGTACTTAGTTAAACTTATTTCTGATTTGTAATTTATTGAATAAGGTACTGCTTTTTGTTATTCTACAAATGCTGCAGAGAATTTTAAGTTAATAAATGAACTGATTCATGGTGTAATGAGTTTCTTACATCTAGTAAGTACTCAATCAATGTTGAGTTGAATTGAATTGTGACTTGAAGCAGAAATGGTTATGTCGACATGTCATTTTTTTAGAAGCCCTTTCAATTTATGGAATTTGAGTTCTGAGGGACTTTGGTCATCTTATCCAACCTGTGCATTATAGTCTATACATGTTCATCCAGGTTTTCAGTTCAATTCACTAATCATTAATTAAGCATCTACTATGAGCCAAGCCTTTGCTTGAAGGTCTTCTGTGAAGGTTAGTCCACTTCCTCTGTGGGCAGCCTGTGCCACTTTTGGATAGTTTTGATGGTTAGGAAGTTTTTTTTCCTTTCATGAAGACTAAATCATCTTCTCTTCAACAGCCTCCCACTGTGTTGGGTTTTACATCTCATTTGAAAACTTAAATACTGTACTTACATAACTGACGACAGGTAATGAGTATGTGGCATTTGTTATGGAAAAAACTGTGCAATAATTAAACTTCCAGCATGAGAGTGATCTTATAGGCATAACAGTAGCTTATGTTTATGCAGGACTTTATGGTTACAGAGGTACTGTTACATTATCTCATTTGAATCTCAACGACCCTGTGAACAGGGAGAACAAGTAATATTGTTATCATCCCATTTTACAGATGAATAAAATGAAGCCCAGAGAGAAAAAAGTATCTTATTTAAGGTCATACAGCTAGTAAGCAGCAGAGCTACGATGCCAATCTAGGTCTTTTGACTTTTAGTCTAGTGCTTTTTGGGGAGATGGCTTTTGTTTTTATATTACTTTTATTTACAGATATATTTTTCACCTCCCCAGAGAGCCATTTCTTGTACCAAAGAATGAAAGAGAGAAAGAAGTAGTTCAGCAAAACTAACCAAATACATCAATGGTTTCTAACTGTGTAAACAGAGTTCCACCTCTGTGCAGAAAGGAGAGAGGTGCATTTCTGTCCTCTCCTTTGGGACCAAACTTAATGTTTATAATTACACAGTGTTCAGTCTCTTTATTTTTTTTATCATGTTTGTATTGTTGGAGTCATCGTGCATATTGTTTTCCTGGTTCTGCTTACTTCTTTCTGACTCAGTTCATACAAGTCTTCCCATACTTCTCCAATCTGTTTATAGTCATCAATTCTTTTAAAAGTAACATTCCATTATGTTAATATTATCAAGTGCTCTTTCTTATATGCCCAAGAAAAACAACAGAGCTCTTTTCCCCAGAAAAAAAGCGCATTTCTTTATTAATTGGTATCTAATCACCTGTCTTTCCCATTAACGTAGGGCTGAGTACTTTAAAGGTAATCGAAAGGACATTCAGTGCATCTTCCTTCACTGGAGGGGTTGCATTACATATTACAAATTGATATTATGTCTGCCATAGGCTAAAGGTTCTCTAATCGCTATAACCAGTGACTCCCAAAACAGCATTGTATTGATCTCTTTAAGGCAGCCGCAGTACCACATTTCTAACCCTGTTTGGCAATTTATATTTGTTGGGTTTGAGCTTTTCCTGAGGCCAGTGGGAGAATTATTTCTTTGAATTAGAGTGGATTGTATGGTGCTAAATTACTTAACTGAGAACTTGTGGCATTTTGGGGTCCAGCCTGAGAAATGTGCACTCTCGGTAATAGGTGTCTGCTTTAGAGTGAGGGCCATTGTGGCTGTGGGTTCACATAAGTTATGCTATCTATAAAAGTACTCTGAAATAATACTGAGATGTAATATTTTCCTGGAGTATACTTGCATTTTCTGTTTTTAAAAATATTTTTTTCTTAAGGGGTAGAGCCAAGATGGCAGAGTAAAAGCAGGGACTCACTTGAGATCTCCCCCCAGGCCCCTCCAAACACCTGTAAAATGACTCTAAACAAATTCTAGAGCAGCAGAACCCACAAAAAAATAGTGAAACAAATTTCCTACCCAAGACAACCTGGATGGTCAATGGGAAAGATCTGTCACACCAGGCTGGGAGAGGAGCACAGTCCAGTGTGGGCTGTACCAGCACAGATGGGGCCCCAACAAACCTGGAGTAGGTTGCAGAGACCTGAATCACTGGCATCTGAGGCAGTTTCCAGACTTCTCAAACCACAAATACCAAAAACAACTTAGAAGGTCAGTGGGAAAGGTCTGTCAAACCTGGCTGAGAGAGGAGTATACAGACCAGCCCTGGACCCAGTGCAGCCCAAGGGCAGCAGTGGACTGTTGCACCAGTGGTGACTGCTCATAGAGCTCTCAGCCCACAGATGATAATGGGATTGAGCAACTGATCAGAAGATTACAGGGATCTCTTTGCTGTCACTGAAGCAGGATTCTGGTGCTCTGCCTATACTTGCATCTGGGTCACAGTCCTGGGTGGCAGTCCTGGGGCAAGGAGGAGCTCTGGCGTGATGGAGCTTGTGGCAGCAGTGGAGAGGGAACCCTCCTCAGTTCCAGGCAGAAAAAAGTGCTTGTGGTCATTCACCAAGCAGAGCACAGACCAGGAGAGGAGTAAACACTTCTCCTTAGATTATACCACCTTGGAAGAATGTGAAACTTACAGTCCTGGAAGTATCTCTGAAAACAGGGGCATAAAACCCCGGAAGCTTGGGACAATATATCCTCCACACTGGAAGCAGAGTCTTACCTTAACAAAGAATTAAAAAGTCAAGTAATTGGCTGAGAAAATGAGCAAACAGTGGAAAAAAAACTCAGAGTAAAGAATTTTTGATGACAGGGAAGATCAAAACATACAAACAAAATAAGATAGAAAAGCCAAAGCTCTTATATCCAAAGCCTCCAAGAAAAATATGAGTTGGTCTCAGGCTGTAGAAAAGCTCAAAAAGGATTTTGAAAATCAAGTAGAAGAAGTAGAGGAAAAATTGGAAAGAGAAATGAGAGTGATACAAGAAAATCATGAAAAATGAGTCAACAGCTTGGTAAAGGAGACACAAAGAAATACTGAAGAAAATAACTCCATAAAAAATAGACTAGACCAAATAGCAAAAGAGGTCCAAAAATCCAATGAGGAGAAGAATGCCTTAAAAAGCATAAGTGGCCAAATGGAAAAGGAAGTCCAAAAGCTTACCGAATAAAATAATTCCTGAAATAATTAGAAGGGAGTAAATGGAAGCTAATGACTATGAGAAATAAAAAAATTATACAACAAAATCAAAAGAATGAAAAAAATAGAAGAAAATGTGAAATATTTCTTTGGAAAAACAACTGTCCTGGAAAATAGATCCAGGAGAGATAATTTAAAAATTATTGAACTACCTGAAAGCCATGATCAAAAATTATCAAGGAAAACTGCCCTGATATTCTAGAACCAGAAAGTAAAATAGAAATTGAAAGAATCCACTGATCACCCCCTGAAAGAGATCTCAAAAGGAAAACTCTCAGGAATATTATAGCAAAATTCCAGAGTTCCCAGGTCAAAGAGAAAATATTGCAAACTATCAGGCAGAAACAATTCTAGTATTGTGGAACCACAATAAGGATAATACAAGATTTAGCAGCTTCTACATTAATGGATCAGAGGGCTTAGCATATGATATTCTGGAGGTCAAAGGGGCTAGGATTAAAACCAAGAATCACCCACCCAGCAAAACTGAGTGTAATCAATGGAGGGTGTGGAGGGTAGGAAGGGCAGGAAATTGACATTCAGTGATGTAGAGGAATTTAGTGCATTCTTGAGAAGCCAGAGCTAAATAGAAAATTTGACTTTCAAATACAAGAATCAAGAGAAGTATGAAAAGATAAGCAGGAAACTGTTTACATTCTTTCTTAGAAAGATGATACTTGTAATGGAGACCTTTCTCATTATTAGGGTAGTTGGAGGGAGTATATATAGACAGAGGGAAAAAGGTGAGTTGAATATGGAATGATGATATTGAAAAAATAAATTTAAGGGGTGAGAGAGGAATGTACCAGGAGAAGGAGAAAGGAAGAGGTAGCATGGGGTAATTTATCTCACATAAAAGAGAAAAGAAAATGCTTTTACAGAGGAGGGGAAGTAGGAGAGAATGAGTGAACTTTGATCTCATTGCATTTGACTTAAAGAGGGAATAACATACACAATCAATTGTGTATGAAATCTATCTTACCCTACAGGAAAGTAGGGGGGAAGTAATAGAAGGGAGGACAGATTAGGAGGGGGGTAATCTGAGGCAAACACTTTTGAGGAGTAACAGGGTCAAAGAAAAGAATAGAATAAATGTGGGGCAGGATAAGATGGAGGGAAATATGGTTTGTCTTTCACAACATGACTATTATGGAAGTGTTTTGCATGGCTACACACATATAACCTATATCAAATTGCTTGTTCTCTCAATGAGGGTGGCTGGAGAGGGAGGGAGGGAGAGAATTTGAAACTCAAATTTAAAAAAAATGAATGTTAAAAATTGTTTTTGCAGGCAACGGGGTACAGAAATCTATTTTACCCTACAGGAAAATAGAAGGGGAAGGGGATAAAAGAAGGGGATGGTGATAGAAGGGAGGGCAGATTGGGGGAAAGGGTAATTATGTTGCATGCCATCCTGGGATGGGGGGAGAGAGAGATGGGGAGAAAATTTGGAATTCAAAATCTTGTGGAAGTAAATGTTGAAAACTAAAATAAATAAATAAATTGAAATGTGAAAAAAATTTTCTTTTTTGAAGTGACATTTTATTTTCTCCAATTACATGTAAGGACAGTTTTAAAATTGTTTTTTTTAATTTTGAGTTCCAAATTCTCTCACTCTTTACCCCATGCAAAACATTTATCAATATAAGTCATGTTGTGAAAGTAGACACAAACCCAAAAAAAAACATGAAAAAAAGTTAAAAATAATATGCTGTAATATGTATTTAGATTCCCTCAGTTCTTTGTCTGGATGTGGATAACATTTTTCATATTAAGTCCTTTGGAACTATCTTGGATTAACTGTGTTTCTGAGAATAGCTAAGTCATTCACAGTTGATCATAGTACAACATTGCTGTTATCGTGTATGATATTCTTTTGGTTCTGCTTACTTCACTTTGCATCAGTTTGTGCAAGTCTTTCCAGGTTTTTGCGAAGCCATCCTGCTCAATATTTCTTATGGCACAATAGTATTCCATCACAATCATATACCACAACTTGTTTAGCCATTTCCCAGTTGATGGGCACCACCTCTATTTCTATTTCTTTGCTACTATGAAGACAGCTGCTATAAACATTTTTGTACAAATAAGTCCTTTTAAAAAAATTAAAAGGAATGGATGCCTTTTTTTGGTCACCATCATTTCTGCATATGGTATCTACTTCTCAGCATAGAGCCCTCCCTCATAGCAAAATAAACCAAAGGTCAGTTAGCAAAACGGATTTACTTTGTGATATATCTGAAATTACATGAAGTCTGTACTCTTATCCCTTACCTCTCGACAGATATAAAGATGGCATATTTTGTTATGTCTTCTCCAGCGGCAAAATAGGTCATTATGGTTACTCAGAGCTTGGTTTGCTCGAAATGTCCTTTTTGTTTGTGGTGTTTTACATTGTGTTCTGGTTCTCCTTACTTGCTCCTCATGTATTCATCCAAGTCTTTCCATTTTAATCTAAATCCTTCATGTTTGTTGTTCTTAAGCTTGGTGACTTTTTTTTTTTCCAATCTACTCTACGTGGGATTTTTAAAAAAGTACTTTTAAATTCATGTTTCTTGTTTTTACACAATCTCCATTTCTCAATATGTTTCCAACCTCCCCCCCACCCCCATGCCCTTAATCCACCATTACCCTTGTAGTAAAAAAAAAAAGGTAATAAAGGTAGTTCAGCAAACCAGTCAATCCATAGTTCCTCCCTCACCTTTGCAAAAAAAAGGGAGAGAGATCCATTTTCTCATCTCTTCTTCAGACTAAGCTTGGTCATTGTGATTACAAAGTTGCTGGTCACAGTACAAAGTACAAGAAAATCACAGGGTTTATATACCTTATAGACCACTCCCTAGCCCAAGGCTATTATACATTAAGACTTAATCCTAGGACGGTGTCCGGAGGCACAAACAAACAGGGAGTCACAAACAAGACTTGCAGATCAACTACCCTGTACTTTCTTTTAATCATTCATAGATCCAGTGAAAGCATCCACCCAACAAGATTATACTCTTTCTGCAGATCTGCCTCCTAGAAGAGGGGGAGCAGGAAAGTCTGGTCTACTGCACGAAGTATTATTTTTTTTTTCTTCTTTCTGTTTATATTGTTGTCATTGTATATATTGTCTTCCTTGTTTCACTTCATTGTGCATCAGTGCATATCTATTCTTATCCTTCACATTCCTTTGCTAATTGCAGTGCAGTAATATCTCATGCTTTTCATGTACCATCTTTTGTTTTGCCGTTCTGCAATTGATTTGGTATGGGGATTATTAACACCATGAAGAAATTGTGACTTCCCTTTTCTTCCTGCAACCCAAAGGAACTTTTCCCTTCCCCCTCCTAACCAAAAAAAGATATCTGATAAGGAATGTTATAACTCTCTTCCCACCTCTACACCTAATATACTACTGAGGCAGTTTTAGGGTCAGGAAACCTATGTTTTAATTTTGACTCTGACTTTGGAGCTGTGTTACTTTGGCTAAGTCCTTTTGTCTCCTCTAGGCCTTGGTTTCCTCATTTCTAGAATGAGAGAATTGGATCAGATGATGCCTAAGATCCCTTTCAAAATTAAATTAAATTCAACCTCAGACACTTAACACTTACTAGCCATGTGACCTTGGGCAAATAACTTAACCCTAACTGCCTCTCGGAAAAAAAAAAAAAAAACAAAA
>CM053585.1:188396528-188431403 GCA_028646515.1 Pseudochirops corinnae | reverse complement strand
CTTATGGAATACAAGTCTCAATCACGGGGGGGGGGGTGGGGGGGTGGGGGTGGGGGGGGTGGGGGTGGGGGGAGTGGGGGGGGAGAAAGGACATGTGCTAATGGATCTGAAGATCTCTTTGAGGAGATTTGGGATCCAGCATAGTGTTGTGTTTGCTAGCAAAATGCAGTAGTAGTTCTGTTAACAGGAATCTATGGCTGGATTGTGTAATATTGTACAAGGGGAATGATGTGTTGGGAAAAATACTAGGTCGGAGTCTGGGCTCTACCACTTAATAGTTTTGCTACTTTAGGCAAGTCATTCCTAACTAGGCTTCAGTTTCTTTCTTAATAAAACAAGGAGGTTGGAGGTGACCAATTCTTATATTCTGTTACTGAGTCTTTGACTCTACCCTTATTAGCTGTGTATGACTTAAATCACATTAATAATGACAATTAATTAAAATTAATTAACACTGACAAGTGCTTTGAGGTTTGCCAAGAACTTTACATACATCATTTCATTTGAGCTTCACAACTCTATCAAGTATATACTATGAGTATTTCTATTTTCTTGATGGTAGTACTGCATGGTGGCTAGAGAGCTGTCCTTGGAACTAGGAAAACCTGGGTGCAAGCCTTGCCCTCAGTGCATTGACTGTCTGACCCCAAGCAAGTCACTTAACTTCTTAATGTTCTAGTGCTGGGCCACTCCTTAAATCTATACATTGCAGAAAAGATGCCAGCCTATTCTGATAGAGCATGCCCCCTCATCAGAGAGTTTCCCTGAAATCACAAGTCCTATCTTTATCTTTATACAATAGATAAGGTGACTGACATGGAACAGTTAATGGACTATCTGTGGTCCCGTGACTAATAAATATGTGAAGGTAGATTTGAATCATTCTAGGCCTTTCCTGACTGTTGCTCTTTACGTGTCTGAGCCTTAACTTCCATATTTGTAGAATTGGGATGACACTATTAGTTCAGGTTTTGAGGAACCTGAAAAACACTGCAAAAATATGAGCTAATTTTTGATGTGTTTAGATTTGTGATTTTGCATAACTGAGAAATCAGGTAAATTGATTCAGCTTCCAGAAATAAAATGACCTTTATTCCAGTAACATTAGAGGCAGAAGAATTTCTATTTTTAAGCATGAGCATTGTATTTCATCCTTGAAATTATAGGCATTGCCATTAGAGAAGGGCAGGTCTTCATGAACTCAAATAAACATCTCATATCAAGAGGAGCTCATTTCTAGGACCGAATGTGTATACTTTAAGCAAAGAAAGTAGGTCAGCTTAAATAGAGACATTTTTTCTTGGCTTCATCCAGGCTGGCAAATAGCAATTAGTCACTTGATTGATTAATTTAACTTCAGTTCCTCATCTGTAAAAAGGGGACCTACCTCACGAGGTTACTGTGAAGATCAAATAAGATAACATAAAATGCTTTACAAACTTTAAAGTATTATATAAATGCTATTATCATTATTGTTATTATTATTATTCCCTGTGCAGGTAAGGGAGAGTCAATTTAATGAACATTTTTAAAGCATCTACTTGTTAGGTCCTAAGCATCAGGTAGGTCTTTGGATATAGCTGCCTTTTCATTTGGGTTCCTAGTGTTGCTTTCTTTCATTCCGGAAATCTAATAATAATGCCAGATTCCCAGGTGTTTCCTTACCGTGTGTGACTGACCTTATGGGCCACATGGCTCACTGTGTTGGTGGTAACATGCTGGGTTCTCAGGATGTGAGGGGGCAGGGTGGACTGTTGAACTTTCAGGTCAGGCTGGCAAATTTCCAAGGTGTTTGCCTTTGGGAAGTGTCTTCTCTGACTTTATCCAGGAAGGAGATAGGGAAGAGAGAGCCAGTAATTCATCATACTCTTGGGGAGGGAGTAAGGGAAGTATTCCTTTCTTTTCATGTTAATATGCATAGAGTGTTTTGGGACCCCTTGTATTTAACATTTCATTTCAAGAACAGACCTGGTACACTGGAAAGCCTATTGACTCTGAAGCCAGAAAACATGGGTTCAAATCCCCCTTCTGAAACTTGTTACCTTTGTAATCTTGGGAGAACTACTCAACCTTTTTTTAAAGTATCTGATACTATATGCTGATAATGCACATGTGCTAGCACAGTGTGCTAGCTCCACTGATGCAGATTGCTACCCTCTTTGTCTTCATGCACAGTAATTTACTACCTGGATGCCAAGCTTTGGTGATGAGCCTGTCTATCTAAACCAGGTTGATCTGAGGACAGACACATGGATTGTCATTAAGCCAATATCAGGAGCCTTTATGGCATTTTAGGACCTGTGGTATAGCCTTTGAGAATGAAGTGTCACCTGTTTTTTTGGATCTCAGGTTTATTTTTTGAATTAAAAAAAAAACCGTTCACTCCCTCCTTGTTAGAAATGGAAAAAAAGAAAAAGCAAACTCTTGTAACAAATATGTATAGGCAAGCCAAAAAAAAATTCCCATATTGGCCATATCCAAAAGCATGTATCTTATTCTGCATCTTGAATTTTTTACATTTCTGTCAGATTTGTTACATAGACCATCATCAGGCCTCTGGACTCATGATTGATGATTGCATTGTTAAGAGGTCTTAAGTTTTTTAAAAGAGTTTTCGTTACAGTGCTGTTATTCTATAAATTGATCTTATGGTTCTACTCAGTTCACTCCACATCAATTCATATAAATCCTCTTAGGTTTCTTAAACCCATATGTTTCATCATTTCTTATGGTACAATGATATTCTCTTCCCTTCATATATCATACTGTATTTCCACATAATCATTTCAGATTTTATGCCAATTTTTTTTCTTTTTGGAGGGGGGAGGGCAGGGCAGTTGGGGTTAAGTGGCTTGCTAAAGGTCACACCATTAGTAAGTGTTAAGTATCTGAGGCTGGATTTGAACTCAGATCCTCCTGAATCCAAGGCCGGTGCCCTATTCACTGTGACACTTGTGACACCTAGCTGCCCCTGTTTTTTGTTTTTTTTTTTGCCAAATTTTTTGTTAAAAAAAAAAAGGGGTGTGTGACTATTATGTGAAGCTTTAAAAAATATTGGTGCTAGTATTACTTAAAAAGCATTTATTGCTAAACCATATCACTGGTGGACAAACTGTATAGCTTAGCTAATGGGGGAAGATGCAAGACTTACCATATCACATAACTTCCTCATGGCAGCTTTTCCTGCTGGACCACCCGCTCTTTGTGCCTACAGCTCTTCATTCTGTTGAGTGACAATACCATTAGTACTACAGTGCACTAAAAAACCATGCAAGTTGGCTTTCAGAAATATGCTGATAATGCACATGTGCTGAAAATTCTAGGCTCATGATGTGCAGGAGAGAAATGCGTATCCATATTCCATCAGTGAGTATATTGCTGCTCTGTTTACCTTTTAAGTGGTGTGATGAACAGAATTATACCATGTGATGATTACGTGATAAAAGTTTATAATCCAAGTTTTGGACTGAAAAAACAGGGTATGACAATTATACGGTGAATTATGGTAATTTGCCTAGCCATTCCTCAGTTGATAGGTACTCTGTTTCTAGTCCTTTGCCTCCACCACAAGAGCTGCTCTCAGTACTTGTGTATATCTGGCTCCTTTCATGGTGCCACTCTGTCTTGTCACAACAAGGAATTGGAGGAAGACTTTGGAGCTTTCTATGACAACTTGACCTTTAATCATAAAGCCTTTTAGTGCCATAGGGAGGGAATAGCTTTTATGATAAACAATGAGTCATTTTAGTACTTTCAGTACCGAGACTTCTGTTGCCTCACAGAGATACTAAAACTTGTATTACATATCTTACAGGATTGTTCTAAGGAATAAAGAAGGACAGTCATAAAATGCTTTTTAAATTGCAGTGTGCTATATAAATGTGAGCTATTATCATATTTTTTCCCTTTGAGATGTTTTTTTTTTGTAGAAAAAACTATTGTCACTTTTCCTGTTTTATGAACACTTTATTGGATCCATTGAGATGAAGATCTCAATCCATCCTTTCTCACTCATCCTACTTGAGTGTTGTTCATGGGTTTCCATTATCTACCCCCAGGGAGTTTAGGCAGTATGTGGGACACTTCCTTTTAAAAAAAATTAATTTTATTTTTAATTAATGGAATAAAACAAGCATTTTCATAACATAGTATAATAAAAAGATGATTGCTCATGAAAACTGCATATCTATTATGTACAACTTGCTATTCTTTTTAAATATAGAGTTATCACGTACATTTTTCCTTCTTCCCCCCCAGAGATGGCTGACTGCTATTAGACATAAATATTGTATATGTGTAAAATCATTCTGCATATACTTCTTTTTATCATTTCTTTCTCTCAATGCAGATAGTCTTCCTTCCTATGTCCTTTGTAGTTAATGTGAGTATTTATGATAGTCAAAACAGCTTGGTTGCTCGAAGTTGTCCTTAAAACAATATTGGGGTTACAACATTCTCTTGGTTCTGCCCATTTAGTTTATTATTTCATGTAAGTCTATCCATGTTTTCCTAAGATCATCAAGTTTATAATTTTTTATAGCATAATAGTATTCCATCGCATTCATATACCGTGACATGCTCAGTCATTTCACAATTGTCAGACATTCGCACAATTTCCAGTTCTTTGCCATCACAAATAGACTTGCTAGAAATATTTTTGCACGTATAAGTTCTTTTCTTTCTTCCCTGATTATCTTTGGAAATAGACCTACTAGTGGTAGTGGATCAAAGGTTATAGGCAGTTTGCCTTCCTTTCTATCTCTAGCATTCCATTGGATATCAGTGGAGCATCTGGGTGGGACATGGGTTATCCCATATCTAGCCCAATTTTTTTTTTAGTCATGTATTTTTCTGATGACATCCTTTATGCTGTTGCTTTCACGGGATAATAGAAAAATAATGACAATAAAATAAATAAGCAAACAAAACTTTTATATAGCACGTCTTATGTGTGTGACAAGCTGTGTGCCAAACACTTTACAATTCTTATCTCGTTAGATCATCACAACAGTCTTGGGAAGTAAGTGATATTATCCTTATTTTACAATTGAGTAAACTGAAGCAAACAAAGGTGAAGTGACTTGCCCAGGGTCACATAGCTAGTAAGTGTCTGGGGCTGTATTTGAACTTGGGTCCTCCTAACTTCAGTCCTGTGCTCTAGCTACTGTACCACCCAGCTGATGCTGATTACTTAATTATATTGTGTTGCAGCCTTCTCATCCTCAGCCACGTGCGTTACCATTGCCATTTGGGGTGATACTCAGTAGGCAGTAGGGCACTTCACTTTTTATACAGCAATACAGAGGCCTACAACCTTGTTTTACCCATTCCACTGAAGCTAGACTCTCCCTTCCTCCTGCCCCACACTGGTCAGTTATTTATTAGGGGGGAGAGGAAGGAGAAGTTAGTCCTTTTGGACAAGAGTCTTCCTCATGGTAGCCAGTACATTGCTGAGCTTCTCTTTCTCTTAATGCAGATGTGAGTTCCATCTTCTTCTTTAAAAAAATACATTTCTGCTCAAATCATTTTTCTTCACGTTGCCTAAATTTCCTCCTGTATCCCCCCACCTTCCCTTTCCCAGAGAGCCATTCAATTTAACAAAGAATATATTTTTAAGGAAAAAAAAGGAAGACGAGGGGGGGAAAGAGAATCGGCAAACCCAAGTTGATGTATCTAAAACATCTGAAAATATAGGCAGTGTTCCATTTCCATAGACATTGGAGTAGGTTGGTGATGCAGTGAATAGAGCCCAACCCTGAAGTCAAGAATACCTGAGTTCAAATTTGGCCTCAATCACGTACTAGATGTGTGACCCTGGGCAAGTCCATTTAACCTCCATTTGCCTGAGTTTGCTGTTGTTGTTCAGTCATTTCAGTTGTGTCTGACTCTTTGTGACTCCATTTAGGATTTTCTTGGTAAAGATACTGGAGTGGTTTGCCATTTCCTTCTCCAGCTCGTTTTACTGATGAAGAAACTGAGGCAGACAGGGTTAAGTGACCTGCCCAGGATCACACAGCTAGTAAACGTCTGAGGCCAAATTTGAACTCCGACAGTAGGGCACTTTGAACTCTCTTCCTGACTTCAGGCCTGGAGCTTTATGCAGAATGGCACCTAGTTACCCTTGCCTCAGTTTGCTAACCTGTAAAAATGGATATACTTTTAACACTTAGCTCCCAGGATTGTGAGGATCAAATGAGATAAGTGTAAAGCAGTTAGCATAGTACCTGGCATGTAATTTAAATGTTAGTTGTCATTGTCATCATCATCATTATTATCATTTAACCTCTGCAGTGGAGAAGGGAGAAGAGATCCTCACATATCTCTTTGTTTTTGAAACCATTCTTGATCTTTGCAGTTTTGCAGTATTAATTTTTGATTGTGTTTTGTGATGGTTCTTTCCATTTACATGGTTGGATTCATTGGCTATATTGTCTTTTTTGGTTCTCTTTCACTCTGAATCAGTTTATGGAAGTCTTTTCATGCTTCTTTGCATTCATCATATTCATTGTTTATTACAGAAGAGTAGTCTTCTGTTGTGTTAATATAACAGTTTGTTTAGCCAGTCCCCAATTAATGGGCATCTCCTTTGTTCCCAGTTGTTTACTAGCACATACACAAAAAATACTGCTATGAATATTTTGATATATATGGAACCTTTCTTTTATCAATGACTTTCTTGTGGTGTAAGTCTAGTAGTCCCACCCCATTAAAAAAATAAGGAACTTCAGAGCCTGATTATCCATTGAGATCTTTACAATTCCATGGTGTTAAAGATGGGTCCAATACCCTATTAGTTCAGGTTTAATGTTAGGATGAAATGAGGCACTCATAACTCATTAAACAGTTAAAGAATGAGGTTTACTTTGTATATAGGTATGAGGTTTACTTTACGCAGCAAAGATATGCAGTAAAGATACAGTTGTACTTAAGTTTCCCTGTACTTGCCTCACCTTGTTTCCTTATGAAAATGCATCTGGTCAGCAGGGCAGGGTATGGTAACTTGTGTGGTCTTCAGACGTGCAATAAGTTGGAGGAGTGCTGACTCCTTGTGGGTGGGATTTTTATTCCTAGTGATCAGGAAGTTCCATCAAGGGAGGGGAGGCAGGGGCCAGTAAAGTCTCAGGGACGGCTTTGTTGCATCTTAGGAAAAACTAAGCCTTGTTTCGGGGAAAAGTGGAAATCCTTATCCTATCACAAATAGCCCACCTCTTATGGAAGCAAAACCACATCTGTGTCACAAATTTGATATACTTGGTTTAGAGTCTACATTAGTGGCTGTGTTATGACTTCATTATAGTCTTTATTACTTTGTGTTTCTTTGTGGGGCTCCTATTGTCCTCATGGCAGCAATAGCAGAAGGGACCGAGTGTTGGACTCTGGGATTGTAGCCTCTGTTTCTGGTTCTCCCGAAGCTAGACTCTTAAAATTAGAGAGATAGTATGGCTGACATAGGGGAAAAAATGTCTCTAGTAAGAACAGGAGACCTAACCACTTCTGTAAAACTGATTATATTCTTTCCCAGGTGTTGTGATTGCCTGAGATGCTGTGGCCGAGGAGATCCCAGGCCCAGAACAGTCTGGCTTGGTCATCCGGAGAAAAGGGACCAGAGGTATCCTCGAAATGTGATCAATAATCAGAAGTACAGCCTGTTTACCTTTCTTCCAGGGGTAAGTATGGAGGCTAACCCTTGCTTCCTTAGTTCTGTCTTTCCTTTACCCCTCACTTGAAGGATTAGATCTGTTTAGAGAAGACTGCAGCCATGGTAGGGGAATGACATTCAGGCCTTATCCAGCCCTTATCCAGGCAGCTTCTAGGAGGCCTCAGCATTTTTCATTTCAGTGTTGACAACCTACTGTAAGTCATTCCTTGGCTAGGACCCATGGAGTGGTAGCATCTGCAAGGTTGAATGGCTGCACATTTTTAAAGGAATTGACATTTAGACTTATTGCCTTTTATGTCATTCTTATGAGTTGAAGTGACCCATTGGAGCCTGTTTCAAGAGTTTAATTACCATATGACCCTTCCTTACCCCCTTCCCTCAGCAGTGCTTTTTGGCCATCATTTCCCCTAAACCCTCCAACCCACTTATATATATTTTCTTCTGTTTTAATTACAGGTGCTGTTTAATCAGTTCAAATACTTTTTCAATCTTTACTTCTTGCTTTTGGCCTGTTCTCAGTTTGTCTCTGAAATGAGACTTGGAGCACTTTATACGTACTGGGTTCCCTTGGTAAGTAAACTAACATTGTTTATTCAAGAACCCTTCACTGTTATAAAACAAAGAATTCTTTGTTACTCTAACCCAGCCATCAGTATGAGCCAGAAACCTTTAAAAAATTTGCCCAGACCTGTTATTTCATTAGTGTAGATAATCTTTAGTAAGGAAATTTCCTCTACCCCTCTGCAACTTAAAAGGCTTAGAGTTGCATGGGGCACTGAGAGGTTAAGGGACTTATTCAGGACCACACAGCCAGTATGTGTCAGAGGGAGAATTTTACCCTTGCCTGCCTCACCAAGGTAGCCTTTGGAGTGTAGGCAGTTTGGAATGTCATATGAAAGCTCGATTCACATGTGATCTACCATATAATGAGACTTTCCAGTGTGGCTCTGAATTGATCTTGGCAAACCCCATTTTCTGTTTCTAGGAGCCATGATGTATTTATTAATGTGACCACTGGAACTGGGAATAGTGTTGATCTCACTGAGCTTTTGAAGGCTATTAAGGAAGAGATTGAACTTAGAAACTTCTCAGCCCCTTCTCTCTAGGGACTGCCTTGGTGCTCGTTTATTTTTACAGACATCAATCTCCAACCCTTTAGGTTGTCCCCTTAACAAACATTAAAGAATGTTTGGGGGCCATGGTCCTTTTTGAAAAAGACTTATCATTTTCAGTGGAAAGAGTTGTCAAAGGTGATTTGTACCTGATGCCGCCCAAGCTAAAACCTATTCCTAAGGAATATAGATCATAGAATGATTATAGAATAGTGGGATTTAGAACTGGAAGAGATAATGGCTATCATTTGTATGGAGCTTTAACATTTTCAGAAGGCTTTACACGTATGCTATTCATTTGATCCTTACAACAACCCATTGAGATAGATACCATTATTATCTCCACTTTACAGATGAGGAAACTGAGGCTGAGGGACAGTAAATGACTTTCCTGGGGTCACAGAGCCAGTAAATATCTGAGGCAGGGTTCAAACTTATAGCTTCCAGACTTCAAATCTGTCAGTCGGTTCACTTTGCCAACAAGCGGCCTAGAGATCCTTTCATTTGGTTCCTTCATTTATGACTGAAGCTTAAGAAGCTAACTGAAAAACATGTACCCAAGTTGAAATGAATTCTAACTTTCTGGCCTGGGCACTGAAGGGCAGAGATGTTTCACCCTTCCACTTAAGGAGAAATGTGAAGAGTGGACAAAGTTTTCAACAGTGTGTCTCTTCTGCTTCTTGCTATCTTTCTCTTTTGTTTAATTGGGTTTTTTTTGTTGTTGCTTTTTGGAGGGGGAAAGTAGGGCAGTTGGGGTTATGTGACTTGCCCAGGGTCACACGGCTAGTAAGTGTTAAGTGTCTGAGGCCGGATTTGAACTCATGTCCTCCTGACTCCAGGGCTGGTGCTCTATTCACTGCGCCGCCTAGCCGCCCCATGGCAGAATATTTCTGAGGAAGGGAAAATACCTTTGGAGCACCAGTCTTGCAAGCTTGCACTTAGGAAGTGAAAGTGGATGTTGCAAAGTCCTTTGGAACACACTGATGGAGATTCAGTAGGGGGCCAGGCTGATGGAAGATGAGAACGTGCCTTGGCTTCCCTCCCCCTTTGTACCTTTTTCATTCTTAAGTGTCTGTCCTATTAGGTCATGAACTATTTCAGTTCCCTAGAAATTTATAGTTAGAATGGTGGATAGGGCACTGGGCCTAGAGTTAGGAAGACTCATCTTCTGGCCTCAGACACTTACTAGCTGTGTAACCCTGGCCAAGTCACTTTACCTTGTTGGTCTCTTGTTTCCTCTTCTGTAGAATGGGCTGGAGAAGGAAATGGCAGGGGTAGTTAGGTGGTACAGTGAATAGAGCACTGACCCTGGAGTTAGGAGGACCTGAGTTCAAATGTGACCTCAGATACCTGACACTTACTAGCTGTGTGACCTTGGCCAAGTCACTTAACCCCAATTGCCCTGTCTTTCCCCTCTCCAAAAACAAAAAAAGCAAAAAAGAAGGAAATGGCAAAGCATTCTAGTATCTTTGCCAAGAAAATCCAAATGGGGTCATTGAGAGTTGGATGCAATTAAAGATGACTCAGCAATAAATAGAGTATAACATCTCAAGAAGGGATTTGTTCCTGCATGGGAGCTTGGGACAAAATTTTCATAAGGGCTTTAAATGGAAAAATATTCAGTAGAATTTTTTTATTATCAATTTGAAATTTTTTAATTATCACTTACAAAAATAACCTTTAACTAAAATAATGTGGTGTGTTGCATGCTGTGCTACTTTCCAGCCAGTTGTTGTAGGAAATACTTTTTTGCATAGACTGAACTCCTGTTGCTTTCTCTGGGGCATGAGCAGGACCTAGGCCACTGACTGAAAACCAGGTTTCCATCTAAGTTTTTAATCCTATGTGCCTGGCTTATTCCAGAAAGTCAGAGAAAATTTAGAAAAGCAAAATCTAGGCTTTCTAAAGATGACTTGCAATGAAACAGAACAGAGATAACCCCAAATAGCAGGCTTTCTGACATTTTATCCACTGGTAGACTTTTCTGATATCCCCAATTCCTTACTGTGCTTCCACCCCCCATCCCCAAGAAGTCATTGATTACTCATTTCTTTTGACTTCTTTCTAGTGTTTCCCCTTTGGAATGGCTTTTTCTATCATGATACATTTAGAATATGAAACTGCTTCACTGGTATATCTTGTAGTCTAAGGGAACAAATTATTATTTTTTTTAAATTAAATTTATTAATTTTTTTGTTACATTTTAAGTTTTGAACTGTCTCCCTCCATCCTTGTTGTAAATCTTTAGGGCAATTTTCCTTAATAATTTTTGAAGTATAATATCTAGACTTTTTAATTATAATTTTCATAAGGGAACAAATTATTTACAGATGAGTTTATCAGCATTTAGTCTCCTTATTTAAACTGGATACATGTGGTTTAACTCATCAGGCTCTTAATTCACTATATCCTTTTAAGCTCCCATGATAACAAAGCCCCACTAGAAATACAAAGACAAATGAAACCGAGTCCCTCCTCTATGGGAACTTTGTTCTACTGGAGGGAACACACTGCATAAGCAAATACACATAACTCAAGGAAAACTGAGGAGAGTACTTAGTATTGAGGAGTTCAAGGAAGGCCTCATGGAGGAGGTGCCTTCTGAGTTGAACCTTCCAAGGATTTTGAGAGGGGGAATGAGTAGGCAGTGTATTTTAAGAGTGGAGGACAGTTTAAATTAATGAATTGGGGAGGGGAGAATAGAAACAAGGAGACCAATTAATAGGCTGTTAAAGAAGTACAGGCAAGAGGATGTGAAGGGCCTGAACCACGGCGTGACTGTGGGTATAGGGAGGAGATGGATATGGGAAAGTGGAGGTGGAATAGATCAGAGGTGGAAACTCTCCAATTGCTGGTGCCTCTTCTTGCCAAATTAATTTTTATTCATTTTGTATATGTCACATACGTGCCTATATACAGATATGAGTTGTCTCTCCTGAGGGCAGGGATGTTTGCACTTCCATCTTTGTTTTCCCATTGTCTGGAACAGTGTCTTGCCCATAGTATGTACTTAATAAATGCTTGTTAATTGATTGATGGGAAGCAAAAAGGAAGGCA
Organism: Pseudochirops corinnae; assembly: GCA_028646515.1. NCBI lineage: Eukaryota > Metazoa > Chordata > Mammalia > Diprotodontia > Pseudocheiridae > Pseudochirops > Pseudochirops corinnae. The sequence goes on along the minus strand of CM053585.1, from coordinate 188,419,574 downwards.
GTTAGGTGACACCATGGATAGAGGGATGAGCCTGGAGTCAGGAAGACCTGAGTTCAAATCTCACCTCAGACCCTTACCCAGGGACAGCTGTGTGTCCCTGGGTAAGTCACTTGCCTATGTCTCCTTCAATTCCTTCAATTATAAAATGGAGAGCATGATAGCATCTACCTTCCAGGGTTGTTGTGAGGGTCAAATGAGATAATATTTGTAAAGCACTTAGCAAAGTGCCTGACGTGTGCTGTTCAGTCACATCTGAGTCATCATGACCCCATTTGGGGTTTTCTTGGTAAAGATGCTAGGGTGGTTCTCCATTCTCTAGCTCATTTTACAGATGATGAAACTGAGGCTAACAGCGTTGAGTGACTTGCCCAGGGACACACAGATTCGAACTCAGGAAGATGAGTCTTCCTGATATGAGGCCCAGACTCTATCTACTTCAACATCTGGCTTTCCTGGTACATAGTAAGTCAGCTCTGAGGTTATGAACTCAGGGTGGGGTGGGAGAGAAGACTGTAGTACACTCAGTAGAAATAGGGAATAGGGCAGGTTTAGAGGAAAGTGAATGAGTTCCATTTTAGTAGATGTTCTACTGTAGATAAAGGGGCACTGGACTGGGAGTCAGTAGACCTGAGTTCAAGTTCTGATTGACTGTCATGACTTCTTTGGGCCTCAGTTTCCTTATCTATAGATTGATAGAGATTGAGAAGATCTCAGAGCTCATCTGGTCCAATATTAGCATTCTGTAGTTTTCTGTAAGGTTCCAAGTTTCAGTCTTAGTTCTGTCGAACTATTTACACAATAGTCCTGTGCCTTAGGTTTAATTCAATCAGTAAATGTTTATTAAATGCTCACTATGTGCCTGCCAGGCATTGTGCTTAAGCTCTAGGGATGCAAAGAAAGGCAAAATACAGTCCGTGCTCTCAAGGGGCACACAGTGGAATGGGGAGACAGCATGCAAATCACTAGGTTCAAACAAACTGTGTGTGGGACCAGTGGGAAATAGCAGCAGAAGGAAGGCACTAGAATTAAGAGGGGCTGGGAAAGGCTTTCTGCAGAAGGTGGATTTTCCTTCTTCCTTGTTGTCCCCAAGATCACTCCTTGGTTCAAGGTGTGTGTGTGTGTGTGTGTGTATGTATATATGTGTGTCACTGTCTACTGCAGGCTTTTGAGTCCTTACTGCAACATGTGTCGTTTGACTTATTCCAAAAAAAATCCTTGTGGGACAAGGAGAGTAAGATTTTCTAGCATAAAAAAAAAAATGCACTTATGAAAAGTTATTCTAGGCCTACCCCTAAAACTGATTCTGGGGTTGTTGGTGGAGAATAAGTAACAGCTAACTAGAGCGATGAAGTCCAACTTTAAAAATGGCTGAATATCTTCTGTCTTATTTATTTATTATATGTCATTGAAAAAGATTTCTCAGAATGGCAGTGAGTGACCCAAAGTCTCAGATAGAAGATTTCTCTCCAAATATCATTGGATATTAACCCAAAAGTTGAGTAACCGGAATTTATTTCTGTACCCAATTTGCATCTCTTGGTAAGGCAGTTTTTAGCTGTAGAGACACGTTCTTCTGGTTAATGGGAAGTGTATGCATAAATGGAGAGAAGATGAAATACTTTAGGCAGGCAGTGCAGGCAATTTCCAAGATTTATTCGAAGCAAAGGGGTATAGTCTCTTGTCTTTGTGTGCCCACACACTTTCTATTAAAATGAATGGGAATTATCCACACCCATGTGGAGCAAAATAGAAACTCAAGCATTGGAGAAAAGCAGTTTGCACATGGTACAAAATAGCTGCACTGACAACCTTCTGTGAACTTGGTCAGACCTCTTTACTGGACCTCGGGGGATTATCGTGGCTCTGTATGTGGTCTACTTTCACTTTATTCCAAAATTGACCGGATTTTCTTTAGCCACAATGTACATCTTATACTTGATTGGCAATGAGAATAATCCTTCAATTGGGAAGAGCTACAGTTCTTTGTCAGGGTCACACAAAGAGGCACATCCCTGTCTCGTTTATTTAAGGGATTTAAACTTCTGGGGAATCAGTTTAAATATTGCATGTGGCAAATAATCGGAGGGAATTTTTTCTTTTATTCTCTAAAGCAGTTGTAGCAGCTGTCATAAAAAGTGACAATTGACTGTGTCAGCTGAGAAAAACAGAAAATGCGTCAATGTGATCCTGTTTTGGAAAACAATGATATAAATGTTTTGGACTTTGTTGATTAAAGGAGAGAAAATGAAATGAAAACAGATCATTTTTCTGCTGGGATTCTCTTCCCTTCTGTTCTACTCCCCCTTTTTCTGTTAGAACAGATTGGTCAGGGTATATGGAAAGGGGGATGATTTATTAAAGCCTCATGCCTGCATTCTTTTGCCTACTGTCTTCTCCCTTTAGGGGTTCGTGCTGGCCGTCACCATCATCCGAGAAGCAGTGGAAGAGATCCGATGTTACATGCGGGACAAGGAAGTGAACTCCCAGATCTATAGCAAGCTCACAGCGAGAGGTCAGCTTTTTGGCTCCTGCTTTCTGCCTCTGCTTGCTTCATCCTGCTGCTGACTGCTGGGGCAGCGGGGGTCGCAGCTCAATCAACTGCGCTGACAGTAAAGGAGGCAGAGTTCAAGGCCCTGGGCGGATAGGCGAAGGGGCACGTGGCTCTGTGGTCAGTTCGTTGCTCCCGGTACAAGGGAGGCATTTGCCTTCAGGTCTGGTGGGCTCAAGGGGGTGGCGAGTGAATTTTAGTGCTGCACAGGATAATTTTTGCGATGACACAGAGAATTAAAATCTCTAACATCCTCATTTTGATCCCGTGCCTTAAAATTCATTAGACAAATGCTAACATGTCATACATTAAAACTTTGCAGAGATTCCCTACTTTAGTCCCTACTCTCAAGTTCTAGCCTCTGGGGAGACAGTTGGGGTAGAAGTGGGAAAAGCTGTTCTTCTCTTCATGCCTCTTCTTGCATTATAAGGACTGTTTGGGCCATAGCTGTATTTCTGACCACTCCGTATCCACAACCGCATCAAGTAAAGGTCGGGGATGGTAGGGAGGAGGAAGAAGAGGACTATTCACGAAATTAATCACTGGTAATTGTGAAACCAAAATTGAAAAAAATGTTTCTTGAAAAGACACCAAATTCTCCTAAGTATACCATATGTGTGTTTTCCCTAGAATAGACCATTATAGAGAGACAGTTTGATGCAGTAAAAGCCCTGAAATTGGAAATCCAAAGGCCTGAATTTGAGTATGGACTTTACCCCTTGCTGGGTGTAAACTGGATGTCTGTCCTTGGACAACTCATTTGATACCCCTGAGTTTTGATTTCCTCTACTGTAAAATGAAGTTAATAAAATTTGTATTACCTACTTCATAGAGCTGTTGTTAGGGTCAAAGCTGTTGTTAGTGAATATGTGCTAAAGTACTATGTTGTAAAATTACTATTATTGTTAGGTAATAAGTGGAAAGATGGGTATATTTGGAGTCAAAGACCTGGTCTCAAATCCTGCTTTAGTTACTTAAATACTTGTGTGACCTTAGGCAAGTCATACCTCTGTAGGCTTCAGTTCTCCAAAGGGTTAAACTTGATGATTATTGATGTTCCTTCCAACTTTTAAATCTGTGATCCTTATTACTAATGATAATATGAGTTAAAGCATGGTATGAATGAGTTGTCGGTATCATTGAATCTACCATTCTCTGAGATTTGATATTGGAGATTTGTCACTTGTATAAATTTTGACAAGCGAATAAGGCTTTGGAGTTGGAGGTAGGAACATCAGGGTTCAGATACTGCTTTAAGTACTTGCTAGTTGCATGACCCTGAAAAAAATCATTTAAACACTCTTTTTAAAGGTTCCTTCTAGCTTTAAATCTGGGATCTTTCTGAATACATATAATTTTCTAGACCCAAGTATCCCACTGACTAAAGTTTCTAAAGAAATCTAGACTACAGATTTCTAGAGTTTTGGGTAAGAAATAAGAAGCAATGCTTAAAGTTTAGGGGAAAAAAGGAAAATTAGGAGCTAGCCAGATCACAATACCCAAGGGTTGTGAAACCATCTGTTGTAGAACTGAACAGATTACAAGTTTCACCAGGAAATTAAATAATAATTTACCTTTGGGTCACGATCATTAATTCCACAAATATTTATTGAACAAAGACTGTTCGTTATCCTCAGGGGTAAGATGTAAAGGCAGTAAGATGCTGAGAGATATTGGGAGCTTCTCTATCAGTTCACATATAAACTGGTTTGGGGAGGGGGGAGGTGGGAGCAGTTGGAATAAAACAATGATTGGATTTTCATCAAAGGAAAACATACTTTGGACTTTTAAAATGTGAACTTCAAATTATCCAGGGCAGGAGAGCTTTATCCAGTGTGTTTGGGAGGATTTTTCCAGTTTACCAGACTGCAGATTTGCTGGTTTCTCTAGGGGACCAAAGAATTGTAAATTAGTGTAGAATTGTTTTGCTAAAGAAAGCTTGCATCTATACTGTACTTAGGAAACTGGTGCCTTTGAAAAAGAATTCAGTCTAATCTTTACCAGGGCAGGTGCTTGTGTGCTTTCTATGTCAGTAATCACGAGGCCACTTCAGTGTGTTTTTTTGTAATCACTGTATATTAAATCCCCCTTTAATAACATATTCCTACTATAACGTTTAAAATGCTTGGCAACCAACAAAAGCCCTATTTGAGAGGGGGCAATACATCTATTTAGAAGTAAAGAGGAGTTGCCTTCTGGATTCTATTCATGGATCTATCTGAGCTCTGACCTTTTCTTTAGTTCTTTTCATATTGCAATTACTTTTCTCATGAATGATTTTTCTCCCCCTACCCTTTAACTGCACGAAGTTCTTGAAAAGATCCTAAGGAGAATTGGCAGATGGCTCTAGCATTGAGAACTTGTCTTCCTTTGTTTTGTTTCCTTTGTGGTCTGTAGTCTCAATTGTGGGACCAATATTGAGAGCTGGAAAATACAGTAGGTGTAGGGGCCAGAACATAAAACCAGGGACCAGACCGCAAATGTGTGTTTTTGTTTTCAAGCAAAACAAAACAAAGAGAAAAATGTGTCAATTTGGAAAGTGATTGAGGGGAGCCAAGTTATCTGATACTGGTCAGGGGGCAGGGTGAAGGATCAGAGTGCTTCAGCTGGAAGTTTTCAGACAGAGGAGTAAAAAGAAGTCTTTTCTGCCCCTGATATTTCATTATCTACATGGGCTGCTTTGAGTGAGGTCGATTTTTTTTCTTTTTTTTTTTTTTACAAAGGGCTTCTTTTTGGCTTAAAAAAGTAGGGAGGCACTCTGTGTCCCCTTGCCACGTGTGTCTGACTTTTATAAAACATGTAAATGTGTTTTTCCAAAATCTTCTCTGAATTCAGTATTTTCCTCTGTTTGGTAGCAAGAATGTTGACTACTTTGTCTCAAATTTGTATACATCTATGGTTGTTGTGCAGTAATGATGTTAATGGAATTGTTCCAGCTTTCCTCTTGAAACCCAGCCTTTGAAATAAACACATACACATACACGTGTTGTATCTGTGTATACTACATATGTAGATATGTTATATATGTATACATATATGCACACACACATATATAATACACACATATTTGCAAAGTTTTAAGAAAGATAATTACAGTGGTGCATTTCCTGGCAGAAACTCCCAATTTTTTCAAAGTTTTAAACTGAAACAAAAAACTTGGTCGATTAAAAGAAACCTGAAGTTAAACTACAGCATAATTAACCTCCAAATAATAAAAAACTCCTGAAATCAGAAAAAAGTGGACAGAAATTTTGAACGGGAACACTGCCTTAATATTTTAGAATCAGTTGTCTCAAATCAGAACATGTGAGTATCAAAAGGTAATAAGGATATATTACCTATATTAGAAATAACTGTAGTTTGCTCAGTAAGAAGTCTTTGAAGTCTCTTGAAAGCTGGAGTTTTTGATTTAGCAAATCTGTTTTCTTTCCTTGTGGTGTTTTCTTTTGAATTGAGTAGTTATTGAAGATTGTTTTAACTGCTTGCTTAAATCCTGTCCTTTTTTTTTTTTCCCTATACTTCCAAACCACATAATTTTCCTTTTAGATGTAAAGCTCTTTAGGCAGTTTCAATATTGAAGTATAATGATAATAGCAACTCAGACTTACATGGTGATTTAAGTTCTATAAGATGCTTTCCCCAATGGGTCTTAACTCTCAGTTAATTTTATTGTTTCTTTGTTAAAGTGTCATTGGACAATATGGATCTGACACAAAAATTCATAATAGCTCCTTTCAGTTCTGTAGTAGAGAGAGTACTGGACTGTATGGTTAGAAGACTTGAGCTGTAAAGTTGAATTTGATAGCTGTGTGATCTTTTTAAAACCATTTTCCTTCTCCAGACCTCAGTTTCATGCTTTCTAAGATGACATATTGGATTATTTTTTTAAAGATTCTCTTCTAGCTCCAAAACACTGTGACTTTGTCATTAAAAAAAAAATCAATGCTTGAATTTTTTCCTGGTATAAGAACTAACCTACTCAAGATGAGTCTATAATATTACGTATATATTTTTTACTAGATGTTTATAGAGAAGGAACATAGCCATCAATGCACCCATGCTCCCAAATGCTGCTTTGGTGCATTCATTACTAGGCATGCTGATAACTTGGGCTGAACAGATTGTCCTGAGCTGGAGAAGTATCTGTTCAGGAACATATATTTCAAAGTCATCATACCTCGGAATCAAGAAACTTGAGTTCTGCTCCTATTCCTCCCGTCTCCTTATTGTGTCATTTTGGGTCCCAGTCACTTCTTTGGGTCTCAGTATGCTCCTCTGTACATGATTTCACAGTTCCTTTGTAGCTTTGGTGTTCTCTGACTTTAAATATGGCTTCTGACTCTCAGTTATTGAGCCTTGCCATGTAAAGTGTATTAAATCAAATTGAGTTTCATTTCTCTAGTGAGGTGGACTAGATTAAGAGGGAGATCTGCTTTAACTTCCTATCTTCCAAACAAGTGAGATAACGTTTATAAAGTGCTTAGCACACTGTTTGGAATATAGTAGGAACCAGATAAATGCTTTTCCTCCTTCCCTTCCCCGTCTTGGCACAGTCTTAGGGTCTTAGTGAATCTCTGAGAGTCTTGGCAAGGATCTGTCCATTCTCATATCTTGATGTTACTTTTACAAGTTTGATAACAAAGGTATAGACATGTGAATATGATGGCCAACACTTCCCCGAACCTTCTGTGTGCAGCAATGGTTGTATCCCCTGAGATGGGTTTACCAAATCCTTGACTACTGATAGTTGTCCATTATGTGCTATTAGCAGTTATCATATCACATCCACTGATGGAACATAAAAACCAGGAAAGGAATATACACTTGATTCCATAGTCAATAGAACAACTGTTCACTGGTGAACAGTTAGATGACATGGTCAGGAACAAACAGCTAAGCAGCCAGTGAGTGAAAAAGCGGTTCTGGCAGACAGTGGGTAGTTTACTAAAGATTTGGGGTATATCAGGGGAGAACAATTATTGAATTCATGAAATGTTTCTGTTTATATTTGTAGCTACAAAACTAATAATTGAAATCACTGCTTTTACTTTGATTATAGCTGTTAGCAAATTAAAATTGTCTATTTCTATTTCTCTCAAGCCTACTTGAATTTCTCTGATCTTGCATTTCACACCAGGGAAGCCAGCCTCAACAAATACTTTCATTGTATTAACACTTTTCATCAAGGCAAAAGGCCTTAATTAGGCAAACAAATAATTAGCCTAGAAAAAAGAAGTTCAGGCCAAAACACAATTAATGCAGTTGCTAATTGTTTTTTTTCCCTGCTGCAGAGTGTGTGAATTGGTTTTTCATCATGCTTCATAAAACAAAGGAAGGCCAATGACTCATCTTAGGTATCAATCTTTATGGTTACTTGAGCATATGTGGATGAGTGCCCTTACTGAGTAAGTGTATATAAACGCTGCTTGGGAGTGTTACACTTTGTTTCCTGTCCACAAATAGATTCAAAGATTAATAAAGTTGATTCCTTTCACTCTCTCTGAAACACCAAATAGTGCCGTCAGCTCAAATATGTCTCCATTTGTTTAGAGCAGAAGTCCTTAAGCCTGGGGTTCATGAATTTGCTTTGAAAACAAAATCTATAACTATGTTTTAACATAATCAATTTACTTTGTAATCTTGTATATTTTTTAATGCATTAAAAATGAGTATTTTGAGGATTCCAAAGGCTTAACCAAACTGACTGCCAAAGGAGTACATGACACAAAGAAAGTTAAGAATCATTGGTTTGAAAAAGCGTTTGTTTTCTGTAGATTAGATTATTTTATATATTGTGCATGGAGTTTTGAGGCCCATACCTGATTAACTTGGCTGGTTTTGTAGACTAGACTCCACGTTTTTGGAATCTCTTAGGCAACTAGCTTTGTGGAATATTCTTTAATAAATAATTATTTAGTTTAATTAAAATCACCCAGTTGGAGTGTTCTGTTCATAAAGACTGTATAATTTCTATTTTTCAAGTGCAAATGATGTTCTAATTTGGAAGATTCTTTTGTTTGTTTTTAAAGACAGTTGAAGTGGGAGGGGTATTTTTTTGTAGTTGACTAGAAAAAAGAAATGAAAAACCACAAAGAGATCACATCCCTCAAGGGCTCCTTGTGATGGTCTGCATCTTAACCCTTTACTAGTCTTGTTTCAACAATCTTTTGCCAAACTTTGAATCTAATTCTTTTCTATGAATTGCCTGGATAGAGATCTGAAAGTTCTCATTTCAGTTGCTTTCATGAAATTGTTGGCTATTTTGGATAGCACTGAGTTTTATCTTTGATTCTAAATTTTTGCCATTTTGGTTTTTGGATTGATTTAAAACTCTGAAGATTGCCACATGGACTCATATTCACAGCTTCTCTTTGTTTTTTTTTTTCCCCCCAGAAGAAGTCTTTCTATGAGAGTATTAGATGGCTTAAATAATTCTGCAAAATGGAGAATGTATATGACTGGGCACTAGTAATCTAGCTACTGACTTATTTAATAAGCCTTCCTGGATGTTAAACATCTACATTTGTGTACATCAGTTTTTGAGGGGAAGAGTTCATTGTTTTAGTAAACAACAACAAAAAGTTCCCAAAGCCAGGAGTGGTATTTATGATGAAACTGCTGGTCTTTTGGAAATATCTTCATTTATTCTATACCATGAGGATTGAGATTGATTCTATTCAAATTGGAAAATTTCAACTTTTAACCTTTGATGAACTTTGGATGTGTCTATAGTGTCCTAGTCTCTCATTTAATGCTAACCTGGGGAAATGTTCACATGCCATAGAATTTACAGGAGAATTCCATTCATCACTGTCAGAGTCAGATTAAAGTGTGAGTTAAAAAGTAATACATTAACCAGGGCTGATGCTAAGGATTGCTTATGTAGATCTCTAAAAACAATCAGTGTCTTACACGCAGTGAAAAATAGAAGCATAGCTAGCGGTATTTGGGGTCCCAGCATATGCCCACACATTCCAGGGCTAGAGAATTTATTTTTAATTTTTTCCCCAAGTGTTCTACACTTTGAGGGAAGAATTACCTTTTAGTTATTTCAACCTGAGAAACATCTGGTCTCTTCCCTCCAAGCAGACAAGCTACTCTTATTCTAAAGATATCACCCATGCAAGCCCTGAAGTTGCTTATGAAAGGCATTGATTCCACTTGCAAAGAAAAGGGAAGCAGAAAAATTAATAAAACACTTGTTCCTTGTTTTAAGCAAAGAGAAGTGTATGAAAACTGATGGGATGAATTTATTTAAAAACAAAACTTTTTATGGTTAATGATATAGATTGCTTCCATTAGACATTTCCCACTTAAACCCTTAGCAACCCTTCTCTTTTTAAGCTCCTGTGTGGGAGCAAACTCTTTAAGACACTGCATACTAGATGTTAGCTTCTAGTGAATTGAAACATTCATGATTCAAAAGCATGGCTTTTGCAAGAGAGCTGTAATGATATTTTTCTTGGGTGAAGGCTCCTTGCAACTCTGTATTACAGTACTAAAGGCTCACATATAGATAGCACCTTAAGGCTTGCAAAGTGCATTTGTCACAACTACTATAAATGACGTAGTATAAAGAGCATTCTATCTCTTTTATATGGGACAAAATTGAAGCCTTAGAGTGTTTTATTTAAATCGGCCATCGTTAGATAGCCAATAAACAGCAGTCAGGACTATTTCAGTTCTACATTGCTCTTACCACTGAATCATGCTGCCTCTGTGTTATTACATTAATGCCAAGATTTCACGTTCATTTATTTCTATTGTAAGTGGATGTGGGAGGCAGGAGGAGTAGGCATGCTGAAGAAGGTACTTTGAAAATCTGGCTGCTAATTTTTCTTTTGTGTACCTGTGAAAGCCACACATTGTTATGGTGTACAAGGCAGAAAACACTGTGTATTTGTTGTAGATAACAATCACAAAGTGAAAAAAGCATCACAAATGTACTTTAAAATCTAGTCATAAATTTTGCTCAACTGTGATTTCTGACTAGGAAGAAAGTATCTGCCTCGTTGCTCTTGCTTACTTTTTCTTTGAGGGCATGTAGAAGGCTTAGAAATAATGTTCAAAGTAGTGCTTGCAGATTTTAAACTATATCTCATGAATTGAACAAGCTTCTCTGAGTGTTCTAAAAGTATATATTGGAGAGGCAACCTAGGGTGGTGGAAGGAGCTCCAATTTGGAATCAGGGGAACCTGGGATCTTGACGTCATCCCTCATTGTGCTAATCTCTGACCCCATTTGCTCAGCTAGTGTTACTTCCGGCTCTTCTCTTCTCCCTCCCCCTATTCACATATCCCCCAAATACACAGAGCTCTGTTACTAGTCCACTGTCCAAATCACAAACATACCACAATTGCATCCCTTATTTTCAAAATTGGCCATTGATAATGCCTGTTTTTGGAAGCAGATGTTATAGTATGTGGGGAAATCCAAATTTATTAGCATCACTGACCAGGTATACAATTCTGTTAGCCTATCAGCTCTCTCTCTCTCTCTCTCTCTCTCTTTCTCCTTTTCTCTCCCCCCCCTCCCTTCCCCTCCCTCTTGTTCCCTCTTTTCTCCAACTCTTTCTCCCCCTTCCCCTTTCTCTTTACCCTAACCTTTTTTCTCTCCCTCCCCCTCTCTGTCTTTCTCCCTTCTGGTGGCCAGTTAGCTGATGAATGGTCAGGTACAGTAGGAGTGTTTGTATGAAATGTCTGCCTGCTGGGGTCAATCAGAAACCTCTTTCCAAACACAATGGATTAAAGAGGTTTTTGTTGAGGTAGAGCAGGCTGGGCAAGGCAGAGTTCATATGAATGGATAATAAATCAGGAGTCCATTCTGGGAGGAAAAATGAGAACCTGGTAATTAAACATTCTGAGCTAATTGTTAAATTAAAACTTGTAACTGTACCTTGTAACTATAGGTTTAAAGAAACTGAGCACAAGAGGGATATTTTGGGGGCCAGACCACCAATGTAAATTTTGGTGATAAAATCTTTTTGTTGTTGTTATTGAGTCATTTCAGTTGTGTCTGATTCTTTGACTCCTTTGGGGGTTTTCCTGGCTAAGATACTGGAATGGTGTGCCATTTCCTTTTCCAGCTCATTTTACAGATCAGGAAACTGGGGCAAACATGGTGAAGTGACTTGCCCGGGATCACACAGCTAGTAAGTGTATGAGGCCAGATTTGAGCTCAGGAAGATCAGTCTTCCTGACTCCAGGTCTGGTGCTCTAGTGTGCCACTAGCTGCCTGATAAAACCTTAGGCAACTTATATGTTTGTACTTGGGAAGGAAGCTGAGGAGCAAACGGTGGGTTAGTGCAGTCATGAAGAAACACTGGGTACTAGGATTGAGGATGTTATCATTCTTCTCTTGGCTTTGTCACTAATCTGTTGTGTGATCAAAGAGAGCGTAAATCTAGGGCTGGAAAGGACCTTATTGGTCATGTAGTCCAGCCCCCTCATTTTATAGAAGAAGAAACTAAATCATGCCCAGAAGGAGTGACATCTTTGGACAAGTCCCTTCTGTTCCCTGGGTATTACATGAGATGAGGATTGAAAGAAATGATCTAAAATGATGTATTCTTTACTACAACCCTGCCCCTAAATTCTGCCTATTGAAATTCTACCTATCCTTTGTTACCTCCTCCAACCTGCCTGCCCTGATGTTTCTTCCCTAATCAGAAATTTTGCATGGCATTTTGCTTTTAGCTAACTCTACCCAAAAATGAACCTAACACATTCTATTTTGCAGCATAATTATGTGTGTGTGATGTTTTCCCTACTGGACTGAAAGCATCATCCAGTTCAGCAAATTCAGTTCAGCTCTTAGTGGCTTGAGTTTTCTGCCTGGAGCCAAGAGAACTCTCAGTTTGAGTCTTTCCTTACGCATTTACCAACTATGTGACTCTGCCCTCCTTGAACATGAGTTTCCTCATCTACGAAATGAGGATAATTGTGTAAAGTGTTTTGCAAACTTTAAAATTTTATATAAATATAAAGTATTAATAATGCTAATTAATTTATTGTCTTCTGTGGCCAAGACACTGTGCTAGGTACTGAAAATACAACGATGAACGTTGATAAAGTTCTTGAACTGGGGTAGGGGAGCGTACCTTCAAATACATAAATCAGTACAAAGCGAAAGAGGGTGTGATAGACATAAAGGAGAAATCCAGCCAAAGTGTTCTAGGAATATTTCAGAAGGGAGAGAGGTTAAGTGGATTGTTTTCAACTGAGATATTGGGAAAGCCTTTTCATGATGGAGATGACCCTGCAACTAAGCCTTAAAAAAAGATGGGCAGAGATGGTAGGGGTTGTGCTTTGGGGATGGCACTGTGTGTCCTGTGCCTGTGTATCCAAGCAGTTAAGAAAAAAAAAAAAAACAAAAATTCAGGACAAGATTAGAAAAGAGCTAGTAAGCAATTTTAGATTAGAAGTATTGTGAAGAAGGAATTGATGTGTGGAGTAAGGTCGGATAGAGAGGTTGGCACCAGATCATAAAGGGCCTGAAAGGGCTCAGCTGAGAGGTTTGTATTTTATCTTAGAGGGGAAGGGGGAAGGAATAAGCCTTTATGTAGCATCAATTGAGTACTAGATACTGTAATAAGTCTTTTATGATTATTGGCTCATTTGATTTTCAAAACACCCTGGAGAGGTAGACACTATTTATTGTCTCCATTTTTCAGTTGAGGAAACTGAAGCTCTTATCCAGGGTCACACAGCTAGAAAGTAACTGAGGCTGGATTTGAAATCGAGTCTTCCTGAGTCCTGCCCTAGTGCTCTGTCCATCTACCTAGTTACCCCTGTTAGAGGCAATAAGGAATCCGTTAAAGCTTTTTTAATCTAGGGAGTGATATGCTCAGACCTGTGCATTAGAAAGATTATTCTGGAGGCACAGAGAACAGTGAGCAGCATTTTATTACTTCAGGTGAGATATGTTGACAGCCTGACTGGGGGGTGACAGCGTGAGTGTGTGGGATGTGAGCTAGCAATGCTGTGGAGGTAGAAATGAGAATACTTGGCAGCAGTTTGGACATGTGTGTTAGAATAAGGGATAGAGAAGAATAAAAATGACAGAGGTTTTGAGTTTGGGCCAGTGATATTTCAATAGAAATAGAGAAGTAGGGGGAGTATGGTTGAGGTCTTGGATTCACTCTGGGACTCCTTGGGTATGTGGGTTTATTCCTTTGTTTCCCCCCCCAGTAATTGACACAGTGATCTATATATAAATAGTGGATACTTAACAAATGTTATTATTTTGAATTTTTTTGAGCAGCAGGAAGTTTTACTAAAAGCAAAGAAAAAAAAACCCCATCCTATAGTCTAATAGTGAGCATCTGTTCATATGGTTGTGAAATCTTCATGTCAGGTTCTTTTTTGACACGAACCATTCCTGCAAAGGGAACTGTTCCTTTTATAGTCTGCCACTCTAGAGGGAGTTAAATTGAATTTTAAGGTCCCAATACTCAGTGATTTTATGGGAAAGAAAGGCCCAATACAGGTAAGAGCCAGGCTAATTTATGGTCTGACCCGGACTGAGTGATAAAGATCCTTGTGCTTCTTTAACTCAAGAAGAGACCTGTGGACATTCTAATAACTACCATGTGTTCCTTTAGAAGAATAATGATTTGTTAATTATCATCTGAAAATGGTTTAAATTTTCTCATAATTACAGAAATGCTAATTGAGACAACTTTGAAATATTTATACTCAACAATGAAATAGTCAATTTCAGTCATCAGTGTTGGGGTTATTGAGGCAACAGGGATTTTATTCTATTTATTTGATTTGTCAGCAAGCATTCATTAAGCACCAACTGTGTACCAGACCCTATATTAGGTGCTGTAGATATAAAGACCAAAGGGAGAGAGTCCTTGCCTTCAAGGAGCTTACATTCCACTAGGGGAATGCATGTTCAGATAAATGCAAGACATGCAAAATAAGTGCAATGTGCTAAAGGTAGTGGAGTGGAGAAAAACTAGGAAAAATCAGGAAAAAAGTCTAAGAGGGAGAATATTCTAAGGTTTAGAAGAAAGGTAGTGCAAAAGCATGGACTTCGAGTAAGATGTCTGGCCAACAGACAAATGTAGAATGCATGATAGAAGTTGTCAGCCTGGAAAGGTAGTCTGGAGCCAGATTATTAGAGGTTTTATGTGGCATACTAGGGAATTTATATTTTAACTTAGAAGTGATAGGCAGTCACCAGATCTTCTGGAACAGCAGAATAACACGGTCAGAGCTGTACTTTAGGAGTATAAATTTGGCAGCGTTGTAGAGGATATATTAGAGGAGAATCTGGCTACAGGGAGACAGTTTACAAGGTTATTGAAATATTTTAGACGAGGTAATGGCCTGATCTATGGTGGATATAGTAGGAGTAGAAAGAAGGAGGCAGATGGAACAAATATTGTGTGGGTAAAATTGGTAAGATTTGACGACTGATTACATTTAGTGGATGAGTAAGAGGGAAGAGTTGAAGATAGCTTTGAGGTTGCAACTCCTGTGACTGGAAGAATTTTGGTGTCTCCATGACTCCTTTTTCTATTTTCCCTCCCAACTTTGTGTCATCTGCAAGTTTGATAGACATGCCAGTATTCGTATCTTAGTCATTCATAAAACTGTTAAATAGCACAGGGCCAAGCACAGGTCCCAGAGGCAAGACCCCGGAGATCTCATTCTAAGTTGACATTAAACTATTGATTGATGACTCTTAGGGTCTGTCCTTCCATCCAGTTTAGAATCTACTTAATTTAATTATTGTATTGCCTTCCTCTCCCCTTATTCTTATCCTGAGAGTTTTATCAAATGTTTTAAGAAAATCAAGATAAATTATATCTATGATGTTCCCCTTATTTCCCAGGTGATAACCTTATCCAAACAAACAAATGAAAAAGGAAATAAAGTTGGTCTTGTCCTTGTGGAAGCCTTGCTGACTCTTTATGATCACTTCTTCTCTTTCTAGGTATTGATTAGTGTTGAAACAAATAGATTGAGTCATTCATTGTTGTGTTTAGTGATCAAATCTATTAGAATTCTACTTTTATTACTTATATCAAAAAACTATTTGGAGGATGGTTTCCTATTAAAGACCTCTCTCTGTCAACCAGGTTTCCTCACTTCAGACAAGAATTCTGTATCTGATGTACTTTTATGGAAATACTTCCAGAAAGCTCTAGAAATAACCTCATATACTAGAAGGTTTGTAGCAAATTAGTTAAATTTTAAAACTTTAGCTAAATCTACTGCATTACTGAATTTCAATTATCTATAAATTTGAAACCTCAGTTTCTTTTTGTTTCTATAGTAGCTATCCATTCATTAATATGATTTAGAATTTTACTAAGAATTGAAGTTGAGTTCACTGGCTCATAGTTTTCTGTTTCTATTCTGTTTTTTTTTTTAAAGAAAATTGGGATAAAGACTTTCTTTAAGGAATGTGATATGTTTAATAACCAGCTCTGTAGGAAAAAAATGTGTACAACATACTTTTAATTTTAATCTCCATTATTAACATTTTCTCTATCACTTTCTTAAGTCTAGACAGTCAACACAGCAATAAATCAAGGCCTTATTTATAGCATTTTCCCATTTCCAAGGTGAAAATCTTTGCACTGACAATTTAACAGTTTTAATATAAGTAAATTTGAATTGGATCAAGTGCACTCTTGCTTTCCCTAACCCTGTGGTCAGTGATTTAAAAGATCACTGACAGTGACCCAGCAATTGTATTTACCAGTTCTTTCAATATCTAAAGAAGTAGTTTGTTTGTAATCTCATTTGGTGGTCTAGGACAGATGACTTGGGCTCATGCAAAATTACCCTCTTCTCCATAATTTTTGGAAATATGATTGTTAGTCCTTGCCTTTCTTTCTAGCATTTCCTCTGCAGAATTTGAGTGACAAAGGGCTTAGGAAGGTCCTGATTTCATCAACTGAACTGTCTTTCTCATCTCTTTGCCAGGTTAGCACCTTAATTGCCCTTTTTTTTTTGGTACCTCTTAATACCTTGAAAGTCACGTTAGACTTTCTTTCCCTACTTTCTGCTTACTTTTTACCTATCTTACCAATTTGTTTTATTTATCTTGTCTTACTTTGTCTTTATAACAATCTTTGCCTTCTCTGTGAATCCCCACCCTTCATCTCTTCCTTCCGCTGCTGCTTTTTCTTAGGTTATTCCATCTTCTCTTCTTTCTCAAATCTTCCTACCTCAATCTCCTATTCTTCCTCCTTTTTTCTCTTTAAATTGAATCTTCCTGCACCAGGACTCCTTTCCCACCTTCAGTTTTTGTTGGAGTTCTCCGAAACGTCTCCTCCTTATATTCAACCTCTGACCTTCTTAGTAATTCTAAAGCCCAACAAATTACCTCCATAATTCCTTTTTCATCTCCTTGCCCATTTGTTTGTACAGCTCTGTTTTTGGAAGTTGGAGGTAGATTACAATCTTGGTTTTCTTGTTATCATGATAGAATGTCAGAGTTGGAAGGGACTTTATGATAGCTAATATTAGTGTTGCAAGGGCCCTTTGAGATGAATTAATTTAATCTTTACATTTTAGAGAGGCAGAAACTGAGATTCAGTACAGATAAATTACTTGGGCAGCATCATGCATGTAGGTAGTTAGGAAAGCCACTAGTAGAATACTATTCCACTATTACAGTTCTTCTGAAGAGGAATAGAATCCTGTGGGAAGTCAATGCCACAGTACTGAAGCATTGAATAGCATTTAGTAAAATCTTATTTGGTGGATAAAATTCTTGCAGGGAAAGCAGATGGAACCTCAGAAAAAGACTATTTTTTATTGAGGGAGAAATCTCTGTTCCAGGTGAATCTTCTGAGGAAAGTATAGAAAGATCACAGATCTGGAAGGACCCTTAGAGTTCATCTGGTCCAACCCTCTCCTTTTACAGATGAGAAAACTGAGGCACAGAGAGGTTAAGCTGTTGGCCAAGGTCACACAGATAGTAAAGGGATGAGGTAGGGCTTGACTTTGGGTTCTGTGATGCAAAATTCTGCACGCTTTTGTCTGTCCCGTACTGCTTTTCATACTTAACTTGTGTGAGTGCTGCATGCATGTTTGAGTTTTAGGAGCACAGGGCAATAGACAATGCTTACTGCACTGGATTGAATTTTGTGAATGATTTGGCTTCAACCTGATGGGGGCTGTTTCTTCTCCACAGGCACGATGAAGGTGAAGAGTTCTGGCATACAAGTGGGAGACCTTATCATTGTTGAAAAGGTTAATATAAACATGTGACTATTGAAATTCTTCTGTCATTGTTGGCATGCACCAAGTTTTTCTCTCAGTTAATCTGAATGTGTAATTTGTGGATTGAAAAACTAATTGTGCATTTGTCAGTGTTAAATCTAATTCCTTTTCCTAGACACATTTTATCTTCTACTTTATTAGGAGGTTGGGGGGCAAGGTAGGAAATTCTACAGTCTGGGTAAACTCATTATTAATAACATAGTGGTGGATCCCAAATTTTGACTTCTAATTTTGATTATTTTTTGCAGTCTAGTACTTTCATTCACATAATGGGGTTATTCATCTTAGTCAGAAAGCTGCTATTTAAGTAGACAAATAACCTTGTACAATAGAATGAACTCTGACTGTAGATTCAGGAGACTTGAGTTCACCCTTCCACTGATGCTTACTACCTATGTGACCTTGGGCAAGTCACTTAACATTGCCAGGTCTCAGTTTACTCATCTGTAAAATGAAGATTAGATTATTTCTGAGGTACCTTTAAGTTCTAGATCTTTGATCCTATGTGTAGTTTGCATGTTCAGATTTTCTTGCCTTACCCTCCGTCTTTAAATAAATATGTTTTGGCATTGTTTAGTAGGTATGTCTTTATGGTGAATGGAGTATAGCAAAAAGTAATTTAAACAGCAGTGTTGGGAACGTATTAAAAAAAACCCAGTATTTTTTAAGACTTTACTGCCTTAGTGGATCAGTGTCCTTGAATAAGTTATGAAATCTTCAAGTTATCACCTTAATTTCTTTGCAATGCATTTATTAGTGTGGGGGGTCTGAGACGTGGGGGGTGGAAGGAAGGGTAGAAAGAAGTCAGCAGAATAATATTTAATCAGAGAAGGATTGCGCCTTAACTCCTTTCTGAAGAAAATGGCCGTGCCCTTTTCAAAAGGATTAAAGGAGATGATCCGAATGTGATTTCAGGGAGAGTGAGATGTTTTGGACAGAAGTGCACACCCCCCTCTCTTTAAGCTGCTTCTGTTTATAATTATACTGTATTACCATTTCTACTTTCCCTTCCTTCAGAAGATGACTTTCATTAGTCTTTGATACTTTTCCCATCTATTTAAATTTTTCCCCTCAAAAAAAATCAAGCAAGAAAATGAGCAGAAACAGAACTAACGTATAGGAAGAGTATTTGTAACATCACTTAATAGAGAACTCCTTGGAAGAAAGCCAATAGGAGCCTTAAGCTCTAAGCTGGTGATCCTTTGATGGGAATCACTGGAGGTAATGGTTGGATTCTCTGGAAGCCCAGGAACTCCCTTCCTGTGATCGGATTTCTATGGTGGATTAGTACAATAGCAGCAACTTGCAAGATTTTTCAGATTCAAAACAAAATAAATCCCTAAATCTCTGTTTGACAAAGAAGCAAACTTTAAAAGAAGCTGTGGGCTTAAAAAATTTTTTTGTTGGTGGGGGGGCTAGCAGTGGGAGGAGGGTGGTAGTGGACAGAGTATGCACATGTGTACACAATAACACTCTTTCTTTTCATAATGCAGAACCAACGGGTCCCTGCTGACATGATCTTCCTGAGGACATCAGAAAAAAATGGTAAACATCTGGGATCAATTTTGGAAATAACCATTAACCTTTCAGTGGTTATTTGGCAAAACAATAATTTGAAAATGTAACAAAAGTAGATATAATTTTGGAGTCACAGAGATGAATCAAAAACATCTTTATGATGGGCTAGCCTTTCTCTTCCCCCTTCCTTTTCTTTGTGGGGGTGATTTATGTGATGTTAGATTTTGATAATTAAAAAGATTCAACTGACTGGACCCACGTTGAGTCACAGCTGGCAAAGTCACACAGTGGCTCACGTTCCATGGAGAGTTAAATAAATACTGCCTGTTATCACTTTCTTCTTGGCAGAGTTAGGCTTAGCTTCAGGAGCTGGTGGAGGAGGAAGTGTTTCTAACATAGAGGTTTTAAACAGCAGTTGTCTCTCTTCTCCTAGAAAATTCCTTCAAGATGTGGTGATATATGGCATTAAAGAACCAGGAAAAGAAGCCTGCTTTTTTCATAAGCTCCTCATGAATGACAGGGGCTCTGCCTCTCCTGGGCCCATCCGTTTGTTTATTGTGATAGCCTGTGTTTGCTCGACTGAACGGCTCAGCTGGCGATAGCTGCAGTCGTAACCCTTTCTCTGTGTGGCTGCCACAATTCACCCGTCTCTCTGCCAGCAGGCTTTGAAATCTCCCTACTTTAATATTTTTAAGCTGCTCTGAGTAAATGGTGCCATTTTTCCTGTGGCTGTTAGTCAGGCATGATTCTAGAGACCTTTTAACCTCTGAAAGCCAGAATGTATTTTCCTTTGAGGTTCTTGTGGCCTGCTCTAGGTGGTTTGGGTTTTCCCCTTCTATATTTTAGAAAAAAAAATGAATAGGAAAGGGGTGGGGAGGAGGGGTTACTAGTTAGAACTGTCTTCTTGTGACTTTGGCTTTAATACAGACATTGTGCTTTCTTTTTTGGAGGGGTAAGGGAGAAGATATATATATACACACACACACACACACACACACACACACACACAAAATACATATATATGACAAAGAGAATATTTATATGTATACCCACACCCACACACATATATAGAGAGAGGGAGCATGTGTATGTCTGCATGTATATATTGGGAGAGAGAGGGAGAATATGATTTAATGGAAAGACTCCTAGTCGTAGTCTGAGAGTGGGAGGAACAGTCTTGTCTCTATTGCTTACTGGCTGTATGACTTTGGACAAACCATTTCACCTTGGTGAACCTCAGTTTCCTAATTTGCAAAATTAGTATGCTAATACTTTCATTGTTTACTTCCCAGAATTGTTGTAAGGAAAGTTCTTTGGAAAACTTAGTGTGCTTAGTAATGGGGAGTTCTTATTGCCATTTTGTGTTGGTAGTAGTTGAAGTAGTAATAATAGTCACTAAATGGCTTTCCTTATGATAAATTGCATGTTTGTTGCTTGATGAAGTGATTCTTAAGTTGAAAAAGAATGTGAAATATGTGAAAATTTTATAGGGTCTTGCTTCCTGAGGACTGATCAGTTAGATGGGGAGACAGACTGGAAACTCCGCTTGCCTGTGGCTTGCACACAAAGATTACCCACCGCTGCTGTGAGTATTTCCTTCTCTCCTCCTTTTATTCCTTCTCAAACTTTATTGTCCCCTACCTTTTTGACTTTTCCACTTTTATTCTCTATTTTTTTCTCTCTTGTCCCCTTTCCTCTCTCTTCCCTTCTCCCTCATTCTCTACTCTTCTCTTCCCTCCTACTCTCCCCATCATCTACCCTTCCATCCCCTGCCTCTATACTTTCTTTCTGTCTCTTTTCCCTTTCCTCCCTCTCCCCATCCCTTCTCTTTAGTACTTTCTCTCTTCCTTTCCCTCTTTCCTTACCTCTTCCTTTTATCTCATTTACCTTTCCTCTCTCTACCTTTTACTTCCCTTCCCTCTCTTTTTCCTTCTCCTTTTCCTCTCTCTCCCTTTTCTTCTCCTTTCTTCCCCATTTCTTCTCTCCTACCCTTTTAGCTCCCCAGAATCCTGTGGTGGAGATAGAACTTTGTAGATTACAGAGTAGCTTGTAATGAGTCAGCAAGCTCCTGTCCAGAAAGACAACACTGAAGGAACAGTGTGTTCTCCCCATTCAGTATTGTAATCTTTTATATTATACTTTTCAGAACTTGGCAAGTCTATATAGTATCAGTATCATTATCTTTAATGCTTTCATTTGTTAAGTAGCTTATTATTATTGATTCAAGAAACCTTTAAGAACCAAATGGCATCATTTTTGTGACTTTTTTTAAAAATAGAAAATTCTTGGGTCAACTTAAAGAACCTGTCATTTCTAGGGAAGAAACAATGATATCCATGTCTTATAGAGCACAGAGTTGCAAAAAAAATATTTTGGCAGGTGGTAGGGCTGGGAGTGAGTGGGAAGGGAACAGGAACAACAGTATTATCTCTCACTTTCAGTCTTTACAAAGCAATTCCATATTTATCTAGTGCATTGTAAGGAAGCAAAGTTCATTAAAAAAGAAACATCTTTCAGTTTTTCCATAAATTATCCCCCTTTACCTTAAAGAGAGAGTATCTGAGTTGTACTCTGAGATATTAGGGACCACCTAGATATGATGTAAAGAGGTTACCTGATGATAAGAATGTTTAAACATTTGAACAAGCTACTAAAGGAAGTGAGGGAGACCTTTTAAATGGGAAAACACCTATCTGAATTGTTTGCATTAGGCACTGGCAACATTTCTAAGTCCTCAGCACTCATACTGTGAAAACTTAACACAAAAAAGGAGATAGAGAGGGAAAGAAGAAAAGAGTAGGAGGGCAAGGGGAAGAGATACAGGGAGAAAACCCCTTTATTTGATGTGCACAGTGGAATGCCATAAAAATAACTTTAGACCGAGGTTCTCTGTGCTGGCTTAGATGTAGATTTTTTGGAGTCCATGGACCTGGCTAGGATGGGAGATGGGATGTGGTAGCTGCCTTCAGGTTCTGGAAAGATTATCATATGGAGAAGGGGGCATATTGGGCCTGATCCTAGAGCACAGATGTACCTGTGATATGTAGATTTATGTTCTGGATAAGCTTAATAAGACCTAGAGCTTTCTAGAAATGAAATGGGCTGCCTCCAAAGATGGTGAGTTCTACCTTGCCAGAAGTCTAGAAGTAAAGGCTGCTTTGCCATTTGTCATGAATATTGTAGAGAGGATTTTTCTTCAGATGCAAACTAGACTGGATGATTTTTAATTTTGCATCCAGTTCTAAAATTCTGGAATTCAGTTATTCTAGGATATGCAATACATTCAAGACACAGCTATTAAACTTAGGCATCATGAGGAAGCAGGCAGTGTGGTGTAGTGGCCTCAGAGTTAGGAAGATCTGGGTTTGGGTCTTACCTCTGACACATTCTGGATAATTGACCCTGGGCAAATCTCTTACCTCTCTGGTGCTCTCCAGCTAACTCTCTAAGATGAGAAGTTTCAGAGTAAGTATGAATGTGCATTTGTGGAACAAACTCTCTCATTAGGAATTCCTTATCCCAGTGAAGTCATAGATCCAGTCCAGTGTCATCCCATAAGAATAAGATATTTTTCAGGTCACTTTTAAAATTTTGTAGGAAGCAGGCCTTGTTAAATAAGTGGCAAGATTCTTTAAAAAAAATTAATCAGTTTAGATTTCCATAACATTTTGCTATGAGTATTTGTTATAAAGCAAATGAATTCTTTTTTTTTTTTTTGAATTCAGTCTT
>CM053585.1:188352044-188396028 GCA_028646515.1 Pseudochirops corinnae | reverse complement strand
TATCTTTCTCTGAGTTTAGGTTTCTCCTTCCTTCTTGAGGCTTGTAGAGTTGTCTTTAGCTGTGCATTGTTGAGGATAGTCCAGTTTATCAAGGTTGGTCATCATATGTACGATGTGTCTGTGATTGTGTACAGGTTTAAGCAAATGAATTCTTTAAAAAATAAAATATTCTTTGAATAAATAGCTAATGAGCATAGAGTTTTTACTGTTAGAGTAAGTTTTAAGATTTTATTCTCCATCTGTTTAAAAGGACCTTCTTCAAATTCGATCCTATGTCTATGCAGAAGAACCAAATATTGACATCCATAACTTTGTGGGGACTTTTACAAGGGTAAGTTTTAAAATATATATATATGTGAAAAAACCTTCAAAAGTCTTACGTAATTTTATGTTGATAATGGTATTGTCTTTGAGTGCATGCAAGAATGGGGTGGGGCACGTGGGAATAGAGACAGGGATAAAGACTAGACCTCTGATTTCATTGATATAGGAAACTTCCTTCATATAGGAACTCGCTTTCAGACCAGAAATTTTTTTTTTTAAATTTATAGCTTTAGATAGCTTAACCAAGTCATAGTGCCTGGCATACAGTACTTAAATGTTTGTTGACTTGATTTGATTTGACAAAGTTGATGTTAACCTGTCCATAACTCATTGGAGACTTATGGTACTTGATTAAGTCAGTCTACATAGTTGCGTTAGCTACTTATTTATGAAGATTCTCATGGTGTTATATGACCAAAGAACTAAGTACCTATACTGTATTAGCACTTTGGATACAACAACTTTTTAGAAATGTAAGGGACTTCAGAGGTCATCTAAGTCAACCCCTTTATTCTACAGAGGAGAAAGGTTGAAAATGACTTGTCCAAGATCACACATACATGTATTAGTAGTGGAGACAGAGAACTTGGAGCTCAGGTCCCTTGACCCTCATCTCAGGGCTCTCCCCACTAAATGTCATGTTTATGTTATACCTTCTGTTTTTATAGAAAGTAGTTAGGAGAGTCTACACCTTTTATAAAACTGTGGTTGAAGTAAAGGTATAGGGAAAGAACCCCAGATTTAGAAACAGACTACCTCAGTTGAAGTTTAGACTCTTTACTAATCTCTTATCATGAACAATCTAATCACTTCTCTTGGCTTTGATTTCTTCTCACTTGGATGATGATCCTGCAATGGTGTCATCATCACTGTCATTTTGTATTCTTTATGTAAGGACCCACCCAATAAATGCCTTCTTGATTTCTTATTCAAGGATAAATTTTGTGTCTACCGATGAATTTTCTTTCTGTTGTCAAAACAAAACCTATGCAACCTGTACTTCCTTTTTCAGTTTATTTGCCAGGAAACTTAAAAGCATATTCATTGCTCAAGTGTTGTGATCTTCTTGTCTCAGGGGTCTGGGGGCATCCACCTCTTTTGCTGTTCTTATTTGATCTCTCTTTTCTCTTTTATCCTTAAATGTTTTCTGTCACTATGCTTTACTTGGGCTTCTTCTGAAGTAGATGGGATATACCTCTTAAATTACAACAACTGGTTTTCATAATGTTTGGTGATACAGTGGGAGAGAGCACTGGATTTGGAACCAGAAGCTTCTGGATTGGAATCCTACTTATGCTGCTTACTGTTGGCAATTCATTTTCCCCTTTCTGGGCCTTAGTTTCCAATAAAATGAAGAGGTCTTGACAAGATGGTGTCCACGGACCTTCCTTCTCTTGGAGTCTAGTCGCTTTGGTCTGACAAAGGAGGCTGAAAAGGAGTGGTCAGGTCATTTAAAAGGAGGTCCAGGAGAGAACAGCACTGTGTTGGCAATCTTTTTTATAAAACACAATATAGGTCACTGGAGTATTGTCTTATGTGTGAGACCAACCTTGAAAGCTCTCAGTACCTTGTGATCGTAGTTTATTTATTTATTTTTCCTCTGCTGTTAGTGGCAGGCATTGTTTTATAACTCATTCTCCCTTTTCCTACATATCTATGTTTCTGTTAATGTAAACTTCCTTCTCTTTTCTCAAGCCCTCTGCACCGTACTTCTCTCCTCCACCCCTTAAACCCTTCTCAGCTGAGAATCTTGCCTCCTACATAAGCAAGAAAAGAAAGACTGGATCAAAGGAAGAGAGGAGAGGGGATGATAGTGGGAGCTTTATGGTATAGGGGAGATGGAGAAGTTAACAGCAGATGGCTTCAGAGTAAGGAGGTGGCTTTCTCATTGCCAAGGCTAACCTATTTACTAATGTCCTAACCCCTCCCACCACATCTGGGAGCTTGCCTTTTCAATGATCTCTTCTTATCTATTAGCTTCTGTGCCTACAGACATTCCCAGTTCTCCCCCGTTCTTAAACAAATTTGACTCTGCCATCCTTTCTTCCAGTAGTCATCTTGTATCTTTTCTCCTTGTCACAGTCAGACTCCTAGGAAGAAATCAGCTACACCTGTTCCCCTTCACTTCCTCAGCTCCCACTCATTTCTGTCCCTTTGTAATCTGACTTTCACCCCACCGTCCCCCACAGAAACTGCTTTCTTGACGATTACCAGCCAGGAGGCACAAGGAATAGAGCATTGAATACGGAAGCAGCAAGACCTGAGTTCAAATGTGGCCTCAGAAATTGGCTGAGCAAGTCATTTCATTGCTGTTTGCCTCAGTTTCCTCAGTTCCCTGCAAACTTGGGACAATAATAACACCCACTTTCTGTGGTCGTTGGGAGAATAAAATATTTGTAGAGCACTTTACAAACGTTAAAGTGTTATATACATTCTAGCAATGATGATGATGGTGATTCTTAACTGCTAACTCAGGTGCCCTGTTCAGCCCTCAATCTTGATGTCTCTGCTGCTTTGGATATTGTCACCCATCCCCTCTCCCTGTGCTTCTCCTCTGGTTTCTGGGGCACTGCTCTCTCCCTGTCTGAATTCTCTTTTGTTGAATCACCATCTTCTTCTTGCTGCATATGAATGTACCTCAAGGCTTTTTCCGAAATTCTTTGGTTGTCTCATCTGCTCGCATGAATTAGGTTATCATTCTTATGAAGTCATCCTTAACTCCTTAGACCTGATCAGTTGACAAGTCTTGTTGATTATCTCTCTGCAATATCTCTTTCATCCATCACCTTCTCTAAACTCACACATCCTATTGCAGTAGCTTTCTAATTGGATTTCCTGTCTCTACTCTCTTCCCTCTGTATTTCATCCTCCATGTAGTTGCCAAAATGATTTTCATAAAACACAGGTCAGACCATATCACTCCCCTGCTCAAAAATCTTCAGTGATTCTTTGTTGCTTTCAGGATAAATACAAATGCCTCACACCAACATATGAATCTCTTTACAATCTGGCTGCAAGCTATTTTTCCAGATTTATTTTGTATTTCTTGTACTTCACATTCTAGCCACACAAATTTACTAGCTGTTCCCCGAACTCTATATTGTATCTCTTGTCTCTAAGCTAAAGCTGTATCACATACTTGGAATGGAAGTACTTCTATCTTTTAGAATCTCTAGCTTTCTTCAAGGCAATATCCTACAGAACTCCTCAAGGGCCAACTCCTAAACAAAACTGTTCATCCCAGTTGTAAGTCCTTTTCCTTCCCTCCTCAAATTATCTATGTTTTCTTATCTGTGTCCTTGTTCAGTACTGGCCCCTGCCCCCGGGAGCATATAAGTACCTTGAGGACAGAGATTTTATTTTATTTTTGGTTTCCCTAGCAACTAAAACCATGTCCTGCACCTTGCCAGAAAGTGCTTAAATAAATGTTAGCTGAATTTAATTTTGTGACACCCCCAAAGAGTAGAGAAGAATGACAACCAGTTTAAAGTTCTCTCCCTTGATTCCAATATACCTTCTTTTATAGCTCTAGATATAGCATGGGAGGGGAATGTAGGAATTCTGTGAGCTTGACAAATAAATGTGTCTCCATCTTGATCTTTATCAGGAAGACAGTGACCCTCCCATCAATGAGAGCTTAAGTATAGAGAATACACTCTGGGCTGGCACAGTCATAGCATCAGGTAAGTGTGTGATTCCTGAGGAATATGTTAGTAATTTAAAAAAGAAAAAAATCATTTCATAATTAGAATAATCATCCTCTGTCAGTTGGGGAAATTAGTGCTAGAATGAAGTTTTTCACTTGTCCTAGCACCTCAGGGGAGTCGAGCTGACATCTGATTGCCTCTCAGATGTTTATAAAAGTGTAGGAATGGGAATTCCAATGGCCTGTGGGCCCTTATGGATCATCCACTCTGAGAATAGGCCTTAATTGCTCCCTCTAGATTGACATCCTAATCTGTAACAGAAATTGTGTCAGATTGAATGTCATGATGGAAGCTTGTGTGAGAGATAGCAAAGCAAATGCAGCACTTAAGAAGGGAGCCCGTCAATATGAAAGCATGCTATGGTTCAGTTTGAACTGTGGTGTTTATCTGTGGAGGTGAGAGTAAAATCAAAGCTATTTAACTTTGAATGCTTATGATGAAATGCACCCCAGGCATCCCCAAACAGAAGGATGCCAAGGATTCACTACTGGCAACCGTCACATTTTCTGAAGATTGTGTCTTTGCAACCAAGGGATTTCTCCTTTGCTCCTTCTCTTTGGTGGCAGTTCTCGAGCACACTATCAGGTCAGCCAGCCAATAGAGTGCAAAAACTACTTTGCTAAAGTAAGAAGGAATCACTGTATACACCAACAGGTAGGAGTAAAATAGGTCTGCACAGGCTCCTTGGTTAATTCAGCTTTATATGGTCAGACACAGGAAGGTAATGGCTTGGCCAAGGTCAAAGAGTGCAGCGTCCTGTAGATGCTGCAGTTAGAATTAGATTTCCGGCCCTTTGATTCCTAAACCTCTGTACCTTTCTCAATTTATGTCTGCTTCTTCATCAGCACTGTGAATAATATAAAAGACATTATTGACTCAATATGGGCATATTGTCTTCTCATTCCTTTCTTTCCCGCCGTTTTTTCTTCCCTCTCTGGATGTCTGTTTGTTATTCAATGACAGTAATTATCGCTTCCCCAATGAGCCTTCAGAGAAAATGAATTAAGTAAAAACTAACACCATGAAAAGTATACTAAGCTTAGTGTCTGAGGATGTGTAAGCAAAGCTTGCTTCTAGGATTTACTACCTGTGGGACCTTGGGCAAGTAACTCAACTTCTCCTGAGTTTCAGTTTCCTTATCTGCCTAAGGAAGGAGTTGTACTAGATGACCTCCAAGATCTTTCCAGCTATAAATCTGTGGTCCCTGGAGTCATATTGGTCTTTATGACTCAGTAGTATTTCATTTTGGACCACAAATGGCATTGCTGGTCATGAACCTGATCTTCAACAAAATGTGCCATGCCTTGGGAAAAGCCATGCCTTGGAAAAAATGCTCGCCTTGGCAGCTCTACATTCCACCACTTTTAGGGGGAGGACCAAGGAACTGCCAAGCTCTATGTAGTGTTCAGAGACTATAGTTACTTTTAATTTAAATAACTCTGAGGCCCTGCTGGATAGAAATTTTCTTTCCTAAGTCTATTATATTTCATTGAGCCCTATCCATGTGACTGGCATAAAGAAGCCAGATTCCCATGGGAACAGACCAACATATTTGGATATTATATGCAGTGTTTTACTTTATTTTTGTTTTATATAATCAATAAAAACAAATAGGTCAGGCATAATGGATTATCTCTAATGTGACCGCATGCCGACAACTTCTCTTAGACCCATGCCACTTTCAAACTGTATATAAATATTCTCTCTACTCAAGAGTTTTAGAAAAAGTATGGTTCACATGTTTAACTCTCTCCTCCCTCCCTCCAGTTCCCCACCAGTGTTCTTACTAATAAGCAGGCACAAAAAAGAACCTAATTTCCTTCTGGCATTTTATTTCAGTTGCACTAAGTTGCTTTTTTAGTTCTCTCATCACTTTTTTTTAACCATTTAAAATTCTTCCTTAAATTCTTTGAAAATGTCAATTATCCATCTTCACTTGGGATTTCTTATGTTATTTCTATTTCTGTATATATTTTCAAGTACCCTTTACTTTTGCTGCTTTTAATTTTATATTCTTTTAAAAATACATCAGAGTTTATCTTCCATTTGTTATCTACTTGAACTTAAGATTTCTTACATTTTTTCTATTTTGGTATTTTTCTAGTATTTTTTGCTTTGGGAGTATTATTCTATAATCTTTATATTTGTATAGAGCCTATCTTTTTTTTTTGTTCATCATCTTTTTTAATGAGTTTTAAGTTTTTGATATTTTAAAAGTATTTTGTGTAATATTTTAAATATTTGATGGAGGCATGTGTATTGTTTTTTGAAGAAAGTAATGAAAAACTTGGCATGGTTATAACATCTTCTTCCAAGAATTCTCTTTACTGCATTTATTTTCTGTGATGGAGACGTATTTATGTTGTCATAAGTCTCCTTTTACTTTTTATTTGGCTTAATAATTTGCTTTGATACTTGAATGGAACTGTAATTTCATAGATGTTGGTACTCCAGGCAACACCATAGACCCTCAAACCATCCATACTTTTGTGACTCTTGTCCATGTATATTATTTGGCTTTTTCTTAACTCTGAAAAACTTTTCTGATTATCTGTCTCAGAGATTTCAAGAACTGCAATATATAAAACATTAAAATTAGCTTTGTGTAATTTGTTCCAATGACTTTAAATGATTAGCTCTAGAGAGATGTAGGCATTTGCTTTCAAAGGCTATCCTATCTGTTCTTAAAACAATTTCCTCCTTCCTTTTGCATTCCAGATCCACCAGACCTGACTTCTTCTTTTCCATATTAAATTTTCAAATATTTAAGACAATTTCCTTAAAGGGATGGCTGACAGTAGTCTTTCTGCTTTCTAAGATAGTCAGCTGAGGGAATAATTCTCAATGGCTTTTCTTTTCTAAGTTAAACGTTAAAATATGGGGGCTAATGATATCTCTCAGCTGAAAGAATACACACCTACACACCATATACATATGTTTGTATGCATTTAATTTTAATTTCATTAAGAAGTTCTCTTTTTTTTTTGCTGAGCAATCCAAGAATGGAGAATACCCTCTACCCCCTTGCTCCTCTAAGCAAAAAAGTTAAATGATTCTTGGGTTCAAATCCTTTCTGTCACTATCTGTGTGACCTTGCATGAGATACTTAATTTTTCTAGGCCTTCATTTCCCCATCTGTAAAATGAGAGGTTTGCCATCCAAGATTCCATTAAGCTCTACTCCTGTGATCTTTAAAAAACAAAAAAGTAACTTTATTTTATTGTAGCTTTTATTTTAGTTCTAAATCCTCTCCTTCTCCCATCCCCTTACCCTTTGAGAAAGCAAGAAAAAACCTGTTACAAATATGTATAGTCAAGAAAAAAAATTAACATTAGCTATAAAAATTATGTTTCAGTCTGTATTCTGAGTCCATCAGCTCGCTATCTGGAGATGGATAACATGTCTAATTATGAATCCACTGAATTGTAGTTGGTCATTGTGTTGATCAAAGTTCCTGAGTCAAAGTTATTTGTCTTTACAATATTGGTATTATTATATAAATTATTCTTCTGGTTATATTCATCTCACTCTGCATCAGTTCATACAAGTCTTCCCAGGTTTTTCTGAAACCATCCCCTTTGTTGTTTCTTTTTTTAAAAAAATTATTTGTTTTAAAGCACAGAGACTTTTTAATTCTTTTTTCTTCTTTTTAAAAATTCTTTTTAATTCTTTTTTCTGTTCCAAATTTTCTCCCTCTCCCGACCCATTCCTTCACCCAATGAGAAGGAAAGAAAAATGAGACTCGTTGTAAATATGTGTAGTTAGGCAAAACAAATTTCTACATTAGCTATGTTTTTAAAAAAATTAACATTTTATTTTCCCCCAATTACATATAAAAAGCAATTTTAACATTTTTTTTTTCAAATTTTGAATTCCAAATTGTCTCCCTCCCCCAGTTCCCTCACCCCCCATTGAGAAGGCAGGTAGTTTGACATAGCTTATACATGGGCAGCCATGCAAAACGTATTTCCATGTAAGTCATTCTGTGAAAGAAAACACAGATGAATAGCCCAATAAAAATAAAATAAAGAAAAAAATATTCCTCAATTTGCATTCAGACTCCATTAGTTCTTTCTCTGGAGATGGATAGCATTTTTCTTCATAAGTCCTTCAGAATTATTTTGGATCACTGTATTGCTGAGATTTGCTAAGTTATTCACAGTTCATTTTCATACAATATAGCTCTCACTGTATACAATGTTCTCCTACTTCTGCTTATTTTTTGTATCAGTTCATGTCTTTCCAGATTTTTCTGAGAGCATTCTGCTTGTCATTTCTTTTTTTACCTTTTTTTTTGCAGGAGGAAGGCAGGCGATTAGGGTTAAGTGACTTGCCCAAGGTCATAAGGCTAGTAAGTGTTAGTAAGTGTCTGAGATCACATTTGAACTCAGGTCCTCCTGACTCCAGGGCCGGTGCTCTAGACGCCCCCTGCTTGTCATTTCTTACAGCACAATAGTATTGCATCACAAATCATATGCAACAACTTATTCAGCCATTCCTCAACTGATAGACATCCCCTCCACCAAAAGAACTGATTAGCTATATTTCAAAAAAAAAAAAAAAGAAAGAAAGAAAAATTTTTCTTCATTCTACATTCTGAGTCCATCAGTTCCCTATCTGTTCGTTGATAGCATGTTTGATCTTAAGTTCTGTGGAATTATGGTGGGTCATTGTATTGATTAGAATTCCTAAGTCTTTCAAAGAAAATTAATAATTTCAAAGATATTTAATGTCTTTTGCTGTTAATGGCTGTAAATTGTTCTTCTGGTTCTGCTCACTTCACTTTGTATCAGTTCATACATGTCTCTCAGTTTTTTTTTGAAACCATTCTCTTCATCATTTCTTGTAGCGCAGTAGTATTTAATCATATACCATAACTTGTAGAATCATTCACCAATTAATGGGTATTCCCTTAGTTTCTAGTTCTTTGCCACCACAAAGAGAGATGCCATACATAATTTTGTATATATAGGTTCTTCTTTCTTTTATCTCTTTGGGATATAGAAATGGTAGTGAGATTGTGAGTTCAGAGTTTAAGAAATTTTTGGGCTTAGATCCAAATTGTTTTCTGAAATGACTGGGCCAGTTCACAGCCCCACTAATAGAGCATTAATTTGCCTATTTTCCTTCAGTCCCTCCAGCATCTGTCCTTTTCCTTTTTTATTAACTTTACCAATCTATGATTGGTATGAATCTATGAATTGGGCATGAATCTATTCCTGTGGTGTTATGATACTAGGATTGGTTCATCTCTGGCTTCACATTATTTGACAAAAATTATGAGAGTGTAGCCTAAGCACCTTTCAAGGTTCCCCTTTCCATTCTGGACCTGGGCAGACAGTAATGTCCTTTCAAAGGTACAGGTCTAAGGATGGCTAAATTTGGACTTTGATTCCCTGAGCCCCTTTTGGAGTAGAAACTAAAAGCAAGGAAAACTGATAGGAGTTTCATAACCAGTTTGAGAAAGTGAGATTCCTTCTTTTATAGAAAGAACAACACCTCACCTTCAGGCAACTATGAAATTCAAGGACCTGTGTTCCTGCTGTTATCAGTTATATAAGCAGGGATTGGCCATGTGCCTGAAGCCACAGACTTCTGCCAGGTCTGAGGAGGATGCACCCTAAACTGGAAGTTGTAGAGAGATGGGGCAATTAAAACTATGACCCAACCAAGAACTAGCTGATTATTTCATCACAATAAATTTAGCTTTAGATACTTACAAGTTTTTGTGAAAGAGTGGTTTTTCATTTTTTCCTGTGACTGCCAATTCCCCCCTCCCCCCATGAAGTTACTCATTTAAGAAGAGGGAAAACCGTTATTCCCCCTGACTTTCTCAATGTACCAGTACACCATATCTTCCTGTAAATTTTCCATTGGGAATCTGTTCAGCATGCTAGGAGTTTTCTGCTAGATCTTAATCAGTCATCAAGCATTTACTAAAGGCCAGGCACTGTGCTGAGTGCTGGGGACACAAAGAGGGGTCAAAAACCCCCCAACCCCCACATGCTTTGATATCTACCCTCAAGAAACTATATCAGTACTAATGAAGCCCTGACTTTAAGTTACCCTTTCTTATACTACATTGCTGTTCTTTTCCATTTATGTATCTCTCACCTCATATACTATTTCTCTTTCATAATTATTGTTTCTCCTTCAAAAATGTCATTGCCTCAAATTTTCTTTACTTTTAATTTTTATTGATATCTTTTATTCTCATATTATCTTCATTTCAGAGCATTCCTCCCTTGCCTCTTACCTAGTATATCATCCTTTACAGCAAATAATTTTAAAAAGGGAGACAGAAGGCAGTTCAGTCAGTCAATAAACCTCTATTAAGCACCTATTTTGTGCAAGTCACTGTATTAAGTGCTGGGGATTCAAGGAAAGGTGAAAGATGAGCCTTGCCTTCAAGGAGCTCATAGTCAAATGGGAGAGACAGCATGACAATAACCACGTGTAAACAAGCTGTGTACAGGACAAATAGGAAATAATCAACAGAGGCAATGGACTAGACTTAAGAGAGATTGGGAAAGGCTTCCTGTAGAAAATGGGTAAGAAAGTAGCGAAGCCAAGAAGTGGAGATGGGGAAGGAGAGCTTTCTGCGCTTGGGGGATGTCCAGTGAAAATTCCTGGAGTCGGGAGAGGAAGTAACAAAACTTACCAACAGAGCAGCTAGGTCAGAAAGTATGTTCTTGTGTAATTCTTAGACACAAAGAATATAGTCAAGGACCCTGACTGTAACTAAACGTTCAGAGAATATTTATAGCATCACAAATTGAAAGCGATTGGACAGTACAGTCCTTTCCCTTTACAAAGGAAGAAGCCAAGATTCAAAAAAGGAAAATGACTTAGCCAAGGTGACAGGAGCAGCAGGTAGCAGAGATAGGAATTCAGTCCAGATCCTCTGACTTTACCTTCAATACATTCCAGTATTACCATCCTGCTCACTCCTTTTAATATCCAATTCAGCTAGTCAGATATAGTGAATAAGAAGAGGTAACTAATTGATCATAAATTATGCATTTTAAGAGGCTTGGTTTCTTTTCAGTTGCATAAATGCACAAAAATGTGTTGATAACATGATCTGTATTCTGTTGCAAGAAAAGTCTTTTGGCCTTTCTGCCCCAGTTTTGTTTTTGCAAATGGCATATGTACTTTGGGTTGTATTTTTTTTAATGTCTTGAGCAAAAAAACTCATTTCTGATCGCTCAAGGTCATTATTCAAAATTTTTTCCCTATTTTAAAAATAATTATGCTTTAAAGCAGTAAGTCCAGTGGTTTTCAGCTGAATCCTCCCTGATATGGGAGGCATGATATAATCCTGATATGGGAGGCATGATATAAATAGGTCTTCTTCAACAAAATTTTGATGCTAGTAATATTTTTATTCTAAAATATTAACTATGAAATCATATGTTTGTTGAAAATACTTAATGTAGGAACTTTTAAGTATGAAAACAGGCTAAATTTCCTGTGTTTTGTTTCAGAAGTCCTCAGCCCCCCTTGTACTAGCTTTTGTGGTTCTGTCATTATATGTCAAGTCCCAGTTAATTGGAGAAGCATTGTTCTGAAGCCCAGACCTCAGCTAATTGGACTGGACTAGTGCACTTCAGCAGTGTCCTGGAGCCTGTGGTCTAGCTCTCAGACCAGAGTGCAGCAGAGCCTGTCATCTCTACCATCTGCTGTAGCCATAGGGACCACTGAAGTGGGCCCTGGTTGCTGCAGGAGTAGCCTGCCATCTGCTGATGAGAATGCTCAGCTTTCTCTCCACCTAGCCTTCTGTCTGAGAATGCTGGTTGGAGTGCACATACAATATTAACTTTAAGGTTTTGAGCTTTCCAAATGTGCATTATATTTGGAAAAAATGCATTAAAATAATTTAGAAGAAAATTTCAGATATTTTAATTTGAGAATTTGGGCTTATTCTGCACCTGTTTAATCCTTTAGGTGGTGTGTGTGTGTGTGTGTGTGTGTGTGTGTGTGTGTGTGTGTTTCACAACCTTCAGATTTTTGTGTCTCCTTCTGAGTAGTGGTTGCATGTTTGTGAGAGACTTTACTTTATACCTCCCAGAGGATCTGGATTCAAATCATAGCTCTGCCACTTTCTACCTGGTTACCCTTGGACAAGTAACTGGATCTTTCTGGACTCATTTACCTTATCTGTGAAATGAGATTGTGACCTCCAACATCTCTTCCATCTCTAAATATAAGAATGTATGAATGCTACTCTTCTACTAGAGTATAGGCTTTTTATAAATCCAGTCTGCCTCAAGCAGTAGCTAAGTCTACAGGCAGTAGATCCCTAAATAAATGTTCATAGAGTTGATTTGATCTGCTTGTTGGTTTAAAACCATGGAAGACAATAAAACTTTTTAAGGAATCTGTGGCTTTCTCTCAAGTGCTATCTTTCCCTTGAAACTAGAAACCATGAATGCACAGCAATAATTCTTTTGTAACTTTGTGTTAAGCTTTGTTCCTTCACATAAATTTTTTTTTTACTGCTAAAGTAAGTCATTTGACATAGTTGGACTTTATATGGATACACATTTTTGCACAAAGTCAAAAATTCTCAGTTGACTATTAGGTGGCTTGGATTTTTTAATCTTTTTTAAATGGATGCATGCTTTTCAAATTTCCAAGTGACACAAAGCTAAATCCATGTTGGGGAATAAGTCAGGATCTAAAATGAGAACCTTGGACCAGATCAAATAAATGAAATTTAATAGGGATGGATAAATGTTCAGGCTTGTATTTGGGTTAAAAAATCGATTTCTTACGTAACATATATAACCTATGTAAAATGGGAGTCTGGTTAGTTGTCAGATTCTAAGTACAAGGTTTATGTGTCATCGTGGACTTTAATCTGTGTGATAACAGCAGGCAAAAAAAACTTGGTTTGATCTTCAGTGCATTATGAGAGGCAGTCAAGGAATAGGGAGTTGTTATTTCTGTTCAACTCTGTTCTGGTCAAATCATGTGTGGAACATTGTGTTTAGTTCTAGGTCCCACATATTAGGAAAGATATTGATAAAGTGGACTATATCCAGAGAAGGGTGACCAGGATATAGAAGGGCTTTTAGTTTATGCCAAATTAGGATCATTAGAAAGAACTGGTTGACATTCAGCTTGGAGAATATAAGACTTGAGGCGAGAGACATCTTCAGTTACTTTAAAATCTTTCATGTGACAGGGGAATTAGATTTGGTTGCATTGTTCCTGGACGGCAGAAGAAGTAGAAACAATGGATGGAAGTTTTAACTAAAAAAAAATTTTTTTGATGCAAGATAAATATTGCCAAAAATTAGAACTATCTAAAAGTAGAATAGACTTTCTTTGGAGATGGTGGATTTTCCCTCATTAGAGGTCTTCAAGAACAGGCTGACTGACTTTGTTAGGTGTTTACATTTCACCTTTAGGGGAGAAATGTTTTTTTTTTTTAAAAGAAAGAAAATTAAAAATAATGTGACCAAATCATCTGACCAAACAATAGCTATCATATTCCAATGGCATTGTGTTTCAGAGAGGTTGCTTCTGTGCTGTTAGCCTGGCTGTGCCCCATTACCTCCTTAAAGCAGCTTGGCAGCTAATGTTTACTGAGCTTTAGGGTAGACACTGATAAACTGGGCATGAGTCTGTAGCAAGTATAACTTCACAGCTTCCTCCCAGTCATGTGGAAGATTGATCACTTCTACTGATTGGACAACTCCAGTTGGCTCTGCAGCTGGAATCTCCTCTTTTTACAGTTGTCTGTTGGCTTTCCAATACTGGATGTCATGGTTTAATTCTCTATTCCTGAACCATTAGAATGTTATTACTAGTCTTAGTAGCAGAATTTAGTGACCACTTTGCCTTTGTATTGCTATTTAAGATCTCAGTCTTAGTTTTCTAAAAGTAGAGATTGGCATATAGTTTCACATTGTCATTTAGTGTAGTTTGGTTCTCCATATATTCAATACAAAAAGATTTGTGATTTTACTGGCATGGCAAGCCTTTCCCTAGTGTAGGTTGCAACCCTTTGTTGTTCTAGTAGACAGTTTGATGAGTCTAAAAAATTCATCCCCTCTTGACCAGTCTTTTTATGAGCTTCTTCAAACTTAGTTTGGCTCTTCCTAGGATGACAGATTGAGGGTCTGTTGCTAGACTTGAAGTCTCTTGAGCTTGGTGAGACCTAAGAAAACTTAAACTTCACTGATAATGACTGTGAGAACATATAATAGTCATTCTATGAAGAAGCTTCAGGGGAGAACTTTAGAAAAGTGGGAGTTCCCCAAATATGATTCAAATTGTGCTTGTCTTCTCCAGAGGGTATCTTGGGAGTATATCCATCAACACAAATGTAGTAATTCTGAGATAATTCTCTTGAAGAGTTTTGATGATTCACTTAATTTATGTTTGAAATACCTCAGAGAAATTCTGAAGCATCTGCTATTGACTTTAAATAGATTTCATTACATACTCTGGCATTGAACATATGAAATAGACTAGATAAGACTAAATTTCTTGGACTCTTACTTGTGTTACACTGGGTACCATCAGATCTGATGATTGAAAACTATGGAATTTAGGTATCATATCTCAATAGCTTACATTTTTATAGCATATACAATTTACAAAATACTTTCCCCCACACACAACTGGGACTTGAGCCCAGATCTTTTAACTCCATTTTCAGTGTTCTTGCCATACTTCCCCCACCCCAAAGTAGTTTGTTTTATTTGTAAGTAGCAATGTCTTCACTTATATTTCACTTTGTCTTTTCTTTTTTCAATGATTTTGTGTTTAGGCACAGTTGTGGGTGTGGTCCTTTATACTGGTCGGGAACTACGGAGTGTTATGAATACTTCCAACCCGAGAAGTAAGGTAGGTTAGATGGGGTCAGCACGAATGGAAACCAGCACAGTACTATCTCAGTATGTGTTGTTACTAAATATATGGATGCCAAGTATTAGTGCCTATAGTGGTTTTGCAAAGTTATTTGAGTCTTGGGGTAAAGTTAGGTTTCTTTCTCTGTTTGGGTACATTCTCAGGGTTATCAAATCTTTTGAGTACAGGGATTGTTTCATTGATTGTATTTGTATCACCAGTGTCTTTCACTGTGCCTGGCACACATAGGCATTTAATACTTGTTCAACTGTAGCTAGGAGAGACAAGGTAGGAAGGTAGTTGCTTAGGCTGTAATACATGGTTGGGGCACTTTGGGACGCTTTTTAAACTGATGCTTTCTAGAGTGCATATATTTTTAATGCCAAAAGATGCCGTTCTCAGTGATCTTTAGGCACTTATTTTGGGATAACCCAGGCAGACCTCTAATAAATTTTCCCCAGGAGTGAGCTCATGCCACCTCTGGTGAATACACAAACTCTCATAGGTCGCTGGGTGGTCACTTCTCCCCTACCATTGTCCTGATCAAAATATCTGCGTCTGGAAGCTGCAGAAACCTTCCTCTTGTTAAAAGATAAGCTTCCTTCACTCCCAAACATAGTATCCCATTTCTTTTGGACATCCCCAGGCTCAGAGAAATTGGAACTTTTCTTTTCCCTTTTTCTTCTACCTGCCCAATGCCTGTTTTTTCTCTCTCAAGGAACAAAATAATCATTTTGCTAGGCTTAACCATTGCATGAACTTAAAACAGTGCAAATCGAAATGCAATGAATAAAGTTCCTGTTTTAGAGAAAAATAATAATCCAGACTAAAAAGGGTTCAAGTAGGGATGATGTGATGGATTTTGTGTCTGTTTTCCAAGAACCAATCTGGCTAAGTTTGGCTCATCATCACATTGGTTGATGGTTGATTTTTTTTTTCTTTTTCTTTTCTTTTCCCTTTTTGAAAAGCAACCATTTATTAGAACCAATACAAGAGTATGAAAAGAGGGAGAAAAAGAGGAAGGTGGTGGAAAGGGAGAGAATGATGTCTGCATTGGATGTCAGTTGTGGAAACACATAAATGCCTATTTTTTAAAACATTTACATTTAAAAGGTGCAACTTACATAATTTTCCTTTAAAAAAATTAGCCAGACTTGGCCAAAATCAAACCAGGAGAGCATACCCTAAATTCCCCCACAAAACAAAGTCCATTAAAAATTCAATCTCACATTTTCCATCCAGACATCTGGCTCCAAATTGTGATCCGATGTGCTTTTGATGGTACAGAAAGCCATCTTGAAGTCTGGCACCGAGAGATGCGTCAGCCTCTGGGGCCAGCCTGGCACCCTGTTGATTTTTTTTTTCTATAGCAACTCATGACATATATCTACTA
This sequence comes from Pseudochirops corinnae, assembly GCA_028646515.1. NCBI lineage: Eukaryota > Metazoa > Chordata > Mammalia > Diprotodontia > Pseudocheiridae > Pseudochirops > Pseudochirops corinnae. Next base: position 188,379,741 of record CM053585.1, on the reverse strand, counting down.
AGGAGTTTGGTAGGTTGCTTGCTGTCTGCCTTGGTGGAGGGAGCCCCTATGAATGAAATCACTGGTCTTTGAAATATTGAAATTAAGTCACCTGAATTCTCCTGACTTCAATTTCCTTCAGTAATATGAGGGCCTTGGACTAGATGGCCTCTAATGTCCTTTCCAGCTCTTAAGATTGTGATCCTTTGCCCATAAGTCAAATTGCATTTATTATAGGGAAAGCTCAAAAGTCTCCAGGGAACAATAACTTAGTGTGTATGATAACTTAATCTTGTCTGGGATGCACAAAATGACAGCTCTAGAGAGGGTACAGGATTTCAAAACATAGTCTGTCATTTTGGTTTCTATAGTTATGTGAAGGGTGACAATTAGCAAAGAAGAGTACTTAACTTGGGGTCCATGAACTTCATTTTTTGATAATTGTATGTCAATACAATGAGTTTCCTTTTAAATCATAGTATTTTATTTTTTATATTTAAAAACATTTTTCTGAGAAGCGTTCATAGACTTCACCGTACTGCTAGAGGGATTCAGGACACAGAGGAGGTTAAGGACCTTGGCCTTAGAATTTGAAAATAATTGTAAGACCACTTATTGGTGATGTTTTTTAATAAGGTTGTAACTGTTACCTAGAGTTATGCCAGATTCTGAGACTTGGAGAATTAAAAGGAGGATTCCACAGAATCATAGATTCTCAGTGTGGGAAGGGGAATTAGAAATTATCTAGCTCAACTCTTTCATTTTATAGAGCTGAGGCCCAGAATGGGGAAGTGACTTGACCAAGATTACATGTTGAGTTATTGGTTGAGTCAAGAATGAAACCTAGGTCTCCTGAATTCAAGTTTGGAGCACCTTAGACTTTTTCGTGGTTAATTATCACGAGGGACTTTATAGAGAGGGAGCATGGTGTAGTGAATAGAGAGGTATACTTGGAGTCAGGAAGGCCTGGGTATGAGTCCTGCTTGTGACTGGTACTGGGCAAGATATTTCATCTGTTCATGCCCCTAGGCAACTCTCTAAGACCATAAATTGCTCAGAAGGTGCTGATTTGCCTTGGTATAGAGAGATCTTCATGCAGAGCTCTCCGTATAATGTGAAATCACAGGTCTGATTTAAAAAAATAGGACTGAGACCTTGTAGTTAAATTTTTTCTTTTTAATTGTCACTTTTTTTGGGGGGGGTGTTTTCCAATCCAATAAACATTTATTAAGTGCCTACTATATGTCAGGCACTGTGCTAAGCACTGGGAATGCAATTTAATAATGCTCTCAAGGAGCTTTCAATCTAATGGGAAAGGATTGTAGCATTTGAATTTTGAAATAACTGTATCTTGTCTCTAGTTTGAAAATGCCATTTAAACATTGAATAATAAATAATTTATAATGTAAAGATTTTTAAGTATTAATTTTGGTTGTGGCAGTCTGTGTATATACATACACACATAGACATATACATATATGTGTGTGCATACATGTGTGTATACACACACACATCCAGCTTCTGTTTTCTTTGTTGATAAACCTCCTTGATCCAATCTGCAAGGCTTTTCTATCAGCCTGAATTAGTATACTTTTATTTATTAATTTTTTTTAACATATGAAGAAGGGACATCCTGGTGAGGAAAAGTGATCCTTTGATCCAAACTGATTTATAGTAGGTAGCATGTCAAAGTGGGAAGGAAACTGAGAGATAATACAATGTAATCTTCTCTTTTTATAGAGTAAACTGACAGCCCAGTAAAGTAAACCCAGTGATTTTATCAAGGTCAAATAACAGGGGTGGAGTTTGCACCCTGGTTTTCTCATTCCAAGGCCAGTACTATTTCCACAGTGCTTGTTGTCCCATTGGCAATCTCTTTTCTTTATGTCTAGGAGAGGGGTGAAAGGGACATCGTGAAGATTCTTTGAGTCTTGTGCTTTTGAGTTCTAAGATTCAGAGCCCAGTTATCTTGGCATCAGAGATCATAGGATTTAGAGCTAGAAAAGATTTTAGAGAACACCTATTCCAATTTCCTCATTTTACAGATGAGGGGAAGTAAATTGCTCCAGGTCAGGTATTAAGTACCAGAGCTGGAATGATTTGAACTCAGGTCCCTTGACTCCAAATCTAGTGCTCTTTCCACTATACCATGCTGGCTCTATCTCATCCTATTGCTGTCCATGTGGATTAAGGCCTCGAATTAAAGGTAGGCATTTCTCCAGGTGGGACAGTTGGTTTCTAGCTAGGTATGTGGGCGTCAGGTGAAATATCTCAGACTGTCTTTCCCTCTTCCCTATTTTCTTCAAGATTGGACTTTTTGATCTAGAAGTGAACTGCCTCACGAAGATACTCTTTGGAGCGTTAGTTGTGGTGTCTCTCGTCATGGTGGCTCTGCAGCACTTTGCTGGTCGTTGGTACCTGCAGATCATAAGATTCCTTCTTTTGTTTTCCAACATCATTCCTATCAGGTAAGAGGTCTGAGGAGTGTGTGTTTTCATGTTGTAGCCATTTAAATGTGTATTGACCTTCTTTAATGTACAATTTCTTATTCCGACATCACACTGGATGACCCTTCTGAGTATTAAAAGGGGGCAGACTCTTCTTTAGGAGGGTGTAATAGAAATAGTGCTGGAATGAGAGTTAAGAAGGAAGCCTGAGTTAGAGTCCTGCTCTGTAATGATGAGCAAGTCAGTTAATGTGTCTCAGTTTTATGTCCTGTGAAATGGGCAGAGTAATACTTGAGTTACGTGCTGCATAGCGTTGTTCAAAAACTGTTAAACTTTTTTTTTTTTTTTTTGCTTTTTGGAGGGGGGAAGGCAGGGCAATTGGGGTTAAGTGACTTGTCCAAGGTCACACAGCTAGTAAGTGTTAAGTGTCTGAGGCCAGATTTGAACTCAGGTCCTCCTGACTCCAGGGCCAGTGCTCTATTCACTGCACCACCTAGCCACCCCAAACTGTTAAACTTTTAAGTGCTACAGAATTGTGAGCTTTTAATTGTCTTAATAACAAGTAAAGATCAAGTGGTACTTTGGTTCTCTAACTTTGGAGACCCTATTTTCCCCCCACAAAATCTTCCCTGGCTAACTGTACATCAAAATAATCTCTTTCCCTCTTTTAAAGTATTGTTATCTTTTGTTTTTACATCACTGTCACTTCTCGATATACGCCTTCCCTCTCCTATACTTTAGTTATTCAGTCCATAACCAGTTATTGACTGACTGGCTATCCTAAGAAAGCTGTCCTTTGTAACAAAGGATAAAAAAGGCAGGCAAAAAAGCAATTCAGCAAAACTGTCCAACATAGCAATTACTTCGCCATCTGTACAATATTCTGCACCTGCAATTCCCCACCTTTGCAAAGACCACATGATCTTTCAACATCTAACATGGGTCTAGTCATTTATCGGGCCCACAAGAAATGCTTTTTAATAGAGTCTTCTAGTTTTTATAGTACACGGAAGCTTTAAGAGGCAGCTAGGTGGGTCAGTGGATAGAACACTGGGCCTGGAGTCAGGAAGTCCTAAATTAAAATCTGACCTCAGCCACTTACTAGCCGTGTGACCATGGGCAAATCTCTCAACCCTGTTTTCCTCAGTTTCCTCATCCATGAAATGATCTGGAAAAGGAAATGGCAAACTACTTTAGTGTCTTTATCAAGGAAACCCCATGGACAGCATGCATGGTGGTTCATGGAGTCACAAAGAGTTAAAAATGGCTGAACAACAGTGACAACAGCCTTTAACATGCACCTTCTTTCTTAATTACATGTTGCCTCTATTTTCTTTAGTTATTTCATGTCATAATAAAAACAATAACTTATTTTCTGTAATGTTTGATGGTTTGCAAAGTACTTTCCATACAACCTTGTGACGTAGATAGTGGATTCTTATTCTCATTTTACAGATGAAAAGACTGAAGTCCAGAGGAGGGAAGTGGCTTACTCTTAGGGACACAACCAATAAGTGATAGAACCATGACTCAGACCCACATTTTCTGACTTACTCACTTCACCTGTTCCATTGCACCATGCTTAAAGAGAAGGCATCATGGCATCATAGAGTAAGAAGGCTTCTTAGCAGTTAGATGGTCTAAGCCCTTCATTTTCTAGATGAAGACATGGAGACAGAGAACTGAAGTGACACGCACAAGCTCATATAGAAAATAATTGACAGAGGTGGGTTCAAACTCACTTCTTCCAAGTCTAAATTCAGTCTTCTTTCTATAGTATTACATGCTGCCTCTTATCATTAGGCTTTGTTTTCTTTTTTTTTTTAATTGATTTGTTTATTTACTTTTAGTTTACAAGATTCAGTTCCAGAATACCTTGAGTTTCAAATTTTCTCCCCTCCCTAGGCTTTGTTTTCTTACTTACATAGTTGTATCACCTTTTAGAGCAGATTCTGATTTCTAGGATCATAGGATTTAGAGTGGAAAACGAACTTCAGAGATCATCTTGTTCTCACCTCCAACCCCACCCCTGTAGCTTCATTTTACAGGTGAAGAAACTGAGGCCTTGAGAGATTATGGCTTCTTAGCATGCCTAAGGCAGAATTACACATACATAAAGCACTAAAATTTTTGTTTGAAAGAATTGGAAAGAGCAGAAGAGCTATATGGGAGACAGTCATTCATCCTTTCCCTAACTCATTTATCCTTTAATCTGCCTGTTCCTTCTATCTATCTCTGTTCCTTACTACCAGTAGAGTCACTTTGGTCAAGTTACTTCATTTTCTTGGACCTCAGTTTCCACATCTGCAGAGTGATGGGGTTGGATGACTTTCAAAGTCCTTTATAGCTCTAGAGTTATGAACCTATTCCTGTACTCAGTAACATTTGTTCAATGACCTTAAGGTACCCATTCTAGAAACTATAGAGAATAAAAAGAAGATGGAGACATAGTCTTTGTCCTCACAGAACTAGTCTGGTTGAGGAGCTCAGCCATATTGAAAAAGAGATCTGACTGGAGGCATACATGAAACAGGAGAGGAAGTACGTACTGTGTTAGTGCAGAGGAGAGGTATGGTGATTGTATCAGGGAAAAAAAGATTCCTTGGATTTTGTTACTTGGTCAGTATTTAGGGTCTATATGAATCTAAGAATATTCACTAGTGCATCATTGACATAGAAAATGATTTCTCAGATCCTTCAAATCCCGTTGTTTTTTTTTTCTTTCTTGACAGTTTGCGTGTCAACCTAGACATGGGGAAAATTGTGTATAGCTGGGTGATTCGCAGGGATTCCAAAATTCCTGGCACTGTGGTTCGTTCCAGCACAATTCCTGAGCAGCTTGGACGGATCTCCTACTTACTCACAGACAAAACAGGTAACCTGTTAATTGGAGAGCAGGAGTTAAAATGTAGAATGAATGCTTGAGCATAATATATTCTTCATGTGGTCAGTTTAAAAAAAAATTTTGTTTTTCAGTTGTTTTAACATTTTTTTCTTCTCTTTGCTGCTACCTTTTCCCCACTGAGGAAAAAAGAAAAAGAAAATCTTTGTAAAATATTTGTAATCAAGCAAAATAAATTTCCAGATTGGCCCTGTACAAAGAAATATGTCTTATTCGGCATTTTGAGTTCATCATCTCTCTTTCAGGAGGTGTTAGTTATCCAGCTTCAGCATTAGGCCTCTGGTATCATAGTTGGTCATTGTATTAATTAGGGTTCTTCAGCCTTTTAAAGTTGTTTTTCTTTACATCTTGTTTTATAAATTGTTCTCCTGGTTCTACTCACTTCACTCTGTATCACTTCATAAAAGTCTTCCTATCTGTTTCTGAAATTATGTCTATTTTAAGTTCTTATGGCACAGTAGTATTCCTCTGCATTTACATAACTTAATTCAGTTACTCACCAACTAATGGGCATCCCTTTATTTTCCAGTTCTTTGTATAATTGAAATTAATAAGAATTTTTTCTCTCGGAAGATTAGAGGAATGTGTTCCTGCTTCTTTGAATGTTTTGGAGAACAGGAACAGGTTGCTTCTTTGACGAGATGTTCCCTTCCTGAAAATAGGCACGGTCATTCATTTTAGGAATTGTGCTTGTTACAGGTATCCTTTTTTCAGAGAAAAAGTTATTTTTTCCAATTACATGTAAAAGCAGTTTTTAACATTTGTTTTTTAAAAAAATTTTGAATTCCAAATTCTGTCTCCTCTTTTCTTCCCCTCTTATTGAGAAGGCAATCAATTTGATATAGGTTATACATGTGTTGTTTTGCAAGACATATTTCCATATTATTCATGTTGTGAAAGAAAACAGATAAAAACATAAAAAAAATAAAGAAAATAAAAATTAGTATCCTTTGTTCTGCATTCAGAATCTATCAGTTCTTTCTCTGGTGGTGGATGACATTTTTATTTTTCATCATAAATCCTTCAGAATTGTCTTGGATCTTTGCTTTTCTGAGAATAGTGAAGTCATTCATAGTTGATCATCGTGCAGTATTGCTGTTACTGTGTACAATGTTCACTTGGTCCTTGTCACTTCACTTTATATTAGTTCATATAAGTCCAGGTTTTTCTGAAAGCATGCTGCTCATCATTTCTTATAACACATTTATATTCCATCACAATCATATACCATAACTTATTCAATCATTCCCCAGTTCATGAGTGGCCCCTCAATTTCCAATTCTTTGTCGCCATAAAAAGAGCTGCTATAAATATTTTTGTACGTATAGGTCCTTTTCTTCTTTTTTTACTTTTCTTATCTTTTTAATCTCTTTATGATACAGACCTAGAAGTACTATTGCTGAGTTAAAGGGTATGAATGGTTTTATAGTGCTTTGGGCAGAGTTTCAAATTTCTCTCCTGAATGGTTGGATCAGTTCACAACTCTACCAACAGTGCATTAGTGTCCCAATTTCCCCCCCATCTCCTCTAATATTTGTCATTTTGCTTTTCTGTCATATTAGCCAATCTGATAGGTGTGAGGTATCTCAGAATTGTTTTAATTTGCATTTCTCTGATCAGTATTATGTTAGAGCACTTTTTCATATGATTATAGATAGCTTTGATTTCTTTGTCTGAAAACTTCTGGCTCATATCCTTTGGCCATTTATCAATTGGGAAATGACTCATATTCTTATAAATTTGATTCAGTTCTCTATATATTTGAGAAATGAGGCCTTTATCAGAGAAATTTGCTATAAATTTCCCCCTCCCCCCACTTTTCTGACTTCCTTTTAATCTATACTGCATTGGTTCTATTCATACAAAAAACCTTTTAATTAAATATGTTACAGGGACTCTTACCCAGAATGAGATGGTCTTTAAACGACTCCACCTTGGAACAGTTGCTTATGGATTAGATTCAATGGATGAAGTACAGAGCCACATATTTAGCATATACACCCAGGTAAAGTAATTCTAAGTTGCTGTTTTTAAAGAAAATCAATTTTTCTCTGTTCTTCAATAAATTGATGTACGGTTAAATTTTTTTCTGTGATAATCTATATCAGACCTTCCCTTTGAATGCCTTGATTAATGTTTATGATCTAAGGGTTGTTAAATTTTGTTGTATGGGTAGGAGACATTTTGTCAAAAGAGGGACTTGAAGTTGATGTTTTTTACTACTGAATCAGATGCTTTATTGATTGATTGATTGATTGATTGATTGGAAGGGGAGGGCAGAGCAATTGGAGTTAAGTGACTTGCCCAAGATCACATGGCTAGTAAGTGTTAAGTGTCCGAGGCCAGATTTGAACTCAGGTTCTCCTGACTCCAGGGCTAATGCTCTATTCACTGTGCCACCTAGCTGTTCCTCAAATGCTTTTTAAAATATGATGAACAGATAGTAAGCACAGGTGACTCTTGTATTCTTTTCATCTTTCAGTCCATTATGAGATTCTAAATATGTGGTCCATTATATGTGAGGTTTCTTGCTAATACTTGCCTGTTTTCTTCTAGTGTCCTTTCTTGATTCCCTTAAAGCCTTCCCTCTGTTGGTCGTTCCTAGTTTTCTTGTATTTTTCTTATTGGTACACAGTTGTTTGCATGTTGTCTCCCTCATTAAACCAAGAGCTCCTCCAATATAGGGATGGTATTTTTTGGTTTTGTTTTTATTCCTAGTCCTTAGCACAGTGCCTGGCACATGATAGCTGCTTAATAAATACTTGTTGACTTATTATCAAGGATACCCTGAATGCATATTTAAATGTTTGAGTATATTTGAAGATAATCAGTCATACTGAAATGCTAATGAATCTTGGGAGAAATGTATGATAATTATGACGATAACTGACATAGAAGCCTTCCAACTTTACAAAGTCATTTAAATACATTACTTTATTTCAGCTTTATGACTATCTTCCAAAATAGGTACTACTGATGTTATTTTTCCCATTTTAGAGATGAAGAAACTGAGATTCTACAACAGCAGTTCTCAACCTGTGGGTCGAGATCCCTTTGGGGGTTGAATGTCTCTTTCACAGGGGTCACAGGGGTTGTTTAAGACCATTGGAAAACACATTTCCGATGGTGAGACACTGAGCTCCTCTATCTGTCGGCCCTCATGCAGACATGCCCACATACAAGTATTAAAGGGTCGGGCAGCATTAGGAAGGTTGAGATCCACTGCTCTACAAGGTTAAGTGACTTGTTTGTGTTCCAAGTATCAGAGTAAAGATTTGAACCCAAGTCTTCCTGACTCAAAGTTCAGCCTCTCTATCTTTATGAAGTCAGGATCCTATTTGTATTAAAATTTATTTACCAAATAAATGAAGAGTCATAGAACTTTAGAGTTGTAAGGGTTTCTTAGAGATATCTGATTTCTTATTCACTAGAGCACTGAATGTCACAATCATTATTGACATCTAATTAACTTCTTGAATGTCTGCTGTCATTCATAGTCGATCATCATACAGTATTGCTGTTACTATGTACAGTGTTCTGTTGGTCTTGCTCACTTCACTTTGTATCAGTTCATATAAGTCCAGGTTTTTCTGAAAGCATTCTGCTTGTCATTTCTTATAACACATTTATATTCCATCACAATCATATACCAGAACTTATTCAGCCATTCTCCAGTTGATGAGTGGCCCCTCAATTTCCGTTTCTTTGTCACCACAAAAAGAGCTGCTATAAATATTTTTGTACATATAGAATTTGTAAGTCATAGCTTGGAAATATAAGAATAACTGCTGTAGTGCTGAAACGTGAAGTATTTAAAAATTGTTAAAGTAACATTATCTTTTAACAACAGTAATTTGCTCTTTTGAAACAGATTAGGCAAAACAATGTTACAGGTTTTAGATAGTTTTATGAAACATTGTTATAAATGGACAAGCCATGGGGCAAATGATATTCCTAGGTTTAGGTTGAAATATATTAACAATGTTTATTGCAGAACAGATATGGGTACTATGCCTTTTTTTTTTTTTGTAATAATACTATTGTCTTTTATAGCTCACAAAGTATCTTCACATGCATTCTCTCATTTGGTGCCCCCTCCAGCTAAAGTAGTCAGGATGGGTGGCAGCATTCTATTTTTACAAATTAGAAGACTAAAATTTGGAGTGGTGAAGAGATTTGCTTAAATTCTAGTCTTTCTGAGTCTGAGCCCAATACTTTATCCTTCATACTATCTAGTTGCCAGATGTCTCATAGGCATCTCAAGCTCCACATATCCAAAACTGTTCTCATTAGCTAAACACACATCTCCTTTTGATTGCCCAATTTTCCCCCCCTCCCCCAGCAGAGGGGAGGAGGAGAGTGGTTTTTATTTATATTTTTTGAATTTTATTTATTCTGTTCTGAACTTGAGAAATAAAATGAGCATTTCTGTAACAGTAGAAAAAAAATGATTGTCCATGAAACTTTAAATGTTATGTACAACTTAGTATGCCCTTTGACCCAGAAATGCCACTCCTATTCCCCGTTTTTTTTCCCCAAGGACACCACCATTTCTTCAATTATAAAGGTTTTCAAATGTAAAGTCATCCTTAACTCTTCCTTCTAATTCATCCAGTATAAAAAGTCAGTTGCCAAGGCTTACAATTTTACTTCCCAAATATTTTTTTATATCTGTCTCCTTTTGTCTACTTACATCACAGCTCTCCTAGTTCTGCCCTAGTAGATGGTACCTGAGGTAGGACTTAAGCCCAAGACTTTACTGTAAATTATGTAGTCCGGGAAACTATATTCCCTCTCTTCTAGTCTAGCTCATGGTAATTTAAAAAATATATTTTTTGGCTAGCTTCAAAAATTGACTGAAGCCATCCAGGGTCTGTAGCAGAAAAGGTCCTGGAGTAAGAGTTATGGTTGCTGCTGGGCTTGTGTGTACCAGTGAGGAATGGCACAAAACTGTCCTGGTAGGAAAGCTCAGCACTTTTATTTTGGCCTAATTGTATGAGTAGTAGCCTGGGGATGAGGCTTCTGAAACCTTTGTCAAAGATGTTAGTCTGCTTTTCTTGGTGAGAAATTCTTCTCCTCCCCCTTCCCCCCATTTCTCTAAAAAGATGGTGAATATTAAGGTATAAAATTTCTTCACTATCTGTTACAATTTTTGTGATGAGAACAGGTATATATGATTTGAATGTTCATTTTTTCCCGGGTAAATGTATCTAAACTAGCCAAAATTTTGAAAGTTGATGGGGAGGGGATGGCAAGTCTAAATGTATCCACCACTTGAAGCGTTCTGAATTTTTACACTTGCTAATATCCCTTTATATATAAACACTCATACATCTATGTATAGAATTTTTAGTGAAACCAATTAACAAACATTTATTGAATGTCCACCTTTGACTATTGTCCTCTTGACCTCTTCTAAGAGTATAAGCTGAAGAAAATGTGCTGGCCTATAGTGATAGAGGTTCTTTCCCCATTGGATTTACCTATATCAATGACATCACAGGCCCAATACCCATGTCCCCTATTATCTAATGTGCCAGGAACTATGCTGGATTTGGGAATACAATTAAAGAAATCAAATAATCCCTATTCTCAAGGAACATGTAATTTGTTTGAAGTGATAACATGTTTGTTTTTAAGTCTTGATGTGCCTTGTATCATTCTCTAACAGACCATAAATAACTATTGTAAAAAAAAAAGTTTGTTTTTTATAAGATTTTATGGTTGACAAAGTGCTGTCATATCCACCTTCTTGTCTGATCTTCACAACCACTCTGAAAGGTAGGAAGGACACATCATAATCATGAAGATCATAATCATAATCACATCAAGACACATCATAATTCCTTTAAAAATGAGACTGACTCCTTCTTGTAGCAGTGTGAACAGTTAGAATTTATATAACAAGCAAATTCTTGTGAAATCACAATGATGTTTATGAGCCTGAATGTTTCAAAATGCATGACATAGTTATTGAGTTCAAGAATGTAAACATAGAGAACAGAAAATGTTGTAACATCCTTGACTATTGCTTAATTCCCCCTTTAAAAATCCAAAGCTGTAACACAGGATTGGAGCAGGACTCTGGTCAGTCAGACTCTGTTTCTTCTTGTTTAAACAAGTAAAACCTCTTGACTTTAACAAATAGTGTGAGTACAAAATAAACACAAGATAGTTAAGGAGGAGGGCACTAGCAGTGGAGAAGAACAGGAAAGTCTTTATGTAGAAAGTTGTGTTTGATGTGTGTCTTGAAGGATGGAAGGGATTTTCTATGAAGCAGAGGTTGGGGGTGGTGGGAGGGGAGGCATCTCCAGGCCTTGAGGATGTCCAGAGCACAGGCACTATTGCATGAATCCCTGAGGGAAGGCAGCAAGAGGCCAGTGTGACTTCCATTGAGCTGTGCCAACTGTGCCAATGGGATTTCCATCTCTTCGTACACCTCTGTATAAGACTTCCACTTCCTACTGTGCTCTCTTGATCTCCAGCCTCAGGTGAGAAGAGGAGTGACCTTCCCTCAGACTTTGGGCCTTCTGTCTCCTGCCGAGCCTGTTTGCTGAGGGAACAGGAAGAGAAAAGTTGGTAGGTAGCAGGACTTCCATTTTTTCCTGCTCTGTCTCCAATTTTCAGAGGGAAGAAGAGAAGTGAAATGAAGCCTCCCATCTGATCTTGTGCCTTCTTACTCATGCCTGGCCACATCCAACATGTTCCAGTGATTCTGAATCCCTGTAGGTCTTCATCCAAACCCTACTGCCTACCATCCAGTTCTTTATTCCCATCCCTCACACCCTCTCATCCTAAAGTAGCATCCAAATGCTTCACATCTCTTTCGCTATACTCTCTGGAATGCTTGTTGTACAGGCAACAAACTTGCCCTTGTCTTAAATCTTCCTCTCCCATACCTGTAATAACTGAGATCTGATTCCCCTTGATGACACAGACTCCCTGGCTGTACCTTCACTCATTCCCCCTAGTTCACTGATTGAAGTAGGGGAATTGGGTTATTCCTTACTCTCCACTTGACTTCCAGGTTCTCCTACCTCCATCACTCAGTAACTTATCCACCTTTGAGGTTCATATAATTCATACATACCAACCAATCAAAATCCTGGTAATTGTTGACTACACACCTCTAATTTACTCCCCTTCCTTTTTTCCTCAATGAGTTCAATACCTGGCTCATAATTTTTCTCTCCTTAATTCCTTCCCACATGCTAGAGGACTCTCTCTCTCTCTCTCTCTCTCTCTCTGTCTCTCTCTGTCTCTCTGTCTCTCTGTCTCTGTCTTTCTTTCTGTCACTCCCTTGTTCTCCTTCCTCCCTCCAACATCTTAATTACTCAGTTCCTCAACCTACTGATTTCTCATGACATGTTCTTCCATACTACCTGAGCCACACATGAAGATGGTCATACCCACAAATATACCACCTCCATGTTCAGGAATTCCAAAATCATCTTATCTGACTATAATCTATTGGCTTTCCATTTTTCCCTCTGCCTTGCCTTACCAAACCCTACTCTTCATCCACACTATGACTTTTAACCCCTCCACCCTCCAGTCTTCTCCTAGCTCATCATCCCATGCACTAACTACTTTTTTCTCTTTTTCTCATCTTGACCCCTTGGTAACTGAGTTCAACCCTACACTGTCCTTTTCTCTTGAACTCCTATTTCCCTTATATTAGTGATTGTACCCTGCCAAGTCTCAGGATCACCCTCTTGGATCACTTCAACCTGTGATCCAATTTGGATCATTCTTTTGCTACCTTCACTCCTACAAATAAGCTGAACAAAGGTAGAGAAAATAATTAAGCCATTTTGCTTGGGTCCACTACAAATTTATGTTATGTAACCTTAACTTAGGGTCCTCACAGCTCCTAGGCAATCCTTCTGCACCTCCCTTATTAATTTCCTATCTCATTCTCCAGTGACTCTTACAAATTTTTCCATTCCTCTCCAAACTTCCTGTGGCTCTTCCTCCTTTCCTGCCTCCCCCCCCCCAACTGAAAATCTTGCCTCATGTTTTACAGAAGAAATTGAGGCCATACACTATGAGCTCCCTCTTCTCTCTTCCACTCAGATGCCTTCTTCCACTCTCTCCTCCTTCACCCTTGTCTCACACACAGAGATGGCCCTGTTCTTTACTAAGATAAACCTTTCTCCCTGCATAAGCTATCCCATTCCATCTCTTATGCTACAACAGATTCTGCCTTTTGTTATCCCCACTCACTTATTTTCAATCTCTCCTTATATACTGACTCTTTCCTTACAAATGTGCTCATGTCTCCCCCATCCTCAGAAAACCCTCACTTGATCCTTTCATTTCCACTAGATCTATTCTGTTCTTTGTGGCTAAACTTCAAAAGACTGTCTGTAATGAGTGCCTCTACTTTCTCTCCTCTACTCTCTTTTTAAACCCCCAATGATCTGACTTCTGACATCACGATTACACCAAAACCATTTTCTCCAAAGGTACCATTGATCCTTTAATTGCCAGATCAATGTCCTCTCTCAGTCCTCATTCCTCTTGACCTTTCTCCTGCTTTTCATGCATTGGTCACCTTTTTGTCCTTGGTACTCTCTTCTGTATGGGTTTTTGGGATCCTACTCTCTCCTAGTCCTTCTCTTATCTATCACACTTCTCCTTTTCCCTGTTCTTTGCTGAATCCTCATCTGGATCAAATCTTCTAGCCATACGTGTCCCACAGATTTGGTCCTGGGCCCTCTTTTCTTCTTCCTTCGTGCTGCTTCACTCATCGGCCACCGTAGTTATCATTTCTATGCTGATGATTCTTAGATCTATGTATCTTGCTCTAAATCCTATGCTGACTTTCAGTCTCACATATCCAGTTCCTTTCCGACATTTCAAACTAGGTGTCTGGTAGACATTTTAAATTCAGCATGTCTTAAACTAAACTCATCTTTCCCTCTAATCCTCACCCCATACTTCTCTGTTTCTGTCAAGGGCACTGCTATGTTCTCAGTCCTCCAGGTTTGCAACCTAGCTGATCTCTTTAGTTCCTTATTCTTATCTCCTGTATATAGCCTGTTGCCAAGATCTATCACTTTCTCCTTTGTAACATTTTTCAAATGTGCTCCCTTCTATGCTCTGATACTGCCACCACCTTGGCATAGACCCGCATCATCTCATGCTTGGATTACTGAAAGAGCTTGTTGGTGGGTCTGCCTGCTTCAACCCTCTCCCCTCTCCAGTCTATCCTCCATTCAGCTGCCAAAGTGATTTTCCTGAAGGGCTGTTCAGACCACATCACTCCTCTACCTAATAAATTCCCTATCACCTCCAGGCTCAAATACAGTATCTTTTGTTTGACATTCAAAGCTCTTCTTCGTAACCTATCTTCTTATCTTTCTTGTCTTCTTATGCTTTACTCCCCAACATGTACTCTTTGATCTAGTAACCCTGGCCTCCTGACTGTTCCATGAATAAAATACTTCATCTCTTGGAACTAGGCATTTTCTCTGGCTGTCCCTCATCCCTGGGAATGTTCTCTCTTCTCATCTCCACTGTCTGGCTTTGCTGATTTCCTTCAAGTCCTTACTCAAATTCCATCTTCTTTATAAAGCATTTCCTAATCCCTCTTAATTCTATTACCTTCCCTCTGTTTATTATTTTCTTTTTATCCTGTTTGTAGCTAATTTGTACATATTTATTTGCTTGTTGCCTCTCTGATTAGATTGTAAGCTTCTTGGGGTTGTCTTGTGCCTTTTTGTATCCACTGTACTTAGCAAAGTGTCTAGCACACAGTAGACACAATAAATTCTTATTGCTTGACTGAAAGTAGGAGATAGAGAAAAATGAAATAGTTTCTGTCCTCAAGAAGCTTTGAAAGAAACAAATGAGAAGAATAAACTTCTTTTGGGTGGCAGTTTCTTCCTCTCTAAAGTGAGGATTTTGACCTACATTATAAGGTCTATTTCAGCCCTGCCATTGTTTTATTAGATTCTTTGTTCTAGGGTCCAGTTCTAGTGCAGTTTAAATTGCTATGATTCAGATGGAAAAGAGAAAAGAAAGAGACACAAATTCTTCTTACAAGCTAAATACAATGTACTTCCTTTTGCCTGCTTCAGCAACTCATAATGACGTTTTTGAAGGCCAAATATCTATCTACCTATGTAATTTAATCCTCATAATATTATTGTGAGGCAACTTATCATAGTGGATTGAGAGTTTCCCTTGGGACCAAGATAACATGGATTCAAATACAGCCTCTGAAATATGCTGGATTCATTACCCTGGGTAAGTCATATAATCGCTTAGTGCCTTAGGCAAGTGCAAGGCAAGTCCGTAAGACAAGTGCAAGTATAACTTAAGTTGCAGAACAAGTGCTGACATGTATTAGTAGACTTTCCTCACCCAGGACTTCCCCATCCCTATGACATCACTGGTCTAGTCATATTCATGTTCCTTATAATATTATATAAAATATGTTGAAGGTGGGAGACAAAGAAGATCAGGTTAATTTAATCACCATTAACTAAGCTTGGTGGGGTTAGAAACCCTATGTCATAGATGCCACTTGCTGGCAACTAAGATTTTATTTGGTCATTTCTTGCCTTTTTATTTTGTCTCTTTGTAGTCGTAGACTGTAATTGTTGCAAGGGATTCTGGGACATAATATTTAGAATACTGGAGCTCAGAAAGACCTTGGAACATAGAACATGGAATGTTATAGTTTGCAAGGGGCCTTAGAGATAATGTAGTTGAAACTCTTTTTACAGATAAAGACACTGAGATGCAGATAAATTATCTTTGTTTCTTTCACTGAAATCACGTACAGAAGAGTTTTCCTGTATCACTTGGAAGCATTGCATTGCTGATTTTAATGGTGGCTTTTACTTCTTATTCTTCTTCCTGTCCCTCTCTGTACCACAGATGGATGCAGGAGGCAAAACTCCCTCAATGTACTTTTCATCTACAATGGATCTTTCTCTTTACTCAGTTTAAGATTTATTGTGCTGCCCAGCTCACCAAATGAGAACCCAGATTCCCTGGGAAATCATTTCTACCACATATCTATTGCTAGTTAAACAGAGCAAAGGCAAAGGTCCAGTGACTGGACCAAAATTTTCCTGTAATAAAGACTTTAGACGATAACCAAACTTTGTTGTAATGTGACAAAAATGCCTCAATGCTATTGGCATGATTGCTTGCATATAATGTTTACATTGTTCTCCCTATAGAACTAGCTGCACCTGATAATATGCTTTTCGCTGAAAGTTGTGTTTTTAAGGAAACAATTGATGGTGCCAGGTGAATATGTATGCCTGTGAGGTAGTTATACCTTAATTTATATAATAGTTATATTTCTAAGAATTCAATTCCACTCAACAAACACTTATTAAGTAATTACTCTATGAAAAAAACTGGGCTGGGGTTGATGAAACAAAGACAAAGAAAGAAGTAACCAGTTCCTCCCTTCATGGAGCATACTGAGTCAAGTCAATGAACATTAAGTACCTACTCTGTGTCAAGAACTCTGCTGGCTAAGGAGTACTAAGCTAGAAATTGTTGTTGAGTCCTTTTAGCCCTGTTTTACTCTTTATGACCCCATTTGGGGTTTTTTTTGGCAAAGATACTGCATTGGTTTGCCATTTTCTTCTCCAGCTCATTTTATAGATAAGGAAACTAAGGCAGACAGGGTTAAGTGACTAACCCAGGGTCACATAACTAATGAGGGTTTGAGGCTGGGTTTTTCTGACTCTAGACTCAGTGCTCTATCCGCTGTGCCCCCAGTTGCTCCATTGAGCTGGAGGTAGAAGTTTATAAATTATTGTTCAAAAATTAAGTCATTCCCTAGGGCAATTTGCAATTTTTTTTATTAATTCTATCTTTAATTAATGCTTTTGTAATGCCTGTAATTTATTTATAAAGTAAATAGCCAACTCAGTAGGGAAAGAGACTTTACTAATTTCATTAATATAGAAGCCCTTAGGTAAAGAAATTTCCTGTTCCAATGTATGTTAGTCTCTTTTCTGCACTTAAAGTATTAAGAGGATTGCCTATAGCAAGTGACTTGCCTAAGGCCACACCCCAGAATGTGTCACTGGTGAGACTTGAATCTGGGTCTTCCTGGTTCTGAGGCCAGATCATTATCTTCTATACCATGTTCCTTCTCCCATAATTAATCTTTTTTATAAAGTTAGATTTTCATATGTTTGATAAATGCCAAGTGCCCACTATGAATTAGCTACAATATTATTGCTGATTTTAGAAAAGGGACATTTATTTTTTTAATATATTTTTTATTTTTAGTTTTCAATATTCATTTCCATAAGATTTTGAGTAGTTCCAAAATTTCTCCCCATCTCTCCCCTACCCTACATCCCAAGATAGCAAGCATACTGATTACCGCTTCCGCCAGTCTGCCCTCTCTTATATTTCCCTCCCCCCCATTCTTCCACAGTCCCTTCTTTCTTGTGGAGTAAGATGAATTTCTCTACCCCATTGCCTGCATATCTTATTTCTGGTTGCATGTAAAAACAATTTTTTTAAACATTTGTTTTTAAAAGTTTGAGTTCCAGATTCTCTCCCTTCTTTCTTCTTCATCCATACACACTGAGAAAACAAGCAATTCAATATAGGTTATACATGTGTAGTTATGTAAAACATTTCCATGGTAGTCATATTGTGAAAGACTAACTATATTTTCCTCCATTCTATCCTGCCCCCCATTTATTCTGTTTTCTCCTTTCACCCTGTCCCTTTTCAAAAGTGTTTGCTTCTACCTACCCCTCCCCCAATTTGCCCTCCCTTCTATCATCCCCTTTCCTCTTACTTTCCTGTAGGGTAAGACACCTAGCTGAGTGTGTATGTTATTCCCTCCTTAAGCCAAGTCCAATGAAAGTAAAGTTGACTCATTCCCTTTCACCTCCCTACTCTTCCCCTCCATTGTAACAGTTTTCTCTTGCCTCTTTTATGTGAGATAATTTACCCTGTTATGTCTCTCCCTTTCTCCTTCTCCCAATGTATTCCTCTCTCACCTCTTAATTTTATTATTTAGATATCATCCCTTTGTATTCAACTTACCCTGTACCCTCTGTCTATGTATACACACACACACCTATACATACATATATATGTATACATAACATATGCAATATATGTATACATACACACTTGCACAGACACATACGTATGTATATATATATATATATATATATATATATATATATATATATATATATATATATTTATGTATATATTCCCTTCAACTATCCTAATACTGAGAAAAGTCTCATGAGCTACAAATACTGTCTTTCTATGTAGGAATGTAAACATTTCAACTTTAATAAGTTCCTTATGATTTCTCTTTCCTGTTTATCTTTTCATGTCTCTCTTGCTTCTTATATTTGAAAGTCAGATTTTCTGTTCAGCTCTGGTATTTTCATCAAGAATACTTGAAAGTCCTTTATTTCATTGAATGTCCATATTTTCTCCTATAGTATTATCCTCAGTTTTGCTGGGTAGGTGATTCTTGGTTTTAATCCCAGTTCCTTTGAATATCATTCCAAGCCCTTTAATCCCTTAATGTAGAAGCTGCTAGATCTTGTGTTATCCTGATTGTGTTTCCATAATATTTGAATTGTTTCTTGCTGACAGCTTATGTCTATCTTATCTCTATGACCTGGGAACTCCGAATTTGGCTGTAATATTCCTAGGAGTTTTCTTTTTGGGATCTTTTTCAAGAGGCAATCAATGCATTCTTTCAATTTCTATTTTACCCTCTGATTCTAGAATATCAGGACAATTTTCCTTGATAATTTCTTGGAAGATGATGTGTAGGCTCTTTTTTTTGAACATGGCTTTCAGGTAGTCCAGTAATTTTAAAATTATCTCTCCTGGATCTATTTTCCAAGTGAGTGGTTTTTCCAGTGAGATATTTCACATTGTCTTCTATTTTTCCATTCTTTTGGATCTTTTATAATATCTTGATTTCTCATAAAGTCATTAGCTTCCATTTGCTCCCTTCTAATTTTGAAGGAATTATTTTCACCAGTGAGCTTATGAACTTCCTTTTCCATCTGGGCAATTCTGCTTTTTAAGGCATTCTTCTCCTCATTGGCTTTTTGGACCTCTTTTGCCATTTGTTAGTCTATTTTTTTTTCTTTTTGGAGGGGGGAAAGTAGGACAAGTGGGGATTAAGTGACTTGCCCAAGGCCACATGCCTAGCAATTTTTAAGTGTCTGAGGACAGATTTGAACTCAGGTCCTCCTGACTCCAGGGCCAGTGCCATCTAGCCTCCCCTAGTCTATTTTTTAAGGTCTTATTTTCTTGAGTATTTTTTTTGGGTCTCCTTTAGCAACTTGTTGACTCATTTTTCATGATTTTCTTGCATCACTCTCATTTCTCTTCTCAGTTTTTCCTCTACTTACTTGGTTTTCAAAATCCTTTTTGATCTCCTCCATGGCCTGCAATCAATTCGTATTTTCTTGGAGGTTTTTGATGCAGGAGTTTTGACTTTGTTATCTTCTTCCGGTTCTATGTTTTGATCTTCTTTGTCACCAAAAAAGGATTCTATAGTCTCATTTCTTTTTCTTTGTTTGCTCATTTTCCCAGCCAATTACTTGGCTTTTGAGCTCTTTGCCACAGTAGAACTCTCCTTCCTGAGTGGAGAGTGCTGTGTCCCAAATTCCTGGGGTTTTGTGCAACTATTGTCAGAGCAACCTGCCTTAGAACTGTGAGGAGGACTCCCTCTCCGCAACCACCACAAGTTCTGACAAGCCAGCACTCCTCCTCACCCCAGGACCCCCACCCAAGACTATGACCCAGATCCAAGCCGGGCAAAATGAGAGAATCTTTCCTCATTGCCAGCAAAGAGATTACTGCAATTGCCCTCTGATCAGCCGCTTGGTCCCCCCACCATCTGTGGGCCTGGAGCTCTAGAAGCAGCCACTGCTGCTGCCACCACCATAGCCATTGCAGCCACTGCCACCTCCGCCACCCTGGGGGCAGGAGCCAGAGAGCACTCTTTTCTCACTCAGGTCCAGCATAGTTTCCCCACTGACCTTATACTTTCTCATTGGTGTTTGTGGGTTGAGAAGTCTGAAAACTGCCACAGGTGCCAGCTGTTTAGTCCTCTGAGGCCTACTCTGGCCTGCTCTGTGCTGCCTATGTCAGTATGGGACTGCAATAGATTCTTCCTGTTGGCCTGCCAGGCTGCCTTCAGTGGGATATTTGTTTCACTTTGACATTTTGGGTTCCATAGCTCTAAAATTTGTTTAGAGTTATTTTTTTACAGGTATTGGAGGTAATTAGGGGATGAGCTCAAGCAAGTTTCTGCTTTTACTCTGCCATCTTGGCTCTGCCCCACTAAGGAAAAAATCCAGAAAAGGAACATTTCGATAGTGTTTTAAGGTTTGCTAAGCACTTTATATACATTATTTCCTTTTAATCTCACAACAATCTTGTGAGGTAAGTAGTACACATATCATTATTTCTATTTTATAGATGAAGAAACAAGTCAAGTAGAAAAGCTAAGTGACTTTTCCAGTGTTACATACAAAGTGCCAGGTCTTCTAGACTCCAAATCCAGTACTTTATCAACTGTACTGCCCTGCCCCTTTCTAGGTAGAGTACCCATGTATATGCTCAAGGAATGTAACTGAGTTTCAATTTTGCTACTGTTTTAGAATCATTAACTTTTAAAAACTGGATTCAGACTATCCTAGAAAGGAACTATAGACGACATTTTAGAAGCATAGAGTGGCAGCTAGGTGATGTAGTGGCTAGAGAGCTCGACTAGAGTCATGAAGAACTGAGTTTGAATCCTACCTTAGACACTTACTGTGTGAACCTGGACAAGTTACTTAACCTCTCTGAGCCTCAGTTTCCTTATCTATAAAATGGAAATAATAATACTGTCTAGCTCACAAGGTTGTTGTGAGGAGCAAATGAGATAATATATAAAGTGCTTTGGAAATCTTAAAGCACTATATAAGTGCTAGGTATTATATTATGGTTACAATATGTAGCATCTTGTCTTTAGCCAGGTAAATATCTAAATAAGTAGGGATGGAAAGGAGATTTATAAAATTTTGCTGAAAACTTCTTTCATGTCATAAAGTGAACAGAATCTACTAATCACTTTGTGCCTCAGTTTCTTCATTTGAAAATATGAATTATTTAATCTTTACTGTTTTTCTCTGGCACTTTGAAAAATCTGGAAGATTTGGATAAGTTGTGAACCTTTGAAAATCGCTGTAGGAAACTAGGATATTTGAATTTTCAGATTTCCTTTTCTGTAGTGGTTTGTATTAATATTCATCATTTATTTGCAGTAAATTTTGTATAATATGCATAACATGCAGTACCGATTATGAGAAATAAAACAGTTGTACATTCTGACTTGAAATTTAATTTAAAAAAAGATTTCTTTTAACACAGCCTCGAATTAACATCTGTAAAAGTATTTGCAGCACTTCATTAATGAGAAACAGGAGGTGTCTTTTCAGTGGCTCCTGATTTCCTTTTGTGAGCTGTGACCCTGCAGAATTACTCTCTATGCAGAGATCTGAATGTCCCACACATCTCTTTGTGTTTGGTTATGAAATCACTTCTGACCTCACATGAAGCTTTTTTATTTTCCCTATGTGAGGGACCAGTGTTTTTCCCCAGGGCAAAATGTGTAGTAACCTGCCTTCTTGGCTACTACATCTGTTTTTGTTTTCCACTGGCATTTTTTTAAGTAAGAAGAAATGTGTCTAGGTTAAAGGGCCTGGGGAGAGGATATAGAGATAAACACTGTAAGATTTGAAACTCTTCCAGAGAGCTTGATGGAGAGATGGAAGAGCGTCCCTTCTCAAATTGATTGCAATTGGCTGTAAGATAACACTGCTGTTACTGTTTTAAAAGTTGTCTTACCCACATGTGTGTCTTCACTTTGAAAGAACTTGAGAATTCTTATTTTATCATCATACTAATCCTATGAGGGAGGACAGATATCGGCTGACTTATTTTATTGATGAGGAAACAAACACAAGCCTAGGACTTGAGTTGCCAAAGGTGTTGAAAGACTAGCACCTGACCCTCAGCGCAGTGGTGCACCAGACCCAAGTGGTTCACATCTTCATGAAACTTCAAGTGATACTACTTGGCTCAGTTGTTCATTTTGGTGAGCATTCAGTCTGATTTGGAAACCAATTCATGTGTGGTTTTCTTCGTTTGCACTGTTAATGGTAGCTGACCACATTTGACTTTTGTAGTGGATTATTTTATTTATGAAATCCAGTGCTTTTCATGTGGCCAATGGTTCAAATATATAGGTTCAAATCCTTTGTTATAGTAGGTACTAACGTTGCAAACCAAAGTAATCATTCTGTCAGCTGTTGTGATGATTGGTTCTGCTGACACATATTAATGTTGTGGGTCATTCCAGGTGCTGAATAATGTGTAAAAACCCAAAGGACACATGTTTTCCAGTTTAAATGACTGAATTTGCCCAAATTGCTCATGATGCATCTTTGCATTGTAATGGTGATAACTTTTCTGTAAATTTTTGATCCTTTTTACAATCTCAGCGTTAAATTCTTTGTAATTAAAAGCACTTGGCAAATGAAGATTCATTTAAACTGTAGTTCTGATTCATTACTCTAATTACTGTTACCATGCAATGCCCTTTGACCTGGAAGCGAAACTTTTGTCCTCTTGACACCAGAGGTTAACCGAGCAGGAAGCCAGAGCACTGTGTGTCCCCTCAGTGACCAGCATAATTTAGTAATTGTCTAATTACCTGAAAAGTCTGACGCTGCTACTAAAAATAGTATTAAAAAATGAAATGAAAGTTATTTTCTCGTTCCAGGAAACCCATCTGTTTTCTATTTTGGGGCAACCATGTGTTCATGTATCTCAAATCTCAATTCATTCTTAACTATCAGATCACTTGTCTTCTGTTGAATGAAATGGTTTTTAAATACAACATCAAATCTAAAGACTTTTTGGACATTTTGAGCTACTAGGCTCAAACTCTTAATTACTATCAGTTGTGGGAAAAGTAAATTTGCTGTAAGTCGTTGCTGGTCTCCAAAAGTGGATTAGACATTTGAGGACCAGGATTTGTGTGTTCCATCTTTGTTGTTATTTCATTTATTTCCTCTGTTGAAATTCTGAGTTAAGTATTAAGTCACTGACTACTTGAAAGTGGGGACAGTTCATTTGTCAAATGGAAATACTTCACCTGTGAAAAACATTTAAATGAAGTCAGTATTTTTTGAGAAAATGTTTCCCAAAGCATACAGAAGGTGTGTGCAGTGATATATGTCTATACTAGGAGAACTAGGGAAGGGGATTGAACTCTGGCTGGGATTTTTCCCCTTTGAAGTCCTTCATCTTTAATCATCTTTCTTGTTGGTTTCTTCTCTCTTCAGCAGTCTCAAGACCTTCCCACTTTAAAGGGCCCTACACTCACCACCAAAGTCCGGAAAACCATGAGTAGCCGTGTTCATGAAGCGGTGAAAGCAATTGCCCTCTGCCACAATGTTACACCAGTCTACGAGTCTAATGGAGTGACGGATCAGGCGGAAGCAGAGAAGCATTATGAGGACTCGTGCCGGGTGTACCAGGCATCCAGCCCAGATGAGGTAAAGCCTCCAGTCAGTTAAAACTTGGGCTGTGGGCCATTCCTTGCACGTTTTTACAAGCTTGAAATTGGCAATTTCCCAAGGAGTTATCAGGAAACTAGGAATCAGAGTAGATAATTGCTAATGAAATAGAATGAAGACAAATGACTGGATGCAGTGTTTTGGGATAAACACACTTAGAAATAAATGAGAGAATTAGTTGGACTTTAAGCAAGAAGTTTTTGCCTTAAGATAAGTATGGAATTAGGAAAGAGTAAGAGTTCTTGATTAGTAGCTGGAATGACCATTGTTTAAAAGGCATGTGGTCTAATTTAAAAGCCACATACCTTTAAGTAGTCCTTTCATGTTGAAGCATATTCTATTACTAAAACCAAAAGAACTCATTTGTCTCCCTTCATAGTGACTGTAGACCCTGGAAACAGAGTTCCCCATTTTATGTTTGTTTATAATGAGCTCCTAATTAGTTTTCCTTCCAGTTTCTTGTATAGCTAAGAATATCCATTGCTTCCATATAGAGGTTGCTCACTCAGCAGGATGGTGTTTTTATATCCTCTGTCGCTGACTTGTGATATAATTCACAAAAATCAATTATTTGTTCTCCTAATTATGTGAGTATTAGGACTGATCATTATATAATCATTAATTATATTATAATTAATTATGAAGAACTCATTTGTATACAGTCCTTGACAGTTTACAAGGCACCTTAGCCAAAGTAGTGAGGTAGAGTATGCAAATATTATTATACCCATTTTACAGACAGTGAACCAAGGCCCAGAAAGGGAAAGCCATCTGGCCATAGGCACACAGATTCTCACAACCAAGATTCCAGACCCAGGTTTGCAGACTCCAAATTTAGTGATCTTTCTATGATGCTAAACCATACTTTCCAGATTCCTTCCCTTCCCATCCCAGGGGATTATCTCAGACTTGAAACTGAATTGAAACATTAAGCTGCCTACTATATTTCCATTTTAAAATGGATGAGCCTTTAAATTTCTCTGCTTCAGAAGTGGACAGCATTGTGGTCAGCTACAGAGATCATTTTCCTTGGTTGTGTTTAAGCTTGCTTATGTTTAAGCAAGGTATCAATTCTATAAACAGAAACTAATGGGAAACTGTTTAGAAATTAAACTTGTATTTTAAGCAAGATAGACCACCTGATTATGTGGTCGATCATTATTCCAAAGACATCTGGGTTAGTCCACCAGTATTGGGAGAATGACCCATTAAGCAAAATCTCTATATATGATGTCTGTGCTTGAGGTAGTTTCTTCTTCTTTTACAAAGGAAATACAGATCTGGTATAATAGAGGACCAGATTTGGAATCAAGTGATCTTGGGCAAGTCATTTAACCTCTCTGAGGCTCAGTTTCCTCATCTGAAAAATGAAGATGGGAAGGATAAGGTGTGGTGTTTTTTTTTAAAGGCTCTTTTGGCTCTAGAGATTTTGATCTTTCTGCTTTAAAGAGTTACTCTGATATGTTTAGATATCCTTATTTTACTTCACAATTAACCTCTGATACTCTCAGATCCCTTAAATCAGAACTTTAAAAAAATTTTTGTAATTAATATTTCATTTATTCAATTTAGTTTTCAATATTCATTTCCATAAGATTTTGAGTTACAAATTTTCTCCCTGTCTTTCCCCTACCTCCCACCCCAAGATAGTGAGCCTACTAAATGCTCCTTCTCCCAATGTGTTCTCTCTTATATCCTCCCCCATTCCCCCCCCCCCCCACTTTCTAGTAGGGAGAGATGGATTTCTATACCCCAGTGCCTGTATATTTTATTTCCTAGTTGCATGTAAAAAAACCAATTTTTTTTTAACATTTGTTTTTAAAACTTTGATTTCCAGATTCTTTCCCTTCTTCCCTCCTCATCCGCCTCCACTGGGAAGATAAGCAATTCAATATAGGTTGTACATGTGTAGTTACGCAAAACGCTTCCATAAGTAGTCATTTTGCAAAAGACTAACTGTATTTCCCTGCATCCTATCCCACCCACCACTTATTCTTTTTTCTACTTTGACCCTGTCCCTTTTCAAAAGCATTTGCTTCTAATTGTCTTCTCCCCCAATCTGACCTCCCTTCTATCATCTCCCCTCTTATCCCCTTTCCCCCTACTTTCCTATAGGGTAAGATACCCAGTTGAGTGTGTATGTTATTCTCTCCTTAAGCCAAATTCAATGAGAGTAAGGTTGACTCATTCCCTTTTATCTTCGTGCTCTTCCCTTCCATTGTAACAGTTTTCTCTCGCCTCTTTTATATGAGATAATTTACCCTATTCTATTTCTCCCTTTCTCCTTCTCTCCTTATATTCCTCTCTCACCTCTTTTTTTTTTTAGGTATCATCCTTTCCTATTCAACTGATCCTGAGCCCTCTATGTATACATGTACATACCTATACATACACTCACGTATGTCTTTATACACACATATACCCTCCTATACATACATATATATGTATGTATACACACATATACATATATATTCCCTTCAACTATCCCCATACTGAGAAAAGTCTCATGAGTTACAAATTATCATTTTTTTCCATATAGGAATGTATATAGTTCAACTTTAATAAGTTCCTTATGGTTTCTTTTTCCTGTTTACCTTCTCATGTTCTCTTGCTTCTTGTATTTGAAAAACAAATTTTCTGTTCAGCTCTGGTTTTTTCATCAAGAATACTTGAAAGTCCTCTTATTTCATTGAATGACCATATTTTCCCCTGAAGCATTATACTCAGTTTTTCAGGGTAGGTGATTCTTGATTTTAATCCTAGCTCCTTTGACCTCTGGAATATCATATTCCAAGCTCTTTGATCCCTTAATGCAGAAGCTGCTAGTGTTGTACCAAGAAATGAGCAAGTGACACCATTATTCATTTTAAGTGGAGTTTAAAGAACTGCTTCACTGCAAGGGGTAAACAAAACCCAAATCAAGCAGCCCCAAGATGCATTTCCTCAGGGCTTATATAGACAAAAGTTACAACATAACTGTTACCAGGGGGCAATCACAACTCCCAACTTAGTCAGTTGCTATACAAGCAGGGAAAATACAGGAGCCAAAAGGTAGCAATCAGTTCATTGCCTAACGATTGTTGCCCAGCAATCAGTTTGTTGCCCAACTGGAAAGTTCCCAAGTCTATTTCAAGAACTAACCAAAAGTGGGGGGGGGGGGGGAGGCTTATGGGGTATGTTAGATTACAACACTAGATTTTGTGTTATCCTGATTGTGTTTCCATAGTACTCAAATTGTTTCTT
Organism: Pseudochirops corinnae; assembly: GCA_028646515.1. NCBI lineage: Eukaryota > Metazoa > Chordata > Mammalia > Diprotodontia > Pseudocheiridae > Pseudochirops > Pseudochirops corinnae. The sequence goes on along the minus strand of CM053585.1, from coordinate 188,352,556 downwards.
CCTGACAGCTTGTAATATTTTCTCCATGACCTGGGAACTCTGGAATTTGACTATTATATTCCTAGGAGTTTTCTTTTTGAGATCTTTTTCAAGAGGCAATTGATAAATTATTTCAATTTGTATTTTGCCCTCTTGTTCTAGAATATCAGGGCTATTTTCCTTGAGAATTTCTTGAAGGATGCTTTCCAGGTTCTTTTTTTGATCATGGCTTTCAGGTAGTCCAATAATTTTAAAATTATCTCTCCTGGATTTATTTTCCAGGTCAGTGGTTTTTCCAGTGAGATATTTCACATTGCCTTCTATTCTTTCATTTGTTTGGATCTGTTTAAGAGTATCTTGATTTCTCATAAAGTCATTGGCTTCCATTTGCTCTAATCTAATTTTGAAGGAATTATTCTCTTCAGTGAATTTTTGAAATTCCTTTTCCATCTGGCCAGTTTGTATTTTTAAGGTGTTCTTCTCCTCATTGGCTTTTTGGACCTCTTTTGCCATTTGAATTAGTCTATTTTTTA